>VDFB02271358.1:1267530836-1267661774 GCA_007258455.2 Sequoia sempervirens
TCTTATCAACATTCAACACATCATTCTTGATTGCACTAGCTTTCACAAAGTTGGTGGAATGATCTGGCATTGGGTTGGTGAATATTTGAAAATTTTGGTTAGGTGGAGCAACTAACTTATTACCTATATCATTAACACCTTCCAACTGAATATGATTAGAATTGATGAGGTCTTGAACTTGATGTTTAAGATGCATGCATCGTTCTATGTCATGTCCACTTTGTTGGTGATATTGGCAAAAGGCATTTGGGTTATAATTTGGAGGTAAGGGTTTGGTTGTGTCCATAGGTTTGACTGGAGATAAATGAATTAGGTTCTTACTAAAAATTTGCAACATGATTGAATGGAGGGAATTAGTAATGAAGTAAATTGCTTATCCCTAGGTCAGAATTGGTATAGGGTAGAGCTTATGGCAGCCGCTTGTGGCTCAACATGGTTTGTTTGAGATGGATTTATCTTTAAAAAGTTCTTGTTTGGATTCTTAAATTGTTGATAATTGTTTTGATGTGCAGGCTTAGACTTCTCAATATGTTTAGATGAGGATGCCTCATACTTATTAATTGACTTCTGATAATCACGAAGCACTATGCACAGACTTATAAAGGATTATTTTTTTAGTAATAGAATATTTCTCTTATGTTTTCTTGTAAGTTGTCAATGAACATCCTTTGGATTTCAGGAAGACTTAGATTAACTTGTGATAGTACCAACTAATAGTGGCTAATGAAATCTATAACTTTTTCAGCTTGTCTTTGTTTGCATCACATTAAATCAGTTATATTGATCTTGGGACCAATTTGCACTTGGAAATGATTGAGGAAGACATCAACAATCTCATTAAATGAGTGTATTGATTTATTTGGTAATGAAAAAAACCACTCTAAGGCCATGTATTTTAATGAACTAGGAAAAATATTAGCCAAAAGCTTATCTTCAAAAATTAAGTCACTACATAAGGTTGTGTATGCTAATATATGGTTGCTAGGGTCTCCTTTACCATTGTATTTCTCAAAATGGGGTATCTCTATGTTTTATGGAAATTGTGCTTTCAATATCTCCAATGATAATGGGTTTCTCTTGACATATTGTGATGGTTGTTCATTTTGAGTTTGGTTCAATATTGATATTTGTTGTCGAAGGGATGTCACATTTTGCAAGAGTTGGTTTATGATAGAAACATTGCTTGTCATATTTTGGGAATGGGGTGAATGTGGTGGAAGTGTATATGTATTAGGTGGAGTACTATATTGAAATGTGAAGGGTGATGGGTTTGGAGATATGATGTTTGAATTGACAAAACTATAAGGATTCGCAATGGAAATACCCGAAGTTGGAGCTATACTAAATTGCTTGGTTCATCATATACCCCAAAGCTTGAGCACAATTAGCCATTATAGGTACATGATTATCTATATTGTAGGCTAGAATACACATTACCTCTAATCCTTGATCATTATCAAGCATTTTCCTCATGTTATCTATGACAAGGATTGTTGTGCCAACAATATATTTCATGCTCACATAGTCTTGAAGTTTTTCTAAGGCTTTATGTAATTGTTTCAATTTCTCTTGGGGGACATGAGCCACTATGGTTTCAACATCAGTGATAGTGGTTAACAGTAAGGTCATGAGAATTGTAGCATTAGGGATGGAATCCAAAATTGGTTGTATTAACAACACTTAGTATGAAAGGATTAGAGAACTCAAGATCCACAACAAATGTACTAGCAACGCGGGATGCCATGAGTCTTAAACTGTGTCTCACTGAAGTATTGTTAATAAGACACCAAGTTGTGAAACTCATGCAAATTTCATAACACCAAAAGTGCATCCAAGATGAACACCAAACTATTAAATAAGGACAACAAATACTCAGAAATAAAAAGCAACAAGTAGGAGCAATCAGGAACCATAGTAACAAAGGTCTCATAAAAATTTTGTTTGGCCAAGACAAGTAGGATAGGATCGCCCAAGGGCGTCTGAGTCTTGGTTAGGGGTTTTGAAAGTTTGAAGTTTGACTTAAGACTACTTTGTTTAAGGATTCTAATTATACTTGCAGACATCTGTAATAGTGAATAATTTTCTAGAATTTTCTTAGTGTATCCCAATTCGATGCAAAATACAAGTATGCAATGATTTTGAAGATTTTTGAACAAATTTTAATGCAATTTTTAGATTTGAAATGTAACAATTGACTTATTACAATATGCAGAAACTTAAAAATGATGATTTTGAATGAAAATTTTGATCTTGAACAATGCACTTTCTTTCACTAAATGAATTAGATGCAAAATGCTTTATAAATGCAATTACTAATTCTAAAATAGTGATATGCAAGTGTAGTACAATTGAGAAGACATAGACAAAATAGTGTCAAAAAGTTTGTCGAGACACTTGTATAAGGACAGGGTCACCCAGGGGTGATTGAGTCTTTGAACAAGGTTCTAAAAATTCAAAATCTAAATGTTTAGATTGATGTTTAAGGTTGTTGTTCCTATCTTCCAATAGGTTTTATAGTGACCATTTTTCTAGAATTTTTCAATGATATGCAAATGCAAATGTATGACAATTTTGGAACAATATGTACCACTTTTTATATGCAAGTTTGAAATGAAAAATTTGATCTAAATGACTGAAACACACTATAATACAACCTATGGTCCAATATGAATGCAATATTTTTCAATTTTTATGATTTTTTATGATGCAATATGCAACCCTAAATAAATAATGCAAGACAATACAATGCAAAACTTAGATGAGAAATGCAAAACACAATAATGCAAAACCTAGATCTAGGGTTTGAAAGACTACCAAATCAAAAAGTTGTGATGTAAGAATGTCAGGTTCACCAAAATGAAACATAAAAATGTGGTGAGATCCTAAGTTTAATACTCATAACCTAGGGTGCATTCCATCATTTCTAGGATTTCATTAAGATGCAAACCAACAAGGTACATAGATTGACTTTTAACCTCAAAGGTGAGTCAATCCGACCTGGATCTACATCTTTTTGAGGATAGGAATGATTTGGGAGGATTTGAAATAATTAACCTAATTAGACTATATGACCTAATAGGTAAAATGCAATTTCTCGAAGATAAACATATAGAAAAAAAAATCTACAAGTGGTTATAGAAAGTGTAGACTTATGTGTACTTGTCACCAAAAGTTGGATTTGAGTGTTGTAGCAGGATTGGTCACCCTTGGGCAACTGGGTCTTTGTTAGGGTGTCTTTTTCAAATTTTTGGGGTCCTCTAGTCCTGGGTTCGAGCTTTTATTTTCCACTTGTCCCATTGTTAGAATATTGTCAGTAAATTTTTTAATCAAGTTTTTCATGTCTTGACAACTTTGATGACAATAAATGCAACAATGTAAAATGGATCTACAAATTCTCTTCAATCCTCTTTAGACCTGTAACCTGTGAATAGGGAAAATGTTGTGCCATAAAGGGGCTTTCCTTAGTCAAATCCCATGTAAGTGTTTCTACTTCCACAATGATAATGCCAATGATAAACCGATAATGGAAAGGAAGGAAATGATGAATGAACACAATGCTGCAACTCATCACCCTTCAATGACTTCCTTATAGGACTATAGACATACACACCACTTGAAGGATTTGGATCTTTCTTGATAAAATGCTTGAATGCTTTAGAGATCTACAATGATGTCAGCCTTCACAAAATATGAACATGAATACACATAGAATTTGAGATGATGTTGGATCTTGAATTGTTGTAATAAAATCTAATCATGTTGCTCTTGACTTGCTTAATAATGCTCTTGACAATAGTATTTTCTCTTGAATTCATGTTAGATTTCAAATGATAAAAAGATTGGGCATTTATAGGTGTTTATCTAATTTCCAAAAAATTAAATTCCAAAAGCTAACACTTCATATTGAATTTTGGATATTAAAATACCACCAAAAACATATTTAAATTTGGGTTCAGACTAAGAAGGGGGAGCCAATTATTGACCATTACCATTCTCGACAATCGTTGAATTTTCATTGTAGGGGAACAATCATTCAGAGATATAAGGCAATGTAAGAGATATTTATAGGGTTTGATTAGCTCAAGAAGAAACTTTCATTCCAATTATTATTTTGATGAAATAAAGGGTGTTTAAGGTTCTTGTGAGTTGGAGTAGAGTGGAGGCAAATAAAGTTGTAGGGTCAATGTACAACTCTATTAAGACCATTGCTATGTCATAACTCCATGTACTACCATTAATTAGTGAATGCAATATTTGTAGCACATCCTGTGTAGAGTTTTTCTTTCATTTGAGTTTTCTTCAAATGAATTTGGTGTTTTTAGTTTTTGTGTGTGTTTTGTTAATTGCTTTTTTTTTTTTTGTTAATTCAAATATATAATATTGTTTCAAGTAATAGGACAATTTGTTAAGAGATGTAAAAACGAGTTAAATATAAAAATTAGTTAATAAAGCATCATTAAGATTATCAATTCACTAATTTATATCATTATTACATCTACATTTTCTACAACTAGCATACTTGTCTTTAGAAAAATGTATGTAAAAGATATTGAGAGTCTACTTTCTATTATATTTTCTATTAAAATAAAAATCAAGGCTTCAAGAATGATATCTCCTAGAGTCTTTAAAAAAAAATCTATGTAAAATAAAGATAAATATGCTAGTTTTACATTAGAATTGTTTTAAAAAAATCTAAATTAATTTAAACTATTTACATTTTAATTGGAAGAGTTATTTTATTATATAATTTGATAAATAAAATAGCATTAACTTCACTAAATAAAAATATAATAAAATTAACATTTATTAAAATATTTTTAAAAGTATATGTATAAATTAAACAATTAAAAACAATTTTGATAATAATTATCACTCAAAACTTTATTTGATGAGTATAAATATTTTTTAGATTTTAAACTGATATTCAATAATAGTTAAATATACACTTTAAGTTGTTTATCTTATCTTTCACACTTTAGATAGCATACAATTTATTTTTTAGGGATGCAATCTCTAATCTCACATATGAAAAATATATTGAATGTACTTGATTAAATTTGGTTTGTCTTATTTAGCTATGTCTATCCATAAATCTAAAAATAGATCTTCTTTACTATATAATGTCATATTCATCATTTTTGAAAGAAATTCAAGATCAATAACTATGTTTATACATAAATCTAAAATAAGATCTACTTACTATATAATATCATATTCATCATTTTTGGAAGAATTCAAGATCAATAATTATTTATTTTTATTTTTATGTATTTTTTTTAGAAATATTTACTTTATTTAATTTTCAATAATATAGTAAATCATAAAAAAATATTTTTAAATTTTTAAAAGATAGATGAAAAAATAAAAATTACTTTTACAAATTATTTTATTCTTTTATATGAATATCATTTTTAATTTTTATCAAAACAATATTTCTTCACAATTTTATATTTACATTTTTATTAATAATTATTTTCTAGTGAAAACTATTAAGACATTTCCTCACACAAAATTGTGATCCAAGGGAAAGGATCTAAGCATGTTTCAATAGTTGTTATAGCATTTGTTGATTTAATGCCTAATACTTTTAACAATTTTGAACCAATAGTTGTAACTTTAAAGTTGTTAGTGTTGATGATAACTACCAATAATTGAATAATATGTATTCCTTAGATCTAAAAAGCAACAAATCATGTGATGCCACATCAATGCACCAATAAAACATAATTTAGTGCACAAGTTTGGGTCTCACTTTTTTTTGGACCATTTTGGACACCTCGACAAAGATCACGCTGATGTGACATCATAAATATGATGATGTGGCCCTGAAACCTTAGTTATAAGTAGGGGCATTGCCAAGCAAGCTGCTCTAAAAATTTGATTTTTTTTAAAAATTTCGCTTAAGATTTTGAGAGGTTATAAGTAGGGGCATTGCCAAGCAAGCTACTCTAAAAATTTGATTTTTTAAAACATAATTTAGTGCACAAGTTTGGGTCTCACTTTTTTTTGGACCATTTTGGACACCTCGACAAAGATCACGCTGATGTGACATCATAAATATGATGATGTGGCCCTGAAACCTTAGTTATAAGTAGGGGCATTGCCAAGCAAGCTGCTCTAAAAATTTGATTTTTTTTAAAAATTTCGCTTAAGATTTTGAGAGGTTATAAGTAGGGGCATTGCCAAGCAAGCTACTCTAAAAATTTGATTTTTTAAAACATAATTTAGTGCACAAGTTTGGGTCTCACTTTTTTTTGGACCTTTTTGGACACCTCGACAAAGATCACGCTGATGTGACATCATAAATATGATGATGTGGCCCTGAAACCTTAGTTATAAGTAGGGGCATTGCCAAGCAAGCTGCTCTAAAAATTTGATTTTTTTTTAAAATTTCGCTTAAGATTTTGAGAGGTTATAAGTAGGGGCATTGCCAAGCAAGCTGCTCTAAAAATTTGATTTTTTAAAACATAATTTAGTGCACAAGTTTGGGTCTCACTTTTTTTTGGACCTTTTTGGACACCTCGACAAAGATCACGCTGATGTGACATCATAAATATGATGATGTGGCCCTGAAACCTTAGTTATAAGTAGGGGCATTGCCAAGCAAGCTGCTCTAAAAATTTGATTTTTTTTTAAAATTTCGCTTAAGATTTTGAGAGGTTATAAGTAGGGGCATTGCCAAGCAAGCTGCTCTAAAAATTTGATTTTTTAAAAAAATTTCCCTTAAGATTTTGAGAGTGCTCAAGTACCGGATCCTCTCCCCTAAATACTTGCCCGCAATTAATTTTTGACACTTTTTTATTAAAACTTACTCATTTATATGGTTCAAATATAGTAAGGGTAGAAGAAACTGTATTCAGTTCAAACATAATTTGAAGGTGGGCAGTCTGAATAAGCTATTTGAGGAGGCAAGGCTTCACAAAACAATAAGATTCTTGATCAAGATTCATAATATGAGAGCCGACATCCAAAAGAACTTGAAAAATTGTTAGTGTTGGTCTCCTAAGTCCCTTGAACTGCTTCATCTGTGAATGTCCTTCATTCATTCATTCAATCATTCAATCTTAAGATTCACTGTTTAAGATTAAGGGAGATGGGACAGAATTGAAATTGTAGTATTTTACGGTTAAACAATAAAACACATGATCAATTCCTTGGAGAGATTGGCAATTAGAGGAAATTTGTTGCAGCACGTGTGTGGAAGCCCATACCACAGTGCAAGAACTTTAACTGGTAGAACATAATTCAATTATCTGCACATTACATGGATTTCGGGCACATGTCAAGTGGCTCAGCGACAAAAGTATTCCATTAACATTATAGTTTACTCTTTTATATATAGTTTCCCCCATGAATCTACAGACTACAAAGTAAAAAATATATATATAAGTAGTTGTTGCCTCGACGTACATACTATATCTAAACCCTAACAAGATACTCAGAGTCTGGCAGAGGCATCCACAGGATAACTTCCGAGAACCCTCAGAAATGTGGCGAACTCTTTGAGCTCCGTTAAGGCATTCTGAACGCGCTTGTCCAAAAGGGAGGCTTCAAAGTCTATGTAAAACACATACCGAAACTTCTTCACAAAGCCCGACCCGTGTCCCACATCGTGGGCGGGTGGATTTCTGCTGGGCCTGCTCTCCAACTTTGTCAGATTAATGTTGCGAAACGAGAAAGCCGAGAGAAGCCTGAAGAGAACGCCGAGGTCCCCATCATGGGCAACCACGATCGAAGTCTTGCACGGCCGGTCGGCGGGTGGAACGATTGGGTCACGGGCCAAAATAAGGAAGCGGGTGAAGTTGCAGGATTCGTCCTCGATACCTCGGGCCAACACGCGCAGGCCGTAAATTTCCGCGGCCCGGGTGCTAGCTATGGCGCCTGTGTCACGCAGGCCGCTCCGCGACACGCACTCCGCCGCGCCCGCCGTATCGTCCGTGGTTTGCTTGGAGACTTTGGGCAGGCCCAATCTGGTTAGGGTTCGCTTGCAGTGGGATAAGGCTAAAGGATGGCTCATCACGCGCTTTATCTGTTCCCGCGCCACGCCCGGCAAGGCGAGGAGGCAGTAACGAACCGGGTAATGGATTTCTCCTACGATGTGTAAGCTGTAGTCGAGTAGCAGGTCGTAGTTTGGGTGGATGCTGCCTTCCGCCGTGCTTTCTACGGGCAGAACCGCGCGGTCTGCGACCCGCCTCTCCACAGACTGGATGGCCCTGCCGTATGTGTGGCAAGGTAGGGCCTGGCAGCCCGGGTGGGTCGCCGCGGCCGCCTCTTCGCTGTACGCGCCCGGGATGCCCTGGTAAGCCACGCGCAAGGCGCCCTGCCCGCGCCTTTTATCTTGTTCCGGTATTGACAGAGCTCGTTTCAGCGCCAACAGACGGTGCTCCGTCTGCTCAGTTATAGACTTTATGTCGACTGCTCCGTTGCCTCCGTTTGGGCCATTGAATGCCAACACTTGGACTGCAGTTGACGGCTTGTTAAATAACACGACGCGAGATCGAATCCCAGCTGCGACAGGGGCCTTTGTTTTCTGGGCGTTTTTGATGTTACAGAGAGCAGGACTGTTTTGCGTTCCGCCGAGAAGATTCATGGCAGCACTGCTAAAATTTCCTGAGACAGGATTCACTTCCGGAAATGATGGAGCTTTGGATCTTTAAGCTGCTTGATACATCCAAACATGGGTATTTTATAGAACATCCCACCCGGATCCGAGATCTGAACTCATTTTCAATCTGAGTTGTACTCACTAGGTATACTCTGGTGGCCCGCGGAGACGATCGAACACGTCAAATTGTATAAAATTTGTCATTATCCGCTTGTTTATTCTCTAATTTTTAATTTTCTGATGTGTATGGCGGTTTTTTAGTAAACTCCAAGAAACTAGGAAAAAGTGGAGCTTAATATCTTATCTTTTAAGTAGTCATAGGGAGGACGAGGCATTCCGCTTTAGTTTTAATGCTCAGTTTTACTTTTGACGTGTTTTTTTAATGGTTATCTACAGATGTGATGATTCAGATGATCTTATCCACTATTTTTTATATTATTTTTTTTTTTTTCATATTATTGAGTTGAACTTGGTGCTTAGTCCCTTAGACTTATATTTGTTGATATTCACTACATTAATTATCACATGACGATTGTCTTACAATATGAAACTGTCCAAGCCTATATTTAAGCTTAGGTTCAATATAGGATTGGTGCTTAGTCCCTTAGGTTAAGTTTATGGAAGAAGTTTAGGTTTTTATTTGTTTTTATTTGAAAATAATCTTATCGATGTGAGTGTGTGTGCGTGCGTGCGGTACATCCGTGTGCGCATGCGTGGGTGGCGCGTGGGCGTGGGCGTGTGGCACGTCCACGTCCACGTTCGCGTGCGCATTTATATGCGTCACGTATGTGTTTTGTAAATGAATCTTTTTAGTAGTAAATTTGAATTTGGTATTGGATATGTAGATTGAGAAATTTTCTCTACCAAATTAAAGACTTTTATGTGTGTGTGTGTGTGTGTGTGTGTGTGTTGTAAATGAATATTTTTAGTTGTAAATTTGAATTTGGTATTGGATATGTAGATTGGGAAATTTTCTCTACCAAATTAAAGACTTTTTATGTCTATTTGATGGTTTACATGACATCAAAGTCATTGAAACAAATATTTAACACACTATAAGTCGTCTTTGAAAGAGTCAAGTTCAAGAGGATGCTCATTAATGATTGATTCAATAAATAATAGATGATGATCTTTTGATATTTCTTTTACATCTTCAAATCTAGACTATTCACATCCACAATTAAAAATCTATAAATCAACCCTCTTTTGCAATCAAAGTATGAATAGTCAACTTGATTGTGAAAGAGGGTTGATTTATAGATTTTTAATTGAGGATGTGAATAGTCTAGATTTGAAGATGTAAAATAAAAATAGATAGTTGAGATGCATTAACTTCAAGAGCAAATAAGTGTTTAGAGTAAGCTAAAAGATGAATGGTAAAGATTAAGTGTAAATGGATGGTTGAGATTGATTGAGATGACTTTATTAAATGTTGGTTGTTAATGTTGTTTTTAGGGCTATCTTCATGTGAATGAGTGGAATTTTCATATGTAAGATTAGTTTGGGTTTTATTAGTTCCTGCCGATAGGCAGGTTTACTATTGCAATTGATGCATTTGCTTTTTTCGTAGTTGCTCAGCCAATGAGGTTGTTTTGTTTAAAATATTTTGGACTTTTTCCTATAGTCTGGATTTTAGCGCATATTTTTGGCACTTGAAAATTAAGGTTTATCTCTTTTTCTATTTGTTTGAGTGGGTAGATTTTTTTTTTCTTCATTTAACATTAAGTAAATTAGGAAAATATGGGAACATTATACATTGTTGGAAATATTTTTTTTTGCCAGTTTTGGCGGCGAGGTGGTACTGAACCAGTGAATGCACGTTTAATGCATTAAATGCAAACCTCGTGATATGTGTTAGATAGGTGGTGCAAAGATACGCAAAGAATGCTTGGTTAATTTGCATGTTGTTTGTTTAGAAGCTTGCGTGTTCGTGGTTGAGTTGTCGTGTCCGACGTTTGTCATTGTGTGATCCAGGTGGATTCAGAATACCTAAAAATTTCACAGTCTCAGAATTCATCCAAAGCAACATCAATGCGTAGAGCTCATTGACATGATCCTGACACAACTTGAATAGGCTCAAAAGGAGTATGTATGCAAAAGTTATGCATAGTCAAAGGTCTGGTCAAATTGGTGAATTAGGGGGCTAGGAAAAAGGCAGAAAATTGATCGTCTCAAAACGAGGCAAAAACCACACCAAGTTGTAGAGCTTCTCGCGTTGATTCCGAAACTATATTTGGTTTCAAAAATAGAGTTCGTATGAGGAAAATAGAGCCGGTCAAAGTTTGCAGACAAAAGGAGTTGACCAGTCAAAATGATGACATCAGCATGTGACGTGGTAGGTGGTGACATGTCAGCATAGTCAGCAGGCATGGTGATGTGGCACTATCACAGTTTGACTTGGCCCAATTACAAGCTGACAGGTGTCAGTTGGAGGGCAAATAGAAGTGTCATGTGGCCCAATGATTGGGTGCCACGTGACAGTTGAGCAACTTCAGTAGGGGTTGTTATTTTCCTGTTAAAAAATTGTTTAGGGAATCAAACCAACAACCCCCCCGTTTTTTGACATTCTCTCCCAACCACTATACCATCCGTGTTCTTTGCATATGGATAAGGGCGCATGTCTCTTTTAAAGAATAATTAAGGGAAAAATCCCTAGGGGTCAAGTCGTTTGAACCCCTGACTTCCCACATCCCTAAAAGGCCTCTCTACCATTTTGCCATTAATGGCTTTGAGTAAATTTCAGGGCTCAGTTTTATTTGAAGACTATTAGAAAATTGATTCCCTCTAAATTTTAAAATCATTAACCCTTTAAAGTTTTAAAAGCCCGAAAATATGGAACTAAGAGGGGCTTAAAATGAAATTTAAAAGATATTTAGAGATTTAAAATAATCTTTAAAGATTATTAAAAGGGATTTTTAAGAATTTTTAAGGATTATTAAGAGGATTTTTAAAGATTTTTATTTGTAATTAGGAGATATGGGTATATTTGCAAAATAATATGGTTTTAGCCCTTATTAGCAAATAAAATTGTATAAAAGAGGGGGTAGATGGTGAGTTGGGTATTGAAAATTATTGGAATTGTGAAAGTTTGAGAGAGAATTCTTTTAGAGGAGATTTTTGTAAACACGAAGACGTTAGAATTGTCTTCAAGTGTTGAGAGAGACTATGAGGAGAGTTTTATGTAGGTTTGGAGCTTGGATATTGTAACAAGGCATTTCTTTTTGCTTGGCAATATTAATGAAAGCAGTCCAACATTGAGAAGTAGACCTGAAGATGTAGTCCTGATTGGATGAACTTCGTTATCATGCTCCTGTGTTATCTCCTCTTTTGTCTTATTCTTCTATCTTCTATCTTTCTCTCTATTTCTTTTTATTTTTCATTTCGCTATTTGAGTTTTAATTACAACATTTCAGTAATTAGTGATATAAACATTAACTTATTTTGTAATTTCAATGGTTAAACAACATAGTCACACAATTTTGTTGCGATCGGGGAAAAATTGTAATTAGGTTTAATTTGCAAGTTATTTTGTAATCTCTAATTACAGATCATTGTGTGCAGTGGTAACGGTGTGCAAGTGGTCAGTGGTGCGCCTGTTTGTTTTTGATACTTGATCAGTGGAAGCATTACTGGGAAAATTGAACATGTTTGGCAATGTCTTGCAGTGAACACATAGCTAATCCATGAAATGTTGGTGGGGTTCTTGGTTTTGTTGGTGCTTATTCTTGTTTGACTATGGTTTGTTGGAAAACTTGTGGGTATTTTAGCTCTTCATTGCATTTTTGCATGTGGGTACATGAGCAGTGAATGCATAGTTAATTTATGAATTCTTAGGCAAGTGATGGGTTTTGTTTGTGCTTATTGTCGTTTGTGTGTGGTTTGTTGAAAAACTTGTGGGGTTTCTAGCTTTTGTGATACTTGATAAGTCTGTGGGTGCATATGCACTGAATGGATATCGAGTCCATGAAATCTTGGGTGAGTGTTGGATTTTGTTTATGCTTACTCTTGTTTTATTATTGTTTGTTGGAAAGATTATGGGTTTTGTGGCTTTTCGTTGTGTATTTGTATGTGGGTATATGTGCAATGAATGCATGGTGAATATATGAAATCTTAGGCGAGTGTTGGGTTTTCTTTGTGTTTATTCTTGTTTCTTTATGGGTTCTTCAAAAGCTTGTGGGTTTTTTAGCTATTCGTTGCGCTTTTGCATGTTTGTTCTTCTGCAAAAGTGCAGTGGTGTTGAATGGCTTCGCTGTGTGTTTTTCAGACTTGATGATTAGAAGTATTGCTTCTTGTTGCAAGGTGTAACAATGCGAATGGGTACAGTGGATTACATATGCATGATAGAGGATAACATGCAAGTGAATGCATTAATTGTGTGTTTATTGCTTGCATGGGTGACAGGGTATCAACAATGGTTCATAAGCAAAGTGTGCGAGATGTGGTGAAGGCTTGGTGAGAACATAAGCAATGAGTGTTGTTTGTTTAAAAGCTTGTGTGTTGCTAGCTTTTGGTTGTGGTTTTCCATGCTGGTACAAATGAAGTGAATGCATAGTTAGTTCACAAATTTTTAGGCGAGTGTTGGGTTTTCTATGTGCTTATTCTTGTTTGTTTGTGGTTTGTTGAAAAGCCTGTGGGTTTTTTTTGGGTGTCGGTTGCAGGTTTGCATGTTTGTTATTCTATAAAAGTTGAATGCGTTAACTATGTGTTTATTGTTGCGATAGCTTGTGAGCAAATGTTGGAGAGAAAATTGTACGACATGTGTTGGAGCGCTGGTTTTTCCTTTCTTTTTTTTAATTGTTTGTTGAGAAGCTTATGTGTTTTCCGCTGGTAGTTTTTGTCTTCGACGTTTGTGATTCTGTGCAATGCTTGATCGAGGGAGGAGCCATGGGAATGCTGTGCAATTAGTGAGTTTTGTTTATGTTTATATGCATAGTTAATTGATGAAATCGGATGCAAGTATTGGGTTTTATTTGTGATTTTTCTTGTTTCTTTGTTGTTTTGGTTCATGCATATTTGTTATTTTGTTCCAGTGTACTACTAGTGAGTGGCTTCTTTATGTGTTTATGATACTTGGTTGTTGTTCCTAGAGTTAATAGAGAGTGATTATAGAAATTATCATGTTAGTCTATTTTCTTGTAAATTTGACTTTTGTTTGTGTGGCTCATGTTTATGGATATCATATTACATGTGGTTTATTGTGTTGATTTCTCTCTTTTGTCTATGTAACAAGAACCATTGTGTGCAATTGGAGGTGGAGGCATACATCTATACTGGCGCGAATATAATTGGTTGTTGAACAAGGAGCTTGAAGGTCAGATTCCTGTATCATTGTTCTCGTTTGTTTGCAATGAATTTTAAGTCTTCCAATGTGCATACAATTTATGTTTTGGAAGAGTTGTGAAGAATAAAGGAGAATCCTGGTTCAGGAATCTGACTTACTCAATAGATAGATGACCATAGTGAATGGCATGCAATGTAATTCATAAACATGAAACTTTTTTTGTTGAAAAGCATTACTATTGCAATTGTTTGTTCCTGTCGGTAGGTAGGTTTTTTACTATTGCATCAGTTGCATTTTCTTTTGAATTAGGTGCTTGGCTGATGAGATTATGTTGTTTAAAATATTTTAGACTTTTTGCTAAATTCAAGATTTAAAGGGGTATTTTGTGTGCTTGAAGATTACTGTTTATCTCTTTTTCTATTGGTTTGAGTAGGCCGACTTTTTATCTTTGTTCATTTTGCTTTAAACAAATCAGGAAAATATGGGGACATTATATATTGTTCATTATGTTGAATTTGGTTTTCAAATAGTTAGTTGTTGCTCTCAAATTTTTGATGGCGAATTAAATTTTATTGTTTGATGTATATTTCTCTTTGTGCCATTGTTGGTTTACAATTGCATTGCTTGCATTTCATTGTGAATTAGTTGTTTGATCTATGAGATTGTGTTGTTTGAAGTATTTTTTGTCTTTTTCCTATAGTCGGGATTTGTCTTTTTCATGAAGCAGTGAATGCATGTTTGATCCATTCAATGCAAATTGTGTGAAATGTGTTGGAGAGCTGGTGGGTAGGAAAGCAGTGAATACATAGTTAATTCATGAAATCTTAGGCAAGTGCTGGATTTTATTTCTACGAATTCTTGAAGAGTATATCTGTTGGAAACTTGCAGCCAATTAAAGACAATTTACACATAACCCATAAAAAAATCTATGCATCTAAGTATTAAGAACCCACATGCAAAGAATAGACAACATACCCATGAAAATATGACACAAGATATACCTTGGGAAAACCCTCAAGAGGGAAAAAAACTAGCCTCCAAAAGCATCCATCTCTCATGTATTATTCAACAATAAAGATTACAATACATCTTCCGAGTCTCCAGGAACACCATTGAAGCAACAAGCTCTCTCCAAGCAATCCATACGAACAAGCATTCAACCACACATCCTGTGCCATGCTTCAAACCCTCACAAATGCTAACCAGAGCTAATCATGCAAAATTGCATCTCTCAATAATTACCTTTGTGGTTGCTTTTATAGAAGCAAGCTCCCACAAAACCACTAAGTGGTATTACAAAAAACCACTAAGTGGTATTTGGTATTACACAAAACCACTAAGTGGTATTACAAAAATCCATGTGACTAAAACCATGAGATTACAAACCATGTCACCTTATTTAATATTGGGTGCTTTATTTATTATTTTCCCCAATATTAAATAATTACATTTTTACAACTTAACTTATGTCCTAATGTTACATGCAACATTAAGTGGCCCCAAGAATAATGACATTGAATATATTATGCAAGGTGTACAACACACCTTTTTCCTAACATTCTCCCACTTGTATATATTGCATAAGGGGAACAAGTAACCTCAAAACATGAATCAAATGAACAATCCATATAGCCACATATACCATTATGGAATCAAAATGATCCATGTGCTCCATCAAGATACCTGCAACAAGAATCAAAGTGACCACCATCCCAAGCATGAATGCTCTCATCCTCCATCATTCCAATGCACAAAGATAAGAAGGAATCCAATAAAGAAGCCACACAATCTGTCACATTCGAAGCATAAGTCCTACCTCAACTAATATCCCAAACACAAACACTCAAACCAAAAGTATCAATATGCATGAGTAGTTGTCAAGATACACAAACCCAAAGCTAAAATAACACCCACATCAAGTGCCAATACATCCAGCTATCCATACCTCCAAGATATACAAAACATAGTAAACTCATGCCATAAACATATACACCCATAAATTGCAATCATAAACTCCATGTGCAAAACCTATCAAAGAATGACATACACATCCAAGAGCTCCCACTGCATGGGTAATGAAAATCTTAAAAAGATCAAGGCATACCAAGTCTACCAATAACATCATATAGAAAGTGTAAACTACATCATGTAGTACCAAGGAATCATCCACAATGATATGCAAACCTGTATATCAATAACCTATAAGAAAAATCTCCTACATACACCTCTAAATGCCAACTGTGTCAAGTATGATCTCCTCCACAACACCCCAAAAGAAAAGCCATAACAAAACCCAAACGTTCAATCTCCAAGATCAAACATAACATATGTATCATGTAATCAGCATGGATGTAAGCCTCTCATAACCGAAAAAGATCAAATTAAATCCATTCCCAATGAAGGAAATAAGCCCAATACATCTCCTAAATCAACATCAATGAATGTAATCACAATGCATAAGGAGATAAACATGCCAACACTCCTCAAATGAACCCTTCAAAACCATATATCCATAGCTCAAGATACTTATGCATGAGAAGATAAAGCATAAACATAAAGCACCTAAAAGAAACAATGGGAAATACCTCTCAAGTGAAACTGCCAAGTAGACCAAGAGTGGGGAATGAGAATGCTCCTCCAAGACATCCAAGTCATCATGACTCATCCAAGAACACTCTCCTCATAGGTCCATGTTGAACTCATGTCCAACCAAGGTGTAGGCTCCTCGAACTTCCTACTAAAATCTCATCAAGAGTAACCATCTCAACACATGTCTCTAATCACAAGAGAACTCAAGCCTCACCTATGTCTCCAAGTATCCATGAGTACTTGTAACCAACCAATCCATGCCAAACTCCAAATGCAACATAGCACCATTATGAAGTAATCAAGAAAATGATCAATGTATCCAATACCAAGAGAACCATACAAGATCAATGTCAAAACTCCAATCATGAATCAAGAACATAAACATGACAACATGATCTAACTGTCTCCTCCTAGGAGATCACATGCACCATAACATATATACATCTTGGTCTCAAGAGAACAAGTACCATGCCAAACTCTAAATACATATCAAGAGTAAACCATGACATAATAGCAACCACTCTAAACCAAGAAAAAATCATATCCCCAATCACATGAAGATAACCTTACCAATGATGCATCCATGTCACTGCCAACAACTCCCACTGAACTGTGATACCAAGTCACACATGGCATCATGACAACCATCCTCTCCATGAAGATCATCTAGGTCTACACACACAACTGAAATGTCAGTAACATAAAAAGTAGAACCAAAATCTCCAAGCCAAAAAGATATCTACAATCGCCAAACCATTATAAACATATCCATCGTTGCCATAACCATCACTATCAAAAGCTCCCACTGAAAAGTATAATCAAGCTATCCGTGACATCATGATAACAATCTCCTCATGAAGATAAACCAAAGGCCCTCACACAATCAAAGAACTCAAATATAACAAGAGCTCCCAAAAGGAAAAGTAAAACCATGATCCTCATACCTCGAAGATACACTGCCACAACCATAATTAGGAACCAATCCAACACCACCAACAATGCACTTGCATAAACCATCATGACATGCCAAAGTATCTAAAGCACAAGAAACATCCATGACACCATGATCACCACCAAATGCACCAACAACTCAACCCAATTGTGTCCACATATCTGCATAATCATAGTCAACTACATAGGTCTCATATCGTGACTGTACGTGGTAATACCATCTCACCTCCTCAACATGAAAACAAAACCAACAAACCAAGTGACTAAACCAAGCCACCAAAACTGAACATGCATCAACATTGAAATATCAATGGGCAAAGACAACCCATGTCCAAGTCATAAATGCAACATGTAAGTATAGATCACCTACAACATTGTACAACTTGTAGATACATCAATGAAGAATATAAATCCAACCATATACTGATAACCATGTCAAAAATAGAATATGTTGGCGTTTAAATTCGCACCTCTGGAATGCGGATTTGAAAACGGATAGCTATGTATAGATAAACTGCTCTTCAAATTAGGAGGGGAAGCTCCCTCTTGCTGATGGTGTTTGAAAGAAAGTAAACTAAAACTAAGTTGCCTATCTTTTTGGATCAGCTTAGAGCACAAGGTTTTTTAAACACAAACGCCGCAGCTGAGATTTTCTGATAAGAAGTTCAACTACGACTAACTTAAACTAAAGACGTTCCTAACCTCTCAAGTAATAGCAGAGCAAGAGAAGTTAGAAATTAACAAGGTAGATTCTCTGACAAAAATACTTTAATAATCTCTCTCCCAACAAACACCTACACACTTCACTGTAAGCTGAAATAAAGATCATGAAAGCATAACATAGATAACGGAAATCTGAGATTTTAGACCAAGGCAAAAGAGGCTCATGATTTTATTACTCAAATCTCTAAAACAAAACTCCCTTCTAACATGCCTTGAATAAGAAATTGCAGCTAAGGAGGCTTGCAAACTTATTCTTAACACAATAGAAAACAACAATCTCACTAACTCCTTGTTGGCTAAAGAGGCTCAATAATTTGCTTATCACAACACAAATGAACGAAACTGAATAACAACTTGCTGCAATACAGCTTGCAATTTGCTAACACACAACTGCTCCAACATAAAGTGAATCGACATCAATAACAACTTACCGCTAAAAGAGACTCAGCTTGTTATCGCAATAACCGCTAAAGAAACTAAATGAGCAAAGGCTCTTATTTATAGAGAAGCAGAGGAGTAGGGAACCCTAAAATCTCCTTGCTTTCACAATCTAGGGCTTGCTCAACAAGCAAGCTTTATTACTAAATCTAGAAAGAAGAAACCCTAAAAAGCAGAAAAAGTGGGAAACGCCAACTATTACATCTTATCTTCTTTCTATCCCCAAAGAATGGATAAGGATTATTCCAAGAATAGAAAGAAAGCGGGAAAGAAAGCTTCTAGAAGAAAGCTACTTTAAAGCTCGATCACATCCGCTAGGAAGTTTGAGACTGTGTCCTGATTCGGTGCATCTATGCCATCAACAGCAAAACACCGCTTTTCAAGAATATCTTCAGCATCTTCAATAGATCTCAGGAAATATTCAACCTCATTGGCCACTTTATTGAACTTTGCTGACATCACTGAAATATGACCTATCCTTCCGCCAACTGGGCTGCAACTATGAATAACATTCTGGAACTGATTTTGCACCTCCTCAAGCCCGACGTAAGAACCATCTTCAAGACTGTACTGAGAGGGGATCTCTATGACAAATTCACTGATGAAAAGGAGAGCTTCAACCACCCTTTGTCTGTAGGCGATGAATTCTTCAGATATCCTCTCATAGGTTTTAACTTTGAAAACATGACGTTCTCTCCATGCAAGGATTTGTCTTTTGTGCTCCTTTGAAACTGCTGAACCGTAGGCTGTGTCTAAATCAGCAATGATAATCTCATGCCTAGGTTTTACTTCAGCCCATGTTTGTTCAAATCCTTGGATGCTTTGATGAAGTTTATGAGCATTCTCTCTCAACTGGAACATCCGAGCCAAGATCTCCTTTCCTCTGACAATGAAGCTCTCGATCCATTCCTGAGTTTCTTTCCCACATATGACCAGCTGTCTTAACTGATGGTGATCAGCTGGTGTCTCTAAGACCTGGGGCAGCAACTGGGTTGCTTGTGAAGAACCACGAACAAGGTTAGAGATGAAAAGCCTAAGCTGCTGATTTTCAGCCTTGAGGGCTGCCTTGTCTTCTCCATCTTTAAGCACTCTTTCATGTAGGTTTTCGGATACAACTTTGAAGAGACTCAAATCTGCATGTCTGGTATTTCTACCAAGATTAGCCTTGACCATTACAAAATCATCCATGTTCACCTCATCTCTATTCTTATCTTCTGGAGGCACAGCAGTCTCTACAACAATCTCGTTATCAGGATTCCTATCAAAGTGAACTTGCTTCTTTGCCTTCTTCTTAGGAGGTTCCTGATAAATATTATCGAGATCATCAACACTCACTTGATATGAAGGCCTTCTCCTAACCCTTCCTAAGGAGTTCTCAAGCCAAGACACCGTAGTATCTCTACTAACTTCCTCAGGAGGTACTGCTGCGATCTCTTCATCATCTTCGATATCAAGATCAATGTGAATTGGTGACGAACCCGTCAAAGGTACAGGAACATGTGTTGAAGGTGACTCCTCTGCTTCATTCTGAGGTATGGGCTCGTCAAGAGGAACTTCTGAATCAACTGTAGGCTGTTCCTGTATGACTATGCCTAAGAAATCCAACCTTCTCTTTACATTTTTATTCGATCTACATCCTTTGACGCCATCTTGAGACTGACTTTTACCCTTTCCTTTTGACTGTGCTGTAGAAGAAGAGGGAATTATCCTTGGCGGCTCTGCTAACTGGAATAGAGTTCTTTCTTTTAAGCACTAAGAAAACCTTACTATACTCAATGACTTGTCTTGTTCTGTCTTCAACTGAAAGAGATTCCTTGTTTGCCCAATTAACTTGTGGAAGAGGCTGATCCTCGATTCTTTTCTGAGTGTACATTGGTAGAAGAACATCTTCATCATCATCAGAGAGCCCTTCTATATCTTCATTTAAGCAATCTTTCATCTGATGGAGAGTTAACCTGCTGTAGTTACGCCTTCGCACTTCAAACTCATCTGCACAGTTAGCCCAAAAATCTTCAAGTGCGGGTATGTGATTGTAATTCTTCTCCAACCGGCCAGCATAGACACCATGAGGATCAAATGACCACCTCTCACTGTAGGATTTGAGACCGAATTTATCTAATTCTTCTCCAATTGTCCTGGCATCTGCAGCAGTCCTGCATGTATAAATACCCAACCCTAATGGAAAGTGAAGAGAGGGTTTCTTTCTATTTCTCAAGACTGTGTGGACACCGTGAGCTTGCCTCAAGAATTCCATGAAGATAACCTCATCTGACGGATACCTTGGCAACATGAGCGGGGCACCTGAATAACCATAAACCCTGAGATAGGTAAAGGTAGGAAACTATATAAACCAATCCGCCCATTCCGCCATTGCTGCCCTGGCAACTGAAGATATGCGGACGTGCAATTCATTGTCTAAGTCACGCACCGTGTACATCAAGAATGCCTCGTTCACCCTTTTGTAGTGGTGCAACGACTTTGTGAATTCCAACTGGGGATAATAGTTATATATGTGTTGAACGCTCAATGATCCCTCGGTGTTCAATCCTCTGAATTGACCTTGATAGGCCACCAAGTAGACTAGATATGACACCATGTGGAATACATGAAACTGAAAATATTCTGTTATTTGCTGATGTAGGCAATCACTAATCAAAGTAGGCCAGTCATAAAACTCAGTTTTCTTCATAATGTGAGGTATGGCATAAAACATCCAAGGTTGGAACTTGGTGGCATCCTCGGAACCAGTGACCCTGTTGAGCAAAGTGATGATGATGGCAACCTCGTCCTTGAACTCCCCTCGTCCGACATTCTTGGGCAATGTCTTATGTTTTTCTTTCATCCATCTCTGGGCAATCTTCTTGCTGTATTTGTCTTTATGCATATTCCACATCTTTTCACATTCATCCCTCGAAAGAGTTACACTTTCAGGCCACGGGGGAATGGAAAAACACTTTTCAACCATATCAGGCTTTAGACTGCAAATCAACCTACCATCTGCTGATTGGATCTCCCTAGTAGCCGGGTTGTAATGCTTAATGCAAGCGATTACGAACTCAAGGCTCTGAACTGATATAGAATAGACGCCGCTGAGGAGCCCAATGACCCGTTCTGATTGAAGTGTTGCCTGCTCTCTCCAAGGCACGAGGGTCGAACACCGGCTTGACATGATGCAAGTCTGTCTCAGCTATTTTGATGTAATTGTGAAAAAGTGCTGATTTGGACTTGAAAACATTAGGAGTGTACTCCATTTCAGAAAACTTGAAGAATGACTGTAAACTCGCCTTGGTTCAGACAAGTCTTGTGCAATTTCTATTTTTAGAATGCTGATTTTTGTGCTTCAACGGACGAATTTTTTGAGAAATTTTTCTGATATATGGGTTTTGTTCAGAATGGCGATACAAGACAACCCGTGATCGTCCGTTTTTTAAAATCTTGAATTTTGACTGAAAAAGCAAGCAAACCCTAATTTCTTCAAATTTTTCTGAAAAAAGCTGGCATCTGGGTTTTGTTCAGAATATCATTAGAAATGAACCCAATTGATTGGATTTGCAAAACTTTGACGTTTGATTGAAAAAGTAGCCAACCCTAGGTTTTTGGAAAAAGCTGCGATATGGGTTTTCTTCAGAAGACTGATTGGAAAGGACCCAGATGGTTGAATTTTGAATGCACTGAGGTTTTCACTGACATGCAAGATAAAAGCACTTGCTGCAACTTGATGAAGTTCTTGAAAAATTCTTCAGAAGATAGAGGCAAAAAGACCCAGATGACTGAAAAATTGAAAGCCTTGGCCTTCTGCTTGAAAAACTTGATCTTCTGGAACAAAAAGCTTGAAAGAACAAGGGTTTATGCTTGCTGGTCTGAAAAATCTGATGTAAAACCAGCAACTATGGATTCTTGAATCACAAAAATTCTTCAAACTTGCTGCTCCAACTCTCTCCTCTGGATGCTACCTGCAAAAATAATGAAAAATACATTGAAAAGAAGTGTTAAATAGACTTAGGTTTTGATTTAGGTTTTGCTTTTTTTTTCTGCTTTTATTTCAAAACCCTAAATCTCAGCCTCTTGAATTGGACGCCATCCTTCTCTTCTTGCAAAATTTTGAAATTTTGAAAATCTCAAAAATCTTCTAAGGCATGGAAATTTGGGCGCCTTTCTCCAAGAGGGGCGCTCAACTTCACCAGACTTAGTCAAAATTTCCACTTTTTCAACTTTCCTCATTTTAACACGCCACTTCACCTCTGATTTCTCGTTGACTGATTGACCCGACAGGCGAGCTGAGTGGTTCACTGCGGAGCCTGACTGATTCTGAAGAGGACGTTCTGGAGGCACCTCCTGCTAAAAACTTGATTTCGACCTCCGAATTCACGGGAGGCTTTTCCTTCTAGGGGCGCCCAACTTCTTCAGTGTTAGCCATTTTTCTAATTTCCAAGTTCTTCATTAACTTCTCTTCCACAGATGATCTTATTAAATCTTGAGCTCCGGGCGTCGGATTGCTGAATGGCTGTGCTCATCGCGAAGCTGACGGAGAATGAAGAGGGGTCCTCTGGAGACACGTTGGTCAAAAAGTGAATTTTTACCCTTCAAAAGGTTGGGCGCCTATCTTGACTGGGGGCGCCCAGTTTACCAACACTTAGTTTATTTTTTGACTTTTTCACTTTTGCTTTGAATTTCTCTTTTCACCTCTCATCGGACCCTCTGTTCAGCCCTTTGAATCTGATGACTGCGAGCTCCGTTTGTCATGCTGAATAGCTCACCGGAAAGCCAGTTGAATTCTGAAGACATCCCGTTGTAACTTCGACTGCAAGTTCATCTGTTTGAACCCTTGAAAAGTTGGGCGCCTTTCTTCAACTAGGGCGCCCAGTTTCTCCAGACTTAGAAAAATTCTCAATTCAATCTTCTTCAAGTTTCAGATCTTCATTTTATACCTTCTACTTTGACTTGAATTTGCTGGAGACTGGATTGTCGGATGCTCTGACGGGGATATCCATTGCGAAGCAGACTGAAAATTGAGCAACTTCCATTTGAGATCCAAACCCTAATTCACTCATCTGGTGACCTAAAAAGGTGGGCGCCTTTCTTCAAGTGGGGCGCCCAAACTTAGCAGTGTTAGAAAATTTTCAAGACTTTTCAACTTTCCTTCCTCGATCCTCATGCATGTTCATCATTTTACTTTCTGCCGGAAGTTTGAATGCTAACATTGATGCCTGGCAGTCAGATGACCTCGGAACTCCAGATATGCTTATGAAAAAGCTGAATAGACCCAGTAGGGCAAAACTGATTATTTTAAGATTCTGACTATACCACCTGATACAGACACATTTTGAGCCAATCAAAATCAGTTCGGACCCTGTCGGATTCAACTTTCTATTTTTAGAAAATTTTGCCAGATCTGTTTCAAAAGAAACCTGAAAAACCCAAAAACTTTACTATTTCGAGAAAATTTCTAAAATAGCAGTTTTCCTAAAATTTAGGGATGAAAAAACAGGACTGGTTTTGTAGGTTAAGCCGCCTTAGCAGACCTGCATCGTCAGAATTAAAAATTTGTGTTTTAACCCTCCATGCAAGACATGCACACCCAAATTTTGACCTTTTTGACTGTTTCGACAAGACTTTTACTCATTTCTTCAAAATGTCTAAGTGTAACAAAAATTTTAATTTTGGGGTACAACAGAATAATCTAAGATTTACAACTGAGCATACAATGAATCCAACATCAAATCTCCAAGATCCGATCATCCATAAAATCACAGTATCACTATAGTCAAAGAAAACCATAAACAACTTAGATAAATAAAACAACAAATAAACCATGTCATAATAACTCCAAATCTGATCCACTGTGTAGTGCTTTGAACAAGATTTTTGTCGACTATTCGAAGTCCAAAATTTGACTTCGTATGCACCTGATATGCCCTCTCGAACCTCAAAATAAACATATAACTTTGACCAAGAAAAATATTGTAAAAACTACATAATTTGAAAAAAAATTGTCACCATAGCGTAGAGCTTTGAGTTAGCTTTCTAACGAGTCCAAGAAGTCGAAAATCCGACATACTAGGCAAAAGTTATGCCCCTTTGAAGCAAAAGTACAATTTGCATATGAGGCAAAAAATTCTAGCCACCACCGGTGGTTGGGCGGCGTTGCCCCCTTGGTGGTGGACCCGAAGCATTTATAAAATATAATTAAATTGTTTTCATATTTCAAAAAAAATTCATCGGGCTTCATAATATGCATGGGCAGAATTACCAAAAAATGGCGAAATTTTTTAATAATAAAATTTAATTTATGAAAAACTTTAAAAGCCCTAAAAAGGGCGCCAACATAGTAATAGTGGGGCTCCAACGCCTCACTCTCCCTCCACCAAAATTTTTAATTATTTTTTATTTTTATATTTTCAAATCAAAACCCTTTTCGACCCGATTTAATTTTGATTTTTTTTTGTGCATGGCAAATTTTTCAATGGTGACGGGCAAAACAATAATTTTTTTTTAATATTATTTTGATGTCTGTATGAACAGGGGTATGGGTGAATTTTTTTTGCAATTTTTCATAGTAATAGAAATAGGTCAAATTATATATCATTTTTTCGTCTCTCGGCCAACTCGGATCCAACCGTGAGGTTTATTTTGGGCCAGAAGATCATTTGTAAATTTTCTCCCACAAAACCCCCACTTGAATGCAAAACCAAAAAACCCATTTCACCCAAAATTTCTCACACCTCAGATCCACAAACAACCCATTTAATTAACAAACCCAAAACCCTCATATCTGCAATAAAACACTTGCAAAACCCTCATGTCTTGCCATGACTTTAATTCTCACATAAAATGCATAGATTCAAACTTAAACAAGATTTTTCTCAACCAAGGGTTATACAACCACAACCAAAGCTTTGATACCACTTGTTGGAAACTTGCAACCAATTAAAGATAATTTCCACATAACCCATAAATAAATCTATGCATCTAAGTATTCAGAATCCACATGCAAAGAATAGACAATATACTCATGAAAATATGACACAAGATATACTCTGAAAAAACCCAACTTCCAAAAGCATCTATCTCTCATGTATTATTCAGCAATAAAGATTACAATACATCTTCTGAGTCTCCATGAACACCATTGAAGCAACAAGCTCTCTCCAAGCAATCCATGCGAACAAGCATGCAAACACACATCATGTGCCATGCTTCAAACCCTCACAAATGCTAACTAAAGCTAATCATGCAAAATTGCATCTCTCAATAACTACCTTTGTGGTTGCTTTTATAGAAGCAAGCTCCCACAAAACCACTAAGTGGTATTACACAAAACCGTGTGACTAAAACCATGAGATTACAAACCATGCCCCCTTATTTAATATTGGGTGCTTTATTTATTATTTTCCCCAATATTAAATAATTACATTTTTACAACTTATCTTATGTCCCAATGTTACATGCAACATTAAGTGGCCCCAAGAATAATTACATTGAATATATTATGCAAGGTGTACAACACACCTTTTTCCTAACAATATCGATGGAAAAATTTAATGTCTAGGTGCAAATTGTTGTAGTCTTGTCAGCAAAATAACAAATACTTAAGGAAAACAGAAGAACACAATGAATTTTTCCAGACATCTAGTCATTGAATCCAAAATTTACAGGGTTTATTATTAGGCTAGTGCTCGTGGAAGAAAAGTAGCCATTATTGTATATGGCAACAATATAGTGTTGTTGTAATCCATTCGTTAATAGACAAATTTGTTCCAAGTCTATATTATGACATGTTCAAATGAAACACCGTTATCATTGTTACCATTAGTGCATTCATTTGACATTGAGAACGTGTGCAATGTAGCAAAGGATAGACAAGCATTGTCGTTTACAGTTGTTCACAAAAAATTGAAATATTTTTGACTTTTTCCTATAGTCGAGATTTAAATACATATTTTTCGTTCTTGAAAATTATGGTTTATCTCTTTTTCTATTGGTTTGACTTGGTCAATTTTTTATTTATGGTTGATTTTTCTTAAGTAAATTAGGAAAATATGGGAACATTATATGTTGTGGCAAATATCTTAGTTCACAGCTTTGGCAGCAAGCTGCTACTGAAGCAGTGAATACATGTTTAATGCATTGAATGCAAATCTCGCGACATCTGTTGGTTGCATTTTTGCATATGGATACAAATGAAGTGTATGCATAGTTAGTTCATGAAATCCTAGGCAAGTGCTTGGTTTTCTATGCACTAATTTTTCTTTGTCTATTGTTTGTTGAACATCTTTTAGCTTTTTTGGCTTTTTCTTGTGCAATGCATGCTCATTGTGTTGTAAAAGTTGAATGCATTAACTGTGTTTATTGTGCTTGTAGTCTATGAGGAAAGCTCCTAAAGCAAGTTGTGCAACATGTGTTTGGGGGTTATTTTTTTTGGCTTGTTGTTTTCTAATTGTTTGTTCAAAGGCTTATGTGTTTTTTTGTTGTCGGTTGCAAACTTCGACGTTTGTCACTCTATGTAGTGCTTGTTCGAAAGCTTATGAGTTTTCTAGTCCTTTGTATGTTTGTTATTTTGTAAAGGTTGGGTGCTTGTGAATGGCTTCGCTATTTTTTTTATACTCGACAAGTAGATGTATTGCTTGTTGTTAAAAGGGCTAATGCTGTAGTGAGCACATTAATCCTTTGTTTATTGGTTGGGTCACTGTTAGCCTGTTAGCAAGATTTGTGATTTTCTTGTACTTTGTTATTTTCCTTACAAGAAAATGAATACTAGAGACACATGATAGAACTAAAGAAATGAGCACAATGCGTGACAAATAATACACTATTCATAAACCTGAATCATAGAAATAAGAGTAAAATTTACAAAACAATACACAAACATTATAAATTTCTGCAAGCGATCCCCATTTTCCCTTCTAACATCAACCAACCATAGATAGTTAGTAGTAGCAGTTTCATAAATTTTAAATGAAATTGCATAAAGATCTTTAGAGAGTAATCTTAAATGTTGATCGTAGTAAAACAACTAACTTGTCTAATGTTCTTTTGTTATTGAATTTGAAAATAAATGCTTATCAACCCATGTGGAACATGTTTTTTTTGTTGATGCTTTTTTGGATATTTTCAAAAGAAAGGATGGGGTTTTGTTCTAATGTAGTAGTTCAGGATGGGGTTTTGTTCTAATGTAGTAGTTCCTCTATTTGCAAATATTGCTTTTGATGCATTGATTGTAGCTGCAGTTGCATGGTAATGACAAAGTTAGTGTTTCTTACAAATACATTTTATTAACATAGACAATGCTATAAAAAGATGTCAAAATGCTTTAATGGCATATGCTGGTTGCAACTTTTTACCTGTGCTCTGTCTCATTCTATTATGCCATCTTTGTTATCTATTGCATATTGGCTTCCAACTTTTTAAGCACCAACAACCAAAGCACCTATTGTTCCAATTGGATACTGATTTTTTGTTGTTAGTGACTTTGCTTAAAGCATATGTGATTTAATGTACTTGCTTGCCCCATCGACCCTTTTAACACAACCAATATTTCTAGTTATCAAGTGTCGTAAATGAACATCCAAGGCATTCATGTCAACTACACTTTTACATAATAACATGTTGTGGACTGTGTTTGTTTCTGCGTTTTGTCGCTGTAACAGGAACCATTCATTGTTGGAAAAATAATTTTCTAGGTCATTGTTGAAACGATCATTGTTTCATTTGATGCTTTTGTTTTATGTTGGTAGTTATGACACTATACAATTTATGTTGTTCTCTACAAGGCATTGTTGACAGTTCTCTATCTTTGGCTATAATCTAAAGCTACAAAACAACAACCAACAATGCCTTGTTGTAAATAACATGAACTGTTTAATTGCTTTAGTAACTTTAGAATGCCAAATATTATTGTGGCTATATATGTGAAACAATGAGTACATGGTGAATGCATTGTACACTTACACAGTTGAGAAAAGAAACATATAATATGTTACTCGTAAAAATGAAACACAAAAACATATCATAAAATTTGCCAAAAAATAGACAAAGATGATAATTTTTTATAAACATTCAGACATAAAATACATATTTTGCAAATTTTGGCAATAGGTTATTTGTTGTTGAAGCATTGAATACGTAGTAAATGCATTCAATGCTTGCACAATTTAGAAGATGAGTCTTGGTATTTCACAAAAGCAATTGGTTTTATTTGTGCAAATTTTCATTTATTTATTGTCAGTTGACATATGTGTTAAGTTGTTTTTTGTACCTATTTGCATTTCTTTATTGTCTGTTAGCAAGGTTTAGTGTTAGTACTGATTAGCATGTGTAATCTGGTGTACAAAGTTGTTTCTCTAGCCTCTCAAACAATGACCAATATTTCTAGTTATCAAGTATGAACTTCATCTTTCGTGTCTCGAATATATCATTTAACTCTGTGTGTATTGTGCATAGCAGTTATGTCATTCCCTTTTGTAAAAGAAAATAAATGAAATACAAAGAAATTTTAAGATTTGTGAAATAATTTTTGTTTGTTAATTAAGTACGACAAATTGAAATGCATCATATTCAATACGCAAAATTGCAACCAACAACTAGATAACTTATAGGCTTTTCAACGAATGACAAACAAACAAAAATAAATTTTACAAAAAAAAAAGACTAGACTGAAAACATGAAAGATTTTTAACAAAGTAGAATAATCACAAAGAAAACTCAGCTTTTGCCTCATATTTCATGTATTAACTATGTACTTGTTGCTTCTGCAGCCACCATCCCTCCAACGCATCCCGCACATTTTGCTTTGTGAGCTTTCCACATATCATACAAATTAGCCAAACAGTAAACACATAATTAATGCATTCACTGCTTCTACAGTGCACAAAACTTTGCTCAAAGCACATGTAATTTAATGCAACCATTTCCTTGACTAGGCCTTGTAAGAACAAGCAATGCTTCTAGTTATCAAGTATCATAAACAAACAACAAATCCATTGACGTCCACAACACTTTTATAGAATAAGGAAGATGCAAAGGCACAACCAATAGCTAAAAATATCACAGGTCTCTTGACAAATGATAAACAAAGGATAACAAATATTGCAAAAAAATAGACCAGCTCCATAAATTTTACCAAACATTCCTCATCAACCTTTGCAACACCAAGTAAGTATCATGAACACAGAAAGAAAGCACTTAGCAAAAGTGCACTGCCAGAGATTAACAAACATCAAAGAAAGGAACGAAAAGCTAAAAACAATAAACAAACAACAAGCAAAAAAAGTACTTGCTTCATATTTCATGTCTTGATATTGCATTGTTTGCATGTGTATGCACTGGCTATCCAACACATGTCGCAAAGTGGCATTACAAGCTCATATGTTGGTAGCTTTTGGTTTTGGTGTTCCATGTTTGTTGTTCTATGACAAAGCACTACTCGTAAGTGGCTTGTTTCTTTCTTTATGATACTTGGTTGGTCTTACAAGAATTAATGGGGAACACTTGCAAAAAATTATTATGTTTTTTCATGGAGTGCTAACATATTCGGGTGGCTTATAAAATTTAAATTTGGTGTCTTCATGTTTGCAAAATTATATTGCTTGTCTTTTTCCCTTGCAAATTTTATCATGTGATTTTTTTGTTTTATGTTTGTGAATAACATATTGTATGTCATCAACTATGCTCATTTGTCTGAATTGGTCTTGTATCAGGAACCATTGTTTACAATTTGACACAAAGACATATATCTTTACACCTACAAATGTACTTGGATATCAAAGGATGAACTGAAAGGTCAGATTCTTGTATCATTTTTGGCTTTTTTTTTGTAATATGTTGTAATTTAACTTGTTGCTTTGAAATTTTTCCTTGGAAGAGTAGTGTACAAAAAGTAGAGACCTTTTCTAAAGAATTTGAATTGTTGAACACACAAATGAACATACTGAATAATGTGCCATGTAATAATGCAGAGCTTTGAGTACAAAATTAGTATACTAAGAAAGTTTGAAAAAATTGCATTTAATCATGTTTACATATAACATATTGTATGTCATGAACCATTTTCTCTTTTCTAATTTCTCTCTGTTACAGGTATCATAGGTTGCAGTTAGAAACAAAGACAAACATCATTATGGCTACAAATATACTTGCTTATTGAACAAGGAACCAAAGGTCAGATTCTTGTATCTTTTTCCCCTTTTGTTTGCAATGAATTTAAAGTGTTCCAATGTGCCTAGATATTATGCCTTGGAACAATTGTGAACAATAAGGGAGAGGCTTGATTCAAGAATCTGACTTCCTAAATAGACAAATGAGCATAGTCAATGTCATGTTGTGTAATTGATAAACATGAGACTTTTTTCCCTTAACAAGTAGATTACTATTACAATTGTTCAATTCGCTTTTGAAATAGTTGCTTGATGAATTAAATTATACTGTTACAAATTTTCATGTGTTTCTTTTGTATTTTAGTTTAAAGAACAAATTTTTGAAGTTTCAAAATTATGTTTTTTTCCCCTTCTTCTATTGATTGGAGTGCGACTATTGTTGATTTTTGTTTGGGTAAATTACTAAAATAGGGGGACACTATATATAGTGCAAAACATTCACCTGTCAAACACTAAATTCATGTTTTGTCCATTAAATGCAAAAAATTTAAGATGTGTTGACACATAATCAATTTTCTCAAATGTTTAACAATTAAATCAAAATTCTAAGGGCTCTTGTACTCAAAATTTGTTGTTTGCATTTCATACAAAATGCTTTTGAATGAATCAAATTCTATAATGTTAGCATTTGTGCTTTTTCAGATAGGCAGGTTTACTATTGCATCCATTGCACTTGGTTTTCAATTACTCCCTTCAATGATGAAATTGAATTCTTTAAAACTTTTTTGTCTTTCTCGTATATTCAGGATTTAACCACATATTTTGGGTGCTTGAAATTTATGATGTTTGTCTCTTTGTATTGCTTTCAGTAAGTTGATTTTCCATTTTTCTTTAAGCAATTTAGTGCAATAGGAGGACATTACATACTATAAGAAATGATAAGCAAAAATGATGCATAAATATGACTTTCCAACTTCGTGTTAAACATGGAACTATCATTGTAGCTGTATAGAGGTTTCGTACACATTTCTCCTCCTAACTCTTGTAATAACAACCACTCTCTTCTAAACATGAAGAGCTAAAAACACACAGGCTTTTCAACAAACAATAAACAAACGAGAATTGGTACAAATTAAAGCTATTGCTCGCTCAAGATACTGAGTCAGCGAATCGATGTTTAATGCATTGAATGCAAACTTTGCACTGTTAATTAATAAAATATGGGACAAGTGCTGATTTTTTCTTATTATCGGTTGTTTGTTGTTTGTTGAAAGGCTTGGGTGTTTTTACCTTTGGCTTGTGATCTTTGATAGTTGTCTTTCTCTTTGCTACTTGAACAATGGAAAAGTCATACTCAATCGCAAAATATGGTTCCTATTGCAATGACAATGTTAACACAATGCACTTAATGAATTCACACTTAACAAGATCCTTCATACGCAAATCACTTTTACACATCTTCTTTGTGTATATAAACTTCTAAATTAGGTTTTACAAAATACCCTAACTTTTTCTAGATTCAATTTCTACTAGCTCACAATCCAAAATCAACTCACCTATATCATATCTTGGAAAACTGGGTTCTTCTTAAGCAAATGTTGTTTGCCTTTCGAATAGTTTTTTTCTTTACCTTTGTTTAAACATGTAATACCCTTGTCGTTTTCACTATCTATGTACATATTCCACACCTCGAAACTACCCATTCCACTAATGCATAGAAAACTATTCCCATTTATAGTTGTTTATCGTTTACATATCACGAGGTATTGGAAATGCTTGTAAGCACTACCCTCACTGTCTTGTTTTTGTCGTGACTTCTCCACCCATGTGTTTGTTTCTCATACATGATATGTACAAGCCTTAGAGGGAAATGCAATAGTTTGACCAACGTCCTTTGGACTATCTGTGCAAGATGTGTTGAAGGCCTAATGGGTACACACACACTAGGTACATAGTCAATTCATGAAATAGTAGCCCGCTGTTGGCTTCTGTTTCTGCCTAAAGTCTATTAATATTCCAACAAATTAGATTTATCAGCCAAGCTTCTCCTTTATTGTCTACAACTCTTGCAGCGCATAAATTTTATGCACATTATAAGACTTCAAACTCATTGCAAGCAAAGAGGCAGAATGATACAAGAATATGATCTTCTAGCTCCTATTTCAATGACCAAGTATATTTGTGTTGATATGGATGTCTTCCTTCAACTTAAATTGCACATAAAGATTGCGGTTACAGTGACAAATTAGAGGAATCAACATACTCCATGATATACAATATAACACTTCATAAACATGAATCCGAGAAAGAACAATAAAATTTTCAAAAGAATACCAGTAGGTCTTTGTTACAAGTACCATAAACAGATGAACAAATGACTTTTCACGAGTTCACTGCTTTGTAGTATTCAGAACATAGAAAGCTAAAAACACACAGGCTTTTCAACAAACAATAAACAAATGAGAATTGGTGCAAATAAAACCTACCATTCGCCTAAGATACTAAACTAGTTAATCCATGTTGAATGCATTAAATGCAAACTTTGCATGGTTAATTAATGAAATATGAGTCTAGTGCTGATTTCTACTTATTGTCATTTGTTTGTTGTTTGTTGATAGGCTTGTGTGTTTTTAGCTTTCACCTGCTATCTTCAATATCCATTATTCTCTACAGTCCTCAAACAAGAAAGGATCCATAGGAACACTGTAGTATTCATGATTGGGTACTCTATTTGTTTATTATACTTGCCAACTACGAGTATTGCTCACTGTTTCATGGAAAATTGAATGGCTTGAGCACGCCCCTCTCAACTCTAATTGCATAAAAAACATTAAATATGTGTTTCTTGCTCAAATGGCTAGGAGACTATCAAGGAAGCTCGCTAGCCAAATTGTACAAGATGTGTTGGAGAATTGTTGATTACATAAGAAATGAATGCATATTGGACAATGGGCTAATTCAAAAGAAAATGCATGGATTGCTATATTGAACCTGTCTATCCACAAGAACTAATAATAATACTATGCATTCAGGGGACTTCTTTCTAGCAAAGCATTTTTACTGTTAAACCATGTTGCATATCCTAGTTATTTGTCAAGTATAATGATACATAGTTTAAAATTTAAATGCCTTTGAGAAAAAGAAGTCTCATCAATGCTATGACATCTAGTGTAACTACAAATTTGTGGCCTACAATATCTAAATATTGTTGGCAACCATGTGCACAACAAGCAATTTTACTAGTTATCAAGTGCCATAGAGACATACCAAAGCTGTTGACAACCACTGCACTTCTAGAGACTAATGAACATGCAAGACCGTAGCCATGAACTAAAGAACAAACGATAAGCAAATGATAATAAATACAAACAAAACCCAACACCCACATTAAATTTCAAAGTATGGAAAACAAACAGATGGCCTAGTCACGAGTTGCACACCATTCCTTCAGCTCTTCCTTCGTTCAAGCACTGCATAAAATCATAAGCATCTGAAATGACAACACAAGCCTCTCAACAAACAATAAGATAAAAAAAAGAACTTGCCTCATATTTCATAGATTAAATATGCATCGTCTGCTTGCGTACGCACCAACTATCCACCACACATCACAAAGTTTGCATTTAATGCATTAAACATGGATTCACTACTTCAGTACACACTAGCCTGCCGCCAAAACTCATGCTATATGCATCCCCCGATTAAATATTTGCCACAATATATAATGTTTATAATGTCCCCAATTTTTCCTAATTTACTTAATCCAAAATGAAAAATAGACCTACTCAAACCAATAGAAACAAGCCACAGATACTTGTAGCTATCAAGTGTCAAAAGCACACATCCAAGCCATTCACCACCTCTGCATGTTTGTAGTCTAACAAACATGCAAAAAGTGCAATGAATAGCTAAAAAATGACAATATTTTCAACAAATGATAAACAAACAAGAATAAACACAAACAAAACCCAGTTCGTGATATGTGTTGGACAGCTGGTGCGAAGATAAGAAGAGAATGCCTGGTTAATTTGCATGTTGTTTGTTTATTATTTTTTGAGAAGCTTGTGTTTGTGTGGCTATGGGTTGTCATGGTCGACGACTGTCATTCTCTACAGTGGTAACGGTGTGCAACTACTGAGTGGCACATCTGTTTGTTTTTCATACATAATAACTAGAAGTGTCAGAGGAAAAACTCAACGGTTTTGGTAATGTCTGAACGCATAGCTAATTCATGGAATGTTGGTGGGGTTCTAGGTTTTGCTTGTGCTTATTCTTGTTTAATTATCGTTTGTTGCAAAGCCTATGGGTATTATAGCTCTTTGTTGTGTTTTTGCATGTGGGTACAGGTTCAGTGAATGCATAGTTAATTTATGAATTCTTAGGTGAGTGTTGGGTTTTGTTTGTGCTTGTTGTCATTTGTGTCTTGTTTGTTGGAAAGCTTTTGCATTTTATAGCTTATTTGTTATTTTGTAAAAGTGCACTGTTGGTGAATGGAAACAAAGAGCTACAAAACCCACAATCTTTCCAACAAACGATAATAAAATGGGAATAGGAAAAAAGAAAATGTAACATGCCCCAAGGAATTCATGAGCTAGTTATGCATTCACAAAATTGAATAGTAGACATAATAGCATTCAATGCAATAGCTATTCATTGATAGACAAGTGTGCAATATCCAATGCATATGATACAATTGCAAACTTGACCTACTCCAACATGCAGTGAATATATAGTTAATTCATGAAATGTTAGGCGAGTGTTGGGTTTGGTTTATGCTTATTGTCGTTTAACCCATGAAATATTAGGGCTGCCTTTTGTTTTTGCTTACTCTCGTTTATTTATCGTTTGTTGGAAAACTTATCAATACTTTAGCCTTTTGCATCTTCGTCATTCTGTAAAAGACAACTGCACATGAATGGCTTCACTGTGTCTCTATGATAGTTGACAACTAAAAGTATTCCTTGTTATATTACTTGTTCTCGTAAAATCCTGACTATAGCGATAACGCAAAAAATATTTTAGACAATACAGTTTTAGTGGCTAAGCAACTATTTGAAAAGCAAGTGCAATGAATGCAATAGTAAACCTAGAGCATAAATGTTTACACTATACAATTCGATACATTTCCAAGCATACTGTATCATTCATTTTTGTAAAAGAATATCAACGAATTAGGAACTCATTATATTTTTTTGCAAATAGTCAACCATTGCATGCAAATTATGCCCCCCTTAGCCACAAGATACTAGTTATAGAAACAGTCAATGCACATTGAATGCATTGAGTGATATAACTATTGGATCACAAACAATAGTATAATAAGTGAAAATTCTACAATATAATTTGATTGACAATGAAAAGTTTAAGAAGAAAAAGTCTTTATTTCAAAAGCAAATTCAACAAATTCAATAGTAAACCCACCTACCGATAGAAACTAAGAATTGCAATAGCGACCTACCTTTCAACAAAAAAAAGTTTCATGCTTATGAATTACATGATATGCCATTCACTATACACATATGTCTATTCAGTAAGTTAGATTCCTGAACCAAGCTTCTCCTTTATTTTCCAAAACTCTTCCAAAGCATAAATTCTATGCATATTGGAAGACTTAAAATTCATTGCAAACAAAGGGGAAAAACGTTACAATAATCTAATCTTCCAGTTCCTTCTTCAACAACCAAGTATATTCATGTGCACACAGTCATTTTCCTCTAACTCCATATGCAAATAATGCTTCCTGTCACAGGGACAAATTAGACAAATGAAAACCAAATATCATATATATAGGAACAAGGCACCCATCAGTCATGCACCACCATAGAATAAAAACTATGCAAAACACCAACAAAAAGCTAGGAACACACAAGATTTTAAACCAACAAAGAACAAACAACAATAAGCACAAATAAAACCTAGTACTCGCATCAAATTTTGTGAATTAACTATGCACTCACTGCTTCTATACTCACCAGGCCTTCAGTGCATCTCAGATACCATGATTTCCAATCCTTGCTAATACCCTGCTATCCACTCAAATAATAAACACATAATTAATGCATTCACTATACCCATTTGCACAGTTACACCTTGTAACAAGAAGCAATACTTGTAGTCATCAAGTGTGAAAAACACACAGCTTGGCAATTCACCACCAACACACTTTTGCAGAAAAATAAACATGCAAAAACATAACCAATAGCTAAAAAACCCACAAGCTTTTCAACAAACACAAAGGAAACCCAACACTCGCCTAAGATTTCATGTATTGTCCATGCATTCATTGCACATATACCCACATGCAAAACTACAACAAAATGCTACAAAACCCATAATATTTCCAACAAATAACAATAAAACAAGAATAAGCACAAACAATATTCGTTCACTGCATATGCACCCACAAACTTCTTAAGTATAAAAAATACATAGCCCAACCATTCACCAACACTGCACTTTTATAGAATAACGAAGACAACTAAAAAATACACAAGCTTTTCAACAAACGACAGACAGATGACAACAAGCACAAACAAAACCCAACACTCACCTAAGAATTCATTCACTATCCAACACATCTCATAGCCACAGTACAAAAGACCTTGGTGAAACAATACAGACTCCTACCTAATGCTTCTACTGATCAAGTATCAAAATGAAATAGATAGCCCACTCACTAGTTGTACATTGTTCCTTAAGCTCCTCCATCATTTTTGCAAATTTTATGATATGTTTCTCTGTTTCACCTTCATAAGTAACATATTGTATGTTTCTTTTCTTAACTGTGCAAGCATATAATGCATTCAATATGTACTCATTGCTTAATTACATAATAGTGTACCAGCAAAGCTTGGAAAATTTGTATTGAATGTCTAGATGTTTACAAAAATTTATGCATTGGTCTTTTTTGATTTCCAAATTTTATCGTACGCAATTATGTATCACATTTATCAATAGCATATTATATGTCATGGCCTATGCTCATTTGTTTCATCTGTCACCTCATAGGCACCATGCCTTGCAACTAAAGTGAGATGTATAGATTTTTCTATGAATAAATATTTCACACTCTTGAACATGAAACTAGAAGGTTAGATTCTTCTATCATTCTTCTGCTTTCTTTCCAATGGAATTTTAGCTTACCAATGTGTGTACAAATTAAGCCCTAGAAGAATTATGAACATTAGAGGGGAGAGCTATTTAAAGAGCCTGATTTACTAAATAGAAAATTGAGTATAGTGATTTGCAATCCATATCCAATGATTCACTTTGAACACTCATTGCACTGCACAATCTGAATATATTTCCTGTTGTTTGTTTCCAAATCCAGTGCAACTTGTTTGCAATATCTTTAACACAATTTTGATTTAATTCTTCAAAAAAATTCAAAATCTAATGTGCTCTTTTCTCTTTCTTGTTTGTGAATACCAAGTTGTATGTCACCAACTGTACCAATTTCACTGGCTTCTACTACTGATATGAATCACTTGTTACAATTGAGTTGTAGGACAACAACCTTTCCTGTTGCAAATAAACTTTCTCTTTTAACAACAAGCCTTAAGATCAAATTCTTGTATCATGCTCTCGCTTTGTTTGTAATGAAATTTAATTCTTCCAATATGTCTTATAATTAAATATTGGAAGAGTTGTGAACAATAAAGGAGAATTCTTGTTCAAGAATCCGGCTTTCAAAAGAGATAGATGAGCATAATCTATACCATGCCATGTAATTCATAAACATGAAACTATTGTTTTCTCTTTATTGAGTTTCTTTTAGGAAACATGTTGTACTATTGTCGCTCATACGAACCAATGCCAATGTTTGGTAGACTATTGTTGTTGTGCAAAACAAAATTATTTTACATTGTTGGAAAATAACTCCTTTGCTATATTTGTTGTTTTCATATGCATTAGGATCCATGCAAAAATGTTTTTGGTTATAAGCATTCAAAAACCATTGCCAAAACCAAAGTTCACTAATGCATTTTTACAGAATAACAAGCATGCAAAAGTTCAGCCATGAGCTAAACACACCCAAGCTTTTTAACAAATTGACTGTGCATTCGTTATAAGACAGAGTCGGAGAATTTGTAAGCATTTTGCCTTGGTCCTTGTAACACCAACAAAGCATCATAAACATAGAAACAAGTGATTGGCCAATAGTGTGTTGTGACAAAATAACAAACATGAAAGAACGAAACACATAGGCTTTTTAACAAACAACAAACAAACAAGAAAAAGCATAAAGGAAACCTAGTACTCGTTTCAAATTTCATGAATTAACTATGCATTTACTATTTCTGTACCAACAAGGTCTCCAACACAATTTGCACAAATTTCCTTTCTGAACTTTGTCGATAAGCCAATAGCCAATTGGCCAATGAACATATAATTAATGCATTTCATGTCTTCACAGTCCACAGGACCTTTGTTAAATCAAAAGTAATTTAATGTGCACACTTGCCCCATTAGCCCTTTAAACAAACATACAAGGCATGCCCAAGAGTAAAAAAAATGCACAAGCTTTTCAGCGAACAAAAAACAAATGATGATAGGCACAAGAAAATCCCACGGAAGAACAAAACTCAAAGCTAAAAACACATAAGCTTTTTAACGACCAACAAACAAACAAGAAAAAGCACAAGGGAAACCCACTACTCGTTTCACATTTCATGAATTGACTATGCATTTGTTGTTTCTATACCAGTGAGGTCTCCAACACAATTAGCACAAATTGCTTTTTCAAACTTTTTCGATAAGCCAATAGCCAGCTAGCCAATGAACATATAATTAATGCATTCCTTGTCTTCATGGTCCACAAGACCTTTGTCAAAGCATGAGTAGTTTAACATGTGCACTTGCCCCATTGGCCCTTTTAACAAACATACAAAGGAATGACCAAAAGTTAAAAAAATGCACAAGCTTTTCAACAAGCGAAAAAAGAAACGATGATAAGCACAAGCAAATCCCAGCCCTCGCTTAAGATTTTATGAGTTAACTACGCATTCACTCTTTCTATACCCACTAGCTCTACAATATATCTAGAATAATTTATATCTACTGCATTGAAAATGCATTCATTACTTCACAACCAATTATGCCACTACCAAATCCATAGGTTTACTCTTGCAATTGATGCATTTTCTTTTCAATTAGCCGCTTGGCCAATGAGATTGTTTTCTTTAAATTTTTTTGACTTTTCCTATAGTCGGGATTTAAGCGCATAATTTTAGCGCTGCAAAATTACAGTTTATATCTTTTTCTATTGGTTTGAACAACTCGATCTCACATTTTGCTTTAAGTATAATGCAAAAATAGGGGGAAATTATATACAGTGTGGCTAGAAAAGGAAGTGGATGCATTAAATTACATGTCCTTTGACCAAGGTCTTTTCAGCTGTGGAGGCAGTGAATACGTTAATTATGTATTTATTTCCTGAGTGGTTGGAAAGACCAAAAAGAAAAATGTGTGAGATGTGTTGGAGATCTGGTGGGTGCAGAAGGATCAAGTACTTTTTTATTTGTTCTTTGTTAAAAAGCTTGTGTGTTTTTGGCTTGGTCTATTTTTTTGCACAATTTATTATCGTTTGTTTATCGTAATCAACTTATCACAATATTATTGTAATCAACTTATCTCATCGAAATATCAAGATTGGTTAATTGATTAACATCGATAAACATATATCTTAAAAACACTTTTAATTATATATACATATATTCACATATATATACATATATAATTATATATATATTCACATATATATACATATATAATTATATATATATATATATTCACATATATATACATATATAATTATATATATGTATATATATTCACACGTATATACATATATTATTACTAATTATCACAATATTATTGTAATCGACTTATCACATTGAAATATCAAGATTGGTTAATTGATTAACATCAATAAACATATACCTTTAAACACTTTTAATTTTATTTTTCGAAAAGGAAACTAAGACTCAACTCAACTAGGTTAGACTTAATCTATGGACTCATTTTGATACAACTCAAAATAACATACACTCAATTTGACTCAACGATAGATTTAGGTGAAACCTACGTGTTTGTGCAAGAACTCAAATGGTATAACCTAATTCTTTGAAGTCCATATTATTCTCTCCAGTGATACTCTCCCTCTCTCTAGAGGGCAAGAAAATAGTCCTATATTTCACTTAGAAATCATTGAAGTAGTTAATTGATAAAAACCACAATATAATCATAATCTTGATTCATTACCATACAATTCGACATCAAAATTTAAATACATTTCATAGCATTTAATATCATCAAAACGTTAAATATCATAATGACATCATCAAGTATCAAAATGCATTTTAACATAAAAGTTAAAAGTAAATTGGTAAAACAAAAATGGGGTGTAACATATCTCCCAACATAAGGATAATTGTCCCCGATGATTCAACGTATCATAACATAAATATATCAAGTTTTTCTTATAAATTTTTAGAAGCATGAAATAAATGAGGAATTTTTTGACTAATTTCAAAAGTCTTCCCATGTAGCATTGTCCTCTGCATTCTGGTCCCATTGGACTTTACACTGAGTGACCTCTCTGTTACGCAGGTGGAGCTTGCGTGTTTCAAGCACTTTGAGAGGCTCAATCATTACCACCCTCGAGTCTTGTACCTATAGTGCATTCCAATCAAGTACATGATTAACACCTCATATATACTTTTTAAGATAAGACCCATGAAATAAATTGTGCATCCAGGCAAGAGCTAGTGGTAGAGCAATCCTGTAGGAAACTGGGTTGATCTCTTTGAGGACTTCGAAGGGACCTACATATCTAGGTGTAGACACTTAAAATTGTCTTGTTCAATATCACACATTTGATTTCATTTACTAACACCATTTCTATCCTGATTCAATAATTTCTCATCTATTTAATTAAATGATGTAAGCTATTTAATTAAATTCATCATTTTCTTCTATTAATCAGGTAATTAATATTGTTTGATCAATTCACCCCTTTCATGCTAATTCTCATCCTATTTAATTAAATAATGCAAATTGTTTAATTAAATTCCTTAATTCCATCTATGTCAATATTCAAACTCATCCATGGATTTGATCCTTGATCCATGTCATCTCTCATCTTTGAATTCTATCCCTTGATTAGCTAATTCAATCTTAGCCATTGATTCAACCAAAAAGCCTATAAATTGTCCTCATTTCTATGAGTAAATCATCCACAAAGCATCTAAGTAATTAGACTATAGCCAATTTCACATTCACCTTTGAGAGAATTTGTCCATTTTCATCAATTTCACCATTAGAGGTCATCAAAGCTTTGCTTCAACAATGAGATTAGGAAAGGGTTGAGCATTTCACATCAACTCAACACTAATCCCCCAATGGGGTGAGGCTTGCTTGTGTTAAATTAGGTTTTTTCTATCAATTGAATTTATTTCATGTTTAATGGCCTCCTAGTTAGCATTTTCAAGAACTTCATTGGGAATATGATCTAGTTAGGTTAATTGCTTAGTTTCTTAGTTGATTCTTAGCCTAATTAATCTAGTTATATTTCATGTTCACATTTTTGGCACGCCCCATGAGACCCTTGTCTATGATTTTCTAATTTTTTGTGAAGTTTTCTAGACTTTGCAGGACCAAAGGTAGAGCTACGCTTTCACAATCAACTAGAATGGTGATTTGAAAATAGCAATGCCTTTGCATGTAAAGGTTCGTGCTTTTGCAAATAGTCACACTTTTGCTTAAATTCCCTTTATTTTTGTGCAAGTTTTATAGGTTGGCGCTTTTGCAAATAGCCATGCTTCTACATTTCACCAACGGTTTTACAAGTCAACATAGTCGCGCTTCTACACAACAGAGAATCACTTATGCATGACAGAGAGGCACTTCTGCACAAAACAATCTAGTGCTTTTGTAGGAAAACGAGAGGCTTAATCTTAAGGTTTTGTTCTAAATTTGAATTAATTTTTTGATTAACCCTAACTTGCTTTTTGTTTATTACTTGTTTTATGAGGCTAACTAATTTTTAGGGAAGCATGAAGTATGGAGCATGGATCAAACTTTGAAAATGATTATTAATACTAAGCTATGGTTAATAAATTGAAGTCCAAAGTGTTTTTAAACACTTGTGTGAAGGATTTAAGATTTAGAGACTTTTCATTTTCTATTTTAGCTTAGAATCACACTCAATTTGGTGCTTTAATGAATGAACCACTACTATCTCCCATTTTGATTTCAGGTTTAATCAATGAACACACCTTATCTCTTGGCTAAAATGAACACATCTTGTTTTGGTTATAAAATGAATAGACAACTTGAAAAATGAACATGCATGCTTAAAATGAATCACATTTATTTTAGTGTAACTTAAAAAGATTTTTTTGCTTTATTCAACGTGCTTGTCAAGTTGCATGTGTATCCTCTCCCCTCACACCAAGTACAATCTTGGGTGAAGAGAAACATCTTGGACTTGTATATGTTCATTGTTACCCTATAGTTTTGTTACGTATTCTCTCCCCTCATGCCTTGTGTGATCTTGGGTGAAGAGAAATAACATCTCCTTTTTTCTTTTGAGTAGGAGGCCTACCTTGAGACACATCCTAATAGAGAACTCAAGGGTTTGACCTCAAGCGATGTTTAGAGCACGTTATATAAATTGGCTGAGAGAAAAAGTTGTAGGTCAAACCATGCATGTAGCACTCTAGGATTTTGTTATGGGATTACGACTTTTCTAGTTCCCAGAGGTGATGTCCCATAGGTTAGTGGTGTTCACCTAATACCCACTATAAACCTATGTTTTAGAGGCTTAATACTTTCAAACATTTTCTCAAAGTGGTGCAATGGTAGCATCATTCCATGAAGATATTCATCATGTATTAAACATAGTTGAGGTGACATAATCCCTTGCAAGGAACTTTTTTTTACAAGGTAAGATGTGTATCGTGTATGCGTGCATACTCTAGTTACTCACTCTATGGGAAATATTTTATCATGTGGACCTACTTTGAGAAAATAAACTTGATTTACCCACTAAATAGGTTGTGTAATTTGATGTGTTTTCATGTTGAGACTAAGTAACACCATTTAGTGATTTCTTATGGAAGAAGAACACACACAATCACCTGATTACCCTATCGAGTCACTTTACATGTTGTATTTTGTGTTTTTCAACTTAAAAAATCAAACAAATTAGGTAAACTTGACATTTTAAAGATCTCTTGAGCAGACTAATGCATTTGCTTGATAGTGTGGTGCCTTTGCACAAAATGACGCTTCCGTTTTTGTCAAAACGATTCTTTTGCACATATTGGCGCATTTTCCAAAGAAAACAAAAATTTGAACAATGAAACCTTTGTTTGAACACTCAGGCATTTCTATTTGAACATTGACACTTCTGCCAAATACCGATGCATTTGTAGAACAATAGTTCGGTGTTTTTGCATGAATAATCTAATGCATTTTCCTAATTTGACAAACAACAAAAAAAATTCAAATAAAACTGATTTTATTTTGGTTCTAAAACATCACATTGATCTCATAACCGGTTCAAATTGAAACAAAACCAACCATGGCTCACTTATAACACTCATCAAACATTCAAATGTCAAAGAAAAGTTCATGTTTTTCAATACCTTGGTCTTGTCAAAAGTACCTCTTAGGTTTCAATTAGGATCAATCAACACAATCAAACATTAATGTAAAATTGACAGCAAACCATTTAAACATTCCACTTCACAAACAACTTGGAATTTTGACAACAAATCCTTAGACTAAGTTTTCATCAAAATCGACTAGTTTGGTTCCATGTTTAGAAACAAATATCTTTCTAAACATTTAGTTGGATTAGTAAACATCTTTTGTGTTAGGATAAGGTGACATTAACCTTTTAATCCTATGTCATTTGTATGTCTCCACGTTCCTTGGAATGTGTTCTAGGGGACATGAGAGAAAAATATTAAATTTTGGCATGTTGTAATTATGTTTTAAAGAGAGGATTTATTTTCAGTGGTGGTTACACATCAAATATGGATAAGGAATCTTCCTTAGGTGTCCAAAATGGAATATGAAAGGTTTGGAGTGGGGATCCAATATTGGAGAAGAAAAGGTGTGTGTTGTTCTATCGGGAAGTGGAAAGGTCACTCGAGCATCTAGAAAGGAAGGAGTTGGATAGGCTATGGGTTTGGCACCCATATTGGAGTCTTGAATATCCAATTAATATTTTATTATGTCTTTTTGTTGTCCAAGAAGAAGGGTGTGGTTTTTTTCAGATGGTTTTGTGCCTCTTGTTTTGGTTTACCATTTGTGGTTTTACCTCCCATAATTTCTATAAATTGAAGCCATGGGATGGTAGTTTCATATTGAGTTCTTGTAGGTAACAGGGTGTTGTCGGGTTGATTAGAGATCAATAGTGAAGTGTATTATTGTGTACTCTCATTCAAAGATTAATAATATACTTGTCCTCTTTTCTCAAGTGGAGTTTTTTTTTAAAGGGTTTCTCCACATAAATTTGGTGTCTCATTTTTGGTTGTTGATTTTTTATATTGTGATGTTTGTTACAATCACATGTTTATTTTTTATTTGGTAATCTAATTTTCATATCTAAAATCACTTGCATAAGTTCATATTGTAGCTTTCCTTCACCTTGTTTTTCAACATTTGGTATCAGAGCTAACGGTTCTGTTGAGAAGGGGATGCCTTTCTCTTAAGTGTTGGAAGGTTTTTTTAGCTGTTTTGTGGTATATTGTAGATTTATGAAGAGGATTTTTTGCCACGGCCTCTACCTCTTTCCATGATCTTGAGAAATTCAATGTCACAGGCTACGAGATGTGGAAACTAAATATGTAGGATTTCCTTGAAGAGAGAGATCAGTAGTTTCCAATTTCACAAGAGAGTAAACCAGATGCAGTGTCTGATGAAGATTGGAAAAAGTTAGAGAAGAAGGCATGAGGAACCATTTAGTTGTGTCTCACCAATTTCATCCTCTTGAATGTCTCCATATAAGACATTTCATACAAGTTGTGGAAGAAGATAGGTGATATTTATCAAACTAAAAGTTTTTCTAACAAGTTATATCTCAAAAGATGGTTATATTCATTAAAAATGAAAGATGGTGATTCTATTATAGACCATTTAAAATATTTTGATCTAATTATAAGTCAGCTTGCATCAGTAGATGTTGAATTAGAAGATGAAGATAAGTGTATCTTGTTTCTTTTTCTTTTCCCGAATCTTGGGAAAATCTAATTGTTGCCATAAGTAGTGGTAATGTAGAGCCAAAGATAGATAACATTATTTCCATACTTCTATTAGAGGAGATGAGGAGAAATTCTATGAATTTTGTCTCCCAAGATGCCTTGCATGTGCGAGGAAGGTTTAAAGAGAAAGGACCTAAAAGGGATAAAAAGAGGGATAAGTCTAAAGGACATTCTAAGACCCTTGGAAAGAGAAGAGTAAAGTGTTGGAATTGTGGCAAAAGAGGGCATGTGAAGGAGTGTAAGAACAAGAAAAGGAATGTTGATTCCTCCAATCATGATTTTGATGCTTTGCTTATTTCAGCTAACTCTATTAGTGATGATGCTTGGCTTATTGATTCAGGTTGCTCCTACCACATGACTCCTCGCAAGGAGTGGTTTACTTTCTTACAAAGCATATGATGGGGGAGATGTTTTCCTTGGTCATAATAGCACTAAGAATATTTTTGGTAAGGGAAAGGTAATTTTTTGTATAAATGATGGGAGGATTAAAGCCCTTGATGATGTTTTACATATTCCAAGACTTGTGAGTAATTTACTTTCAATTTCCAAGTTGAATGATTTTGGAATGCATGCGGCGTTTGACTAGTCTGGTTGCAGGTTGGTAAGAGGGAGTTTGGTGATAACTAAAGGATCTCATATTAGGAACTTTGTTTAGGATAAATTCCTTTACTTTATGTAACTCTTCCAATGTAACTAGCACTAAAAATGCATGTATGTTGTGGTACCATAGATTGGGTCATAGTGGTGAAAAAGGTCTTAAGACCATTCTTAATAAAAATTTGGTTGATGGTATTTCTAATTATTCTGTTGGAAAAAATGATTTTTGTGAGCATTGTGTGCTTGGTAAATAGAATAGATCTTCATTTTCTAATGGAAATAATAAGGCAAAGGGATTATTAAAGATAATTTATTTAGATGTATGTGGACCAGTGGATGTTGACTCTTTGAGTAAATCTCAGTATTATGCCTCTTTCATTGATGATGTCTCAAGATACATAGATTTATTTTATGCATTCTAAATTTGAAGTTTTCACAAAGTTTAAGGAATTTAAGGCCTTAGTTGAGAAGCGATCAGATTATAAGATAAAAGTGTTGAGATCTAACAATGGAGGTGAATATTGTTCCCAAAAATTTGATGAGTTCTGTAAGCATGCATGTATTGTTCAATAGAAGACTACTCCTTATACCCCCAACAAAATGGGGTAGCAGAAAGAATGAACCAAACCTTGATGGAGAGAGCTAGGAGCATGTTGAGTGGTGCTAAGCTTGATAAATGCTTATGGGAAAAAGAAGTTGGTACTACTTGTTATTTTTTTAATAGATATCCTTGTTTAGCTCTTGTTGATAAATCTCATAATGAAATGTGGATAGGTAGAAAGCCTTCTATTTCACACTTAAGGGTCTTTGGTTGTGAGGATTTTGTTCATGTGCCTCAAGAGAAGTGATCTAAACTGGATCCAAAAGCTTAGAAATGCATCTTTGTTGGTTACAATGAGAATGTAAAAGGTTATAAGCTTTGGAATATTCTAACTTGTAAAATGATATTTTCTAAAGATGTGATTTTTAGGGAGTTTAGGCTTACTCGGGAGAAGAAAAACCAAGGGAGAAATATAAGACAAATATAGTGCACTTTGAGAAAAATATTGAGAAGCAAGAAGATACACATGTGGAACAACAACTAGATGGATTTGAACATGGAGAAGAAGAAGAGGTTTTAGATAGTTCAAAGGATGTGTAGGATGAGCACATATTAGAAGAGGAATAGGTAGAGCCCATTACTCCTACCTTGAGGAGGTCCACAAGGCAACATAATCTAGTTGATAGGTATAGCCCATCCAATTTCCATTGTGTATTTGCTTTGTTGAGTACTAACGATGAACCTAGATCCTACAGGGAGGCTCTCTCTTCAAAGGAAAGTGAGTCTTGGTTGCAAGCCATGCAAGAGGAGATGATATCTTTGGATAGTTGTGACACTTGGGATCTTGTTAGTTTTCCCAAAGGAAGGAATCCCATTGGATGCAAGGGGGTATTTAAAAATAAATTTGGAGTAGATGGTCGATTAAAGCATTAGTAGGCCATATTAGTGGCTAAGTGCCACTCCCAAAGAGAGGGAGTTGATTTTGATGAAATTTTCTCTCATGTTGCTAAAATAAATATTAGATTCCTATTATACATTGTTGTTGCTTGTGATTTTGAGATAGAGAAAATGGATGTTAAAACCACTTTCTTGCATGGGGATCTTGAGGAGGAAATTTATATGTGAAAACTTGATGGTTTTGTTGTGAAAAGAAAAGAATAATTGGTTGGCAGGTTGAAGAGATATTTGTATGGTTTGAAACAATCACCCATGATGTGGTACTAGAAGTTTGATGCTTTTTCATTGAATTTAGGTTTCGTTAGGAGTGAGGAGGATCATTGTGTGTGCATTAAGGTTATCAATGATCAGATTCTAATTATTGATTTGTATGTTGATGATATGTTTTTTTTTTATAACACCAAGGTGATGATTAGTGAGCTTAAGGCACAAATTTTTGGCACATTTGATATGAAGGACTTGGGGGCTAAAAAATATAATATTGGGATGGAAATCAGAAGAGATCGAGTTCATAGAAACCTTTGGTTAAGTCAAAGTAAGTATGTTGATACCATTTTGTAAAGGTTTAATATGCATGACTATAAGCCAGTTAGTATTCCTTTTCTGGTTGGTACTAATTTGAGCTTAGATATGTGTCCTAATTTTGAAGATGATGTTGAGGATATGTATATGGTTCCTTATGGTATCGTCATTGGTAGTTTGATGTATGCAATGGTTTGCACTAGACCAGATATAGCCTAAGCAGTGGGATTTCTAAGGAGGTTTATATCTAACCCTGGTAGAGAGCATTGGAATTTTGTTAAGAGGGTGTTTAGATATTTGTGAGGTAATTTTGATTATTGTTTGGTTTATCATGGTATTGATGATGTGGAAAATTCATTAGGCATACAGGGATTCATTGTTGTATATTGGGCAGGTGACTTGGATAGTCGAAGGTCCACCAATGGCTATGTATTTGTTTTTTTTGGAGGTGTAGTGAGTTGGATGAGTAAGAGGAAGCTCACAGTTGCTTTTTCCACCATTGAAGTAGAGTATATAGCTACTACACGTGACTCTAAGGAGGCGGTATGGTTATATAGGCTTGGTAATGGCATTGGTTTTGATTGTAGGATGGTGAGGATTGGATGTGACAATCAGAGTGCTATTTGCTTCACCAAAAATCTTATGTATCATGCTCGTATTAAGAATGTTGATGTTCAGTATCACTTTGTGTGAGAGATGGTTGAGAATGGTAAGGTATTGATAGAAAAGGTTGACACTTTGGATAATGTTGCAGATTCTCTTACGAAGCCAGTGACCACGATTAAGTTCACTTGGTGCAGGAAGGCCATGGGCCTTGATCACTGTACTTGATTTTATATTTTGTATCTCTTGAATGTAATTACAATGTATAATTTCAAGTGGGAGAATGTTAGGATAAGGTGATATTAACCTTGTAATCCTAGGTCATTTGTATGTCTCCACATTCCTTGGAATGTGTTCTGGGGGACATGAGAGAAAAATATTAAATTTTGGCATTGTTGTAATTATATTTTAAAGAGAGGATTTATTTTTAGTGGTGGTTACACATCAAATATGGATAAGAAATATTCCTTAGGTGTCTAAAATGGAATATTAAAGGTTTTGGAGTGGGAATCCAAGATTGGAGAAGAAAAGGTGTCCATTGGTGTTCCATTGGGAAGTGGAAAGGTCACCATAACATCCAGAAAGGAAGGAGTTGGATAGGCTATTGGTTCGGCGCCCATGTTGGAGTCTTGAATATTTAATTAATATTTAATTATTTATTTTGGCTGTCCAAGAAGAAGTTTTTGGGTTTTTGCAAGTGGTTTTGTGCCTCTTGTTTTGTTTTACCATTCGTGGTTTTACCTCCCACAATTTCTATAAATTGGAGCCGTGGGATGGTAGTTTCATATTGAGTTCTTGCAAGCAATAGGGTGTTTTTGAGTTGATTAGAGATTAGTATAGAAGTGTATTATTGTGTACTCTCATTCAAAGATTAATAATATACTTGTCCTCTTTTCTCGGGTGAAGTTTTTTCCTGAAAAGGTTTCTCCACATAAATTTGGTGTCTTATTTTTGGTTGCTACTTTTTATATTGTGATGTTTGCTACAATCACATGTTTATTTCTGATTTGGTAATCTAATTTTTGGATCTGAATTCACTTGCATAATTTCATATTGTACCTTTCCTTCACATTTTTTTCAACATTTTGGAAAGTCACAAGTCTAATCCTAAGGTTCGCAAGTTCATAAACATCATCATCATCAAAAGACATCAAAACTTGAGTCTAGATTATTGTCAAAATTGAAATTTTCACATCATTCACCCATCCAAAAAATTATTGATCCTAGAAACCTATCAAAGTGTTATCATTAGAAAACAATCAAAGACATTTCAACAATGGAATTTGCATCAAACATCTTCTAGGATTGGCACATTCCCACATCATTCAAACATTTATCCTAAAGGTCTTGAGAGTTCAATATTGAAATCATGACAATGCCAATCGATTATCAAAACTCGCATTTATACCATTCATATATTTGGTCAACATATCCTATAATCTTCAATGATATAACAAATGTGGGAATGATTAATCAAAACTTTGGAACACCTTGTCCTATGATAGATGTCAATCAATGTCAAAACTTACCAATTTATCAACCAAATGATCAAAGCATGGGTTTTCACCAAAACAACATTATCTCACCAATTCAAACATGAACATACCAATCACAAACATATCAAATACACACTTGGTGAACTATGGGATAGATCTACTCACACTTCAACAAGATAAAATACCATATCAATATTGAGATCCTCAACATCCATATCAAAATCAACTACATAAAGGGCTTCAAAATCAACATCAAATGGCCCTAAATTCACTCACCAAAGTAGTTGGCACACTTCTCCATCCAACATACCAATCTCCAAATCAATATATCCTTCATTGGAATCATCAAAATATTGATTTACATCAAAATCCATCCTTACAACATCAAGACATGGCATATCAAGAAATGCAACATCAACAACATCAATCAAAAATTCAACATCAGTATCAACAATCACCACAACAATCACAAGCTTCACAATATAACAACACCATCACCAAATGTGAATACACTCCTTTAGGGGAGTTAATCGAATCGATGTTAAACAATCTAGTTCATGCAAAACTCATCACTCTTCCAAGAATAAGTGCTTAAAACTCTATCTTCAACCTCTCATGGAATAAGGACAAATCTTATTGTGAGTATCATAGAGAAAAAGGTCACGACACATCAAATTGTACTAGACTCAAGAGCCTCATACAAGACCTTATTGATCAAGGAGAAATCATTGTTGAGTATAATGTTCAAGATTCAACCACAAATGATCACATTGACGATGTCTCTACCTTACACAATGAGAAAATTGACATACATCTAGAGCCACTTCCCAAACATGATCAAAATCCCTCACCAATATCTAACAATAATCCATTTAAAGAATTGTTAATGCCATTTGATCTCATGGTTGAAAACATTGACTTGAGGTCTATACCTCAATTGTTGAGGATAACATTCAAGATTCATCCACAAATGATCACATTGACAATGTTTCTACATTACCCAATGAGCAAGATGGCATACATCAAGACTCTTTTTCAAAGCATGATCCACATCTTCTACCAATGTCTAGCAATGGTCCATTCCAAGACATATTGACATCATTTGACCTCATGGTTTCCAATATTAAAAAAATTATTAACACACCATTTGATCTAGATTCACTTGATGATCAAGAGAATCTTAAACCAATACCCATGTGTAATGAAGACATTCAAGAACCCTTTACAAACAATTAATTCTTTGAAATTGACCCATGTCAAGAACTTGATCCAAATCATATCAAAAGCAATTTTGAAATCAGTCAAGATCAAGGATCCATGTCTTCTCAAGATCTAATAGGTCTATTCTAATCTAATATTGAAGATAACTCCAATAAAAGACAAGATCAAGGATCCACATCTCCAAGATACTACAATGATTTAATGGGTATCTTCCAATCCATACAATATTTTGAGAACAATGATCATATCCGTATATCACGCACTCCTACATCTACCCATGAGATGCTTACTCCTAATGGACATGTAGATGATCTTCATCCAAAACAAGAGTCTCATACTCTTGACATCATTACCAAGGAACAAGATTCTCCTACTCTCAACTTCATTACCAATGAACAAGAGTCTCCTACTCTTAACATCCTTACACATGATCAAGGCATAGCAGAATCCGTAGACATAAAAAATGGATCATGAAGAATACTTCTACATGGATTGTGAATTAGAAACATCCTTTGAAGACATATCAAAAATGGATCATGATGAAGACTTTTACATGGATTGTGAATCATCAACACCTCTTGAAGAAGCATTAAAACCTAACACATCCCAAATTTAGATTGAATATATTAAGTATGATTATGTCAAGCATTATCAGAGTAAAGGATTATTTTTACAAGAACATGGTATCTTGGAATCAATACAAATGTTCAACAATATTGAGCACCAAGGTCTTGGTTTTATAGTAATCACAAAACCTAAGCATAGCAATGGTAAATCTATAATATTGGGGGCAACCTTATCTAGTGCAAACACCAACATGGAGAGCATGAAGAGTTCTTATGATAAAAATGCTACCAACACTCCAACTATTCATATCACAAATCATCATCCATGCATATTTCCACCTTCAAATTGGGACCAACCATAAGAGAAAAATCTATATCAAAGAAAGGAGCAAGTCATTGAAGCAAAAGAATCAAAACAGACAAGAAAAATTCAAATGGATGCCAAAGCAAAAGAAAGAAAATCATCCCTATCAAACTCCATTAGTCAAATAAACTACGGGGAAAAATAAAAAGGGAGTGTCATCCATCAAATATGTCCACAAATATAAAGGAAAGCTTCAAGAGTGACCTACAAATTATATGAAGAAGTTGGTCCCAATCAAATCTCCATATCCACCCATCATTTCTCATCCTCCCAAGTTTGGAAAGTCAAATATTCCAAACTATCGACCAATCCATATATATCTCATATCCCTCAACGCATTACACCATCCACTTCACAATCCATGATATCCAACTCTCGCATTAACTGGGTGTGTGCAACAACTCTTTATCATAAGGACCCTACGAGCACCCTATTGCGATTTGCACACTTAGATGAGGTTGAATCAAGTATTAGCAAGGTAGATAATAATTTTCAAGGGTTGCATTCAAGCGTATGTATCTTAGCAAAGCAACTCCCACAAGAAGGATATCATTGGAATATTATGACAATTGTATCTACATCAACACCACCAAGTGGTTCAAGATGAGCATAAACCTTCAAAAATTAAAAAAATCAACAAAAAAATTGTCCTCCAGTGAGAACCACTATGGTGGTGCTTTGGACTAGTATCATGATGAAAACTTGGAAAACAAGTGTCATGGGTAGAATCAAGTATCTATGTGTGCCATTTCAAGTGGAAGCATATCATCCCATCCATAATAAATGTAGCATTCCATCCATCTTATCCATAATAAATCCATTCCTCCATGCATCCATAATAAATCCAACATTCCATCCATCTTATCCATAATAAATCCATTCCTCCATGATCCATTATCCAATCCATTTTCATTCATGTTCTGAATTATCTTGATCTTGGCAAAGGTTCGATGTACACTTCACACTTTCTTATGGTAAAAATCTTGACATGGGTCACTATCATTGATCCCACCTTATCCAGTATTATCTGAGCCATGAGGCATTGTCCAAATGAGCATCTTCTATCCGAACAGGTTATCCTATCACAAGATAAACCTTGGCATCCTTTTGCATACGGATCCATCCATCCACCCATGTCATTCCATACATTACTAGACACTAGGGGGAAGATACATACATCTTGCTTCGAGAATAATTTTTTATCTATATCTTCTAACCCATGTGGTGATCTAAACATTTGTAAATGTGAAGTCCCTTTGTCAAAACATTCATAAGAAAAAATCCAAATCAATAGTTTGTGGAACATTTTGACGAGAAGACAATCAAATATTAGTTACATCTAACTTGCGTTTCAATGTCACATCAAATCATTTAGACAGAATTTGTTCCAAGCCTAGCTTCAAATCTTGATCTATCTTATTTGATCAATCCATCATCATCTTGGGATGTATCCTTTCCAATCCTCATGTTATTTATAGCCTTGACGACACTATCTTTGTATTGTTGTGTATCCTCAACAATGTTATCACTATTGGCAATCCATCAATCAGATCAATCAATCCTAGTTTGGTTTCCAATAAAATCCCAACCAGATCACTGATATCATCACATATCCATATCCACTTGTCAACATCGTATGAAAATCTCAAAAACATTTGAAACATCTCAAAAATCCCAAAAACATTAAAAACATTCACAAAATCCCAAAAACATTCAAAACATTCACAAAATCCCAAAAAACATTCAAAACATTCTCAAAATTCCAAAAACATTTGCAAAATCATAAAAAATCCAAAACATCCAAACATTTGCAAAATCATCTTCAAAATCCAAAAACATCCAAACATTTGTAAAGTTCAAAATCCAAAACATCCAAACATTTGTAAAGTTCAAAATCCAAAAACATCTAAATCATCCTCAAAATCTCAAAAATATTTGAAATAGGTTAAAAATCCAAAAAACATCCATATATTGTCAAAACCCCTAAATAGGTCCAAAATATCAAAAACACTTTTCAAACTACGTTATCTCTGCGCTTACGTAGGAAAGGCCATCTTTCGATGAGCCCTCGAGGCTTAGATTAGTCCTTTAGCGATATATCATAATAAACTGGTAGTCCATCAATGTTTATATATCATTAATAAACGATCAAGGGTCAATCAAACTACATTATTTTTGTGCTAACATAGGAAAGGCCATCATCGATGAGACCTCAAGGAATTAGGTCAATCTCCCCTAGGTCTTGTTCTTAGTCTAACCTTGGAAAACACAAAAACATTTGGAAAACTTGAAAATCAAAACATTCAAATATCTTTCATAAAACAAAAACAACCTCAAATAACTTGAAAACTTAAACATTCACATAATCTCAAAAGTTCAAAAACAACCTCAAATCATTTCAAAATGTCAAAAAATTGGAATATTTGGAAAACAAAATCATCCCTCCCATTTCTCTTTCACCTGCAATAAACTTCCATCCCTAATAAATTGATAGCCATCTTCAACCTTTGGGTAGTACAGATAGAAACAAGTACAAAAATTAGTAAAGCATAAACTACAAAGTGTAAAAGTCTTGAGTCTTGATCGTGAGTAAACTTGTTGGTTAACATTTGTATCACCAACCTATCAAATAATTAGAATTATTTAAACATCCAATAACATGTCCTATGGATACATCTTTCCTACAATGGACACCATCATTGGAAATCACCTTAATCACATCACTTTTGGTAAGAGATATGAATAACATTGATTGTTTGTTCATTTTGATCTTTTCTTATGATTTATCCTATTTTTCCATTCTTATGATCTCTCGATGATGTTTTCTAAAATAATTTAGAGAGAAAGGAATGGGGCATTGATCATTGTTGTCTTTTATTGTGCTTGTTGGATATTCTTGTAATACGACCTTGGCAAATACTTGCTTTGTGTGTGCAGGGATAGTCTCAAGTAATACAATGTCTAGGACATATTAGTTTCTTCATACCTTTTGTGTGTTAATATCCTGACTTCGATGGATTCATTCTTTTACATGATCAAACAAGGTTTTTATATGTCGGGTATGAACAAGGATACTTCTATCTATTTGTAGAGTCAAAGTCCATGTGTTAGATACAACATCATCCTAATTTTCAATACCTTGGTACATCGTTTTTATTTGCTATATCAAAATTAAGGAATGCTATGATGAATTTATCCCAATCTGAGAAGCAAATCAGTATCATCTATCCTATCTCATCACATATCTAATAAAGTCTCGAATAATCATAGATTTGTTGGACTTTTGAATCAATCATAAAAGTAAAGGCTAATCAATATCCATCTCATTCTTCTACTTCTATCCATCTTGTTCTTCAATATCTACTAACATTTCTATCCAAGTATCGAATCTATGTGATATACATCAAAAATATGCATGAGATTATCCATAGCTGATGACTATCTATGCATCATAAAATCTATCTACAATGAACATATGAGCTTTCTAAGAATTAATTTTCATCCTCTTTGCACCCAAACCGATCTTGCATCTTTATCGTGAGCTCAACCTAAAAATCAAAATTCTCGCTCGATCTCTCAAGGGGATAGCAAACTAGCATTCATTCTTTCTATTAGGGCATAGTGGAGCATCTAGAAAAATTGTGAATCTTTAAATTTTTGATGTAAGCAGTAATGTTGATTCAAGAAGTATTAGTTCTTTGAAGTAACGTAGCTAGTACCTCGCTTCAAAGAGAGGTAAAATGTAGACACTAAAAATTTCCTTGATCAATATCATGCATTTGATTTCATTTCTAACACCATTTCTATCTTAGTTCAATCATTTCTCATCTATTTAATTAAATGATGTCAATTGTTTAATTAAATTCATCATTTTCTTCTATTAATCAGGTAATTAATATTTTTTGATTAATTCATCCCTTTCATGCTAATTTTCATCCTATTTGATTAAATAATGCAAATTGTTTAATTAAATTCCTTCATTCCTCTCATTTGATTAAATAATCTTAATTGTTTAATTAAATGTCATAAATTGTGTTTTTTAATTAAATGATCTTAATTATTTAATTAAATCCTAAATTCTCTTCACTTGCACAATTAAATAGTTTCTTAATTATTTAATTGACTAATATATTCTAATTCCTCCAATCTTTGAAAGAATATTCTAATGGAATATTCTTACAATTTGAATTCAAACATTCCCTCCAAATGGAATATCTTCTCCATCTCCCTAAAATCATGGGATTGCAATTGTCTCAAGCAATTTGAGCCCTTGATTAGAATCATTGATCCATGTCAATATTCAATCTCATGGATTTGATCCTTGATCCATTTCATCTCTCATCTTTGAATTATATCCCTTGATTAGCTAATTCAATCCTAGCCATTGATTCAACCAAAAAGCCTATAAATAGTCCTTATTTCTATAAGTAAATCATCCACAAAGCATTTGAATAATCAGACTATAGCCAATTTCACATTCACCTTTGAAAGCATTTGTCCATTTCCATCAATTTCACCATTAGAGTTCATCAAAGCTTTGCTTCACTAATGGGACTAGGAAAGGGTTGAGCATTATCAATTCAACACTAATCCCCTAATGTGATGAGGTTTTCTTGTGTTAAATTTGGTTTTCTCTATCAATTGAATGTTATTTCATGTTTAGTGGCTTCCTAGTTAGCATTTTCAAGAATTTCATTGGGAATATGATCTAGTTAGGTTAATTGCTTAGTTTCTTAGTTGATTATTAGCCTAATTAATATGGTTATATTTCATGTTCACACTAGGATATAGTTTGGATGACTTTTGAAACTTGATGGAACTCTTCTAGGGTTTGAATCTTAAAAGAAATTTTCTCCTATTGAGAAATGTCTTGGTATACACTTAGCATCAACATAGCTTTTTTACCTATCATTTTCCTACACTAATCTCTTTTTGATCAACTTGATATGTTCCTCCATTTCTAACAACATTTTTAGACCAAGGTTAATCGTATATTCTATCTTATCCTAGCTTATAGGAATTTGATTCTTTCTTTTGTATAATGCTTCAAATGGAGCCATCTTTATCATGGAATGATAGGAATTATTGTAATCAAATTCTACAAGCGAAAGATAATCCTCCCACTTGTATTATTGATCCCTATAATAAATCCTCAACAAATCCTCCAAAAATTTGTTTACCATTTCCATCTGACCATTTTTCTCAAGGTGATAAGTTGAGTTTATATTGAATTGAGTTCTAAGTGAGGAAAATAAGGTTTTCCAAAACCTTGCATCCCTATTTGAGATGATCTTCTCAAGAACTCCATGCAATGTAAACACTTCTTGAACAAACTTACAGGCTATAACTAATGCTCCATTTGTCAAATTCCCATGTAGGAAATGAGCTACCTTGGTGAGTCTATCCACCACTACTAGAATAACATTATGCCTATTTCTAGACATAGGTAGACCTTGTACAAAATCTATACTGATGATCTATCACTTCCACTTTAGAATCTCATGAGGATATAGGAGTCTTGTTGTGTGATGATGTTTTATTTTCACCCTCTAACATTCTAGACATCTAGCTACAAATATTGTAGCATCCCTCTTCATTCCTTTTAAAAAATATAGTGGTTTCACATCTTCTAGAAGTTTTATAACTCTAGGATGTCTTGAATATGGTGTAGAATGAATTTCTTTCCACATGATATTCCTTAACTCCTCAGAGTTCGAAATGTACATTCTTCCTTTGAACCTTAACAACCCATCTAGTTCAAAATATAACCCATCATACCTCAAATATTGAGGATTGTCTATGAGATATTTCTTAGCTTACTCATCTATATTCATCTCCCTTGGACTTTTGCAATACCCAATTCTTAAAATCTGAATGAATAGAGATCATCGAGGAGATGTGTCTCCTTCGACTTAGGGATTCCACTACTTGGTTTTCCTTGCCCTTAATATGACTGATCTCAAAATCATAATCAAATATCAACTCTAACCATCTTCTTTGACGAGCATTAAGATGTGGTTGGGTAAACAAATACTTAAGACAAGGTTTCCTTAGAAAATAATGTTGCCACATTTGTAAAGCATGCACACCTACTGCCAGTTCAAGATCATGAGAGGCATAATTCTACTCATATATATTCAACTTCCTAGACTCATAGGTGATAACTTTCCCTTCTCGCATAAGCAACCGACCTAATCCTTCTCCCAAGGCATCAATAATAACCACAAAATGGCCTTCTGGATCAGGAACTTTTAGTATTGGTGTTATAGTTAGCTTTTCTTTTAGTTGATCAAATGTCTCCTAACATTTTTCTGATTAATCAAATATTTTACCTTTACTTTGCAAAGAAGTAATAAGATAGGCAATCCTTGAAAAGTTAGCCACAAACTTTATATAATAACCTGCTAAACCCATGAAGCTACAGACTTTGTGCATATTTTTTGGTGCATACCACTCCAAAATGGCTTTGATCTTTGTTGGATCTACTGCAATTCCATTAGTTGAAATTACATGACCCAGGTATTGTACTTCTTTCTGAAAGAAAGTGCACTTTGAGAGCTTACCATACAACTTGTGCTCTCTCAGGCGTTGAAAAATGAACCAAAAAATTTGGAGATGTTCTTCCTCATTCTTAGAATATATAAGAATGTCATCCAAAAACACTAGAACAAACTTATCCAAGCAATCTCTGAATACATTATTCATCAAATTTATGAATGATGCAGGTGATTTGGTTAGTCCAAAAGGTAAGACTATGAATTCATAATGCCCATACCTTGTTTTAAAGGTTGTTTTATGAATATCTTTACCCTTAAGTCTTAACTGATGGTATCTAGATCGTAGATCGATCTTTGAAAATACAATTGTAGCATAGAAAAAAGTAACACTTTTTCACAGTTAATTTGGGAATGAATAATTGATGATAAAATGGACTTAATTGTTCCTTATTTAGGGTGTTGTAAAGTGTACCTTTAAACTTTCACACAAATCTAGGGCTTTATTAATTAATTGAGGTTAATTTGAGCTTAATTGGCCCCTTTACTTCAAATCCAAGCCTGATTTATTGCATTTTTTGAGGGATAAAACCCGACACTCATAAATAATATTACACAACACTTAATTTTGCAAGGAATGTGTCCTAGGCTAGTGACCTAGGACCCATTTTCCACCTGGCGAATCGGTCCTCACTAGGTCCTAGGACCCCCTTTTTGCATATCATTTCACAATCCTTGAAACATGTCCTAGTTAAGTATGATAGGACCCATTCACCCTATGGCGAATGGGTCCTCCTTAACTTAGGACACCCCCATTGGGATATGTTTTTGGCAGTATTTTAATGATTTCAAATCCTAGATCTGATATCAGCTTGTGTAATTGAATTTTAGGATTTAATCTTAATTTATGTATAAATATAAAGTTATTTCACATAGCTTCATAATTAGATATTCATAAGCAATTAAGGGTACTTTCACAAGAGCATTCATGAAGGAATTCAAGGGAAAATTATTAGAGTTCATTGCAGCAATCAAAGATCTATTTCATCATGTCAAAGGCATAGTGCATCATGCATGTTGTTGAGCTAATATGTTGATGTAGCATTGGAGATCCTATTCAAGCATTGTTTCATATCAAAGTTCATGATCAAGATCTACATCCATTGAGGCCACTTCATGCAAGATTGTTGATTTGTACTCCAAGGTTCAATTGAGGATTGGTGAGTTGTGGCATTACATTGTTCATTCATCTTTCCTTTTATGCTTTATTTTAACTCAAGGTTTAATTACTAAAATAGGGTTTGACCAAGGAAAACCCCTATTCCCTAACACAACATTTTTCTTCTCCTTTGATGTGTGATTGCAGGTTTTAGATTGAAGATCAAGTGGAAAATAAAAGTTGCAGTAGTTGTCAAAGTTGTCATCTTTCTTGCAAGATCATGAAAACTAAGCTACATAATTTATTTTTGACTTTCGGGAGTTGAACACCTGGGATATGGGAGTCCAGACATTAAAGAGCAGAACCTAGAAATCAATTTTCCATAACACTAGTAGGGACCCATTTTCCACTGGGCGAATGAGTGCTCAGTAAGGCCCGAAAAAACACTTTTTCTAATAGGTACACACCATTTTAGCATTTTAAAACCTACCTTTTTACTATTATATCAGTTAGGTTTATTTATTTATTGTTAATTACACATTATAGTCCTCATAATTGAGTGAAACATCTAATCAAATTTTGGTGTACCCATTTGGTTAATCCCATTTGTGGTGCACCTCTCTTTTTCTATGTTTCAGCAGCTACTCCATGCATTTGATCGAAGAGATCATCAATACATGGAAAAGGATATTTTTTATTTATTATTGATTTGTTAAGCATACGATAGTATATACATAACCACAGTTTACCATCCTTATTTTTAACAAAGATCACTGGTACTCCCCAAGGTGAAACACTGGGTCTGATCAATCCTTTGGCTTATAGTTCTTGCAATTGAGCCTTCAACTCCATCAATTCTATTGTGGCCATTTAGTATGGAGCTTTAGAGATAGTTCTGATCTTAGAATTATATCTATGGAGAATTCAAAAGCTCTCTTGGGAGATAATTTAGGTAATTAATTTGAAAATATCTCCTCAAAATCTCATAGAAAAGGATACTTCTCCATATCAGTTTTTTCTTGATCCATAGATTCCTCTTCTTCTATCCCTTGGAGTTTTTGAGATTTATAGTACATTAAGTCATCTTGAAAAATAAACTCTTTGAAATATTTCATTTTCTCCATTTTGATTGCAAAGAGTTGACACCCTTTTTGCTTGGCCCTCTTTAGCTATAAGACATATATTTGTCTTAGCTTGACCTCTCTAGGGTGGCTTGTAGGAAAAATTTGTTCCCAAGGTCATCTAGATATTCTACTATTTTTGCAAGATAATCTACCTTAGCCTTGTGTCTCCACAACTAGTTTATTTCTAGGATAAAATTGTAGGACCTAAGGGTGCTACAAATAGGTTCACTTTAATCAAAAAACTCGAAAGATCAACCTTGGGTTCAAACAAGCACTGCTCTACCTAAGATTTTGTTTGGTTAGCATACTCTACTAACCAGGGTTTTTCCATATAACCAACTTTTCTAGAAAAATTATCTAATATTTTTGGTGAAATGAAACTTTTATTTGTACTAGTGTCTTAAAATTGAAATTGGGACACCAAAAAATGTACATGTAGTTTCAACTGGAGTAATCTGGAACTTCGCATGTCAATTATTCGATGATGCATGAATCCTTTATTAATTTTTTTTCAGTTGAGTTGGTAAGGGACTACCATGAGGTTTCACTCCTTATGTCTTATTAGGATATTGGTTTTCATAATGGTCTCCTCCACATGTGAAACATCCTCTTGGAGGTCCTCACCTTTCAAAAGGCTTCCCTAAGTTATCACTGTTCTTCCTAGAGTTGTTTTTACTCCTTTTATCGCCCTTGGATTCATTTAATTTATTTCAAAATCCCTTATCACCTTTCTTTTTGAAAACCTACTTATCATTCTTCTTCTTGAATGATTGCCATGACTACGACCAGTTGAACTTTTTATAGTTCTTCTCCTGATAAGAAAACATGGATTTCAACTTTTGTTCTTGTTTTATGTCCTTTTCATACATGTGGTCCATTATTGTGGGACCATGGACATCTACTTCACCTCCAATTTGGGTATTCAACTCCATAATAAACTTTCTTATTTGGAACCTCTCATCCTTATGATATTGGGGCACATACTTTAGGAGATGATTAAAATTCTCCCAATACATTGTTACCAACATGTCCCCTTGCCTTAGGTTCTGGAAATTAGTGAGTTTTTTATCAAAGAACAATCATGGTATCCATATTTACCTAAAGATAATTATGAACTCATCCCATGTTAAGCTCAATGAACTTAACCCTAATTCTATTTTCTTTTTCATCCACCAAGTGGATGCTTCCCTTGACAATTGGTATGCCCCCCAAACTACCTAATTCACTTCATAATAGTTCCTTATTTCAAAGTATTTTTCCATTTCAGTGAGCCAAGCCTCTATTTCATCTCCAATCACCATTCCATAGAACTTAGGTGGCATCACCTTCTTCATATCCCTAGATAATTCAAGGGCTAATTGGTTCCTTTTCTTGTTATCAGGCCTTAACTCAAAGTTGTTTTCTCCACACCCACTTTGGGTGGTGCGCTCATATCAGTTTCCATCTTCACCTTTGTGAGATGCTTCCTTGTCATACCTACTTTTTCCTTTGACCTCTTTCTCTAAAGTGGAAATTCTATCTCTTGTTTCATTTAGTATTGCTAAGATTTGGTCAAATTTTGCATTGAGGTTGTCAAAAGGTTGACTTACCTCCTGGCTACCTCCAAGAATTTTTTTGGTTCTAACCATATTGATTTTATACTTCACTTGAAGTTTTTAGTTTATGCATACAATTAGTTCCTCTAATTTAGCATTTGTATTATAAAAATAACCAATATTCATTCATTTGTATTATTATAATAGCATTATCGCTCCCCCATTTATATACATACCCATATACATACATGTACATATATATTTATATATTTTTTCTCATATACATATATATATATATATATATTCTCATATACATATATACTTATATATTATTACCAATTATCACCATATTATTGTAATCGACTTATCTGGTCAAAATATCAAGATTGGTTAATCGATTAACATTTATAAACATGTATCTTTAAACACTTTTAATTTTCTTTTCTGAAAAGGAAACCAAGACTTGACTCGACTAGGTTAGACTTAATCTATCGACTCATTTCAATACAACCCAAAATAACATACACTAAATTTTAATCCACGATAGATTTAGGGTAAACCTATATTTTTGTGTCAGAACTCAAACTCTGAAGTCTATATTCTTCTCTTCGATGATACTCTCCCTCTCTCTCTAGAGGGCAAGAAAATAGTCTTGCATTTCACTTAGAAATCATTTAAGTAGTTAACCAATGAGAACCATGATATAATTGTAGCATAGAAAATTGTATACCTTAACAATTTCACACTATGTTTTACCCCCCCTAAAATTTTGAGCTTAATTGACCCCCAAATTGCCTAAAATTATGTATTTTGGAGCCCATTTGTCCCAATTTTCAATAAACACCAAGCATTGAATAAATTCATCCAACTCATATGTTGCCCTCAAAATTGGCTGTCCTCAAAATTTGGGCTAGGAATCGTTCTCCCATGGGCGAATGGGTCCCACTTCTTAGCTAGGACCCATTTTTGGATATATTTTTGGTGACATTTTAACATTCAAAATTCAAGTTGCAAATGCCGGCTTTTAGAATCAAATTTTTGAGAAATTGGATAAATGCCTATAAATACATAGAAATCTCATCATTTTAAATCTAAGTGAAAGAATCTAGCAAGAGATTAAAATTAAGAGCATTCAAGATCAAGTTAAGAGCAGCATTATCAGAGTTGCATTGCAATGATTCAAGATCCAAGCATCATGTCAAAGTGTTTGTGAGTTTATGTTATCATGGTGTCGTTATTTTGTGAAGGCTAACATCTTTTTTTAGGTATCCAAAGCATTCAAGTATTTAAGAAAGAAAGATCCAAATACTTAAGGAGATGTATATGACTTCAGTCCTTCAAGGTAGCCATTGAAGGGTGGTGAGTTGCAACACATTGTGATTTCATCATTCCTTTCAATTATCTATTTATGATCAATATTTCCATTGTGGAAATGGAAACACTTACACGAGGTTCAACTAAGGAAAGCCCCTAAAATGACCCAACATTTTTTCCCTCTTTGAATATTTAGGTTATAGGATTGAAGAAGGATTGAAGATAAATTATCCATTCTTGTATTTGTTGTTATACATATTGTCAAGCCACAAAAACTCAATTACAAAAATATTTGACAGTGTTCTGAAAAATTTGTAGGTGAGAATACGAAGCTTAGATTCGACATTAGAGGACCCTAAAAGTTTATCGGGACATCCCTACAAAGAACCATTCACACAAGGGCAACCTAGTCCTCCTAGAATTCTTGAAACCAACTTTTCTAGGTTGGTACATATCATTCTGCACTTCCCTGATCCACCTACAAATTACTGTTTTTGTCTGTTAGTTGTTGAGATCTTGCAATTTGCATATTAGGGCATATATTCTAATTAGGTTAATCACTCCAAACCATTTCCAATTCATTTTGATCCTTAATCAGATGTAGATCCAGGTTTTATTGGCTCACCTTCATGGTTGTAAGTCAATCTATACACCTTGTTGATCTACATCCTAATGAAACTTGGAAAAAGGCCCCTTGCATCCTAGGTTCTTTTCATTTAGGACCTAGGATCACCTTTTTTTATGTTTCATTTTAGTGAACCCAATATGTTAGCATCATAAAAATTCTAAAATTAGAAGTCTTTCAAACCCTAGATCTAGGTCTTTTATTGCATTTCTCATTTATGGTTTCATTTTTGCATCATAAAAATAAAAATTCAAAAAATTGCATATCATATTACATCATAGGTCGCATTAGAATTTTTTTCAGTCATATTTAGATCAGATCTACATTCAAATTGTATTTATTTAGTGGTTAAAATCTGAAATTGTTTATTGCATGTAAATTGCATCTTTCATTTTATGTCAAAAATAAGTGAAGAATTGCATAGTTTTATTACAAATTTGCATCAAATCATCATTTTAGAATTTTGCATCTCAAAATTAGTCAATAGTTACATATTAGATATGAAAATTGCATTCAAAATTGACCTTTATCGTTTCCTATTTGTATTTGAATCACATTGTCTATAAATTGGAAGGCATTGTATTGTTTGTTTTCAAAGGTGCATCAAAATTATCATTTTCAAGTTTTGGCATCTTAGAATCAGTCATTTATTGCATTTTAGATCCAAAATTTGCATTCAAAACTTGTTAATTTTTTTACCTTTGTTGCACACTTGCATTTTACATTGTGTTGTCCTAAATTGAGCAAAATCTGGAAAAATATCATTTGTTTAACTTGTTTGCAACTAGAGAAAAAAACATTAAACATAAAAATTCAAAATTTTAATTTTTAGAACTGTGATCAAGGACTCAGATGCCCTTGGGTGCCCCTATCCTTGTACAAGTGTCTCAGGAAACTTCTACACATATTTTTGCCTATGTAGTTTCACTTTTTTCCTGCTTGCAGATGTTTGATTTGAAATTTTGAAATAAACTTACCTTTATGATCTTTATGTTTGTCATTTGAAACTTTGATTGGACATTTAGAAGCATAATGACCTATCTTTCCATAATTAAAACATTTTAAGGGTAACTTACCTCTATTTTTGTTAGTTCCCTTATTCAATCTCCTTATAAATTTTGCTTCCACTTCATCAAGATCATTTGGATCATATTCATCATCTTTCTTGTTGACTTTAAAGGCAGTTTCTTTCTTTGGAGCATCTTTTTCAAACTCTCTTATGTGAAAATTAGTTAAAGCCCAAAATTTTTATCTCTATTATATTGATCCAAATTCTAAGCTTTCTCAATAGCAAAAACTTTAGCACTATAAGATTTAGGAAGAGTTCTCAATACCTTTTTCACAACATCACTTTCCTCCAGTTTTCCACCAAGACCATTGATGGCATTGAAAATTTCATCCACTTTGAGCATGTAGCCAACAATATATTCATCTTCTGACATCCTTAGGGTTTCAAATTTGGCCTTGAAATTCTTCATATTTGCTTGCTTGACCTTATCATCTCCTTCATAAATTCTCTACAACTTTGTCTAGACCTGTTAAGTAGTTTCGAGGCTTATCACCTTCACAAGTTCTAAATTAGAAAGCCCACTCAAGATAACATTCATTTCCTTTCCATTATTCTCATAATTCTTGATCTCATCATCACTTGTCGAAGGTGTAGTAGGCATAGTGTATCCATTTTCAATTGACTTCCAAACACCAAACCCTAATGTGACAAGAAGGATTCTATCCCAAATTTCTAGAAACCATAGTTTGATCCATCAGACATAGACACTTTGAAACCATTCTTGTGTGTCATCCAGTCTATCTCAAGCGGTTGAGCTTCTTCCAAGGAACCATGAATTTGATACCAATTGTTAGAAATACAAGACAACTAAGAGGGGGGTGAATCAATTGTATATTAAAACATTCAAACCTTCATTAACCTTCAAACCCTTATTATGCATCAACATGAATGTAAACTAATGAAATATAAACACATTCACAAACATACACCATAGAACACCAAATTTGCATGGAAAACCCTAATCAAGGAAAATCCGTGGTGATGATTAACTCATATATATATGAATAACAACATCGATTACAAAAGGCTCACTGCCCAGAAGAAAAGAATGGCTCACTACCCAAAGGTCTCACTATTCAAAATAGAAGATAATAGAAGAAGACTGTTACAAGGAGGTCCACTACCTCAAAGAAAAAGGAAGATACACCACAACAACTCTACACCATCTGCAACCTTCAGCTCACTACCTCTAGCAACTTCAAGTACACTAAAAATATGGAAACCTTCTACTCATTACTTCTGGTAACCTTAGGCGTTTAAGCTCGCACTCACATCACAACACTTGATTACATTTGAATCATCCTTCACTAAAATACACACCACATACATCTCTAATAATTAACCTTGATTATAAATCTTTTGTGACCTCAAACAACTTCTCTAGGTTGACCTCAATAAAATGTATGCACCTTAAACATGCAACCACCAAATAGGTCAGCACCAAACACTTCCATAGTGGAAATAAGTGAAGTCGAACCAAACCAAGGGTTAACCAATACCCAAATCTACACCTACATGCTACACCATGCTTCTACAAACAACAAACCATCTCCATAATCAGAGCTATCATGCCAAGTTGGCCAAACCTGTACTAACACCATCAAATAGTCAATTCACTCTTCACTGGGTCTAGAAACATCTTATAGACCATGTAGCAACATCACACAATATACTAGAATATTACAACATCATCAAAACATTTAGAAACACTATCACAACCACCTGAAACTGAGAATACTATCATCCTATGCAACCAACCACACTGCCACAGACATACAACTCACTAACCAACCTTGCAGAACAATTGAAAACCAAACACTCCAAGGGAAGGTAGATGCAATAAATATAATAATGTTCCTAAATCCATAAGACAAGCATGTTAAAAGGTGCTGGACAACTAAGAGGGGGGGTGAATTAGTTGTCACAAAATTCAAACTTAAAACTTCAATACTTATTAATTCCACAACCACACTATTATTTAATTAAGTATGAACATGAAACAAAAATAACAGAAAGTAAAATCAACACAATGAACACCAAATTTTTATGTGGAAAACCCAATAAGGGAATAACCATGATGAGGATTAACTCATAATATAAAGAGATAGCAAAAATTGAATACAAAGATTCACTGCCCAAAAGAGGACTCACTGTCCAAATACAAAGGTTCACTGCCTACAGAAAGGACTCACTGTCCAACAGGGAGGCTCACTTCCTACTGATACAAAAGAGAACAAAAGATCCACCACAACAATTTACACACATCTGCAACTTTGATTAGAAGATTGTAGAAACCTTCAACTCACTGCCTTTAGGAATCTAACAAAATGAAGTATTGCTGCCTCAACTCTCTTTCACACACTTTTGTTCTTTTGATTTGTGGCTTACTTCGTCACTTTGCATCGACATTCAATTATTCCCAATTTGACTTGCATTTATACCATCTTCAACCTTAGAAACTTTCTCCAAGGTTGGCCACATACACCTCATTTCATAAATTCAAATTAGGTCGGCAACTCAACATTCCCGTGGTGGAAAGGAATGAGAGTGGAACAATAAAAACACTTAACCAAGACCAAAAATAATGTCTCAGATCAACCACACACTTCCTTAATTAAATTTAATTCTTCAAATGAAGTATAAACACCAGTTCGGACAAACCTAATGAAAACACAAATGAACATTGGCGTACATGCTTCCCAATAAGAAGATAGCACACATATGACACAAAATGCTTCATTATGCACGAGAACACATTTCAGGTTCCTTTAGATACATCCACATCAATTGAAATGATCTTTGAACACCAAAATCCTTCCATCATTCCATCCAAACTATGCAAACACATACAACAACTTTGAAACTTGACTTCCGGGTTACCAAACCACACACATCTTTGCCAAAACCAAGAGAACACCATTATAAGACACATTATAGATCCACACGATCTGAAACAGAACAATGAAGGACTGTAGAGCAGAAACATTTTTCCCAATCACAAAAAGCTAACTCTGCCAAAACAATTCACACACCGGTGAATGTAACTTTCACATCCCATTAAATCAGAAGCTACAACTCAGGAGATATCATCACTAGATCACCATTAGCAAACCTTCAAATCCGCACAAGCATAGGATCAACATAGGAGAAACACAAAACACATACTAGAGCACATTCAAAAATTTGAATTCTCTCTTTATTAATTTTCTCTAAAGCACTTGGAAACTCATCAATTCAGCACATCTATAACATCATAAGGATGGCTCCATGTACTCACAACATCTCAAAAACATCTCAAAAAAATCTCAACAACATCTCAACTATACATGCACAATCTGCAACATACTGAACTATGTTGACATCAATGACAACACCACCAAACTTTCTCATACTTGCAAGTCTCCCCCTTTGTAATTGATGGCAACACATGATGTGAAACACCATCAAAGACAACATCTTGCACAATATTCTTGGAGGATACCTTCTCTTCTTTTGCTACTATTTTCACATGACTTTCTCTCCCCCTTTGACATCAATGGTAGATATCAAAAAAAAATGATCACTCCCCCTTAGGAGTGCACCCATTTAACTCATACTACAACAATGAAAACCTTTTCTACTCCCCTTGTAGAGTAGACCCATTCATCAATCTAGATAATTGAAGAATCTGTGAATTCACTGGACTAATGCACCTTCATGTGCACCTAGTTCGAAGGGACAAGGACCCCCAACCTCTCCCTAAGATACTCAAAAGTATCCTTCGGAAGAGCCTTAGTAAATATATCTGCAATTTGTTCCTTTGTTGTCACATACTCCAACTTGACTTCATTCTCCAACACTTTTTCTCTTAGGAAATGATATTTGATAGATATGTTTTCTGTTCTTCAATGCATAACTAGATTCTTTGAAATTTTTATAGCACTTGTGTTGTCACAGAAAATAGGAACAGGCTCATCACATATTACTCCAATGTCTGTCAAAGTTTGCTTCATCCACAAAACTTGTGTGCAATAGGATACTACAACAATATATTCTATCTCTGCAGTGGATAAAGAAATTGAGTCTTGTTTCTTACTCAACCAAGAAACCAATCTTCCACAAAGAAAGAAAGCACCTCCACTAGTACTCTTTCAGTCATTCACACAACCAGCCCAATTTGCATCGGTATAAGCACTCAAGGTGAAATCAACACCCTTAGGATACCATAAGCCATAATTTGGTGTACCTTTAAGATATCTAAATATCCTCTTTACAACTATAACATGTGCCTCTTTAGGATCTGCTTGAAATCTGGCAACTAGACATATTTCATGGATAATATCTGGTATGGTAGTAGTAAGATACAACAACCCACCAATCATAGATCTGTATTTGCTTTGATCAGTTTTAGAAGATTCATCATCTTTACTTAGCTTACATCCGGTTACCATAGGAGTACTAACTGGTTTGGAGTCATCCATTCCAAAATTCTTCAACAACTCTTACATACTTAGATTGTGAAATGAATATCCCTTTATTAGTTTGATTTACTTGAAGACCAAGAAAGAAATTCAACTTACTAATCATGGACATTTCAAATTCTTTTTGAATTTCTTCTGCAAATGTTTTACACATGCCTTCATTTCCACCAAAGATGATATTGTCAACATATACTACCACTATTAACATTTTGTTACCTTGCACTTTGAAGTAGAGATTGTTGTCAGCATAGCCTTTGTTGAATCCTTGCTTTGTCAAGTACTTATCCGACCTTGCATACCACGCTTTGGGAGCTTGGTTCATTCCATACAATGCCTTCTTCAACTTACAAACCATATTCGGTTTGTCAGATAATTGAAATCCTTCAGTTTGTTCCTTGTATACTTCTTCCTCCAATTCACCATTCAGAAATACTGACTTGACATCCATCTGATATACTTTGAAATCCTTGTGGGAAAAAAATTCCAAAAACATTCTAATAGCTTCCAATATAGCCATAGGGGCAAAATTTTCTTCAAAGTCTATGCCTTCAACTTGTGAGTATCCTTTGCATACAAGTCTTGCTTTATTCCTTATAACTTCACCATTTTCATTCAACTTATTCTAGAACACCCATTTTGAACCAATTACATTATTATTCATAGGTCTAGGAACTAATTCCCATGTCTGATTCTTTTCTATTTGTTGCAACTCTTCTTTCATAGCTTTCCTCCAACTCTCATCTTCACATGCTTCACTCACAGACTTAGGTTCAATTTTAGAGAGTAAACACAAATTTACCTCAACTGCTACTTTAATTCTTGTCTTCACACCTTCACTCTTATCTCCAATTATTTGTTCCTCTGGAGGATTCTTCTGCATATACTTAGGAGTCTTAACAACAAGTTTCGGTTCATTTTCTTCTTCAATCTATTCTTCTTCTTCTTCTTCCTTCTCCTTATTCTCTTCAGGTACATGTCCACAGATAGGATCATCATGTTCAACTTCACTTATCTTAATAGGTCTGTGCATACCTTCATCAACTTTCACATTATCACTTTCAACAATCTTCCTCAATCTTTTATTGAAGCATCTATATGCTTTGTTGGTAGTAGAGTACCCAAGAAAAATTCCTTCATCACATCTAGTATCAAAATTTCCAAGATTTCCATCATCCCTTTTAATGTAACATCTGCTTCCAAATACCTTGAGGTACTTCACAGTAGGAGTCTTACCAGTCCATAACTCAAAAATGTTGGAAGAATGGAGAATTTTTTCTATATGTTGTCATTGATGTCACCATGTTGGTAGCTTGGTCCGGTACCCTAAAACGATGTGCACAACTGGTTTATCTCCTCTAGTGGTGGATCTGGTATTTTGGTGCACTCTCTGGTATTTTAGTCCACATTTCTTGATAGTTGAAAATTACTAGTTGCAGTTTTGGGAGATTGTTTATGATTGTTGAAGGAATGCATGATCATATTATTATGTGGTCTAGTGCTCGTATGGTGTAGTGGCATTATTCTATTGGTTTCCTTTTTTTCTTTGAAGTCTATTCCTGGCCAACTTCTTGAGTTAATTATGATACAGTATGTGGACATATGTGTGACCTATTTTTGGTTTATGCCGACATGATGTAACGTACTGAAAGTTTGAATTGTTTTTGGAAATATTTTGTGAATGATTGAAGCCGACAATTGATATTTTTTCTTGAATAAGAAGTCCATCTAATTAGGCTGACCTAATTTATGCTTGCAGTGAAGATTAGGTATATATGTAAATATTGAACAATTTTGACAAAACATGGACAAATGATTGATTTGTGAATGCTAAAGTGAAGAACTGCAAAAAAGATGAAATGTTTTAAGTCTGTATATTGAGCATCACCAGAACTACATCAACACATGAGAGGTACACATTTTTAGTTCATTCTAGTTGTATGGCCTAACTTGTTCTATAAGTTTTTCTATAGGTAGTGAGCCTTCCTATTGGAAAATGAGTCCTTTTTGTAGGCAGTGAGCCTTTGTACTTGGACAATGAGTCCTCTTCTGGGTAGTGAGCCCTTGGCAATGAGCCTCTATATTCAATTTTATAATCTCTTTATATTGTGAGTTAACCCTCACCGTGGTTTTTCCCTTATTGGATTTTCCATGTAAAAATATGGTGTTCATTGTGTTGATTTACTTTCTGTTATTTGTGTTTCATGCTCTTACTTAATAATAGAATAGTGTGGTTGTGGAATTAATAAGTGTTGAAGTCTTAAGTTTGAATTTTGTGACAACTAATTCACCCCCCTCTCAGTTGTCCTGCGCTTGTTTAACAATTGGTATTAGAGCGTTGGATCCTTGGTGAAGAGCTTAATCAGTTAAGGAGGATCTTGAAGGTTGGTTAAATGGATGATAAAGGAGAGCTTCAGACTTCTCTTGAGGATCTTGATAAAGTGGAAAGAGAAAACATCTATATGAAAGAGAATCTAGATGATGCAAATGAATGTGTCCAAAAATTGAAAGAACAATGAAGAAATTCAAGGAAAGACATAGAGTAGTGAGTGAATAGTTGAAACAAGAGATAATTGGACTAAAAGTGACAGTAGAAGAGAAGAAGAGGTTTGAAGAATGTTTGAATACAATGGTGAAAAACAAGTCTGATGAATGCTCTAGACTTGAATAGGAGATAGTAAACTTAAGAGTGGAATTAGAGAAGGAAAAACTTTGTGAGAATAATTTTAGATCTAGCTTCGGTAAACTTGAAGAATTACTTTCAGGATAGAAACCAAGTAAAGACAAAGGTGGCTTGGGAATTGAGACTGATGAAAGTTCTAAAGATGTGAAGAATATAATGAACAATTAGAAGATTCAAGACAAAGGAAAGCAAAGAAGAAATTCAAGGAATTTTGCAAGGAGATTGCCCGTGAGACAACATAATGGACAAAGGTATCCCTCTTTCAATGGTATTTGTTTTTCTTGTAACAAATATGGTCATAGAGCAACAAAATGCAAGAGTAGGAAGAACCAATTTTCTAGTCCCTTCACTGGACAATGTTTTGAATGTAGGAAGATTGGACATAAGGCTACACAATGCAAATCTCAGGTGAGAATGATCAATCAAGTAATAAGGAACGAGTTTAATGAAGGAAAAATGAATCAACTCTTTAATGGCTACTGTTATACCTATAACAAATTTGGACACAAAGCAAATCAATGTAGATCGAGGAATAATGGAGGATAGGCTAATCAGAAAAGTGTTGTCTGCTATAATTGCAACAAACCTTGACATGTCTCAAAAGTTTGCAGAAGTAAGAAAGGAAAGAAGTCTGCTATGGAAGAGAAGAGTGAACCGGTAAAGAAGATCGACAAAGAAGAAATGAAGCAAGAGATGAATAAGATATGGGAGAAGAAAGAAGAAGAAAAACCTGAAGCTACTAATGTGTATGTACCCTCATTTGGTATATATGACTTATTAGGAAATTATACCTAGCATGGTCTTAGGGGGAGCATTATCATAAAATTATAAAAAAACCCCCTAGAAGAATAGCGTGTTAGAGGATGGCACGAGGTTGAAATGTGAATAATGAATATTCAAAGGCCTTGGAAAAAAGAATCGGAAGAAAGTATGTTGTCATGATGATTTGCAGACCCAATTAGGGCTTTTTATGTTAAGAAGAATGTTTTTAGCAACTTTTTGATGTCTGTCATATTTAATGCATTTTAGGGTAAATTCGATGATGTATAAGTTAAAATTTGTGAGTCTTCTTGATAAATTGATCATTTGAAGAACTTGAATGGTGCCCTAGGGTGATCTTGAAGCGATATTGAAGCAATTTTGAAGGGAATTCGAAGAGATTGTCTCAGGTAATCTAGAAACATTTCTTAGTTTGCAAAAAGGGGAAGAAGAAAATCGAAGAGGTTTCGAATAAAAATTCAAGAAAGCATAGCAATGGATAGAGGACCAAGTAGTGTTATCCCTCTGAAGCTAAAAGGGGTTGAATTGGAAGAATATGATCATAGAAAGATGAAAGGAATAGAACTAGGGTTGAGCAAAAATGAATTATAGAACATAAAAACCCTAGGTATAGATTTGTGGAGAGAATTTTCATGGTTTACTGATAAAGAGTTTATTTTGTTCTTGTTGAATCATTTCAAGAATGACAGTATTGTATTGGACAAACCCTACTTAATCTCAAAGGAAGTAATCAAAGTGATTACTGGTTTATGTAGTATTGGAGAACTCCCTGGAAATAAAACTGTGAAGTACAAAGACGTGGAGGAACTGATTGGCATTAGTAAAGACCCTCGAGCACTATTGATAGATACACTTGTGGATTCAACTATTAGGTATGTTGTGTACGGTATTTCTTATAAAATTTATTTCAGAAATTGCGAAAGCTCGACTTCGGCTATTGTCATACACATTGCTCATATGATAGTTAAGGAGAACAAGCATTTTGATTTGTGTAGCTTGTTACTTGAAAATCTACTTGAAAATGTTTGAATGTCATTGGTTGAGGGTTATCCCTTTCATTTCAGATCTTTGTTGGTGTGCTTGGTGTTTTACTTTTTGAGTTCCCTACCTGAAAAGGATAATGTTGTGTGGGAATCTGGTATTCCTATTGGAAAGAAAGTCTACAGATATCTAGAGTCATTGGCAGATAATGTAAGTATGTGTAGATCATATTTCTCATCCCTAAAAACAAATCTTTGCTCTGATATATTTGCATTGAGTCAGTTTGAAGTGGGTTCTTCCTCTGGTAAAAGAGAATTGGAGGTTGTCATTAGTGATTCCCCTCCGGAATCAAAGAAGATAAAAGTTATAATTGAAGATATTATTGAAATTTCAGAAGAAAAGGAGAAAGAATCCCTGACTGGATCTGAATCCTCTGATCTTGATGACATCCAGTCTATAATGGTTAAGGGAAAGATGAATAAAATTGGTGAATTATGGAATGCATCCTCTCCTATTGATAGACTAAATATTGATGAGGCTTTGGTAGAATATCTACTTTGGAAAGGTATTGAAGTATCAATTGTTTTTTATTCCTTGTTGGAAAATCTAGTTGAGATTGTTGAAGAAGGAATGTTGCTTGAAGGTCCAAAAGGATGCAAGTTGGAAACCTTGGTTGAAAGGAGATGTGGTAAAGCTAATTAGAGATTATCTAAATTGATCATAGAAACAAAGAAGTGCATTAAAGAAATATCAAATATTTATAAATACTATCTCTGGTGTCCTGCAACAGTAGATAATTTTAGAAGCAAAATTGAAGTGATTGAATTTGAAGTGAACAACATTGGAAATAATTTTGATATCTTTGAGGATAAAGAAGGGAAGCAAAGACTAAGAGTTGGGGAATTACAAGTTGAACTGATCATTGCACAAAGACAAAGAGATGATGTGGTGAAGAACTTCTGGCTCCTCAAGGAGATTGTTGAGTTCTAGTTAGATCATCTTTCCAAAATACTTACTGATGTAGAAGATGTTGAAAAAAAATGCTCCTCCACAAATTGGTCATCTTCTTTCACTCTGTTGGCTTTATTAGAAAGTACATGCACAAGAATGGATTCAGTTGTATTCAATTGGAAGAAGTTGTATCGAGGTCTCAAAGAGAGGTACAAGAAGGTATTTCTGGTGAAGAATGTCATCTTCACTTAAATTCTAGATGTTTAAAAGTTTTGGATGGTTGAAAGTTTTTGAAGAGTTAGAATTCTTTTTGAAATTTTGATGTCACCATGTTTACACCCTTTTTTTGTCACCCTTTTCCATTGATTTCAAAGGGGGAGAGAGTTAGAGTATGGAGAGATTTGAAATGACGGGAGAGATTGAAGGAGAATTTTTTTACATGTTGCCATCAATGACAAAGGGGGAGATTGTTGGAAGAATGAAGAAGTTTTTCTATATGTTGTCATTGATGTCACCATGTTGGCAGCTTGGTCTAGTACCCTAAAACGGTGTGCACAACTGGTTTATCTCCTTCAGTAGTGGATCTGGTATTTTGGTGCACTCTCCGATATTTTAGTTTGCATTTCTCAGTAGTTGATAGTTACTAGTTGTGGTTTTGGGAGATTGTTTATGATTGATGAAGGCATGCATGATCATATTATTATGTGCTTTGGTGCTCGTACAGTATAGTGGCATTATTCTATTGGTTTCCTTTTTTGCTTTGAAGTCTATTCCTGGCCAATTTCTTGAGTTAATTGTGATATGGTATGTGGACATATGTGTGACCTATTTTTGGTCTATGTCGACATGATGAAAAGTATTGAAGGTTTGAATTATTTTTGGAAATATTTTGTGAATGATTGGAGCCTACAGTTGATATTTTTTCGTTAATAAGAAGTGCATCTAATTAGGTCAACCTAATTGATGCTTGCAATGAAGATCAAGTATATATGTATATATTGAATAGTTTTGAAAAAACATAGACAAATGATTGAGTTGCGAATGCTAAAGTGAAGAAGTGCAAAAAAGATGAAATGTGTTAAGTCTATATATTGAGCACCACCAAAATTGCGTCAACACTTGATAGGTGCACCTTTTCAGTTCATTCTTGCTATATGGACTAACTTGTTTTGTAAGTTTTTCTGTAGGCAGTGAGCCTTCCTATTAGATAGTGAGTCCTTTCTATAGGCAGTGAGCCTTTGTACTTTGATAGTGAGTCCTCTTTTGGGTAGTGATCCCTTGGTAGTGAGCCTCTATATTTAGTTTTATAATCTCTTTATATTGTGAGTTAACCCTCACCATGGTTTTTCCCTTATTGGGTTTTCCATGTAAAAATTTGATGTTCATTGTGTTGATTTACTTTCTATTATTTGTGTTTCATGCTCTTACTTAATAACAGAATAGGGTGGTTGTGGAATTGATAAGTGTTGAAGTCTTAAGTTTGAATTTTGTGACAACTGATTCACCCCACTCTTAGTTGTCTTGTGCCTATTTAACAAAAAGAAGTCTTTGTGTTGTTGCCTCTAATTTGAACTCTATTAAGAACATAAACAACAGTGTGTATTGCCTCTCTATAGTACGCATCTGATAAATTTGATTCTTTCATCATGGTTCTTGTAGCTTCATGTACCGTCCAATTTTTCCTCTCAACTACCCCATTCTATTGAGGGGTTCTCAAAGTAGAAAACTATCTTTTTAAGCCATGTTGTTCATAAAATATATTAAATTCACTAGAAGTGAATTCTCCACCTCTATCAGATCTCAAACATTTGATTCTCAAATACACTTCATTTTCCACTCTTTCTTTGAACACTTTAAATCTATCCAGAGCCTGAGTCTTCTCTCTAAGAAAAGCAACCCATGTCATTCAAGAATAATAATCAATAAGGAGCATGAAATACCTATCACCATTCAGGTTTCCCGTTCTAGTTGGACCATAGAGGTCAGTATGAACTAACTCTAGCATTCCGATAGTAGAATGCTCTTTTCCCTTAAAGTTGCATCTCGTATGTTTCCCTAACTGACAACTTTTGCAAATAGTATTAGCAGGCTTTGTAATTCTAGGTAGACCTCAAACAACATCTCTTGAACTGATTCTGACAAGATTATCAAAGTTTACATGTCCCATCCTCCAGTTCCATAACCAACTTTCACTGACTTGAGATACAAGGCATTGACCATCAACTTCCTTAAGCTGATAGATGTTTCCATGAGTTCTCCTTCTAGTAGCAACCATATCTCTGGATCCTTTTCCGATTTCACAAGTATTATTCTAAAACATGAGTTTAAAACCATTGCTACATAGCTTTCCAACACTCAAAAGGTTATGCCTCAAACCCTTTACATAATATACATCATCAATGTTGTGTACTCTATCAAAACTAATTGTACCTTTCCCACAAACCTTAGCTCCTAAATCATCTCCAAACATGACCAAACCACCATCATACTTTTCAAGTTTAGTGAACTTAATCTTATCTCTGAACATGTGATTAGAACATCCACTATCAATCACCCAGTAGTCTTCATCCTGCCTTGCATGAAAGGCGGTGACCAAAGTATCTTCCATCTTATTCTTTTTGTTTTCCAGAGCACTCTTCCTTACACATTTTCCAGGGTTAGCAGATACATATTTGTTTTCCAAAGCTAAAAACAAGCATTCACTATCATCACCCTCATTTTTAGATTCATCATCAGAAATCTTAGCTTCTTCTCTAACATAATACAACTTCTTGTATTTCTTATCCTTTCTATCCTTATCTTTATAATCCTTGTTCTTCTTATGTACAACTGTATTTAGACATCTTGAAGCATAATGACCAATATTACCACAATTGAAACATTTAAAGGGAAACACACCTTTATACTTTCTGGTACCTTTCTTCAATTTTCTGGTGAAATTTGCTTCCAACTCATCAGAACCATCACTATCTAGATCATCTTCAATCTTCATTGCCTTAAATGTTTTTTCTATCTTTTCTTCTTTCTTGAAATTTCTCATCTCAAATGTTGTCAAGGTGCCAAATAATTGTTCTTTAGTATACTTCTTAGGATCATACATCTCTTCAATAACTGCGATCTTATCACTGTAGCAATCTGGTAGGGTGATCAGGATCTTCTCAATTATATCTTCATCAATTAGTTTTCCCCCTTGATTCTTAACTTCATTTGTTGTCATCTCAACCCTCTAGAAATAGCTTGTGAACTCTTCACCTTCTTCCATTTTAAAATTCTCGTATCTATGCTTTGCCGCCAACTTCTCTGTCAACTTTACTCTTTCATTTCCTTCATACAGTTCTTCCAACTTCTTCTAGACTTCGTGAGCAATGTCGAAAGAATGAACCTTAGTTCACTCAGTTTTAGATAAAGCACTGTAAATAGCATACCTCACTTTCTCATTCTCCTAATAAGAAGAAACCTCATATGCAATAGTAGGACCACTCGTCAGAGCAACATACTTCGTCTCAACAACCTTCTAGGTCTTGTAACCAAGAGAAACAATATATCCTCTCATTTTCACTTTCCAATCACTGTAATTAGATCCATCAAACATAGGGATCACCAACTTATGTGCCATCGGATCTTCCTTAAGCAGTTAAGCTCTACACCAAGGAAACAAAGCTCTGGTACCAATTGTTAAAGGTGTAGGACAACTGAGATGGGGGGTAAATCAATTGTCACAAAATTCAAACTCAAAACTTCAACATTTATCAATTCCACAACCACATTTTTTTGTTATTAAGTATGAACATGAAACAAAAATAACAAAAAGTAAAATCAACACAATGAACACCAAATTTTTATGTGGAAAACCCAATAAGGGAAAAACCATGATGAGGATTAACTCACAATATAAAGAGATAGCAAAAACCAAATACAAAGGCTCACTACCTAGAAGATGACTCACTATCCAAATACAAAGGCTCACTACCTACAGAAAGGACTCATTGTCCAACAGGGAGGCTCACTGCTTACTAATACAAAAGAGAACAAAAGATCGACCACAAAAATTTATACACATCTACAACTTTGATCAGAAGATTGTAGAAACCTTCAGCTCACTTCCTTTAGGAATCTAACACAATGAAGTATTGTTGCCTCAACTCACTTTCACACACTTCTTCTCTTTTTATTTGTGGCTTACTTCGTCACTTTGCATCGCCATTCAATTCTTCCCAATTTGACTTGCATTTATACCATCTTCAACCTTAGAAAATTTTTGCAAGGTCGGCCACATACGCCTCATTTCATAAATTCAAATTAGGTCGGAAACTCAACATTCCTACGTTGGAAAGGAATGAGAGTGGACCAATAAAAATACTTAACCAAGACCAAAAATAATGTCTCAGATCAACCAAACACTTCCTTAATTAAATTTAATTCTTCAAATGAAGTGTAAACACTAGGTTGGCCAAACATAATGAAAACACAAATGAACATTGATGTACACACTGCCCAACAAGAAGATAGCACATAGACAACACAAAACACTTCATTATGCATGAGAACACATCTTAGGTTCCTTCAGATACATATGCAACAAGTGAAATGATCTTCGAACACTGAACTTCTTCCATTAGTCCATCCAGACTGTGAAAACACATACAACTCTAAAACTTGATTTTCGGGTTACCAAACCACACACATCTTTTCCAGAACCAAGAGAACACCATTATAAGACACATTCTAGATTTGCACGATCTAAAATAGAACAATAGAGGACTGCAGAGTAGAAACATTTCTCCTAGTCACAGAAAGCTAACTCTGCCATAATAGTTCACACACCAGTGAACGTAACTTTCACATCCCATCAAATCAAAAGCTACAATTCAAGAGATATCACCATTCTAGATCACCATTAGCAAACCTTCAGATCCACACAAGCATAGGATCAACATAGGAGAAATGTGAAGCACATACCGAAGCACATTCAAAACTTTGACTTCTCTCTTTATTAATTTTCTCAAAAGCACTTGGAAACTCATCAATTCAACACATCTACAACATCATAAGGATGGCTCCATGTACTCACAATATCTCAAATATACATGCACAATATACAACATAATGAATTGTGTTGACATCAATGACAACATTAATGACAACACCACCAAAATTTCTCATACTTGCAACAAAGAAACCTCAATGCGAAGAAATGTGAAGCAATTCCATTTCTCCCAGACAACCTTCTTCATAGACAACACACTCTTAGACACATCTTCCATTGTTGCACGATCTAGAACCTAAAAATTTGAATATAACACCTCTAAACACCTCTGATAATCTCATATAGACTACACAAGTACATCTTCAACCATGAAGAAATGTAGAGTACAACACATAACAAAAATTTGTCACCTTGTACACCCTCTATTCAAATTTCCTCAAAAGCACTTAGAAACCAAGTGAACCAGCTACATCAACAACACCTGCTCAACACCACAACTCCTCAAAATGATCACACTAGAGGTTGACATAAATGACAACACTAATGCCAACATAGTGGAACAATCTCCAATAGGAGTAACCTCGAAGAATGTTCTAAAAGGGTCTACAAGTGACATAATAGATTCATGATATCATGTCAATATTTCTTCTCAGTTGCTAGCTATTTTTCCTTGCTAGTTGAGAATTTGTTAGATGTCCTTTCAAATCACTATCCAATGTGGTTTTGTATTGAATTGAAACTTGCTAAATCAAAGGCCATAAAAAAATTATTTTTCCTTAACAAGTCATACTATCCCACAAGGGCATGTTGGCACATATTCAACTTGTTTGGAATCTAGAGCCATGTCTCATGAATGAGATATGTTGGATTTCTTGGTGGAATGATGCTATCCAATGCACATCTCATTTCATATTTATGGGTACCAGTTGGCCCATGTTCACCATTTCTCCTATGAGGTCACCACCTTGGAGCTCTACAATACCATGACTACTTTGGAGGTTTAATTATTTGATTTGGATGCATAGCTATGTGTTGTAAAGATATAAGACCAAAATTAAGTTGCAAATAATAATTAATCACATGGGGTCCAAATCAAAATTCACCTTCATTAGATTAAAATTGGAGACTAAATCTCTAAATAATTCTTCTAGTTCTTTTAGGCTCATCACACATCCCAAGCCATTAATAAAATCAAGAATGGTTAACATATTTAAATGGAGTTTATTATCATCTTCTAGGATGTTTTTGACATTGTGAACAAGTATTTACTATCTAATAAAATATTCTTGACTAAACCATTTATCTAAAATAATGGTTGAGTGTGGTGCCTTGTCAATTTTCTAGCTCTCAATGCATTCTTTGTGATCAAATTTTCATGGAGGAGCTTTGTGAGGCTCTGTTAATTCTGTCAAATGATAAATCTCATGCATTGGATGGATTCCTTTGTGATTTTTAGAAAGTTATTTGGGATAATATGGGTGCATACCTTCATAAATTTTATCTACCAAAATTCCATTGTAATTCTTTAGGGAGCTTAATTAATAAAGGAAAAAATAAGTTTATACCTAAGGTTGGTGAGTTAGATGATATTTGCAACAAGTGCTCCATCACCATGTTGAATGTCTTATGCAAGATTATTACTAAAGATTATGCCCTCGAGTTGTAACCTCTTTTTCCTTAGCTAGTATTCCTTGAGAAAATTAATTTCATTAAGTTGCAATAAATCCTCCAAACATTATTGTTGTCTAAGAAGGGATAGAATGGGCTCAAAGCTCCCAATAACTTGTAATATTTCTCAAAATTGATTTTTTTGAGGTTTATGGTATATTAAATTATTTTTCAATCTTTAGATGCTTTAGGCATTATATTATAGGCCTCATTTTGTGCATTCAATTAAGATGATTTTATAGATTTTTATGCTTTTATTACAATTAATTGCCAAAAAAAATTCTTTGGTTCTCTTTGGTCTATCTACTAGGGATGCCCTTTAGCCCCTACACTTTACATTCTTTCTATTGAAGGCTTTGGCTATCTTTTGACTCATGCATTCTCTAAGAAGTTACTTAAGGGAATTACCTTGCCCAGTTCATTTAACTAGCTTGTTAATGGCCACTTTCTAGATGAATCCTTCCTTACTTTAATTAAGGAAGAGGATACTGTTAAAAATACCCTTAGTTTCCTTTAATTTTTTGTAAAGCTTTAGGTTCAAGTTATCATGGCAAAAGACACAATGCTCTAGAAAATATTTCCTTCCTAAATCAGGTGGGTTAGATTCTTTAGGCTAGAAATGGATTGATTATGGGGAGTTTTTTAGATTTCTTGGATTTCCATTTACTTTTAGGCCTCTTTATTGCTTCATGACAAGCTATTAAATCCATAATTGAGAAAAAATCTAACCTACTAGATTATAAAGACTCTCTTTTTGGCTAGTGTTATCCTTGAATTCAGCTGCACTCAATTTGTGGGATAACCTCTATGAAGCTTGTCCATTTTGTAGCCTACATCCTCTAAGCATGCAAGATGATGAAAATATAACTCACCCTCATGCATGGTCACTAGCCTTGAAAATTCATTTCGAGTGTTTTTCCCTTTCTGCCTTTCAAAATTTGCAAAAAGGATAAAAGTTACAAGTTTAAGTTTTCAATGTTAGTCATTTTTTTGCATGTGTAGAAGGGCTAAATTTTAGTGCCCTTGAACATTTGATGCAAAAATAAAACATGCAGGAGTGTTGAATTCCTATTCCCTTGCATTTCTTTCTTGTGTTGAAACTGAACTTGCATAGGTGTTAAATTTTTCCACCTCTGCATCTTAAAGTTCAGACGAGTGTCATAAAAGGAGGTTCTAATTGCATTTTTGGGGTTTTAAATTCATTTTGTTTATTTTTTTGCCATTTCAATTTCATTTTTTTCCTCCATCTTTCTCTATGTGGTTGTTGTGGTATTGTGTTCATTCGTGCATGATATTAGAGCGATTTTCTCGTCAATTTTATTAAGGTTTTTTGCCACATCTTCATAGGTATGTGCAGTTTCCACTTTGTTTCATTTTTTTTAGTTATAGCTTTGAGTATTAATGTTTGTGGTTTTTGCATGTTAATATTTTGGAATGATTTTCTGTTTCTTCTTCCACTCCATATATAGCCATCTTGTTTTAGGGTTTTTCCCTTCATATTGTTGTTTGTTTTCCATCTCGTGTACATTGAATACCTTGTTCTCCCTTGTCATGCCGATATTTACCTAATGTAGGGTGTGGTTTAGAATCTACACTTCACAATCATTTTGTTGAGAACATCCCAAAACTTTGTGGGTTACGGGTCTTAGGAACCCTATGCCACAAGTGTTCAAAGTATATTGCACGTGGGGTTTAAACCCCATAGTGTGTGGCACCTCGATTGCCATAATATCAAGTCATCAATACATTTATTTGTGCAGAATTTCTCTGTTAATACATGTATAAACCTACTACATAGGCTTTGAAAACCTAACCTTACATATTAGAAGCAGTGAAATATACTGCTTATATTGTAATCATTTGTGAATAAACATGCAATGTCGGTAATTTTTACTGACAATGTACATGATAGTTATCCAAATTTCCTAATGCATGTTATATTAAGTTTCACCAAACTAAGTGTAGAAGCATGAAAATTTACTGCTTCTACACCAAGCATACATGTAATGGTGGTAAAATTTATCATTGGTACATGTGAACTACCAAACCAAAACTCGATCACTTGTAATCCTAAGTTCTCCTACACAAGCAGTGAATTTCACTGCTAGTGCATTTAAATGAGCCCATTTTTGTGTGTAGGGTCAAAAATAATTTTTCCCTTACATTAAAACTTAAATGCAAAGTGCAAGAATGAAGTTTTTTCGCGAGTAAACACTTAGACATTTTACCCACATACAAGGTCGACAAAATTTTTTGACCTTGCACTCTAATGTTTTATCGTGTGTAAAGGAAAAGAATTTCTCTGCCCTTGCATCTTTTTGTTCTACCAATGTGTAGGAGCACTAAAATTTAGTGCAACTACACAAAAAGTTAAAAGCACTTGTAGAAGAGCTAATTTTCACCACCTTTACACCCAAATTAACAAAGCACATGTAGAGGCGTTAAATTTTAGCACTATTTACACCAAAATTTAGATTTTCATGCTAATGCTCATAAATTTTTCACCTTTGCATCCAAATTGCCAATTTGCTTGCACCTGCTCAAATTTTCACCACGTTTGTGCCCGATCCTTCAAGACAATGCAATAGATCAAAATTTTCCCACCAGCACATGTAACCCTATTTTTCTATAACACTGGAAAACTTTACCTTCTTGTTGTAGTTTCACTTTGAAAAAAGAAACTCCATCAATGTATGAGCCTTCTCCAAGCAATTATAAGTATCAAGGGGTTTTCCTAGTGACCTCAGTGTCTTCCAACATTGATGAAATTAAGGATACTAAGATAGGACCTGTGGATATGCCCGAGTTTGTGGAACATATGAAGAAGAAAAATTTGACCGAAGGAACGAGATACATAGTTGAAAGTAATATTTAATTAGTGTCCTCTTTCCCAGTTGCCACACATAATCTTGAGTTTGTACTTGCAGTGGCTACACACTATAACAAAGATGATAGAAGTGTCAGAGATGCTAATGGAAATGTGGTGATAAGGCTTGACACAGAGTTCTTTAATCCAACCTTTCAATGTCTGAGTATTGACAAATATTTAAATCTCACAATTGAGAAGGTGCATGCACATTATGATCAAGATCCAAATAATTGCAAAAAGACAATCAACGCAAGATGGTTGAAGAGTCCATGGCCAAGCATTTCAAGATGGAAAAAGAGTTTTCCTAGGAGTGATTTTGTTGAGGAAATCAATGATTTAATTACCCTTCTCAGTAGGGTTAAAGGTTTACCTAATTCCTCTAATTTTCAGGATTGGATGTTTTTATATATTCATGTCATCAAAAAGAGGAAGCAACAAATTTATTGGGGGCAATAGATTAGTGATGCTATTCATGAGTAATTGGCAAAAGTGCCTACATATTTGGTATATGTTGTTGCATCCATGAGAAGCTTTTCATGTCTAACATCTGAAGGTGACATAAGGCATATTCTAGTATATCAGTACTACCCTCAGTTGACCTTGAATAAAATAATTCATCATTTTTTAAGGGTTAACGATTCCTTCTTTGCCACTTTTTTATGTTTTTTTGACAAGGATTTGGAGAACAAAAGGGTTTCAAATGAAGCTTGGGTTGTCAATAGATATGGTTGCTTGTATTTGTAATTTCCCACATTCACTTACCTAAGACTTGGTTGTTTTATGGGTTATCCTTACATGCTCCCAAGGTACCCCAGTGACAAGATTGTTCTTATGGAGCTTTGTAGGAAAATAATAGTTGTTCACAGTAAGAAATAGAATCTCATAAACCAAGTTTTAAGTTTCCTCTCTCTATTGGTAGATATTCAATTCTTCTCCAAAAGAAAAGGTCATATAATCATAAATGCAATGGGTCACCATGAAGACCTACAAAATGAGGCTCAAATTTGATTATAAGGGAATGAAAGATAAAATCAAGAAATTCTACAACCATGCACATAAAATTGAGGATGTGTGGGTTGATTGTAAGACAAAAGAGGAAATAAAAAAATTGGATTATTGTTGGTTGACCTTAGAACATATTGAGAATCTTGACCTTGTAGATATTTCAGAAGGTATGGAAGATGATGAAGATATCTTGGATCTATCCTATAAGAAAAACAACATTATAGGAAGTTGAGAACTTCAATCCAATGGTCTCAGAAGGAGATGATTTCAATCAGGGAAATATTTCGACCTATCCTTGCTAATACAAATGTTTGGCTATAGGAGAAAGGAATGAGGTTGAAACACTTCAACACTGGATCTAAAGGAGAAGAACCTGAGGGTCATGAAGGTAGGAAAGATGAGATGAGGACAAAGAACAAAGGAGATGTGCCTAGCTCTAGCAAAACCCCCAAACCAAAGATTAAGTTTATTGTTAAAGGGAATAAAATTCAAATCATTGAGGGGCCATCAATTGTAACATAAGAAGTATCAGTTCAAGAGGAGGAGCAAGAAGAAGAAGGATAGCATAAGGAAGCAAAAATGTCTCCTCAAGAGAATATTCCAAAGATGCTCCTATTACTTCTCCTATTTTTGCTACTATGTCTACCCCTACTCCTCCAGCTATGTCTGACAATCAACCTTTGTCATCTATCACCATTACTCTTGATGTTGTTGTTGAACAATCTTTACCATCAACGTTTGTTGTTTATGATGTTATTGTTTCCGTTACACCTAATGCTTTTATTCATTCCATTCATTCATCCCAAGCATCAAGATCCATTTTTGATAGCCCTAGGAATGAATTTGGGGATGTTTTTGGTTCCCCTTCTAGTATTATCCTTCATTTGATGTAACTTCTCAGTAAGAGTTAGATAAGTTTATGTCAGAGATTGTGCAAAATGTGACAAGTGTGGAGACTCCAAAAGCCATTTTAACTAACAACCCACCACTTGTTACCACAAATTTTGTGGTTGCATCTCCAACTTCCCAAACCATGATTGTAGGGCCTAAAGGGAGTTCTTTTGCTCTTTCACCTCGGTTTCAGAGTCAAACACCAAAAAGGAAGAAGAATTGTGTCTCCCTATATGACTTTGATTTCAGTCAACTAGTGCCAATAAAGACAAAATCTAGAAATAAGCTGAAGAGACTTTGTCGGGTATTGGTAGATAAAGCTAGGTATAAGTATGAAGAAGTTGCACAACCTCCTAGGAAAGAATAATAAGATATTGATATCTCAGAGTACTCAATAGCTAGGATTGAACTTGGCAAGAGGACTCATGAGTCAGCTAAGGAGGATGCACAATCAACATTGGCTTCTTCTTCAGATGGTGAAATTTCTTTAGATGAAGAGACCTCAGATTTTGAGGTTGTTAGTTTAGGAGATCCAAATGGTGTTTGGGCTAAAGAATTTGACAATAGTTACTCTTTTACAAGATCTAGTGCAGGGATTGTTTTTATATAGATTTGCAAGGAAAAAAAAATCTTTTTCCTTCAAATTACAATTTGATAATACTAAAAACACTACAGAGTATGAGGCATTGTTGTTAGGAATGGAGGTTACATATAGGAAGGGAATAAAAAGCCTTCATGCTCAAGGTGATGTTGAATTAGTAGTTTTCTAGGTAAGGTACATGTATCAAACAAAAAATGAATGATTAAGGCATTACCACAATCTCGTTTGGGATTGTATTAAGGGTTTTGATGCACTCAATATATTTGTAGTACCAAGGGAGTATAATGATAAAGCTGATTCTTTAGCAGTGTCAAGTACTCTTTTAATTCTTCACAAGGAATTTCATGGAACTGCCTATACTATTGAGCTATTTTTTCATCCAAGTGTTCTAGATAACTCAGAAAAATGAAAAAAAATTCAATGACGATCATTAGATTGTTGCCTTTCTTGAGAAGGCTGAAAATTTTAACGAGTTGTATTTTGAAGGTAGCGATTCTCCTCCATGAGAGTCAATTTTTGAGATAGATTCGGACACTAGTGAAGAATTTTTGCAGCTCAAAGGGAAGAATATTCCCAAGGGTTTGGTATCTCTTGAGAGACTTTTTGACAAGCATGATTGTTATGTCAAAAAGCAACAACAATCTGGTTTTGAATCATCAACAAAAATTTTACACCCCGTCTCACTTACTGAGTTACTTTTACCTTGTAAGTAAATATGATAATAAATGTTTATTAGAACTTTAATATGTTCAATAGGAGAATGAAATACTGAAATATGTATTATGATGTCATTCCTTTTGAAGGAATGATTATGTTTTATATTGATGGAAAATGCAATGAATGAATATGTATTGCAATATGATTACTTTAATGCTTGGATGATGCAAGTGATTTATGATACTAATGGATTTTATGTGAACGAATAACTACCTTTGTGATGCACTAAGTTGGATGCAGGAAGGAGCCAAGTCTTCTGGTACATAAGGGGGAGTATCACTCAAGAGAGGAGCTTGGTCTGGTAACCCTTAATGAGCCTAATTGAGCCTACACACACATCCTAGATTAGTTTAGTTGAGTCAATAGTTCAAGAAATGGTAAGTAACCTTCAGTCTTGATTGTGAAAGTTTGTATTGGTTTATGATCCTATTCAATGAATATTTTGTCTAGGTATTTGAGTGAGTCTTTATTTTGGGTGAAAGTTCTTTGTGTATTCATATATGTAGGTTAAATCGATGAGGTATATACATAGAATGTATATATGTATATATATACATGTCCATGATAACTCATACATTTGAGTATATGCATGCATGAGTATACATAGGTATATGTACCAACGCATGCTCATGAATGGATAACCCATATGCATGGGAGTTTTTTTGGACAAATGCGACATGTATATATCTATATATGCACATTTAATGTATACACATCAATCGATGAGTATGTGAATGTATGTGTTGAATACTGGTTATCAAAATAATGATGTATATAGATACATTAATGTAAATGTATATAGTTACGTTAAAGGAAATGTGTATAGATAGACATTAATGTATGTATATGTGTATATGTGTGATCATTTCAATATATGTTTATGTATATATATATACATCAATTGTCAAATAATGAAAATGATAATCATGTGAATATATATATATACATATATATATATATATATATATTAACATATGACATATATTTAAAATTCTTTAAGCATGGCACATATATATAGCAGCTGATTGGTATATTAAAATGCTATGAAATAGGCCAAAGCACAATAATATAGCGCTGCCACATACATTGAAATGGCTTAAGTTGAGTGTTGCAATTGAAGCACTTATAATATAATATAGCACATTGATTATAACTTAGTGTATTGTTATTAGCATGTTATATAAACATAAAGCATTGTTAATGCATATTCATGGGAGGCACAAAGTATGAAGCACATGGAAGTAAATAGAAACCAAGTTTAAAACAACAAGCAATGCTTTATGAGAGTCAATTATCTAAAAGTATTGTGTGGAGAATTAGGCATGAGAATAACCTTTTTGACTTGGTCTTCAATGGATAAAGCAATGTATATGGGTGCATGGTTCATGTGGTGCCAATGCTGAAGTATATGAAATGCATAAAAAGTCTTTTTACTAGGCATAAGTCTGGAAAAGCAATAACTTAGCCTTGAGACCCAGTCAATGTAAACTTGGCAGAATTATAAGAAGGAATTATATTTGCAAACTTAATAGGAAACTTGCTTAGAAGCTTGTTGTTCATTAGAATCAATAAAAGAGTCTTGATGTCCCTTGAAACAAGTCGACTCAACCATTTGAAAGGTGAGATTGTTATGTGTTGCAAACCTATAAGTTAGTATGATGAGTTTTTGCATGAGGATAGAAAGGTGGAAAAAGTACTAGCTTGTTTGTAGCCTTTGGTTGCTCACATTTTAGTATATATAGAGGTGCTCATTCTACTATTTGCTACACTTCTCGTTCTGATTACTCTATTGTTATTATGTTGCAATTTCTATGCTAGTGAGTTGAGAGCTTTTGAGTTAGAGAGTTGCTTTACTATTTTGCATTTGTGATTGTTGAGAGATTTGGTGAGAGGTTAGAAGAAGGAATTAAGTTGATCTTGGAGGAAGTATCAAGTAGGCTTGAGGTATTGAGCTAGGAAGGGAGTTTAATCAATTTGCACTTTTATACAGACAAGTTAGTTTCTATACCTTTGTCTTTTATGTTGGAAAGGTTAAATAGTTTTGATTACTGTGTTGGAAAGGAATAGTTTTGAGTATGTCGTGATGCTTTTTTATGCTTGCATGTTCTTGGTTGTTTCTTTCTTTTGTGGAACCTATCTATTGGGTTAATACTTTTATATACCCTATATGGGAATTTAGATGATGGTGTTTCTATTTAGACTATATGTAGTTAGTCAATACTATACATATGTAGAATGAAATGTGAAATATAAACATCGATGTCTTGTGGTAACTTGTATTTGTTAGCTTATTATGCTAGATAAACCCTTGTGGGTAATGAGGTTAGTAATACAATGGGAATGATGGTGTGATAGACATATCATCATTGTTAGGTTGCAATATTGCGTGAACTATATTTATAGGTTATACTTAAATTTTTTCTTGCATCTCCTTGAAAGTAGTGAGAGAGTCTTATCCCTAGGGTTAGGGTGTGTACTCGATGGCTATATCAATATTAAATGGTAGGGTTGAGAAATTTATTTTCTAGTTATGTTATCTTCTTATTTTGGTTTAGGGTATATTCCAATTCACATAATTCCAAAAGAGGACTTATGTTTTGGAAACCCAAAGCCATGTTGAGAAGAGGACTTGAAGGTGCAAAAGCACAAAACTCTTCTCAGGATAATATCCTCCAGATTATATACAACTGTAGTGAACATAGTAAACATGTGATTAGTTGTGGTATATTGAGAGAGAGGTTTTATGATTTGTTTATGATCACTTGATCGCTACATCACTTTTAATCGAAACCTGATGAGGGCCACATTGCCCAAAACCCTCAAAAATCACAACAAATACCAACACAAAAGATGCGAGACAAAAGAATGACTCACTTTCAATTATTTTCAGAAAATGAAATTATAGACTCAAAGCTTACATGCTACAGCCTCATGGGCTTGATTTATTACAACAAAATTCAACTCTGAAAAGAAAATCTAATATTTAGAGCCACCATCTTCCCTATCTAGGCCACCTCCTACCACCCCCACTTAAACCTTTTTATTTTCCCCAATAACCACCCTAGAATGTTCTAGAAAGTTCAAATTTCCCCTTTTTGTTTTGGCGCCAAAAGTCTCGTCGATTGATTTCTGGCCTAGAAGAAATTTTTAATGAAATTCACTTTTTCGAGGACCAAATTCGTGGGGCCATAACTTTTGATCCGAGTGTCCAATTTGCTATTATTGCATATCGTTGGAAAGCTCTCGACGAGCTCTACAACATTGAATCCACTGTAGGTTAATTTGGCCACTTTTTGAGCTATTTCGGGGCCTCCAAATTTTTATTTATGAATTTGAAGTTGCATTAGAGAAATTTCCTGGGATGGAAACTTTAATTTCTCCCAAACCGTGCAAGGTATTGAGGTGATTCTTTCCTAATTAGAAATGTTTTTCTACTGTGCTCCTTGGGGTAAATTGTCACTTCTCAAGAGTTAGAGGGAAACCAAGATGGCTAACCTCAGCCTCACACAACCATGATGAATCTTCAATAGGCCTTCCTATCCATTTCACCAAGTACTCTGCATATCGCTTGTTTCTTGTGCTTCTACCCACACAACTATCCAGGATTTCTTCTATCTCTTCCTTCTCTGAAGTAAGTGATGGAATTTTTAACTGTTCATTTATCGACCCCTCCTCTATATCACCTTCATGATACTCTATCAAATCAACAATGTTGAACACAAGAGAAATGTTTATTCCTGTAGGTAGCTCTATAGGTCATAAGCATTTCCTGAATCATGCTTCTTCAGGATCTTGCATGGTCCAAACTTCTTCATCTTTAACTTTTATGTACCAATTGGAAACCTTTCCTTTCGCAAATGAACCATGACTTCATCTCCTACATGGAACTCTTTATACCTCCTTTTCTGATTTGTTTGAGCCTTGTATTGTGAGTTCATCTTATTGATATGTTTCTTCACCTCTTCATGCAAATTCTTTAGGTGCTCAACAAAATCTTCAACCTCAGCACTACTCTTCTCCCCCTTATCCATCTTTCTTAGTTCAAAAGCAGTTCTTGGACTACTCCCATATACAATCTAGAATGGTGATTTACCAATGCTCCTATTGACATAATTGTTGTAAGAAAATTTTGCCAATGGTATAATTAAATCTCATCCCTTGGGCTATCTCCAAGTAAGCATCTTAGTAGGTTGCCCAAACTCCTATTCACCACCTTTATTTGTCCATCAGTCTGTGGATGGTGTGCAGAACTGAACTTCAAATCTATCCTCAACTTCTTCCATAATGTCCTTCAGAAATAACCAACAAATTTGGCATCTCTGTCTAAAACTATACTCTTTAGTAGACCATGTAGTCTCACCACCTCTCTGAAAAACAATTCTGCAACATGAACAACATCATGGGTCTTATGACATGGAATGAAATGTGCCATCTTTGAAAATTTATCCACCACCACAAATATGGAATCATGCCCTCTCTGTGTCCTTGGAAATCCAAGAACAAAATCCATGCTAATATCCTCCCATAGCCTCTTAGGTATAGGTAATGGTTGATACAATCTAGTATTCTGACTTGTTCCTTTTGCCATCTGACATACTCTACAACTTTGTACAAAATTCTTCACATCTTGTTGTAATTGTGGCCAATAATAATTCTCACTGATAAGAGCAATGGTCTTATCTCAACCAAAATGTCCAGCCAATCCTCCACTATGCTTCTCCTTGATTATATTCTCTCTCATAGAACTCCTTGGAATGCACAATTGGCTTCCTCTAAACTACATCCCATCTTGGATTAAGAAATCCAACCATCTCATCCTATCCAATGTAACAGGTTCCAAACAATCCTTCCAAGCTTTTGCGAAGGCTGGATCTTCTGGATACAAACTCTTGAGTTCATTGAACCCAACAGCCTCTATATTCATTTCTATCAATAAATTTTGCCTTATACTCAAGGCATCTATAACTCTGTTTGACCTTCCACTCCTGTGCTTCAAAACAAAGGTATAACTTTGCAAAAACTCAACCCATTTTAAGTTCCTTTGATTCAACTTTCCTTGACTATTGGGATACTGCAAAGCTTGGTGATCAGTATATAAAACAAATTCTTTTGGCAACAAATAGTGTCTCCATTTCTTCAAAGCCTGAACTATAGCATAAAACACTTGATCATAGACAAAATATTTCTTCTTAGCATCATTTAACTTCTCACTAAAATAGGCAACATGCTTACCTTCTTGACTCAAACAACTCCTATGGTAGTGCCACTAGCATCACAATCTACTTGAAAGACCTTATTGAAATTTGGAAGTTCCAAAACAGGTTGCTCTGTAACTTTCTTCTTTGACATATCAAAATTTTTGGCTGCTCCTATAGTCCAATTAAACTCTTTTCTATCCCCTCTTATTGCTTCAATTAGAGGTGCACAAATACTATTGAAATTCCTAATAAAATTTTTGGAAAATTTTTCTAGACCATGAAATGATCTTACCTCTATAACATTCCTCAGGGTAATCCATTCAATGATAGCCTTCACCTTCTCTGGATCCATTTTAAGACCATCTACTGAGACAAGAAATCCCAGATACACCAACTCTCTCTTCACAAAACTACATTTCTTCAAATTAATCAACTTCTCCTCCCTTAGTTTCTCAAAAAAAATTTGGATATGCATCAAGTGCTCCTCCAATGTCTTACTGAAAATCAAAATATCATCCAAATAAACAATAATTTTTTTTCCTAAAAACTCTTTCAATACCTCATTCATAAGCTAGATAAATGTGCTCGGTGCATTGGCTAGCCCAAAAGGCATGACTAACCACTCGTACAAGCCCTCCTTGATTTTGAAGGCTATCTTCCATTCATCTCCGTCTCTAATTCAGATATGGTGATATCCACTCTTCAGATCTATCTTTGTGAAGTACTCAACTCCACTCAAACAATCCATAATTTCATCCATTCTTGGCAAGGGAAATCTATACTTGATGGTGATCTTGTTGATGGCTCTAGAATATGTACACATCTACCATTCCCCATCCATCTTTGGTGCTAGTACTATAGGTATTGCACATGGACTCAAACTCTTGCACTTGGCTGTTCAACTCTTCACTCTCTACTGGAGTCAGACGATGAGCTACCTTATTCGGAAACTAGCTCCAGGAATCAGGTCCATTTGATGACTAATATTTCTTATGGGAGGCAAACATTCAGGTACATTATCAGAAACAATAGCTTGAAACTCATCTAACAAATTTGAAACCTCTATAGGTACCTCAATAGTATCTTCTTTATCAACTCTAGGGATCAATGCAAAACACATATGCTCATGCTTCATACCTTCTAGGAACTTTCTTCCATCGACTAAAAAAGTTCTTGCATTACTACATACCTTTTCTTCTGCCTCTTTCAAGGGCTTCAACTTATGACAAACCCAATCCTTTGTCAAAGAATAGGTATTGGCATGTCTATCATGTACTACTCGCCGATCAAACTGCCACGGTTTGCCTATCAACATATGCAAAACATCCATAGGCATAATATCACACAATACCTCATCATGGTAATTTCCAATTTTGAACTTTACCATACATTGTTCATTTACCAAGGCTTTATAGTCCTTCTACAACCAAGCAATCTAGTCTGGGTTCAGATGCCTTCTTCTCTCCAACTACAACTTACTAACCATTTCTTTTGAAACAAGGTTATCAGTACTACCTCCATCAATAATAACATTGCAAACTTTACCTTCACACTTACATCTGGTGCGAAATAAATTCTTCCTTTAAGTTGGTTCCTTCTCATTTAGCAAGGCTCTTCTAGTAATAAGAACCTCTCCTCTTTCTGCATCCTCAAAATGTGAAGACTCAACATCTTCATCAACATGTGCAACTCATACATTACCCTTAGATCTTCTATTTTTCCTTCCTTGATGTTGAGGGAACTCATAGGCTTTATGTCCTTCTTCTCCACACTGGAAACAGGTTCCATGGAAGCCTCCTCTTCCTAGTCCTTGTTCGGATCTTCCGCTTCCTCTTTGGTCTCCATTATTCTGATCATGAGGACGATAGGGGTTATCTCCTTTCTGGTTCTGGTTGCTACTAGAGCCTTCACCCTTCTTTTGATCTTCATTTTGACCTCCATATGACTATCCACCAGTCTTCCTCCACAACCTCCACCTTGTTGTTTGTTCTCAAACCTCTTGTTTAGTCGTTCTTCAACCTTTAGAAAGAACTAATAAGCGTCCTCAATGGTGGTCATTCTTACCAATGACAATTCTTCATGTATGATTGGCTTCAACCCATTAATATAACAAACAACTTTCTCTTTATTCGCCTTAGAATGTCCTATCTGAATTAGGACCTTATGAAATTCCTCTATGTATTCTTTCACCATCCTTTTCCCTTGCCTCAAGATCTGCATCTTCTTGAGTAGCTCCAATTTGTAATCGACTGGAATAAATTGTTTCTTCAATTTTGACACCATTTTGTCCCGTTGAGAAATTTTATCTTTCCCTTGCCTTCCTCTTTCTAATTGGACCTCTTTCCACCATATACTAGCATGACCTTTCAATTTTGTCTTTGCAAACCTCACTCTGTGAGGATCTTCAATATCATCAAACTCAAAAAATTCCTCCATGTCATTGATCCAATCAATCAATTCTTCAGGATTTAGATTTCCATTAAAAGTTGAAACCTCCATTTTAGGTCTCTTCCTAATGCTTGAGATCGCTTGTAGCAATATTCTTTCTCTAGGATCCATTTGATCTGTTATGACCCATTTCAGCGTAGATTAAAAACTTTCCAAATCTTACTCAAAACATGTAAAAGCAACATCTAACAAAGATAATTCAATAAAATTTCTTCCTTTCTTTATTGATAAACACGTACAAGTTACAATATGTTTCTTTGCAGATATAAATCAAAGTTAAAAGACAGTTACATACATAGCTCGTAAGCTTTTGCACAAATAGAAGTAAGAAGGTCCAGGAGTCCGTCCTTTCAAATCTTGGTACATCGGCCGCTTGCTGTGGAGGAGAAACATCTCTCAGCTCCGCCAACCACGACTTATAATGCGTCCCCCGACGCATCATTTTGCAATGAACCTCCCTTCAAGAAGAGATTGGTAGGGTATCCTTTAACGATTACCAACTGAGCATAGTGCTGTGTCCTACACAACTAGAACCTTGCTATTTCACAATCTCGATCTAGTACTCGGATCACAATGAACTGACAGTGTAGTCTCAACTATCTCACAACTAGGTGGACGTTGTACCTTCCACTACTTTGGCCAAAGTATTCTCATTCAGTACTTCGAATGAAGGTCATCTATCATAAACACTACTCAGGGTCGATTTGACTTAAGGCTTCCTTACTCTACGCATAGGTTTGTCCTTCAATGGGTGAATCCGTCATCCCAGACATCCTACAATCATACGAACCTACTAGAAATGAAAACAGTATTCAAGAGTCTTGTATCAATTCCTCCTAACTAGGAATTCTTTATCCTAGGAGTACTAAACTTGTCTCAGTTATTCTAATAACTTAAGCTAAAAGACTTTACTTGATTCTGCCATCATCTCGATCCTAGTAGATAATAAGTATGTCTACGTATTCCCACATATAGAGATCATACACATCACGCAATACCCATTTAAAATACAAGTAAATCCTTCCCTTTTACCTTTTTCTATTATTTCTTCTTAATGCAAGATAAATAATCTAATACTTTAAACTCTTAACCCAAATAATCCCCTTTTCACAATTTATCGTAATCATTGAATCCTTTTCACATTTTCTTCTTGAATAAATTGATTTAATTATTCATCAAAATAGTTCAATCCTATTAGAGCTAATTGAGAACAGCAATCACAAGATCAAAACGGAAACAACACTTCAATAAAAATTATAAGCTTAGGAGGATTCATGCCTGATTTTAAAGCTTCTCCTTCCAAATTTTCTCTTCGAGATTCTCCTTCAAATAAGCTTCTGGGGTTTCAGCTAAATATGGCTTCTTTTATGATAGTATTTCACTCTATAGTGAACTCCTATACTCTTCTCTCAGACGTGTTTTCACCACTCAATTCCTTCTCAGCAATACAAATTCCTCACTTTAAACTCAAAATGACTTAACTCACTGTGACTGGCAAATGATCGAAGTAATTTACTGTGCTTATCAAACTCAGCAATACAGGAAAACTCAGGTAGTAAAAATGGATATGGAATGAAATTAGTAAACTCATATTGCTCTCAAAGGTGTGAAACTCATAATTTGCAAGAGGTGAGTTGAGAAGAGTGAAAGGGCGTCATTATATAGGCCCGAATTGCAACTGTTTTCCCTTTTTGAAGGCATGTAAATTGACAACAAGTGCCTAGAAACAGTCAAAAGGACATTTGGAGGATTCCCTAACCCTAAGTCATCGAATTGCAGGTGATTCGACCTCCTTTTAAGCCAGCAAGTTTAAGACTTCTTCAGCTCTCACATGGCGGATTGACAGCAAGGCGTTTTCCATTTTTTTTTTTTTTTAGGTTATTTGATAATATGTTTTGAAAGATACATTCTGGAAAGAGTCGAGCCTGATACATACTTCCACGTTCGCCATTTTTGATGCCCTAAGAATAGCATTCAAACACTTTGCAAACTAGGTCGCAGTCAAAGTCGCGATTTAGACGCGTTTTCTGGCGCGTTTTTACCAGACGCGCGATTTCCATGATTAAAACGTATTTCCTCTGCTCTTCTATGAAATTTTTGACTTCTCTTGTTTTCTTTTAATATTTCCAGCAAAAACAATTCGATTTTTATGTTTAAGTTATTATTTTCTATAGTTAAATTCGAAATGTTTTACCATTTAAATCCTTTTCCCATTTAAATCCTTAATATTTCTTATTCTATTGAATTTGAAATTGTTTTAATAACTTCTATTTAAAAAGAAATGATTTAAGGCTTCAATAATAATAATTGATTCATTCAATTATTTACTTCATAATAATTGATTTTAACTACGCAAGGTAGAAATTGTTTTCCTGAATTACTCCTGGTAATAAGTTAATTTTCCATAAATTAAGAAGTTAAAATAAAATATAATTTCATTATATATATTTTATTATATAAATATCATTATAGTTCTTTTAAATATTAAACATATAAATATTTAAATACCCAAGTATTTAATATACTTATATATTTTAATATAACTATAATAATATTATATATAATCTTTAATATATAATTTACTTATATATAACTATATTTATATTTAACAAATATAAATATATATACATATATATATTTATCGCCAAATATATATTTTGCCAGTTGGTCCAAGTACTTTCAATATATATATATATAAAAATTCCAAGGTAAATATTATAGTAATATTATTTATCCATAGATAACAGGTAGTGTATATATATATATATACATATATACTTGTATATATCTCAGTATACTATATACATGTATATACACACCCACTTAACCTATTCGCTTAGAACCATTCACGTTATGAACATAATACTATAAGTCTGATAAACAAACAATCATCACTTTTAAGCACAAAGAAGTAAACTAGACTCCTAAAGCCTATGGATGACTTACCGTTATCTCGACAAACAGATGTGGCTTACTCAATCTATAGAACATGTGTGTATGCTCATTTGGTATTCGTTACTGTTTATCCGACCAAGTTCCTCCCCGAATGATGTCTCTCCTCTGTCCGGAGGATCAGTCTTCGTACCTGCACATCATGACATGACACCGGCAGTCATATGCTCATAACAAGGTAAATACATCTCACAAGTTAGAATACTATTATTCCATAATTGTATGCAACATTTAATCAAAAACTAAATCATTTAGAAGTAACAATCAAATGAAATCATCATTTAAACAGAACTCATTCATTTATTAACGAGATCAACCATGTTTTATTCATCATCAAGATTCAAACATTACAATCAATTGCCCTATACAATAGTAGCTATAATATCGGGATGTAACATGATCCTATTCTTCCTCTTCCATTTCCTCTTTTGTTTCATCTTCACTGTCATCTTTGTCTCGTTGCACATCTCTTCTTTGAACCTCTTGTTGCAAGGTTTCTAATTTCCATCTAAGGGCTTTGATTTCATCTCTAGGTGGATCTCTTCCTCCACCACCTCGACCTCTACCTCTGCCATACTAGGCAAGTCTTGGAGGCATCTTGAACTCAACCCACACTCATGGGTCCTACTGCAACTGCCTCATGTTTGGTGCTCTGTTACAGGCTTAGGAACTCCTACTTTGATACCACTTGATGAGGGCCACACTGCCGAAAACCCTCAAAAATCACTAGTCGCGCCCACAAAAGGATATGAAAATCACAGCAAAACCTATCCTGGGAATTGGAAATTCTAGCAGGCGACTAATATCTCTTCATGGTCATTCATTTACTTGTCAAACCAGGGAATGTATACTTTAAATGGAGCAGCAGTATATGTGCACTAAGAACCAGTTTCAGTCACAACCTATTGAAAATAAATACTTGGAAAGAAATTCTACCTATGTTGCAGGAAGGTAATGCAAATTTCTCTTAACTCAACCATAATTTAACCAAAGCAGAAATCATAATAGCTACAACTAAGAAGCAAACTATAAACTGGCCTTATGCTGCAGGAATAAACACAGGGATGGATTCCTAATGCTGCAGGAATAGTATAAGACTGAGCTTGTGTTGAAACTTTCTAAAATGAAATCTAACTTGAATTAGCAAAGGATAAACAACTACTCTCCTACAGATACTTACTAAGTGGGCCCCCTTAGCAAGCATCAACTAATTTACATAGAAGATTGTACTCAGAACTCCATCAACTTTTATTCATAATGTGAAATCATTTACATTGATTGTTCTACTTCAGAAAACTAACAAGAACTTTGATTCATATTATGTCTCTAACTCTTACATAATCTGCTTCTCTATCTATTTCCTATTTTTCTATTCTCTTCTCTCTTGTTCACCCACGTAGGAGGAACACTTATTTAAATTAGGAAAATAACTAACTAACTAACTAACCCTAACAGAGAAAGATGTGGATGTAAAATGTATCCCAAAATCAAGGAACATACTTCATAAATGAGTTTATATGTTCAACCCAATCCAGAGAGAATTTAGCACTCCACTCTTTCCAGATTAACTGACATTTAAAATCCATCCCAATAGTTTTGGTCAAAGAGTCTTCGCCAGAGCTTCCTCAAAGTCATGCAGGAAATGGACTTTACTGCATGGCCGAGATCAGCTACGCTTGACTCGATCATACTTTCTTCAACAACCTACGAAACACAAGGTAACAGATGCGAAAGAAAAGACGCATGGCACATACACAATATCCATTCATTAATCACATATTTAAATCTATTTCATCATTCAAAAACTACATGCATTATACCAGTCATTTGGGGAGTCTAACAAGGTAATAAATATAAACATATCAACATGATAGGCTGTAGGAACATGAAAGTGTATTGCTACAGGATATCCCCCAATAAAAGGTTTCAAAAGAGTTAAACAACCATGAACAACAAAAGTGAGGGTAGTAAAAGTACACCATGATATCCAAATTATGAGCATATTTTGGGCTCATCAATCACAACAACAGATACCAACACAAAAGATGCGAGATAGGAAAATGAATCACTTTCAATTATTTTCAAAAAATGAAATTACAGACTCAAAGCTTACATGCTACAACCTCATGGGCTTGATTTATTACAACAAAATTCAACTTTGAAAAGAAAATCTAATATTTAGAGCCACCATCTACCCTATCAAGGCCACCTCCTACCACCCCCACTTAACCCTTTTTATTTTCTCCAATAACCGCCCTAGAATGTTCTAGAAAGTTCAAATTTCCCCTTTTTGTTTTGGCGCCAAAAGTCTAACCAATTAATTTCTGGCTTGGAAGAAATTTTTAATGAAATTCACTTTTTAGAGAACCAACTTTGTCGGGCCATGAATTTTGATCCGGGTGTCTAAATCGCTATTATTTCATATCGTTGGAAAGCTCTCGACGAACTCTACAACATTGCACCCACCGTAGGTCGGTTCAGCCACTTTTTGAGCTATTTTAGGGCCTCCCAAGTTTTATATTTGAATTTGAAGCTGCATTGGAGAAATTTCCTGGGATGGAAACTTTAATTTCTCCCAAACCATGTAGGGTATTGAGGCGATTCTTTTGCGACAAAAAATGTTTTTTCTGCTCTACTCCTTGGGGTAAATTTTCACGTCCATACGAGTCTATTTAGGCCAACTTACTAAAAATATTAAGTGCCCAATTTTCACTATTTTTTATGCTTGACAATCTTATACCCCTTAAGTGCCATCATGGGACTCAAAACAACTAAAGAAAATAAAGAATTTTTTTTTTTTTGGGTGATGCAAGATTGCCCTGCACTGCTGCATGCTCCTACATCAAAACCCTAGGTAGAGAATGACCTATTTGATTGGGCAGTTTACTTAATTATTGAATGAAGCAAATTGGCTGGGATTTACCTATATGATTTGATTGATCATTTGATTTCATTGATTATATCTTGATTGAAGTCATTTATTGATGATATTATACTTTTGACGAGAGTCATTTATTGTTGAGATTACACTCTTGACTGGAGACTTTTATTGTTGATATTGTACTTTTGAAGTAGAGTCATTTAATTTTGTGACTTTATATTTATCCATGTGGATAACTAGGTTATTCTTTGGGTTAGGATAATCCACGGGAAAGGGGATAACCTATGTTTTTTAAGATACTTAGTAGCTATGTCAATTAAATATGAGTTAATGTAAATGTTATTCCTGGGGTTAGGATAATCCACAGGAAAGGGGATAGCCTATGAATAGAATATGAATGGTCAAAACCAAATTGAGAAATTATTATGGTGAAATAGATGATCCTCACTCAAAGTACTGTGTGATGAATCTTTGGACAGAGTAGTGTAGGTAGCCACTGTCTACACTATCAGTTCAATGTGATCCAAGTACATGCTAGGCTGGGAATATCATATATGTAGAAGTAGACATTATGGTAAGCTCTAGATGTGTAGGACACATCATAGTGCTCAAAAAAGGCTAAGGAAATTATGAGGTTATCAAACCAATCTCTTCGTTGAAGTGTAGGGCTGACGAGGTAAAAGTAACCTCATCAATATAATGGCTTCAATATACAAATATAAACCTTCCAACCCAAATTACTCTGCCAATTGATTACCTTTAGGAAAAATAATTGCTTTCTTTTCTATGAATAATCATACAAACTTATCTCTTGGAGTTGATTAAATTAAACTAACTTATGTTGATTTAATGGGTTAGTCTTGAGTATTTCGTAGGTCAACTTCACCGTCGTTCACCATTCTAGTTAGAAGGGAAATGAATGCGGGTATCATACTTTTGAAAGCCAACCAGCGAGCGTCAGAATTCTAGGAGCACACGTTTTGGCCGAGTCTTTATAATTCTGTTATTTTTCAATTTCAAAGACTTTATGGCTCATGCAAATCCTCTTTAATATTGTATATCATGGGATTTTAAGTCCCTTTTACTATGGGTAATTTGTTGAAAGACTTGATCAACTAAAAAATAGGATTTTTGTTAGTCATTTTTCATTTAAGTATGTAACTATTACAAATAATGGGAAGAAGAAGAAGATTATCGTTATGCTGTCAATTTTTCTTTTGAGTAAAAACTACCATACAAATATGAGTTTTCTTGCCACTCTTTGAATTACTGTGTAATATGGATGCATCTGTGGAATGAAGTAACAGATAGATTTTTCCAGTGCATGTGATATGAAGTAGCAGGAGATACACCCACGAGTTGGCCACTCAGGGGTTAGAGATAGATAGATAAGTATTTGTTTCCTGTTCTGCATTTTCCTTTGATAAAATAGAAGCTGCATTTGCATTTTATTTTCATTAGTATATGTTATACTGTTAGTGTCAAGCCTGCAGGTTGTAACTGAGTCCATAGCTTCTGAGCTTAACATTTGAGTGTTTAGAGCACCTTTCTTCAGTTGATTTTGATTAATGGTTTTATGATTAGCAGTTGGCTTGCAATTTTCTGCATTTGATAAATGTTTCCTAATTTCTTTACATGCTTTAAGTTTCTTCATCAATTTATGCATTCTTTAGGTTAATCATTTCCATGCTTTCTAGTTTAATGGTGATGCTTTTCAGATTCTTAGTTTTTTGTCTTTTGATTTGAGTTATTTTCCTACTTTCTAGATAGATGATTTATTTCTTTATAGATTAGAGGCCCCTTAGATTATAATTTTTATCCAGTAGATTAGTGCTTAAGAGAGAAGTTGAGATGTCCTTTATTGCATACAGTCATTGGATACTGCCTGGTCAATATATAGATGTGTTTATTCACTAAAGTGTTAGGACCTAATGACAGCCTGCCACTTTTTGGCAACATTGTCAAGGACCCTTTTTCTAGTGTTAGTAGGAGATATATTCAATACCTCTTAGGGATAGGAATAGTTCTTTGGCTTCTTTTCTGCATGGTTAGGAAACGAGGCCTCCACGGAAGATTAATACCAAAAACTCCCCCAATTGACATACAAACAATAAGTAGGGAGGAAGGAAACTCAAACCAAGAACTTATTTCAGAATTGACCGAACAAGGTCAACTTGAGACCTTCCCACATACTTTAGAAAGAGAACAAATAGTGGTTGAGGAGTATATTCTTTTGCAAACCTTTGAACCTCGTGCCATTGAGCAAATTTTGGAAGAGGATCACATACCCTCCAACACCATGGGTGACTGAAGAAATGTTGCCAACAACCACAACAATGATAACCCTCCACCACGCACATTCACTTATCCCATTGCTATTGATGTAGATGATGAGACAACAATGAAAAATATCTCACTTGCCTTCTTACCAACCTTTCAAGGTTTGTCTACTAAGGACCCTGATCAGTTCCAATTTGAATTCAAAGTCTTGTGTCAAACCTATGATTACAAGAATGATAATAAAAAACTAAAGCTTTTCCCTTCCACTTTGAAAGACTCAGCTGTGCATTGGTTTATGGGGTTAGCTTCTTAGTTGATAACCTCCTGGGATGAAATGGAGACTTTCTTTTTGGAGAAATATCAAAGTTACTGCAAGGTGAGTGATAGGAAAGAAGAACTACTCAAAATAAGGTAGAATGAGGATGAAATTTTAGAGGATTACCTAGATAGGTTTATCTTCTTGTCCAAACATTGTGGTGGGGAAGTTATAAGCCTCGATATTTTAAAGACCTTATTTGTCAAATGTCTCGATGATGAAGCTCAAAGGAGCCTAGACTTAATGGGAAAAGGAGACGTGTCCCAACTGAGACTAGAAGAAATAACGAAATTGTGTCAAAACTTCTCTTGTACTTGTGGAGGGATTAGGAAGTTCACCCCCTTACGTGGTTCTAATGACATAAATAAACTTCGTGAGGAATTGGCCAACTTTAAGATTGACATTCTTGTCCAACTAAACACCACCTTAGATGGCATCCAGGCTAAAACTAGAAATCCTGAGACTTTGTTTATTTATTTCCCTAGGTGTCGAAACAAACATTTACTAAGAGAGTGTCCCTTGGACAAAATTGACAAGATTGACATTTGTTGGGTATGTGACAAGAATCAACCCATCGATCAATGTGAACTATTAAATGCCATCAAAAATTCCAAGAAAAGAACAACTCCATTTGAGGAAGAAGTGAATGTTGTCAACTAGAGAATGGGAGGTAATTTCTCCTATGGCTAGAATTCCAATCCTAATTGGCAACCCCAATCAAATTAGAACAATAATCAATGGGTAGTGCCCTAGCCTCAGGAACCACTACCAATACCCTCTAACTGGGGAACCTATCCTTGGGGACCACCGAATTGGACAAACCAATCTTGGGGTAACCCTTAGTGGCCCAACCAGTCTCAACAATAGTGGTACCCTCAAAATTCCATTCCTCAATGGAATCAACCCCAACATTAGTTCTATTCTAGTCCCATGAGGATGCCTAACCACTAGAATCTCTTACTACCTCCCCAAAACACTCAACAGATTGAACAAGTTAACGAATCGCCACTTCTGACACAATCAGTCCCTAATCCAAAGAACAATCGTCTGAATACTCTAGTGTATTCTGCCGAACAGGACAATGTCATCGAAGTCAATGAAATACACTGTGGAAACCTACAACTAAGTTCTAGTAAAACACTTTTGCAGCCGACTACCAAAGAAATCATAGATGAACCTGTCCAAAAGTCTGCTGAGGAAACAATAATAACATCTACACCTGTAGAAAAAACCCTAGACACTACGCAACATGAAACTGACCAACCATCTTTAGCAGGAGTTGTCGACCTACCTCAGGAGGAGGAGGGTTAGTCTCCAATTGAATCTTTAAAAAATCCCATGACTAAAGAAAAAACCAAAGCCCCTTTTCTGGAGTGATTGAAACCAATCTCTATGAAAGATGCTCTAGAAACAACGTCACCTACAAAAAATACATTGATACAAGAAAATTAAACGATTGCAGATTGAAGTTCCCTTGTTACAAGTGATTAAAGAGATCCCTGAGTTAAACTAGTTGATTAAACAGTTGTGCATCAAAACCCCAGGGAGGAAGCCAAAATGAATCAACATTATTCATATCAATGGGTACCTAGCTTATTTGTTAGCTGGAACAGTTACTACTCTAAAATATGATGACCCAGGAAGTCCGCTTATAACAGTAACAGTTAATGGGGTAGCAATACCCAACACTTTATTGGACCTTGGAGCAACCATTAATGTAATGACTGTTGATGTGATGGAAAAATTGGGACTCACTGATCTATGCCCCACAACTAGAGTCCTACAGATGGAAAACCAATCCATAGCTATTCCCAAGGGAATCATTGAAAATGTTCTTGTTAAAGTAGATGGATAGGAATATCCAGTGGATTTCCAGATAATTGAATGCCTTACGCCCAAAGATAGTTATCCAATAATTTTTGGGTGACCATGGTTGGCTACGGTTGCAACCAAAATTGACTACAGGGAAGGAGGAATGCCAATCTCCCATGAAACCAATAGCAAACAATTGTTCTTGTATCCTCCTGCCAAGCCTGTTGAACATAGCAAAGTATGGGTTGATGAACCAGAAAGTCCTACTGGATAGGAAAACTTGGCTTCACTGGCCATGGTAGTCATTAAACAACATGATGAAGAATTAGAGGATGAATTGGGGAATGACGTGGAAAGTATTGCAATAGACTCCAACAGTGAAGAGATGTCAGACGTAGAAGAAATCCTAGGACACCCAATCAATACAGATCAAGTAGAATTTGATGATGCAAAGTTTATTGGATTGCCTTGCCCTTTGATGAACTTAGTTCCAAAAACTTCCCATTTCTTTGCAGATGTTGCTAGTATTCATAAAACTATACCACATAGATATCCACTTAACACACTGACAAGGCCCATTCATATTGTCACATCCAATTATCCTGGAGTCAAAACCATTATGTTGCTACTAGGAAAAACCTTGAACATCAATAGTTGGTTGACTGAGATGGAAGAGAAAAGACTGTTTGATACCTTGGTGAATAGATCTAAAGCATTTGCTTGGGATTATAAAGATATGAGAGGAATACATCCTAGTGTGTGTACGCACCATATCTATATTGAGGATGTTCGAACTGTTCGACAACCACAATAGAGACTCAATCCTACTCTTAAAGACATCATTAAAACTAGGATTGAGAAAATCTTGCAAGTATGATCTATCTACCCAATTTCTGATAACAAGTGGGTGTCACCCTTGGTTGTAGTTACAAAGAAGTATGGGAAGTGGAGAGTGTGTGTAGATTATAGGGAGATTAACAAAGCAACATGAATAGATTATTTTCCCCTACCATTCGTGGACCAAGTGCTGGATAACTTGGCTGGGAGGAAATATTTTTCATTCTTGGATAGATTTATTGGATACAACCAAATACAGGTAGCAGCGGAAGACCAGGATAAGACAACCTTTACTTTCCCTTGGGGAACATTTGCATATAGGGTTCTTTCCTTTGGGCTATGTAACGCTCCTGCCACCTTTCAGAGGGCCATCCTTGCTATATTTGTTGAGTTGGTAAATGAGTGTGTGGAAGTCTATATGGACAATTTCACTGTATACGATTCAATTTTTGATGAAGCTCTCACAAATTTAGACAAGGTGTTAAAGCGGTGTGAGGATCATTGGTTGTCCCTCAGTCACGAGAAATGCTTAATCATGGTGGAACAATGAATAGTGCTAGGACATCATATTTTAGCTGAAGGGATTAAGGTTGATCCCAAGAAAATCAAAGTCATACAACTTGAGATTTTGAAGACTCAAACTGATGTTAGTATTTTCTTAGGGCATGCTGGATACTACTGGAGATTCATAGAAAACTTTAGCAAAATCATAGCCCCAATGTTTTCTCTCCTTTAGGAAAATCTTGACTTCATTTGGACACCTGAGTGTCAATCCTCATTTGAAATCATTATAGAGAATCTCACCTCTACCCCTATCCTTTGAGGACCTAATTGGAACCTTCCATTTCACATTTATGTCGATGTGTCTGATGACACCATTGGAGTGGTTCTAGGGAAGGAAGATGAGAATGGAGGGAAATATGCTATATATTTTATCAACAAAAAATTGATGCCAATAGAGAAAAATTACACCACAACAGAGAAGGAATTCTTTGTTGTAGTGCACACCATTAATAAATTTAGACATTATGTCATTGGATACAAACTTATAGTGCACACATACCATGCAACCATCAAATTTCTCATGAATAAACTAGTGGTAAATGCAAGGATAATTAGGTGGTTACTCCTTCTCTAGGAGTTTAATGTGACAATTGTTGAAAAACCAGGGAAGTCCAACGTAGTTGCAAACTTATCCCGGATTAAACATGATGGTGACTGTGCTCTGGTATAGGATGAATTCCTAGATGAAAATTCGTTCACCATCTCCACTAAAGCTCCTTGGTTTGCTAATATTGTGAATTACTTAGCCACCACAGAAGTACCACCTCACTTCTCGACAAAACAAAAGAAACACCTCGTCAGAGAGAGTGCCCCTTTTAAATGGATTAATGAAATCTTGTTTCAGTGTGGACTTGATATGGTTTTGCGATGGTGTGTTAGGGAAGATGAGACCTATAGTATCCTTAGGGCCTATCATGATGATCCTTCTAGAAGGAATTATTCTGCTAAAAGGACAACTCATAAGATCTTGGGAGCAGGATACTATTGACTTTCAATGCATAAGGATATCAAGAAGTACGTTTGCAAGTGTGGTGAATGCCAAAGGATGGGAAGACCAACCACATCCAATGAAATGCCCTTGTAGCCTTAGGTAGTCCTTGAACCATTTGAGAAATGGGGATTGGATTTTATTGGCCCTATAAATCCCCCTTTGTAAGGGAAAGAGTATATTCTAGTCTGTACTGACTACATGACTAAGTGGGTAGAAGTACAAGAACTACGCGTTGCTAGGGAAGAACAAGTAGCTGACTTTATTTATAATAGAATCTTTCTTAGATTTGGGGCCCCAAGAACAATTGTTACAAACCAAGGCCCCTAGCTTATGTCTAAAGTCCTATTGACATTCACAAATCACTTCCAAGTAAGTCACAAGAAGTCCTCACCCTACCACTCATAGGCAAAAAAACAAGTTGAGGTCACGAACAAGGAATTGGAAAATATTTTGACAAAAATGGTTTCCTCGGGAAGGAAAGATTGGGCTAGGAAACTACCAAAAGTTGTCTGGGCCTACAACATGACCTGGAAGTCAACCATTGGCTATAGCCCCTATGAGTTAGTCTTTGGGAAGAAGCCTCTCTTACCCATTGAATTCAAGCTCCAAACCCTTAGGACGACCATGGATCTTAAACGAGCTCAAATCGAGAGAATCTTACAACTCAGTGAACTAGACGAGCTCCGTCTAGATGTTGTCCATCAAACTGAATTGATCCAACAACAACATAAGGTCTAGCATGACAAACATATCAAAGAGAAAGAATTCCATACTAGGGATTGGGCATTGTTGTTCGATTCCAAATACAAGGACCATCAAGGGAAACTTAGGACACACTGGCTTGGACCATATGATATTTTTGAAGTATTTTCCAATGGTTCAGTCCAGTTAAAACCAATTGATGGTGACACCTGAACTCTTCTGGTTAATGGGCATCGATTACACATTTACCATAAACCTGTTAATAAAGAGGAGTTTACAAAAATGGTAGAAACACAGGGAGAAATCAACTGCATTGACTTTGTTGTGGTAGGGTCAATATAGTTGTCAAGCAAATAACACATAAAATAAATAAATAAAATAAAATAAATATATATATATATATATTCCTAAAAATTTCTTTAATTTTCTCATCAACTCCATCATTTGGACTTGGCTAAAGTTTTATTTACATTTTGTAGGACTTCATCTTTTGGCGAACCCAATTCCGGCACACCCTACTCAGATGCTCCAGAATCCTCCATAATTATTATTGTGATACTTCAGAATCCTTGCATCAAACTGGTTCCACTTCTTATCTCAATCCTGCATCCTAATGCATCATCCAATTATGCTTTGGGGAGTCAATGCCAAAGTGTCACAATCTTCTTCCTTTTGACTGCATCTTTTCAATGATGCTCTAGGATTCTGATGTTTCTCTTCCAGCTGCATATTTTCAGTGATGCTCCAGAATTTTGTTGTTTCTCTTCCAGTCACATCTTTTCATTGATGCTCCGAAATGATGCTCAAATGCTTTAGAATTATGTTCGGATGCTCCTAAAATTTTGGTTTTTGCTCTGGTTGCATCTTTTGACAATGCTCCAAAAATTTTGGTTGTTGCTCTGGCTGCATCTTTCAATGATGCTCTAGAATCCTCAATTTGGTTACTCTATTTCGATGACATATTTCTAAATAATTATGGAACTCTCTTCTTCTCTACTTTGGTCACATTACTTGATAATGTTCCAATTTTTGTATAAAATTTTATTTTTCAAAGTTTCTCTTATTTTTCTTAAGTTCTGCGCATGCCCATTCTTTAATGCCGCTTTGATATCCGCTCCCTTATCATTACTTCGCCATATCAAATAAAATATTTCCATAATAAATAAGATTATTATGACACACTTTTGGTCATAATAATTTTTGTCATTACTTCAACCATCCCATCCATGCCATTAATATCTGCTGCCAACTTCGCCAACCATATAACTATCCATATATGCCAGCACAGGTAAGTGACATTTGATCTAATGACAAGACCTAAGGTATGTGTGAATTAATTAGAAGGGTTGGTATTTATTTTGAATAAAGGTTAATTAATTGGCATGATTTGTTCCCTTTGTAATTTTGAAACTTGTGCCCCTTTACACAATTGGTGAAAGTATGACAACTGTTGTAATTCCCTATGGAAGGTTGTCATAATGATATAGTAAGGTGACAAGAAAGATGATAATTAATTCTTTCCCTATCGAGTATATCGACACAGAACTCACTCTTCGTCTATAATTCAGAGAAGCAAGCATTTCAGGGTTCTAAAAAATTTCACCAAGAAGCAAAGGAGATGGGAGGCAATAAGAAAAAGTTTGAGCCAAATTCTGCAACACCATTACTGGCATTAAGCAATATAGCAGCTTTATTTCAAAGGGTTGGATGGCTAGACTTCATGAAACAATTCGAAGGGCACAAAGAACAACTGGTGAAGGAATTCATCAAGGATTTTGCAGATGGGAATATTGTGGTGTGTGGAAAGCCATTTCGGGTAAGTATGAAAGTCCTTGCTCGTCTGTTTGGTCTTGAAAATAAAGGGATTCATTTGAATGAAAATACCCACGTCCCTTATCAAAAGTTAATAGATTTGTTCCATAGGGAAGGGGAACCCCAACCTGTACTGACCATAAGCACCAGGGGGCAAAATAAGGGAATTCATAGAATGTCTATTCCAAAACCCTAGAGGTCTACTGCAACCTGGATTATAAAATATTTCACTTGTGAGGGACAAATGAATATAGTAGTGTGACCCCCTTTCTGCCTGCTAACTCATTTACGCCACGACATTGAGGACCATACCCTTGGGGTAAATTTACTAGCCTTTCTCTATCATTCAATTACCTCTATGATAGAAACGTATAAAATTGGGACATGGCCCCTTAAACATCATGGTTTGATACAACTAATATGTAAATATCATTTTCGCAATAAGCCAAAGAAGAAGTGGCAAAGGTTCCAACAGAACTTTGAAAATGAAGAATTGGGGAGGTCATTTGAGGAAGGGGAATCCTCTAAACAACATGAGAAATCAATAGAAGAACCCTCCTCAAAGGCATTAGGTGCTCCTGAGTCCCAATATACCTCCACGACTCCCAGTGGCGATGTGCCAAAATCCTTGCCAGATGAATTACAAACCCCAGGATAAGAAGAGGAGGTACGAATTGTGCATTCTAGAGAAGATGAGGAGCCCCCTCAAAATAAAAAGAAACAAAGTAAAGTTGTTTTTCAAATAACCCCTCCTCTACGAAGGAGTAAACAGTTATCTTCAGGGGTCAGTGAAATTGAACCCCAAGATATAGGCAGTACTTCAAAAAGGAAAAAGGCTAGGACTCTAGTAAAGGTGGTAGAAATTGACAGTCCACCTGATAATGAGGAAATTGAAGAAACATGAAAGCAAGAGGAGGAACCTCCCAGGGAAGAGGAAAAATAAACCCTATCACCTGAAGAGCAAGAAGGGGAAAAAGCACAATCGCGGCACTTAGAATAGAATGAAGATGAACCTACAGGAGGATTCTTGTCCTTGACAAGTTGGATAGTATACCTGAACTTGTGGAAAGAGTGCCTCAAGAAACTCCTCATGCATATTTCTCTGTCGATACTAATGAAGGAGAAGACAGACCTCATACGGATGGAGAAACTCCTTGCTTCTCCTTACCTAAAGAAACTAAAGAAGGAAGTATGCCTGATATTGAGAATACAAAAGAAGTAGAAGAAATGCTTCTTGAGAGCACTGAAACATAAAATGCACCCCATATTGATGAAAAAGAGGAAGAAGTGCCTCATTCATCGCTTCCTAAAGAAAACAAAGAGGAAAATATGCCTCATCTTGATGAAGAAATCCCTCATGCATCCTTCTTTGTGGATATAGGGGACGAAGAATCCAGTCGGAGAAATGAGGAATTAGAAAATCTAAAGACAAAAATTAAAGAATTAAGGGCCAGGTTGCAGGATGATGAAGCACAAATTAATCAACATAAAGAAGAAATGAAGGTGCACATTTCCATTGTCCATAAGGAATTAGGAAATTGAAAAATTAACTATACAAATGGAGGAAAAAGACAAGCTTATTGAGTAGCTGCAATTCCAAATCCAACAATGGAATCGACAGGGTAAGTAGAATCAGGGTGCTTTGTGTGAAAAAGAAAAATGTATTCAAGATTTGAAAAGTAATTTTATGCAATTATTCAGTGCTTTTGAAGAAGAAAAGAATCGACAGGAAATTGAGTTGAATGCCTCTATGAGTAAAATTATGGAGCTAGAAAAAAGTTTGTAGGAAAGTGATACTCAACCAATTATGGAATCAAAAGGGACACAAACTAAACCTATTGTTATAGATTGGTTCTAGGTACGTATTCCCCCAATCCTTATGAAATGAATAGAGCATTGTTACCTCTTGAAGGATGTGGAATTTGAAAATAATAGGTTAAAGAGGGAATTAGTCATGTTAAAAGAATCTTTCCATCAAGTGTATAGGGGTAAACAGGATGCCTGTGAAATTGGTGAATTGCTACAAGCCTGTAGAAGACCATCTAGGTTGTACTCCACGTTTCTTAATGAGTAGCTTTTGAGATGGAAGTTGCAAAGAATTCACCAAAACCAACCTCATGAATCGGATGTCAAGGAATTTGTAAAAATATTTGTTGAGTCACTCCCTGAACAACAAAATTTGTTGTGTGAATTCTTTGTTCACAATTTGCTCCTAGAAAAGTATACAGATTTCTTTATTAACCTCTTTATAGGAGAAGCAAAATTAAGATCATTCTTGTCCACAATGAGAAACCAAATTCACTGGCAAGACAAATCAAGAGAGTATGCTCAGGTAGAAAAGACTATAGGGTTGCAAATAAGATACCCTTATAAGAAGCCTCTCTCTTTCAAGAAATAGTTTATGGGTGTCAAAAGTAAATAGGAAGCACAGGTCAAATAGGATAAGAACCTCAGGGTGGTTCATGATTACTTTCAAGAACAGGGGCCACATTTAATAGGACCAACATGGCATGCATGTGAAGAAAGGTACACCCCTCTTCCAATGCATCTCAAGAAGAGGTAAATAACTTCACCTCTCAATATCAGATGGTCCTACAGGAGAGCAACAACTTTGATCAAAATTTTGGAGGACTTTAAGACCAATTGGATTGGTATGAGGTACAAACCTCCCTTGCTTCTTTCCCCACCACCTTCGTGTACACCAACCTGGACCAAAGTGAAGACAATTTTTCTAGATGGAAACAAAAGTTCACTTTTCATCAGGTATTCTTGAGGAATCCAGAGATATTAGACATAGAGGAAAATGATGTGTATGATCTCAGTGCTACATATGAGGAAATGAATAGAAGGAATGATGGACAGGGGACACACCACAGAGCAGGAGGACCTTCTCATAATTAGGAAGGGGAGGAAATGATGAAGTAAAAGTAACCTCATCAATATAATGGCCTCAATATACAAATATAAATCCTCCAACCCAAATTACTCTTCCAATTGATTACCTTTAGGAAAAATAATTGCTTTCTTTTCTAAGAATAATTGTACAAACTTATTTCTTGGAATTGATTAAATTAAACTAACTTATGTTGATTTAATGGGTTAGTCTTGAGTATTTTGTAGGTCAACTCCACTACCATTCACCATTCCAGTCAGAAGGGAAATGAATGCGGGTCTTATACTTTTGAAAGCTAGCAAACGGGCGCCGAAATTCTAGAAGCACACGTTTTGGCCGAGTCTTTATAATTTTGTTATTTTTCAATTTAAAAGACTTTATGGCTCATGCAAAGCCTCTTTAATATTGTATATCATGGGATTTTAAGTCCCTTTTACTATGGGAAATCTATTGAAAGATTTGATCGACAAAAAAATAGGATTTTTGTTAGTCATTTTTCATATAAGTATGTAACTGTTACAAATAATGGGAAGAAGATTATCGTTATGTTGTCAATTTGTCTTTTGAGTAAAAAATACCATACGAATATGAGTTTTCTCACCACTCTTTGAATTACTATGTAATATGGATGCATCTGTGGAATGAAGTAACAGAGAGATTTTTCCAGTGCATGTGATTTGAAGTAGCACTAGATACACCCATGAGTTGGCCACTCGAGGGTTAGAGATAGATACGTATTTGTTTCTTGTTCTACATTTTCCTCTGATAGAATAGAAGTTGCATTTGCATTTTATTTTCATTAGTATATGTTATATTGTTAGTGTCAAGCTTGCAGGTTGTAACTGAGTCTGTAGCTTCTGAGCTTAGCATTTGAGTGTCTGAAGCACCTTTCTTCAGTTGATTTTGATTAATGGTTTTATGATTAGTAGTTGGCTTGTGATTCTCTGCATTAGATAAATGTTTCCTAATTTATTTACATGCTTTACTTCTTCAGAAATTTACGCATTCTTTAGGTTAATCGTTTCCATGCTTTCTAGTTTAATGGCGATGCTTTTCAGATTCTTAGTTTTCTATCTTCTGATTTGAGTTATTTTCATGCTTTCTAGATAGATGATTTATTGCTTTCTAGATTATAGGCCCCTTAGATGAGAATTTTTATCTAGTAGATTAGTGCTTAAGAGAGATGTTGAGATGTTCTCTATTGCATACAACCATTGGACACTGCCTAGTCAATATATTGATGTGTTTATTCACTAAAGTGTTAGGAACTAACAACAACCTGTCAAAGGTTGTCTTACCAATTTGGTAGATGTGTGGAGGACTGTAGTAAGTACATGGTTGGTAGAAAAGTGCTTGATTGATGCTTCTCCTCGTGCAATTGGCAACCAAGATTTGGGATGTATGCATCAATATTGGGGATAACTAGAATGTATGCACTAGCGACGGGGGCATCTAGAATGTATGCACCAATGTGGGGACATCAAGGATTTATGCCTAGGTAGAGACATCTAGACCAGTTTGTATCTCTGATTCAATAAGTAATTTGAAGCTATATATGTAATCACATATCCATCTATATAGAAATTATAAATGTGAAAGGTTATCTTATATGAAAAGTGAAATCATACTTGTACTAATGAAATGATTCTTTAATTTTTTAATGGAAAATTTTGGAAAGGATATGTTTCAAATGGTACATTTATTATTAAAAAGAAAATAATTTTTTTATTGCTCATAATGTTAGTTGCATAAACTATTCACTTTTGGGTAAAATATAGAAAAAAATTACTAGGTAGAACAATGGGCATGTTACTGGAAATCAAGCAAGTAAATTTGGGAACTGAGGAAGATCCCAAGATGGTGAACATCGGTAGATGTTGCACGACAGATGAGAAAGATAAGTTTTTAGAGTTTTTATGGCAGTACATGGATGTGCTCACTTATTCTTATGAAGACTTGAAATATTTTTGTCCGAAAGAGGTATAACATGAAATTCCACTAAAGGTAGCTTCCTTGCCTCACAAGAAAAATGAGAGGTAATACAATCCAAAAAAATTATGTACTATTCTTTCTGAAATTCAAAAGATGCTTAACACAAGAATTATATTCCTATTCATCATTCAACGTGGATATCAAATATTGTGCTTGTATGGAAAAAGAATGGGGAAATTTGCATTTGTGTGGATTTCAAAAATTTGAATCAACTCTCACTAAAGGGCAATTACCCCCTACTATTAATGGACCAAGTATATTGCAAATAGTGATAGGATTTGAAATGCTAACTATGTTGGATGGTTTTTTTGGATATAATCAGGTGGAGGTAAGTGAGGAAGACCAACATAAAACTACCTTCACTAATCCATGGGGTACTTTTTCTTATCGTAGAATGCCTTATGGTTTAATCAATGTTAGCACTACATTTCAAAGAGCGATGGACTTATCTTTTCGTGATGTCATGGGTAAGTTTATTGTAGTCTATCTCGATTATTTGACAATATTTTCAAAGAAACGTCGAGACCATTTTCATCACTTGCAGCAAGTCCTTAAGAGGTGTTGGCAGCATGGTATTTCCCTCAACCCCAAGAAGTCAAATTTTGGGGTTACCAAAGGTAAAATCCTTGGTCACATTGTGTCTAAGAAAGGTATCAAGATTGATCTAGAATGGGTCAAGTATATACAGGGTCTTACTTTACCTTCAAGTAAGATGACTGTTCACTCTTTCTTCAAGAAGGTAAATTTCTTGTGGAGGTTTGTCCCTAACTTTGCAGAAAAGACATGTCATATTGTTGATATGATGAAGAGTAAATCTATCTTTTGTTAGAGTGTAGAAGGAAAAACTATAGTCAACGACATCAAGGAAGCCATTGCACATGCTCCAATTCTAGTCTTCCCAGACTACACAAAGGGCTTTATCATGTATAGTTATGCTTCCAAACATACACTATCTGCAATATTGGTGCAAAAAAATAATGAGGGGATTGAATCTCCTATAGTATTCACGAGTTGTCCATTGAAGGATCATGAATTGAAATGATCACCAATGGAAAAACATGTTTTTGTTGTGGTTAACGCAGTTAATAATTTTCATTTTTACATCCTTAACTCTCATGTTGTTGCATTAGTGCCAGATTCCACGGTCAAGTCCAACTTGACTCAACAAGATTTTGGAACCAAAAGAGGCAATTGGATTGCCAATATTCAGAAATATGACATGAAGATCAAACCCACTAAGTTGGTACGTGGGAAAAGTTTGTGTCAGCTCATTGCAGATAATAAACCATAAGAACTATCAAATGATGAAGAAGTAAATGATGAGGATATTTTCACAGTCTTGTTTGTTAGCACGATGGAATAATTGTATTCAAATATTGCACATTTGATCACTTATGGAGATTGTCCAGAGCACTTGAATTACAAAGAAAAGAGGACAGTCAAACTCAAGGCTACAAAATTTGTCCTTTGGGATAATGGTTTGTACAAGAGGAGTCTTGACGGTACCTTTCTATGCCACATAGATAAAGCACAACGAAGCAAGTTGTTGGAGTCGTATCACAACTTAGCATGTGGTCCAAAAATTTCTCAACACTAGTAACAACTCACAAGATCTTGTGAGCAAAGTACTACTGGCCCACACATTTCTGAGACACTTACAATTGGGTATGTAGGTGTGAACTATGCCAATAGTTCGTGGGGAAACCAAAGCTAGTTGTACTTCCTCTCAAGACAACGATCATTGAAGAACCCTTCCAACAATGGAGTATTGATTTCATTGGCCTTGTAAATCCACCATATAGTGTAGGGCATGTTTATGTCCTAATATCCACCAACTATTTCACCAAGTGGGTGGAAGCCATGTCGGTTAAGCATGCTACTTCAGAAGTGGTATGTAGACTTCTTAAGGAAAACATCAATTCATTGTTTGGAATTTCAAATAATATTGTAGTATATAATGCTACTTCTTTCTAATCTGGTGAGATAACAAAATTTTGCTCTGAACATGGGATCACACTTTCTCATTCCTCAAACTATTACCCTCAAGGCAACGGTCAAGCAAAAATGAGCAATAAAAATTTGGTCACCATCATTCGAAAGTTGGTGGATGAGAATCAAAGATCTTGACACAAAGCATTGTATGATGTATTATGGGAAGATCAAATTACCCCATAACAAGCAATTGGTATGTCACCATTTCAACTCTTGTATGGGTTGAATGCAGAAATCCCTATCACTTTGGAATTTCTTGGCTAAGGCCATCAAAGATAAAACTTTTGAAAACTCTGTGGATAAGCGTATCATGTTCCTTTTTGAATTGGAGAAGTGTGTTTAGGTGGTGGATCACATTGCAAAACACCAAGGACAAGTCAAAAATCTTTTTGAAAAAAAAATGAAGTCTCATGATTTCCAAGTTGGAGATCAAGTCCTCTTGTGCGACAAAAGAAGAGAGCCTAAGGGTATGCATGGAAATTTTGATTCATTGTGGAGAGGGCCTTTCACGATTCACCAACTTTGTGGTGAAAATAGTTCCTTGATAGCATACTAGGATGGGAATCCTTTTTACTGCCTCACAATGGACAACATTTGAATCTCTTCACTCAGTGAGGCATTAGATAAGTTTGTAAATATTTGTACAATTTTTGTGTCAATATTTGTATAGTTTTTGTGTCTTTTTCTTTTGGTCTATTTGTGTTTTTTGTGTTGCTTGACTTTGTATCCCAATGGATGGATGAAGAAACTTAGAGTTTTGGATTCTTCTCCCTTCGATCATTTCAAAGGATGATCAAAGAAAGCTATCCAGTTAGAGCCAATCGTTATCCTCAAATTCAACTGTACTCGATTCGTGGGATAACCCCTACAAAGCTTGTCAATTTCATAGCCTATGTCCTCTAAGAACACAAAACAAGGAAAATATCACTCAACCTTGTGTGTGGTCTCAAGCCTCAAAAAGTCATTTCTAGTGTTTTTCCCTTTTTTCCTTTTGAAATTTATAAAAAAGATAGAATTTGCAAGTTTCAGTTTATAGTGTTAGTATTTTTTTGCATGTGCAGAAGCACTAAATTTCAACACCCTTGCACATTTGATACAAAAATAAAACATGCATGATAGTTGAATTTCAATGCCCCTAAATGTCTTTCCAGTGTTGAAATCAAATGTGCATAGGCGTTAATTTTTTTTGCTTTTGCATCTTAAAGTTCACACGAGTGTCATAAATGGAGGTTTTAAATTCACTTTTGGGGTTTCAAATCAGTTTTGTTTGTTTTAGTTTTCATTTCATTTTCATTTTTTCCCTCCATATTTCTCTATGTAGTCATTGAGGTATTGTTTTTGTTTGTGCATGATATTAGAGTGGATTTCTCGTTGATTTCATTAAGGTTTTTCGTCACATCTTCACAGGTACGCACAGTTTCGAATTTGTTTCATTTTTTTAGTTATCGCTTTGTGTATTAATGTTTGGGGTTTTTGGATGTTGAGTTTGGAATTCTTTGCCATTTATTCTTCCACTCTGCATATGGCCATCTCATTTTAGGGGTTTTCCCTTCATATTGTTGTTTATTTTTCATCCCATGTACATTGAATACCTCAATCTCCCTTGTCATTCTAATATTTACCTAATGTAGGGCATGATTTAGAATCCACGCTTCATAGTCATTTTGCTGAGAATGTCGCAAAACTTTTTGGGTTACAAGTTTTTGGAACCTTGTGTCACAAGTGTTCAAAATATATTGCATGTAGGGTTTAAACCTCGCAGTGTGTGGTACCTCGATTGCCATAATATCAAGTCATCAATACATGTATCTGCACATAATTTCTCTATCGATACATGTATAAACCTGTTGTGTAGGCTTTGAAAACATAACCTTACTTATGAAAAGTGGTGAAATATACTACTTATATTGTAATCATTTGTGAACAAACATGCAATGTCGATAATTTTTACCAACAATGTACAAGATAGTTATCCAACTTTCCTAACGGAGGTTATACTAAGTTTCACCAAACTGAGTGTAGAAGAGCAAAAATTTACCACTCCTACACCAAGCATACATGTAATGGCAATAATAATTAACTGCTGGCACATGTGAACTACCAAACTAGAACTTGATCACTTGCAATGCTAAGTTCTCCTACACGAGTGGTGAATTTCACAGTTAGTGCATTTAAATGAGCCCATTTTTGTGAGTATAGGGTCAACAATTTTTTTCACCCTTACATTAAACCTTAATGCAAAGTGCAAGAGCGAAGTTTTTCCATGACTAAACACTTAGACGTTTTACCCACATGCAGGGTCGGCAAGATTTTCAGACCTTGCACTCTGATGTTTTACCCTGTGTAAGGGCGAATAATGCATCTTTTTGTTCTACCAATGTGTAGGAGCGCTAAAATTTAGTGCATCTGCACAAAAAGTTAAAAACACTTGCAGAAGTGTTGATTTTCACTACCTTTACACCCAAATCAACAAAGCACATGCAAAGGTGTTAAATTTTAGTGCTATTACACCAAAATACAAATTTCCATGCTAACACTTAGAAATTTTCCACCTTCACATCCAAATTTCCAATTTGCTTGCACCTGCTTAGTTTTTCACCACCTTTTGGCCTGATCCTTCAAGCCAATGCAGTAACTCAAAATTTTCCCACTAGTGCATGTAACCCTAGTTTCCTCTAACATTGAGGAATTTTACCTTCTTGCTGCAATTTCACTTTGAAAAAAGCAACTCCATCAATGTTTGAGCCTTCTCCAAGCAAAGCTAAAGCCATGAAGTATAAGTACCAAGGGGTTTTCCCAATGACCTCAGTGTCTTCCAACATCGATGAAATTAAGGATATTGAGATAGGACATGTGGATATGTCCGATTTTGTGGAGCGCATGAAGAAGCAACCTTTGACTGAAGGAATGAGATACATAGTTGAAAGTAACATTCAATTAGTGTCCTCTTTCCCAGTTTCAGCACACAATCCTAAGTTTGTACTTGCAATGGCTACACACTATAACAAATATGATAGAAGTGTTAGAGATGCTGATGGAAATGTGGCAATCAGGCTTGATGCAAATTTATTTGATCTGATCTTTTAGTTTGTGAGCATTGAAAAATATTTAAATCTCATAATTGGGAAGGCACAAGCATATTATGATCAAGATCCAAATAATTGCAAAAAGATAATCAATGCAAGATGGTTGAAGAGTCCATGACAAAGAATTTCAAGAAGGCCAAAGAGTTTCCCTAGGAGTGATTTTGTTGAGGAAATCAATGATTTAATTACCCTTCTTAGCTGGATTAAAGGTTTACCTAATTCGCCTAATTTTCAGGATTGGATGCTTTTATATATTCATGTCATCAAAAAGAGGAAGCAACAAATTTATTTGGGACAATAGATCAGTGATGCTATCCATGAGCAACTGGTAGAAGTGCCTACATCTTTGAAGTTTTATATGGCTTCATATTTGGTATATGTTGCTGCATCCATGAGGGGATTTCCAGGTCTAACATCTGAAGGTGACATAAGGTGTATTCCAGTATATCAATACTACCCTCAATTGACCCTGCATAAAAGCATTCATCATTTTTGAAGGGTTAACGATGCCTTCTTTGCTAATTTTCTATATTTTTTTGAAAAGGAATTGGAGAACAAAAGGGTTATAGATGAAGCTTGGGTCGTAGTTAGTAGATATGGTTGCTTGTATTTGCAATTTCCCACGTTCACTTACCTAAGAGTTGGTTGTTTTACAGGTTATCCTTACATGTTCCCAAGGTACCCCAGTGACAAGATTGTTCTTATGGAGGTCTCCAGACAAATAATAGTTGTTTACAACAAGCAGATGAAATCTCATAAGTTGGGTTTTAAGTTTCCTCTCTCTATTGGTAGAAATTCAATTCTTACTTCTCCAAAAGCAAAGGTTGTAGAATTAGAAATGCAATGGGTCACCATGAAGACCTATAAAATGAGGCCTGAATTTGATTATAGGGGAATGAAAGAATCAAGAAAGTCTACAACCATGTGCATAAACTTGAGGATGTGTGGGTTGATTGTAGGATGGAAGAGGGAATAAGAAAATTGGATTACTGTTGGTTGACCTTATAATAGATTGAGAATCTTGATCTTGTAGAAATTTTTTAAGGTATGGAAGAGGATGAAGATATCCTAGATCCAACCTATGAGAGAAACAACATTACAGGAAGTCCTGTACCTTCAATCCAATGGTCTCAGAAGGACATGGTTTCAATCAAGGCAAGATTTCACCCTATCCTTACTAGTACAAATGCTTGACTACAGGAGAAAGGAATGAGGTTGAAACACTTCACCAATGGATCTGAAGGAGAAGAACCCGAGGGTCATGAAGGTAGGAAAGCTAAGATGAGGACAAAGAACAAAGGAGACGTGCCTAGCTCCAAAAAAACCCCCAAACCAAAGATTCAGTTTATTGTTAAAGGGAGTAAAAGTCAAATCACTGAGGGGCCATCTACCATAACAGAAGAAGTATTAGTTTAGGAGGAGGATAAATAAGAAGGGAAACATGAGGAAGCAAAATGTCTCCTCAAGAGAACATTCTAGAAGATTCTTTTATTACTTCTTCTCCTATGGTTGCTACTATGTCTACCCCTACTCCTCTCACTACTTTTGAGAATCAACCTTTGTCATCTGTCACCATTACTAATGCTGTTGTTTTTGAACAACCTTTACCATCAGCCTCTGTTGTTTATGATGTTACTGTTTCCATTATACCTACTATTTCTATTCATTCCATTCATTAATCCCAAACATCGGTATCCATTTTTGATAGCCCTAAGAATGAATTTAGGGATGTTTTTGGTTCTCCTTCCAGTATTCTGAGTTTGTCTTCTCCTTCTTTTGATGTAACTTCTCAGTTAGAGTTAGATAATTTTATGTTAGGGACTGTGAAAAATGTGACAAGTGTGGAGACTCCAAAAGCCATTTTGACTAACACCCCACCACTTGTTACCACAACTTTTGTGACTACAGCTCTAGCTTCCCAAACCATGTCTGTAGGGCCTGAAGGGAGTTCTTCTCCTCTTCCACCTTGGTTGTAGAGTCAAAAACCAAAAAGGAAGAGGCAAGCCATCTCCCCAAACAAAATCTATAAAGAAGCTGAAGACACTTTCCTACGTATTGGTAGATAAAGCTGGGTATAAGTACATGTAGAAGTTGCACAACCTCCTCCTAGGAAAGAAACAAAAGATATTGATATCTTGGAGTACTCAATAACTAGGATTGAACTTGGAAAGAGGACTCATGAGTTAGCTAAGGAGGATGCACAATTGACACTGAATTCTCTTATTGAGAAGTATGATCAAGAGAGAAAGGTAAAGGATCAGTATAAAGCTAGAGTGGAACAACTGACCTCAGTACTTCAAAAGATCACCCAATCTTCAGAGTCTATTGAACCCGTGGCAACCAGTACTAAAGAACTTGTCATACAAAAGGTAGAGAAGACTCATTCTATAGGTAGGGTAGTGGGTGATTTTATTGATAGAATGAGGGAACAAGGAACACAACTTCTAAAGTCAGCTATAAAGAGAATGGAAAATATGGAAGATGTAAAATTAGAGCTAGATAAAACTATTGATGTATTTTTCCAAGAGAAACAATAAATAAAAGGCATTCTAGAGGCTTGGATTAAGATGAAGGAAATGAAGCTCAATGTGTTAGTAGATATTGGGATAATTCCCAATAGAGAAATATTTTAGGTGAAGGAAACAATGAGACATAAGATACATGTCATCAAAGGTTTGATCAAAGACTTGCAGGCAACTTGGGAAGTTAGTGAAGACAATGATTTAAATCTTGTCAAAAAAATTGAGGAGTTGCCTTGTAAATTATTGGATGACAATTAGAAAATCCTTCTCTCTGATGGAGTTACCTAGGAGATCACATCTATGATCCAAAAGGAATTTGAAGATCAAGCCTTCTCAGTGGCTTCAAGGGACAAATTGCTAGACATTCAACTCACCTTGGATAATCTGTAAGGTATTGTTGGAAAGACACAAGAAAGCTTGCAATATCGTCAAGAAATCAATAAAAAAAGTTCTTGCTATCTCCAAGCACACCTCAGGTCCTAATAATAAAGAAGTCCAGGCGACCTTGAAGAAATATGAGGACTTTTTGGGGAAAGATGGTGGAGAATGATGGATGGGTCTTTCCTAGACTTAGTTTTTTTTTTAGTATTTTTGCTTATGTAATTAGTTTTCAACATTTTACATGTCTTTTTTCAATATGTAGTTACATGTAAAAACAACACGATTCCTAAATAAAATTGGATTGTGTTGTTGAATAAGTCAAATTAATTATTGCTTTCCTAGATTAGCTCTCAACTCTCCTCTATATATTTGAGGGAGTTTCTTTTGTAATGGACCTTTAATATTTTGAAGAAAAATGCTACCCATTTTGAGAAGCATACTTGAATCTTTGTGTTGAATGTGCATATAAAAAATTAATCAATAAAAGAGGTGCATTTGCATCCAACCTATGTTTTGGAGCATATTAATTATGTGTAAGATTGTTCTTATGTCTTTCTTATCACATTTTCTTGAATTTGGTTTATAAAGTGGCATGATATTTAATTGTTGAAGGGAATTCAAATATAATATTGATAGTCTTTGTGCTACCTTATTACATTTGGAGCTTATATGTTTGTATGAGAACTTGGTTAATAAGACAAATACTTTGAGCTACGGTTATTCGCGTGTGGATATTTTGGTGTTGTTTGTTGGAGTCTTTGAGTTGTAACATACATCACTTGCTATTTTTTAGAATCATTGTTGGAAATAGCAAAAGTCTTTGAGCTTTTGTTTGTTTTCAAACTATGAAAATTATTGGTATCTTTGTTGATTATTCTTACGTCTAATCAAGTTGGATGTTGGTTATTACTGCTTGGGATAATACTTTGAAGTAGTTTACTTGTCATAATAAGTATTGTTGTAAGAAAGAAACATCTTTTTTGAAAAAAGATAAAAAGATGACTGTAACACCCAATGAATAGTTTTAGTGTATATAATCTTGCTTAGTTACTAGTTAGTTTAGAGAGCAGTAAGAAGGGAGCTTCCCCCTTTTGAGAGGAGAGATTAATTTCTCATTGTAGCTGTGGATGAAATTACCATTTTGTAATTGTTAAAGGAATTGCAAAATATTCACCCAACATATAGTAAATTTTAGGTGTGCTCTAAAAGTTTGGTTGCAACTCATTTGTATTCTTCCTCTTGTTGGGATACTTTTAATGCTTCTAATTTAATTTATTTTTTAGAGACTTTCTTTGGGCCTGTTTTGATGGTAACAAAGGCTTTCAATTTGTGGCTTGGGAAATTGTTTTCTCCATCATGATTTTGGGCGTTTAGGCTTACTCTTAATTTTCTATCAAGGCTTAACACTTTTTGTTAAATGGATTAACAAAAGCCTTAGAGGGTGAGGATGCCTAAAAAATCTCTACTTAGCATTGTATATCATATGGAGTGCCCTCTAGGTGTCTAGCTTGGAAAAACCTTAGGCTTCATACTCCCCTCACTATGAAGGGACTTATTTAGATACAAGCCACATTTTTTATCAAAAACATCAAGAAGGCTTGGAAGTCCATCAAGCCTTGGAATTTGTGGGTTGGTAATGACTATTGCAATGCTTTTTCTATTATTAATCAATGATTTATTTGGTGGTCTCAATTTCTTTTTGATCAAGACTAATCTCTAGCTGAAGCTCCTTAGGTTTGAACTTTGAAGTTTTATAAAAGAGGGATAAAAATGTTCCCATATCTTTTCAACAAAGTCACCAAAATTTTCTTAACTTAGCTTTGGGGCAAATTAATAAATTAATTTTCAAACTAGGACCGAGAGACTTAATAGACAATTATTGATGCGATTCCTACCCAAATAGTTCATAAATTTAGGGTTAGGAATTTCAAGCCCTAGTGGAAGGATTAGAAATGGTATCTAGATACACTATTTCATGACTAGAGACCTCATAAGGGATACATGCGACTTATACATCATCTCCCATAGTGGCTTAGTTAAATCTCTGTTGGCACCTCCAATCCTCCTTGGGCACTTGGCATTATAGATATCTAGATTGTTTGGTTGACTATTTTTGAACCTAAGCTTGCTCATTTTTCTTGATACATAATTTATCAAGGCCTTCCACTTGGATCCCACTTGTCTCATTTGGGAGTTCTTAATCCCCATTATCTATTTTGTGGACAACTTGAGACTCTCAAGCACCTCTTTTGGTTTTGTACCAAAGCGTAGGAAGCTTGGACTTGGAATCATGACTTCTTTAAGCCATTCAAACCAAAATCATTTTCATGACATGATTTTTTAGAAGATTGGCCCTAGCTCCCTTTCAAATTTACCTAAATTTTGCATGCATTTAGGGTGAAGAATATTTTTAGCATTTGGAAAGACATAAATTCTACTATTTTTAGTAGTTGTGTAGAACTGATATTCATTTCTTTCTTTACACTAAAGTTTTGATTTTCTCCAACCTGCTTATACAAATTAAGGTGCAAGTGAACAAAGTTGAAATTGAAGTCACTCATGTACAAGTGCTTTTCGATCATCGGGGCAATGCCCCTTGTATGCTTACTAGAGTGTCATCTCCCTTTGCCTCCTATTAAGTCACTCCCTTAGATGTCGGCATAAACATTGATGTAGCTAGCTTTCTAGATGAGATCATGTCTCCTAGTAACGTGGCTCTCAATCACTTTTTAGATGAGCTAGGGATCATGTTGTCTATGGATGGTCTCAACCTTCTCACCTGCTGTCGACCTCTTCACATGCACATGGTGCTCCTAGCTAGCCAAATTTTGGGAAGTTTCCTTGCGTGGATCTAGCAACTTCTCCTATTCATGTCCAATAACTTGGAGATGAAGATCAAGAAGATGACGGGTTCTCATTGGTTGGAAATCGATTATTGATGGTTCCATCGTTGCTAATGTATTGGGCGGGGTAAACTAAATGACCATAATCCCCTAGATAATGTAGCTCTTATTGCCTAGTGACTTTGTTGGTTCTTATTGTTTGAACTTATCTACATGAAATTTTATTTTGTTATTTGAACTTTAACCTTGCATAAACTTTGAAGATGTGCCTTCTACTATCCTTTTTTTGAATAGTATATATTTTTTTTAATAAAAAATAATAAATCCATTTTTCATTAAAAGAAATAAATTCCCACTAATTTAGAAATATAGAGATTGTTGCAAATAAATTATAGTAAATGTTTGAGAGAAACTACTTATTCACCTTTATGTCATGTTAATTTTTTTCCAAATACTTACTAAGGGAAAATTATTTTAAAAAATCAATAAACCTGCTTACGCATAAAGAAAAAGTTAAATGTAGTGACTGGCGGAAAAAAAAGAAAAAAGAAATAGTTACAAGGAAAAGAATTCATTGGATCCTTTACGTCCTTGTGCGGATCGTTTATATCGGAATTGCGACTTAAATTAAGTCCAAAGAAACCAACTTACAGCCAAAAGAAGATCACGGCCAAGGCAGGCCGGCCGAGGAGCAGAGGATTATCAGTAAGGGCGCTTTCGCCAAACTTCTCTAATGCACGCCAAACAACAGGTATTTTTGTCACCAGATCTGGATTATTCCTCAAATCTGGGTCTATTTTGTGTTGGCCATAAACCATAAGGGAGTTAAGGCATTTGGAATACGGTAATCTGCATTTCTAATAATGGGTGCCAGAGAATTTAATGTACCTCCGATGGATTTGGGTGGTGGCATCCCTGTGTCCCAGCCCAGAAGGTCTATAAACCCTCCATTCCAACCCCAGGTTAGGCCCCCTGTTAGCACAAATCTTCAATTCATGTCATTTGACGTTGGATCTGCCCCTACATCATTTGCACCCCCTCCTGCTTACTCCAGAAACAGTTTTGGAGCCTTCGAAGACGAGCCTCCTTTGCTGGAAGAATTAGGTATCAATACCCGCCTCATAACAAAAAAGACCCTAAACCTTCTGAATCCGATCAGGGTTAATCCCAATTTGCACGAGAATGCAGACCTCTCGGGCCCATTTCTATTCTGTATTGCATTTGGGATCTTTCAGCTGCTGGCAGGGAAGCTTCATTTTGGGGTCATTTTGGGTTGGATTACCGTGGCGTCGCTATACCTCTATGTTGTATTCAACATGCTGGCAGGGAAGAATGGTAGCTTGGATCTGTACCGGTGTCTTAGCTTGGTGGGCTACTGTATGTTGCCCATGGTGATTTTCTCAGCACTCGCACTCTTTGTCCCACATCAAGGGGTTGTCATGTTTGTCATGGCAGCGGCTACTGTGGTTTGGTGCACGAGGGCATGCAGCAACTTGCTGCTTGTTCTTGCATCTCATGGAGATGAACACCACAAATTGGTGGCGTATGCATGCGGCTTGATCTACATGCTGTTTTCTCTCTTGGTGATTTTCTGAAAGAGGTATTACTATTTTTGTTCAAACTTCACAAATTTATCACAGCAACTGTTTGGTGAAAGTTGCCGTTGTATTTTTAGGGATTTTGTTGAAACGGATCTACGTTGGAGCCTTTATATTGTTTGGAAGAAGATTTCTAAAAGTTTGATGGAGTTTTTAATTTACTTCAAGAACTTTCATGTGTTTTGACCATTAAATTCGTTAAGATTTGACATAAGTTGAGCTATTTTGGTCGTTCCAATTACTTATGAATATAATTTGATTCGGAGATGTTCTTTGTTTAAAATCAAAATAAATTTAACCTCAGAAGAGAATTACCTTAGCATTCTGTTATGTGTTATTAATGCTTTTGTTTATAAAAGCTGTATTGTTTTGAATTCCTTTGTAAACAGTAAATCCTGTTTCAATGTGATGTGCTATGTATTTTTCCTAGTGCTTTGCACAAAGCAAACTAGTCCACAAAAAGATGTATATAGCGAGAATGATACGAGCATGTTGAGCAGTTGAACTAAGTGCAGCAAAATACTATGCCTAATGGGTTCTTGCAACATGTTGAATTTTATGTGAAAAATGCCAGTATTTTTTTTCTATCCATAATTTATCCGTGTTCCTACCTCGCTTATAATCTATGCAACTGTTGTGATGGCAAATTTATATTTCAGTTATGAATGCTCTACTGGTGCACTTTTCAGAGTCCGTTTGAGGCTTTGGAGGTAATTTCTGATCGTAAGTATTGTAGATAGGGGACATCCAGTCAGTGTGTCCAACAATGCCCTAGGAATAATCTAGCAAATAGAATTTTCATTTTGTTTTCTTGATCTAGTTGATATAATTTCAGCTATGGCGTGATTGACTCAATGAGTGTTTAACTACATATTTTTCTTTAAAGCACAATGAATCCAGTTGCAGGAATGTAAAACTTTTGTGGAATATATCTATTAGTATTTTTTCATTGAAGTAACAAGGTGGACGGTTCTTTACAGATACAAAGCTCAGTCATAAAAATATTTTTTAAACAAACCAAAACAGGAAGTAGCGGTTGAAATACCTTCAATGCCAAAGCTATGTCTGCATCTCCTCCCCTAATATTTAAAGTTAAGATTAAATTAAAGTTAAGATTAAATTGCTAACAGGTTCATCGTGGGACAATGCACCTTGTCTGACTGATCTGAAAGTTTGGTTACAAAGTCTCTTGCAGCTTGAGACCCTCATAGAGTAGAATAGTAGGTGACAAGTTTAGAACAAGCAATGTAAGATGCATCAATCTGAGAATTTTCTTTGTTAAAGTTCAAAAGTTTTACACGTAAACAAAGCGATGCTTAGTTGATTTCATATTGATAAAAGACAAAAGTCCTTTAAGGAGGCGTGAGATTCTTTAAACAGGCAGTGGCATCTTCCACAGATCTCATATTATAAAGGACATATGGAAATGCAATAATCTTCAAATTCAGGATTAGGGAGGTAAAATATGCAATCATATTCCTATCCTGAAATGCAGGGAAATGACTTGATTCAAAACACATTATTGATAGAGCCTGCTCAAGAAATGCCCTTTAAAAGGTTCGGGGCTCTACCATCATAGAGTATGTAGGATCAATACTGTACTGACTAACCATATTTTGTTACAATACAAATTGTTTGCTCGAGAGGGTGGGTTCTCAAACAAATCCTTTGCAACTCTTTTGCCATTATATAAGACATCTGATAAAGAAAAGAAAGCTTCCTGGAACTACAAAATTGATCAGAAAACATCCATGAAAATGTCAACAAGAGAGTTACCTCATGGGGAGGTTGTCTTTTCTGAAGGGAAAATGATTCTGGTAAATTTATGCAGGACAAACAATGGTTATAGAATCTTAAATGCAATATGAATAGAATGAAAGTAATGGCACACTCATAATATAACATGATTATTTACCTTGGGAAACGGTATCGAGAAAAAATCCAGAAAAACATTATTTACTTACTAATTTAACTGAACTGTTACAATACAATAAGATATTTCTCATTTGTGATTAACCCTAACCCTTGAGTGAGTATTTATTGGCTCATCACTCTAGGAAACTGCTAAATGGTATTATGATACAATGGATATAAAGTATGGCCAAAA
>VDFB02271358.1:1267661874-1267682341 GCA_007258455.2 Sequoia sempervirens
AATTCAAATCTAGGCCCTAGACAAAGAAAATTAGATATGAAATGTTTTGCAATTTTTTCCAAGCCATTTTTCAATTTTTATGATGAAAAACTAATGAAAAATGGATTTTTTTTTTAAATAAATGTAAATTATCACCAATATTTTCAAATAACCTAGGTGTTAAATTCAATTTTCAAATATTATGCACTGAAAAATAAAAATAAAATACAAGTGTAAGATATGTTGAGTTCACCAAAATATAATGTATGAAAAGTGATCCTAGATCTAACAAGGATTAGCTACTTTTCACTTACAAAACATTAGAATTTAGATTGGCAAGGGTATGAAATTGACCTACAACCTGAAAGGTTATCAATAAACCCTAGATCTAAATTCTTTTGGGAGTTTGAAATGTTAAAATTGTGAAAAACCACAAGCCATGGGATCAAACAACGAACAAAAACACCTTCCATGCAAGAGATTTGCAAACAAAGAATTGCAATATTCCTCAAGAAGAAAAAGATATAGAAGCAAGAGACTATCAAAAAGATATGAAAGCTTGAGAGTTAATTACAATGAGGATTGAGTGCTATATAGGAGCAAAACCCTAAAAACATAAAAGCACTCCTAAGTTTAGCTTAAGTGCATGAGAATAAATTAGACTAATAATCAATTAAAGAGTAATTAATTATTAGCTAATGCATGATTACTCTAACATGAAATGTATCTTTTTATGAAATGCAATGATGCAACTAGTTAACTATTAAAATGTAGCGTTCTATCATGAATTATGGAAAACTAGAAACTGTCAGACAAATTCAAGTTCTAGAAAATCAAAAGGTAGACACAGAGGTACCTGGCCTATGAATTTGAGGTTGATTTGGTGGACAAGGTTGCCTAGGGTGCTCTTGTCTAAGTTGACTTTTCTCAGATCTAAAAATGCAGTCATGTAGCTCTTTGTGTGTGACTTCTTCCTTCCAGATCTTGTTTTTGAATCTTCGTTTGTTATTGAGATAATTGAGTTTTCATATATTGTCAAGTTGTAGGGTTTGGATGCATCAATGAATAAATAGTCTTCAATCTTCCTCCAATCTTCTTCAAATTTGTAACCTACATATTCAAAGAGAGAGGAAGGTTGTGCCATATAGGTGATTACCTCAGTCAAACCCTATGTTGGTATTTCTACCTCCACTATGGAAAATTTGATGAAAGAGAGCTTATCCTTTTGAGGGATAGAGGATGAGTGATAATGAAGTAATGAATCAACAATGGGTTGTAACTCACCACTTAAATCTGATTTCCTTGAAGGACTGAAGTCACATACATCTCCTCAAGGCTTGGTTGTAATTTAGCTTGACTTGATTTGAAGACCTGCAAGTGTTAGTTCTCACAAAAAAATGCATGTAAATATGAACATAAACTCACATAACATATGATATGATGCTTTGATGATAACGTATTGCAATAATCTTGAGAAATTTGGTGTTATGCATTATGCTACCATGTAGTAAGCACTAAATTTGATATAGCATGAGATACTATGCACCAAGGTGCGAGGAACCAAGGCGACTTTGTACGGCATGCATAGGACTAACACAACAAACAAAGAAGGTTAATCCAACATCCCAAAGTCACAGAGGCTTTGGTAGGGCCGATGTTGGAAAACCACAAACACAAAGGATACCCTAGTGTAACACAAGATCGCAAATATCTCGATGGTTACTACACGAGACAAGGAAAACATGATCACACAGAAAACCAAGACATGCCCCTAGTTCAACCAGTCAAAGCACACCATGATATGATGGATTGTGGTGACCTCAAGTAGGTATAACTTAGGGAGATCAAAAGATAAACAAAATGCAAAAGTGCCAAGAAATCACAATAAATCTCAAATATCCTTTGCCATGAGGATGATAAGTGGATGGGATTGATGTGGTCTAATGTCAGGAATGATATATCTTGTTAAGACCAAAGATAGATGGGGTAGATTATAGGATCAACATGACACAGGATACTCAAAATAGATTGGAACCTCTAGAGGCTATTGAATTTTGTTATGGGAACCAACAAGATAGGAGCTCTTGGTGACATGACAAATATGAGGACAGACCCTAAAGGATATACCTAGGCCTTGGGGGCTCATCAATAATGGCCTTACCTACGTGAAAGCACAGAGGCAACGTAGTTCAATAAAAAAATGGATGAAGGACAATGGACAATGCGGGACCTAATGATAAGGATGTGCAAGGATGAAATCTAGGTGATGATAGAAGACTGACCATCTGCACAAGATGATTGATATATATAATATGTGGATTATGTTAAGCTCAGGGATGGGATAGTTATCCAAATCATCGAAAAATGAATTGGGAGGATGATACAATGGATGTATGGGTGATGAAAAGTGATAGGATATTAGCAAGATGGGGGATAGAGGTAGAAATGATGATAGTGGGATGGATGGCATTAGGTTGCATGATGGAAGCCTATAACTAGATACCAGTGACAAGGGATTAAGGGATAGAAGGATGAGATGGTAATATATATTGATGGAGAGATAAGGATTTGGAAAGGGAAAGATGAGCATATGAGGGGATAAGAAGATAAGAATGAGGATATGGAAGGATCATGGGATGAAGCGATGAAGTATTTGGAAGTATTAATGGAAGGAGGATGTGGAGGTAATGCTAGGGAGATGGAAGGGATAATAGGATGGATGGATGATGTCTCCAAGGACTATATCGCAAAGGAATAATATGTCCCACTCTAGATATGTCATGTGTGATGAGGCAAGAAGGATGGAAGACAGGTGGATGGGAAAATAAAGGAGGTAAATGGAGGAGGATATGATAGGTGGATAAGGGAGGGAGGTGGACATGGATAGGATGCATGGATAAGGAAGGTAGATGGGTGATAGCATGATGGGTGGACAAGGAATATGATAGTGTATGGATGAAGGGAATGTATGCCAAGAGGTGTCCAAAGCATGTATATATTTCCCCTATCTATATCAAGATCACAAGGAAAATTGAAAGATTGGGATAAATTGGATATAATAGGTAGAGTGGGCACGATCTAGACGAGATGGAGGAGATGGTGGAAAGGGATGCTTAGCATGAATTTTCCCCCAAGTGTAGAAAGCTAATGGATTGGGGTTTTATGAATGACACATGTTTGGAAATTTTTCATCATGGTACTTGTCCAAGATGCTTGTTTTCCAAGTTTCCATCATTGGATGAATTATTTCTTTTTACTATTTTTTTACTTTTTTTTGGATTTTTTGGATTGTTTGGAATTTTTTGAAAAGTGTGTGGATGGAGATGGATGATAATAGGGATGTGGATAAATGGATTTGGAAGATATTTGATAAGGGGATAGATGAAGGACTCAAGCATCAAATTTCATACGAGGTAATAAGAGCCCATGTGTGAAGTGACTATTGGATGTTGGTACAACCTTATTAGAATGGATGGATTATGCAAGGGAATGAATTAAAGGAATTTGATGGGGGAGATATGTAGGATAATGGATGGTATTTTGGAAAATGTATGGATAGAATGATGGAAGGGAAGTATGATGGTGGGATGTTTGCATGACCAACATTGGCACATATGGTGGTGGATGTGGAATGATAAGAGGATTAATAGATGGAGATGTGGGGATGATCGAGGAGTTGGGATAGTGAATTTTGGGATATAGGGACCCAAAATAGATTTAGGAGATGGAGGATGGGGATGTAGAGATTTTGGATTAGTAAAGAAAAGTATAAAGCGATATAAAAAATTTATCAAAAATTGATGTTTTTATACCCTCTATTTTTTCACTGATGCACAGAGCGGAATTGCTCAAGAGAAAAGTGCATACGCCTCTGTAACCTTCATGAATTCGCCCCTGTAAGTAGCGGTTTCACCTCTATAGGCTGCTAGTAGATTCACCTTTGTAGGCTGCTAGCGGATTCACCTTTGTATGTAGTGGATTCGCCTTTGTAGGTTGCTAGCAGATTCACCTCTAAAGCTCATGCATTCGCCTTTGAACTTCGTGTGTTTGCTTGTGTAACTAGCACATTCACCTTTTGGTACAAGTCAGGTTAGGCACTCACAGAATCGCCCCTATAGCTCACAGATTCGCCTTTGAAGGTTGCATATACACCTCTATACCTCACGCGTTTTCCTCTATAGTTTTAGGATCGCCTATGTAGGTTGCATGTTTTCCTCTGAAGATCATGTATACGCCTCTATATGTTGCTAGCGCATTCACCTCTATAGTTTTAGGATTGCCTATGTAAGTTGTGTGTTCACCTCTAAAGATTATGTAGACGCCTCTACATGTTGCTAATGCATTCACCTCTATACTTTTCAAGTTCACCTATGCAAGTTTTACATTTTCCTTTGAAGGTCGTATATGCCGAGCTATATACTGCTAACACATTCGTCTTTGTACCTTTCAAGTTTGCCTATGTAGGTTTCGCATTCACCTCTGAAGGTCACGTATATGCATCTAAAGGTTGCGCATTCGCCTGTTTGGATGTGGATTCGCCTATCTAGATGTCGGTTTGCCTCTGAAGTTTTAGGGCTGAGTGGCTAAGTGAAAACGCCCGTCAACAAAGGCAAGTTCGCCTCTGTAGAGAGCGAATTTGCTCCTCTAGCAGATTCGCCTTATAATCTAAAATAGGAATTCCTAAAAAATTTAAAACAATAAGAAAATATCAAATGGACCTGTGATGTGGGTCCCACCAAGCATGCCAGAGATGTGTGCAGTGTTTTTGTGCTCCTAAAATCAAAAGGAAATTGCAATAATAACTCAAGAAACACTCGAATTAGGCGATAGGAAACTCAAACCAGCATAAGGAGCCTCATGTTGTGTTGATTTTTCCACAATGTGCAATTGTGTGTACTGTGCTCACTCGAAAATCCGGCAAGATAATGACACTCGAATGAAAAATGGGTGAGAGAGGTGAAAAATGGCTAAGTGTTTGGATATATAGATTAGAGGATTTTGGATGGAGGGTAAGGATTGGAAGTTGAGATCAAGGGAGGCATCTCAACCAACAAGGTGATGACACTTGTCATCACATGGAGAGAGGAGAGGATGAGGTGGAGGGTACTTGTAAGTACCCATGGGAAGGATGTGACAAGAGGGAATATTAAATTCCCTTTTAATCCTTATGAAAAAGAGAAGGAATTTAAAATTCCTTAAAAGACCAAGTGGAGGAATAAACATGGAATTAAAAATTCCATATGGGGATGTGGGAAGAATAAAAAGGATTTGGGAGGATGAGAAGCATTGATTGTAGGGTTGACCAAGGGGTAGATTAGGATAATTAATAAAGGATTAGAGGAAGGTTAGGTGGCTAATGGGGATTAGAAGCCCACTTGCAAATTATGGAGGATATGACACCTTTCTAATCAATTGATAGGATTATGCAAGTTAATTAGGATTAGAGGAAAATTATAATGTGACAAGAGGAGAGAGAAAAGATAGAGCGAAATTCCTATAGGATTTGTGACTAAATTAAATAAATTAGTCTATTTATTTAATCTAGAGAGGAGAGGTGATAAAGGAGATAAAGTAATTAATTGATTAATTGATTAATTAAATACCTTAGGGATTTAGAGGACTTTAGGGATATTAATTATTTAATTAATGTGGATATGGGGATATTTAGATGAAAAGGGATCAATTTGACCAAACATAAGTGGTCAAATTTAGGTGTGCAATGTTAAATTATTCAAAAAATAATAATTTTAAAGCAAACTCAACTCTAGCTTTTCTTCTCTCAAAGGTGCCTCCAAGGTGAGTATTCCAAAGAGATGGTAAACCTTCAATGATATAATGAACAAAGGATTAATAAAACCTGCTCTAATACAATGAAAAGAATTATAAATGAAATAAATGGAAAGTACTAATCCAAGAGCAATTGTTTGAAAGAAAATATTACCATCCAAGATGAAAACCAAAAGCATTGAGTGCATGCACACCAAATATCAAAGAGGAGACACAATATTTTGTAAGGGGGAAAATAAAGAAAAAAAACCCCTATATTATGAAGATGGCGTAAAGCCTAAAGAAAATTACAATGAGAGAATGAGAGAGAGAGAGAGAGAGTTCAAACATAGAATGTTTCATGTAAAGAAGGAAAGAAGCACCTCATAAATAGAGGTGAGAAAGGAGTTGCACATAAGTAACTTCAATGTCTATGCATGCCACCTTTCATCCTATATGTGTGCAAGGTGTCAAGATCCTCACAAGGAGGAGGCTACACCTAAGCTTTAATATTCCTCCAAAGAGGGATTATAAAAATGAGTCATTCTCACACATGTGTGAGAATGACTTAATTAAGACAAAAGTCTTGTAGGGTTCCTTTGGAAAATTCCTATAAGTATTTAAATAATATTCACCTAAGTAAAGATTAAATTCTAACAGAAAGACGTCGTAATCTTGTCTAATTCTATCTTTTACCTTGTCTATGTAAGCAAGGCTATTGTACATTTTGAATATATATCTCATAGATCTTAATATCAAGCAAACCCATTTCTTGCATACTCTCTTGTGGAAGGTTTTCATTATTTTTGCAAGTGGTCTTGGGTGTTGAGCTAATCTTCAACTCCTACAAGCTTGTCCTACAAGGTAATGAATATTAGCCTCTGATCTAAGAGGCAATCCCAACCACCCATAATCTCAACCAAAAATTTATAAAACTGTCATCCTCAATGCCATTTCAACATTGTGGAAGACAAGCACATATATGCTTCTAAAATATTGGCAAGAGCAACAAGTCAAAGATCTCTCCATCAACAATATCTAGAGAAAATCCAAGTCATCAAAGGGAATGTTGGTAAAAAATATATTGTGTTATTGCATTGTTTATTTCACTCTAACATAGGTATATGCAAGTTTAGAATAGAGTGTCCATTCCTTTTGCTTTATTCTAGATCTTGGCATCCACACCACTATTAATGGACCTTAAGTTTTTCATCAAAGAAAAAACTCACATTTTCAAATTTTTAATTATATCATTTATTTCTAATTGGGCTAGAGATTACACTTGTCCACTAACATAAAGTTTTCATAAATGTTTCAAGGGTTTGTGAGCTATTGTATGTTTTTCCCTAAATTAATTACAAACTAAATTGCACAACATAATTAAATTTAATCTCAACCATCATTTCAAATAACCCATTTTTACAAAAAGAGCAAGGAAGCATTTGTTAACATAATTTCTATTTTTCTCCATATTTAGAACACTTTCCTATAGACCCCTCATGATTTTGAATGGTTTTGCTTTAATTTCTTTGCATACTTAGAAATAAACCTACACAAATAAAACAAACTCTTTGCACAATCAAAACAAACAACCAATTTATTTACACAATGATTTTGATTATAAATACATGCTTTGGTTTTCAATCTATTTCATTTCTCACTAATTTTGCAATTTAAAACAAACAAGATGAATACCTCCAAAAAATAATGGCAAACAAACAAGTTAAATCTTCAATCCACCAAGCAAGCAAAGCAATCCTTTCAACAATCGATGGCTTTCAAATTCAATCATTCTAACTCTTTCAAAGCAAACTAGGGCTTTAAGAAAATACTCCTCTCCTTTTTTCTCTCAGTTTCATAAGGAATAAAAGAATAGAATAAAAATGGAAACACTTTTTGCATTTATCACAAGTCTAAATTCCCAATAAGTTCATATTTCCTTATCCTATTTGCGAAAAAACTAGTTATTCTAACAATGAGATAAAATATATTTTACAAAATGCCTAAAATGTAACCTTTTAACTTGCTATAATAAGTTTTTTTTGTTAACAAGTCACAATTACCCTCCAAAGCACAAAATACCAAACATTTGTACTTTTGCAATAATAACAAAATAATGTGTTTTAACATGTATAATTTCACTATTTAAAATCCAAATGACTCCTTATAATTCTAAATACATTTTATCAATTCCTAAGGCACCAATTACTCCACACTCATAGTAAACATAATTGCATGTCCAAAATCAATTAAAAGCACGCAAAAAACTCAACACCTACTAGTCTTATACAAATGGATATCCTAAATTGCACAAGATTCAAGTATGAGTTCACATCCTTTTACTCTTTTAATTGAATTGGACAAATTAACATAATTACATAAATCTCTAAGCTCATCTCCTTAATTAACTACCATTTAGATTTTTATACCTACACACTTTAATCAAACATTATGCACATCTATCCAATAATGTAGCAATAGTTGAAGTGCATGATAAAATTAACCAACATATAATTCACATTTTAATTATAATATTTCAATTACAACATTATCATGATTTACAAAGAATACATTATTATATATGATTAAACATTTATCAAAGAAATAATGTAGAACCATAGAATTAACTCGATTGGCATATCATTATAAATGAAAACAATGAAGTTGAATACACCAAATAGGTTTAATCAAAAAATAATACATATATATCAAGTATAAGTACATCAAGTATTCAAACATATATACAAAACAAGTACAAATATCATAGGTCGTGACCAATACAAAAAAAGCATAGATGCATCCAATACAAAATTACATCATATGGAGAAGGCACAAACACTTGTGAACCCTACATAAATTGTCATTTCTCTCTATGATTAGCACATTGGCTATGTTGTAACCATTTACCACAAGTTATATGTTAAAGATTATATATATGATGAAGATTTCAACAATGTATAGGTCAACAACTCAAGGTAACCATGATGAGTTTGAGGTTGAGTCTAATTTTTACCTCTTAAATGGTCTTTTGTATAAAGCAAGTAGATTATGTGTACTAAAAGAGAGAAGAGTGGTTCTTGTTAGAGAGGCACATGTTTCATGGTTGGTTGATCATTTTGTAGTGACAAAAACAATGGAAAACTTGTAGAGCTATATTTATTGGTCATATTTGCAAGTGGATGTCGCAAAATTTATTCAAGGTTTTTAATTTTGTAGTGCTTGCAAGCCTAACAATAGAAAAATGGGGTTATACCAATAATTGGCAATGCCTTAAAAGCCATGGGGTAGCATATCCATAGACTTTGTAGCTATATTTCCAAAGAAAAAACATGGTCATGATTATGTTTTTGTTATTATAGATCATTTTTTAAAGAAGTGCATACCAATTAATTGGAAGCAAATTCTAAAAGAAAGCAATGTGGTGGATTTATTTTTCAAAAATGTTCATATTTACTTTGGTCTTCCAAAAAGTAATATTTCAGATCATGACACAAGGTTCTTGAGCAAATTTTGGTGCAAATTGTGGAGTAGGATGAACACAAAACTTAAGCAATCTATGACATTGAATCCCCAAATAGATGGGCAAACAAAAGTGGTTAACCTGGAAACTTTGGTGCAACTACTATGAGGGTATAATCTAAGGTATCTAAAAGGTTGGACAAGATTTGACCTACATTTGCACTTCTCTATTAGAGTTGTTTTTTTGTCTCCCCTCTCAAGGCTTGTTTATTTGTCACTAAGCCCATTTTATGTTTGCCATGGCATGTCAAAGGAAGGGCAAGGAAAGGGCAATGTAGAGGTGGATAGAGCAAGAAAAATTATTAGCAAGATGAGACAATTAAAGATATCAAGCAAGGTACAAGCTTGCCACGATAAACATGGAGTTGAGCACAAATTTCAAGTGGGTTACAAGGAATGGGTGTATCTTGGAAAAGAGAGACTACAAGGCACTTTAGGAAAACTCAAACCATTAGAATACTGTCCATTCCAAGACATGGAGTAGGTGAGAAGCAATGCTTTTAGGTTGGATTTTCCTTAATATATGAAGATCTTTTCTATAATTAATATTGACGAGTTTGGATTGGTTTAACCTTCAATACTTGTGATTGGTTTAAGCCTCATTGCTTGAGGACCAAGATGAACTAGAAAATGGTGGTGCCCTTGACAAGGTGGTATAATAGACCTGACAATGTGACCATATGAAGTATAGTTAATCGGATGAAAAGGGCAAGCACCAAGCCAAGTGATGTGGATTTGTAAAGGTTAAGTAGGAAAGAAGTTCCCACATTCGATCAATCTTTGAACTTTAATGGACCAAAATTCTCTATTAGGGGATGTATGATCTATGAATCAAGTCAAATTGTGTTGGAGTAGGGGGATCAGCATCAAGGCCACTAATTCGGACTTGACTAAGAGAACAATTAAGTGCCAAATCAATTGTATGCAATGCATGGCAATTGGCAAAATGTGTTAAAAGGTGTAAGGGGTGATTTAGAAGATTCTTGAAGGCTTCAATTCAATTTGTTGAGATCAAATATACATGTAAAAGTGAGAATTGTGAGTTTTCCATGTATACAAGTAACAAGCTTGTTAGAAGTGGTGAACTATACATACTAGTAAACCATCAAACTAGTTATTTTTCACGTACAAACTCAAAGGTAATTAGGATTTTCTCATGGTTGGAGGTAGAGCAGATGTGAAGGGACTACTTGTTCATATTTGATAGTTCTAATGGTCCTTGTATGGAGATTTAACACTTGTAAATACCTCTAATATAATGGTATGAGGCATGAAAACGCACTCTTCTAAATTTTTATTTGCATTGAGGATTCCTCCAATTGTATGTGTTTGTCTCTTATTTTTATGGTGGTTTGATCCTTGATATATATGTTTTCATTATGATTACATCTAATGCAATATCTATCTTAATATGGTATGATATAATACTATTTGTTTATTTATATTGAGAAGAGCTAAATATATCCATTATAACTTGAGGTATAGCTTCATCTCTTTATGGATCACCCAAAGATTGACAAAACAGTTGCCCAAAGCCTCACAATATTTCATCATAATATTCTATTGGATCAATCCCAATTCTCATTTATGTTTTTTTTTCCATTGGTTGGTATGTAAATGTCAAATTTTAAATGTGATTATCAAATATTATTTTTTGCTGACATTTATGTTTGCCATTTAATCAACGATGAGATGTGATCCCAATTCTTATTCATGTTTTTTTTTTTTTAATTTTCAAAATTTTAATATGATTATCAAATATTATATTTTTTTGTTTGTATCTATATCTGTAAATTAAAATATTAGTTTTTAAATTGTTACCTTTAAATTCAGACATTTTAACATGTTTCTATTTTCCCTTTTCAAAATACATAACAAAGAGATATATATTTAAAAATCCAATTTTGACCCTTTTTTCTCTTTTAAAAAATGGTAAAAATGGCATACCAGCACCCATCCCCTAATAATTATACTCTTAACACCTCATTATCATATAAATATTTGTCTACCACTAAATGAATATTTTTAATTTGAACAAACAAAATTATCTCTTGCAATAATTTACAAACTGCTCTCTCACATTTTGAATGTCATATAGCTCCCAAAGTAGACTGGTCCAATGTTATCAAGGAAACGCAATATTACAGAAATAAAAGGGTCCAGATCAAAGTTCATGGCTGTAACCAACTTTTGGAACCAACATAAAAGTAAAAACATATAGGGAATCAGTAGGAAGCTGAATGGGTTGGGAGATTGGGAAAAATACAATTTCAACCCCCAAATGAGGTAGGAAAGGCATTTATTGTAGTAATCCTTCTTGTGATATCGCTATCAGGAGTTTGACTCATAAAACTACACGGTTGAATCCTGATAGCAATATCACAATTTGACACACAGTGGAAAATACCTCCTACTTATCAAGTAACCCTTCTTGTTCATCATGAATATGTACACATCTTTTTGCTCGTTCCAAATCATCTCTTCGACACCAAGTGGGATTCCAAGGCAAGTCTAGAATCAAGGAAGCTCTCACAAGATTGGTAGGTTATTGTTTAGTTTTTTTCTAGGGATGTCTTTAACCCCACTAACAGTGGCCAAAAATTCTATTACAAATTTATAATTCCCACCTTGCCAAAGATGGGAAGAAGTTTTGATGGATTCTAGTTATACGAGTAGAAGACGCTATCATAGCAAGTCGTTTAAATTTTGATGGATTCTAGTGACAGTGGAAAATACCATTATAGTGAGCTGTTCAAAAACTATTGAGCTTAAATGAACTTGCCAGCTATATTACAATATCACCATAATGGCTCGAAGTGAGTTATGTATTACATAGCTGTATACTACTCTCAACTGAATATGTAGCATATGGCTGGCCATTCCCAAACTAGGATATCTATCTATCTGAGAAATGCATCAAAGCAATCGTGCCATTCCTAAGGAGCCTGAACGAAACCAAAATAAACTGATTAAAAGTGTGATCGTTTCAGATTGGACATTGTAGAGTAATTCAAGTTGTTTAATTCGATTAGAAAGATAGTGAGAATTTGTCAATTATTGTCTGCTGGTTGAGAGGGGTTTTTATCATACAAAAAGACTGAAGATCAAACCTCAACAGGTCCATATAGGCCTTATGTGTGTGGACTTTGTTGAATTTGGGATCTTCACATCAAAGAACCTTTGAATAAAAGAAGGTATTATAGCTCTCCCTCGGTGAAATAAAAAATATAAACAAAAGCTATGTTATTTCAGGAGAGGAATGAAGTTATTTTTCAATTTTTTGCTACCGTTCCCAATGATTGACCAAAACTGTATTGCAAATGCTATGCCAAAAAAATTCATTAGGGAAAATTAATGCATTAAATTTAAGAAGCAGATTATATTTCCTATTAGGCGAGTTAATCCAGAGTAAATGGCAGAAAAGAACAATAAGTATACAGGATAAAGGTCTTATTTGATACAAATATCCCACGAAAATTGTATTGCAATTGCTATGCCATTTTTGACATTAATAGAGATCATGCATTAAATTAAAAACTGACTGCGTGCCCTATTTTAGACTTTAGTAATTATGAGATCATGACAGAAATGAACAATAAGTTGGATAAAGGATTTATTTGATACTATGCTAAAGCAACTATAGGATGCCAAAATCCTATTATAAACTATATTACAAATATAACACCAAATTCTAGTAACTTTGTTGTAGAATATGCATTAGATTACACAGAGCAGGCAATGTCATCAATTATAAGACTGGGAATTAATTGTGAGATCATGAAAAAAAGAATAAAAGACTGGGCATTGATTATCTAAAGGAATTACTCAAACTAACCAAAAGTATCATTTGGTTTACAGCAATCCTATGTAGAAACCGACATTTCTACTCAGTCCATTGCAGAGAGGTGTACAGTGTAAGTACTTGACATATTCCTGCCAGCTAGTGGAAACCACGATAAATCCCTAATTTTGCAATAACTAAGCAGCCATGAACTGGCATGGTCTTGGAAAGGTTTTATCAACAGCTGGATAGGAGGGTAAGGATTAAGGCGGTGAATTTATCAGGCTTATTTGAGGATTTACATTCCAACCAAACACAAGAATTTCCACTTTAATATCCTACCTTCCAAGCCTAACGAAAGACATTAAAGTGGTGGATTTTTCAGGTTTATTTGAGGTTTAAATTCCAGACAAACACAATGAGGCAAACGCAACCTCATATGAGAACAGATTTCAACATCCCAACTTGTACGATGGCCCATGAGGAACACCCAGAACACTCTGTTCTCTAATCAGGGAGAGGACGTAAATGTTGAAGCCTATCACATTTTTGCTTTTTCACTCATTAATAATATTTGGCATGTAGTAAAATTTATGAAACCAGGTAGTTTTATAGCCCTACAAAGCTTCACTCTGCTCATTTTACACTTCTCACCATTTGATTTTCAACAAAATTTCATCAGTAGCGATGTATGTTATCATCTGCATTTTAAATAACATAGCACATATTTGAGATCAACCTCGTCTATAGTGAAGTAATAACATTACGATCATGAATATTCAAGACATACAACTTAGTTTACCGAATATTGCTGAGTGGTTTTGCCCTTGCATCATATCCAGTCCCAAACAGTACCACACTAACAAGACCCAATCTTCAAGATAATGTTCTGAGCTTCAAACACATTAGAAAGATTAAAATACTTGAAACGCACAGAGATGCATTCCTCACTTAGCAGGACTTTTGCACTTCAGCTCCACATAATTAATAAAGTACTTAAAAATGTATGATTAAAATTTCATCTTTAAATTTAAAAAACTTAAAAATTAAGAAACTAAGAAATTCTTATTAGCAATGATTGCATGTTAAATTTGGAAGATGATATTGATGCTCTTGAATACCCCATCTCAAAACTTTTATCCAGCAAAGCAAAAGCAGTTACAGTACAACAAAAAATTGATGATGGCTGTTAGCATGGGAACTGCTTATTAAAAAGTTAATGAAGTTGATCTGTCTCAAACAAAAATACAAATCATTGATGCATTCATCAGTTCACAGGACTTTTGCAATTGAACTCTTCTCATTTAGCAATGTACTAGAAAAATGTATTGATTAGAAATATGACAAAAACAAGCATGCGCATCAGTAAAGTGACGCCAGGAAAATTTGTATGAGATGTTGGCACTATTGAATTCCCCTTAAAACTTTTGTCTAGCAAACCAAACAAGCAATAATTGTACACCAAATATAATGACTGGTAGCACAAGTCACTTCTTAAAATAATTAATGAAGTTTATGATTCTCATCCAAAAATAAATAATAATTTGGGTTTAATTTACAGTAGGTAATGTCCTAGGTCATCTAACCTTAGTTCAGCAGGTCATGAGAGGCAAGCCCATCAAAATCTAACCCAAGACATATCAATCCAGTGAATCTGTCCCAGCAAATTATACAATCCAAACTATTACATACTCAGATTCAAATTAATACTTAAACAACACAAATAATGTCATTATCTTTGACATGCTTTGCAAGGATGTTGCTTAAAAGAGCAGCTGACGAGATGCAGAAAGGAGGAAAAGCATATAATGTCCATTTTTTCGAAATCAAGCCAAGTTGAAACCCAAACACCCATCATACATTTTCCATGGGTTTTGAAATTTTGGATTAATAAAGAGGGCCTCAAGTAAAGTTAAAATATAAAATTAGAAGGTCTCTTATACTTGAAGTTTATTTTAATAATTCCTCTCAAATATCAATCAAATGTCACGAAGGAAATTTGAAGTGTTGTCTTTTGCAGGAAAATAGTTCCTCTCAAATATTAATTAAAGGTCATGAAGGAAATTTGAAAAGTTATTCCTTTTGGAGGAGAATAATTCATCTCAAATACCAATAAAAGGTCATGAAGGAAATTTGAAGAGTTATATTATGTCTTTTAAAGGAAAACTCTGTTTAAGAGAGCCCAAGCAAGGAGGCATATATTGATAAACCATTCTATTTTCTGATATCTACTCTTTGTTGGAGCGTTGGACTTTGGTTCATTAACCTCAGGATTGAAACCCTCTATGTTTAGAATTGAAGGATGAAAATCCACAATTCCTTGGAGTAATTTCACACAGAAATCACCATTGTGCAGATTTGATTAATCTCCAGTTTATAATTAAAGAAATCTATTGGAGGCAGCCACTGATATTTTATTTGTGCTGAGACATCAGTATCAACTGCCACAGCACACTTTAAAGGCGGTCGTCACATATTTCTTGTGTGTTGAAGTGTTACATCTTTTCCTATAGTCACCATACATTTCTGGGAGAATATCTTAAGTATTTCATTGAATGTGCAATATTCAAAGTCAAATCTTATCAGATCGCAGCATATTGAGGGATTAATACTTAAGTTGGATTGCAGCATATTACTGCTGTCCCACAAGCCTCCATACCATTGCAGCCTGAGGTGAATCTATCGGACACAATCAAGGAGGGCTCAGATTGGTGTTGACTGCTGCCCATACCAAAATAACATTAGATGCAGCATTGTTTGGCTCTTCAGGGACTGCCGATCCATACTTATGGAAACATCATTGCATTTTGGTGATATTTCTGCAGCACCATACACATTTTAATGTTGATCAGATTGTGTGGAAGCAGCCGTACATCAACTTTTGGTTTCAATAATATTTGGTCAGTTTATTATATTTATATATACCATAATACCAGCATTGCTCGAAGAGCTGACATTGGTTATTTGATTGAATACAGCATAAGAAGCACAAGGAGTTTGAAATTCTATATTTACTACTTGCATTATTGCACAGTCTCAATCATATAGGCATTGGAATATATTCAGCATTTCCGGACAGCAGATGATAAGTTTGCATTCATAAGTGGCTTATGACATTTTATGTGGATATGGGAATAGTCAGATAATTATCTGCTATGAATACCTTCAGCCCATAATCATTTTTCGGGCGCAGCAGTAAACATTAAACACTGGTAACATAGTGATATTTAATATATTCCAGCGTATAGTTGTAATTCTCAGTGCAACTGGCTTTAAGAAATATTCAGTTCACAGGTCTGATTGGTAAATAAATACTTTTCTATTTGTAAATACAAGTTGATTAGTCAAGGATTGACTCTACGGTTCTGTGGCTTGCCACCATTACTCATAATTTGATTAAACCTGATCCTGACTTCATTTCTGATTAGTGAGATTAATTGGTGAAATTCAGTGAGTTGAATTTAATAAAATCAGAAGATCACAATTCCATTCTGGATATATCAATGGTATATTAAATCGGGAGAAGATCAAAATATTCCATCTGGGCTATTACAAAGCAGCAACATTCTCTACAATCCACTTCCTCAAGGGGTTCAGCTTCATTCCAATTTCAATGGGAAAAAAGTCCCTAAAAAGCCCCAAAAAAATCAAAAATGGCTAGTCTTGACTACTTCCTCCCATGGCAACAGAACTGTTGCAGCAATTCTTTTCAATCACAAGGAGCATGGGAAGCCAAAGCCTTTCCTTCCAGATCAAAACCCACTTTCAGTTCTCTGCAATCACCTTCACAGAAATGCAAATCATTCAACTCTTCTCATGTGGGTGGTTATTCGGAATCATCAGCAAACTCCCCAAAAACTTTTATCAGAGAGGCTTAAATGTATTCTCCAGCTGATATTATTTATAGACATACCAAGCTATCCACAGCCAGCATCAATTTTCCAATCCTGAGTACATAAATTGAACAACAAAATGAAGAGGGAATGTCAGAGAAAACGCTAGCCTTCGTCATACATGGAAACTTAGAGGAGCACTAAGAAATGTTTTGAGCTAGATATCTATTCTTTCTCATGCAATGGGCCTCAGGGACTCAACTGCATAAGGACTAAGAACCTCTCACAACCCTTTTCCTCCTCCCTGGGCTGCAGAAGGATATCTTCTTCGGCTGACTTAAAAACAAGACCTTCGGATGCTACACCTGGTCCGTTTGCAAATTGTCTTCTGACCATGATGCAGATGTCCAAATCAGCACCTGTTGACCTCAGAACTCAGAACCAAATAATGTGAATTTGAGAATTAATGTCAACCAAAAGTGACTATCTCTTCCTTGGTCACTGTTGATTCCTCAAAAAAGGATTCACGGGCTATTATGGTGGAGGATAAGAAGAAAAAGGTCATGTGAATGGCTATCAAGAATACTTCATATTTCTTTCAATCCACCTGCAAGATCAACTATAAAAAATTTATTAAGAAATGGGCACTGTTCCCCAAGTCTATGACATGTGAGACATGGAACTGGTTAGTGCCAAAGAGTATAAGAAGGGTCAAGTTCATACTGATGATCCTTGCCTAGATTTGGATGCTACTGATAAAAAAAAGCATCAACTAAGGAATGAGGTCCTGGATAAGACTTAACTCTTCTTCTTCTCATCCACTGCCATCTACTTTTGTCTTTGAAGGAAGACCATCTAAATCATCTGCACAAAATAATCATTCTGGCATGCATAGTGCCATTTAGGATTTGTACTCAATTAGGCAAGAATTTAAACTATAATTATTAACCAGAAAATATTGAGAAGGCAAGGTGAATATCTGCACAGGAAACATCATCAAGAAATGTTCAGGGACATCCTGAACATAATGTTAATGGGTTTAATGGGTTCATCATGGGTGAACAAGAGATGGATGGTGGAAATGCATGGCTGGAAGATGATGCATGCACGGCCAAAATCTACCTTAAGGCTTAAAGAAGAATATCTACCTAACCAAGCAGAGAGAGACCTGCCCAAAGAAATTATGAGCTGTCTGCATGTGAGTGTTGGGACAAAACAGCCTGTAATTAGATCCGGATAATGAATCTCGGCCATGATGTTCAAAGAATGAACCCTGTCCATGCGATCTTCTGGAAGAAGGCCTCTAGGGAGGAGCCAAACCAAAAAGAACAGGAGAATATGAATACAAAGAAACAACAATATATAAATAGATAGGGCAACTTATATAGATATAGAGTTAGAAAGAATGTAAACTAGGAGGTTGCTATGTAAAAGAGCCATCAAAGAATGGTTCTAATTTGCACATAATGATGTAACTGTGAATCATGAGTAATATAATGACCAATTCATCAATTATCATTGATCTTGCGAATAAATGGATGTATATTCTGTTATAAGTATATTCGTATGAGTAAATGTAACATCCACCCAAATCTCTCCAAACCACAATTAACTACTAACATGTGTTACTTTAATACGTCCTTTTATTCAGACTAACAACAGATGGGGATCTCAAGGATCTGTTGCACCTCAAGTGAGCTCTTAGGTCCTAGGCCTAAGTGATAGGCCAATGTAGCAATTCCTTTGTTTTATAGTCATTAGGCAGAATTGAACCGGAATAATAATTTGAAGGAACACCCACACCCAACAACAATCAAGGCTCAGCAAAATTCTTGAGACATCCAAGCAAAAATCCTGAACACTCTCAAGAGAACCCAAAACTTGATGTAAAGATAGAAGAGACCTGAAAGAAGATTTTGTTAGAAAATATGGACTGCATTCCATGAGGACAAGATTTCCCACAAAGTTATATATGTTTTGTATGCTTTGAATGTTCTAGACACCACCATACCTAGTTGGGCCTGAGGCTGTGCCCCAGCTAGGAAATATGAGGGGTCATGTGTCGGTTTGGGGGCATGTGCCCCTGTAAAAACACTTTGGGCTGATATAGGTGGTTTTTTGGCCATACTTTATATCCATTGTATCATAATACCATTTAGCAGTTTCCTAGAGTGATGAGCCAATAAATACTCACTCAAGGGTTAGGGTTAATCACAAATGAGAAATATCTTATTGTATTGTAACAGTTCAGTTAAATTAGTAAGTAAATAATGTTTTTCTGGATTTTTTCTCGATACCGTTTCCCAAGGTAAATAATCATGTTATATTATGAGTGTGCCATTACTTTCATTCTATTCATATTGCATTTAAGATTCTATAACCATTGTTTGTCCTGCATAAATTTACCAGAATCATTTTCCCTTCAGAAAAGACAACCTCCCCATGAGGTAACTCTCTTGTTGACATTTTCATGGATGTTTTCTGATCAATTTTGTAGTTCCAGGAAGCTTTCTTTTCTTTATCAGATGTCTTATATAATGGCAAAAGAGTTGCAAAGGATTTGTTTGAGAACCCACCCTCTCGAGCAAACAATTTGTATTGTAACAAAATATGGTTAGTCAGTACAGTATTGATCCTACATACTCTATGATGGTAGAGCCCCGAACCTTTTAAAGGGCATTTCTTGAGCAGGCTCTATCAATAATGTGTTTTGAATCAAGTCATTTCCCTGCATTTCAGGATAGGAATATGATTGCATATTTTACCTCCCTAATCCTGAATTTGAAGATTATTGCATTTCCATATGTCCTTTATAATATGAGATCTGTGGAAGATGCCACTGCCTGTTTAAAGAATCTCACGCCTCCTTAAAGGACTTTTGTCTTTTATCAATATGAAATCAACTAAGCATCGCTTTGTTTACGTGTAAAACTTTTGAACTTTAACAAAGAAAATTCTCAGATTGATGCATCTTACATTGCTTGTTCTAAACTTGTCACCTACTATTCTACTCTATGAGGGTCTCAAGCTGCAAGAGACTTTGTAACCAAACTTTCAGATCAGTCAGACAAGGTGCATTGTCCCACGATGAACCTGTTAGCAATTTAATCTTAACTTTAATTTAATCTTAACTTTAAATATTAGGGGAGGAGATGCAGACATAGCTTTGGCATTGAAGGTATTTCAACCGCTACTTCCTGTTTTGGTTTGTTTAAAAAATATTTTTATGACTGAGCTTTGTATCTGTAAAGAACCGTCCACCTTGTTACTTCAATGAAAAAATACTAATAGATATATTCCACAAAAGTTTTACATTCCTGCAACTGGATTCATTGTGCTTTAAAGAAAAATATGTAGTTAAACACTCATTGAGTCAATCACGCCATAGCTGAAATTATATCAACTAGATCAAGAAAACAAAATGAAAATTCTATTTGCTAGATTATTCCTAGGGCATTGTTGGACACACTGACTGGATGTCCCCTATCTACAATACTTACGATCAGAAATTACCTCCAAAGCCTCAAACGGACTCTGAAAAGTGCACCAGTAGAGCATTCATAACTGAAATATAAATTTGCCATCACAA
>VDFB02271358.1:1267682441-1267871526 GCA_007258455.2 Sequoia sempervirens
AAGATCTACAAGAAGACCTGCCGTGGGCAGTACACCTGTCCGTACGAATGTCAGTATAGCTGCATGATGGACTGCAAAGCTTGCAAGCCTGTTTGCCGTAAGTATCGATTATTTGATTTCTTTCTTAGGTGGTTTTATAGTTGAAATCGAGATAGTACTAATACCTAAGTTTCGATGGATATTTATATTACCGTACAGTGTGCAATAAGCCCGGAGGCGTGTGCCAGGATCCTCGCTTCATTGGAGGAGATGGCATCATGTTCTATTTCCACGGTAAGAAAGAGCAGAACTTCTGTTTGGTGTCGGACTCAGATCTCCACATCAATGCTCACTTCATCGGCAAGAGAGGAGAGGGAATGGGGAGAGACTTCACGTGGGTGCAGTCCATTGGAGTCCTCTTCGATGGAAACCACCAGCTCTTCCTGGGAGCCAACAAGGTGCCCTCATGGGACGATTCCCATGACCACCTGTCAATTGCCTTGGACGGTAAATCAATCCTCCTTCCTCAACAGGAGGGTGCCACGCTTTCCCTCTCTCTCTTCAATTTGAAAATCGTTCGATCTGACCGCACTAATGCCGTGACGGTTGAACTGGAGAACAAGTTCATGATTACAGCCCGCGTTGTGCCCATCACTCCCGAGGAGTCTCGAATCCATAAATATGTTGATATCTTGTTTAAACAACACACCACAATGAAAATATGACAACACTAAGTGCATAGGACACAACTTAGGTATATGAGCCACTGCATAAAAATGCCTTATAGACAGGTATTAAATTAGTTCCAAACTCTAACTTAGCAGGAAAATATAAAATTCTCACAACTAATCAAGCCTAAACTATATAAAATTTCACAATCTATAATCTTTTCAACTGCAAGATCTTCGCTTCAGACACCATCTCAAGACATAACATGTAGGATTAAAATAAATCTCAGCATGAAACATCAAACTGAAAATAGGATAAAGCATACAAAAGTGAACTCCAAAGTAGGTCCCAAAAGCTCCTGAATTATCAAAAAATAACTGAGGAAGTCCTCAAAATATCATGAGTTACAAAGGTTGAATAATGCTTTTTTTCGCAATCTCTTTTCTTCGAACTCCCCTTTACAAAGAGCCAAAAAATGTCATATATACAACCAAAAAAACCCTTCCCAAAAGAATGTGTCGGCCCCTCCTTTAGGGTTTTTCAAAAAGATCAGCCTCCAGGAAGATCTGCCCTTAGATCTTTTGAATCAAGTTACTTCTGCATTAAATATTTATCCCTGTTGTCCATGTCGATGAAGGATCGCCCTCAAGAGAAGTCTTCAGATCTTTTACAACCACAACATTAACTTTTGGCCTCCGTTTCCACCCTCGAACTTCCATCAGAGCCGCTTTGAATGCCCTAGAGTATAGCCATTAATATCAATCTACCTTCTGTCGGTAGAGATCCCAGTTGGACCACTGAGACTTGTGGCCTTTTCTTCCTTTCAGCTTTCCTGTGCTCAAGATCTTTCTACAAGTTGACCATCTTCGAGAAGCAGTATCCGACCTCCCCTGTTAGATCTAAACACCATTGCTTCACCGAGCCAACCCATGTCGCACACATTTTGTTAATCTTCTTCACAGGGGTAGTCAATCAGTCAAACTGCCACTGGTTTGCCTTTAGTTCCCTCTAATTGGTTGAACACGCTCCACGTAGGATTTCCAAGGGGTCAAAATATTCTTTAGATAGAATCGCATGTCGGTGAGACACTCGTCGTGTCTCCCCGATGCGATTATACCCTACAACAGCATCAGCAATACAATCGTTATTGGTCAGAGGTCATGGCGAGTGTGCAAGAGTTATACCGCAACATAAAGTTGTCGCCCAAACTACCGCTATTGGCCAGACATCATGGCAGGCAACAGGAGTTATATCAATATCCCTTTCCATCGCTAAGACCATCGCATTCGGCAAGAGGTCATAGCGGGCGCTAAGAGTCATAGGGTGCTGTCATAATAGTGGTTTACAATTCCTGAGAGGAACAAATTTTAGCTGAAATCACATATTTTTAGAAAATATAATGATTTAAGCCTTTAAAAGTTCCATTTTAAGGATTCCAATTGAAGAGGGTTTGATCAAATCACCTTAGATCAAACCCCCGGATAGAACCTCGCTAGTTTAAACCATACCTATAAATGTGTCTCCTTTACACCTATCAAAATATTTTGATAAAAAATCACTTTTGATTTAGATTTTCAGGGGATCAAATGAATTCATTTAAAATTTATTTCAAATGATTATGGTATTTTCAGAACAGCTATCAATGAATATAATTTTAATATGTTTTGGTTACGTTATGTATTTGTTTTTTAAGTTTTTTATTAAACATAGGTTTTTCATCAAAATGAATTTGCTTTTGTTCTTCACATGTGGAAAAATAGAAAGATTATCAAAAAAAAAAAAATTAAAAATATGAGTGCACGAATATTGAAAGTCCTTGATCCAACAAAAATAAAATAAGAAAATTTTGACATATACAAAATGTTAAAGCGTTACTCTGATCGCGTTATTAATACGGTGTAATTTGTTTGACTTTGAAACTTGATTAAGGAAAAAATATTCAATAAAAAACTATCTAACCAAGTGGAAGCACTAGATATCAAAGTTACAAATCTAAATTTGAAAGAATTAGAATTTTATCGTTCATGGAAAAAAAGTCATGTGTTATATGGTGTGCGTCACTTTTTAAAAATGTTGTTTTATGAAAAAAATCTATTTTTGTGGGAGATGGAAAAAGAAGTGAAATTTGATCCCAAAAATTTTGAAAAAAACATTTTTAGAATCTACAAACAAAATTTAATGAGACTCTAGTTTGCACCATCTTCAAATTCCTCACAGTTTAGCCGCTATACGTGCCCGAATGTGGAGATTTAGTTAAAAATAATAATTTCAGTGTCCAGTTTGGCCAAAAATTGTAAACCACTATTATGGGATCACCCCATACCGATATCCCTTTTCCATTGGCAATTCTATCGCTATCGGTAAGACTCTCTCAATCGACAAGATATCGTAGCGAAGCCACAAGACCTTCTGCGAGACATACCATCATCGGTGAGATATCATGCCAAGCTCAACCTCCTTCGGCAAGACCATTTTATTTCAGGGAGACTCCATCCAGTCGACCAGACGTTATACCGATATCATTCCATGTCGGCGAGACTCTCCCCGATCGGCAAGATGTTACAGCGAAGCCCCCACCCTTTCGGCAAGACTCCGGAGAGTCAGAAAGACTTCTCCCTGAGCAACCCTATTCCATTTCGGCGAGACCTCGCTTGGTCGACGAGAGGTTACACCGAGACCATAACCTTTCGTCGAGACTTCCATCTGTCGGTAGGACCTCTCCCCGATGACACCCTTCTTTCGGCGATGCTAGCCTTGTGCACAAGGGTCGACGTGACTTCTTTCCAAGCAGAGAGATACATAAAAACTCCTGCGACTGAAATGTATGGGCGACCAGCGTATTTCAAATGAATAGAACCATACTACCAGTCGGCAAGACATCTAGCTAGTCTCAACGACTTTCTTCCTCAGGAGTTTTATGCAAAATCTGACTAAGGCATGCTTTCCAATAGACTTTCTTGTGAAATAGCATCAGATGAAGACCTTCCCAATGAAAATCGAACACCTGCACGCTCGGCTCAACCCTTATGGGAGCCACATTTAATCCACGTGCCGAATTTAAAACATAATTTACCCCGATTGAGCCCATAGGTGAAAATTGGGTAACATTTCTAGCGACCTCAACTGGATGTTTGCCTGCTAAACATGAAAACCAATAGCCTAAACTTGTCCATTGGGCATGGAATCATTAGGAAAAACTTAGAAACAGACCTAGGGAAAATTTGTATATGGTTGTAACTCACTTGAGACTTATAGAACAAGACAGGTCCCTAGAAATTTATTGAAAATAGGAAAATACTTAAATGAAACTATTTATTGTGTTGGGACAACACTTAGTGAATGTAACAACAACTAAACTAAAGTGCAACAGCGCTTATTAAATGCATGAAATCTAACCTAAAGCATGTACAAGGAGGAACTTATCAAACCTCAAAACAAAGCTTGAGGTGTATCCCATTGACTGGGATAGGAAGCACTTCACCTTCAGTTGTGGCCAGTTGGTAAGCATTGTGTTCCTTGCAGTCTTTGATAATAAATGGACCCATCCACATGTCAAACTTGGTGTGATAGTCCAGCCTGCTTTTTAGAACATCCCATTTCAGCACAAGATCTCTGACCATGAAATCTCTTGATCTAGTTTTCTTATCAAATGCTCTTTTAATCAGATTTTCTGACATTCCATGTTCTTCATAGCCTTTTTCTAGTTTCTTCTAACTCCATCAGCTGAATATATCTCAAGGCAAGTGGATCAATCTGTTCAAACAGGACCAGCTAACTAGCAATGTCCAAGGCGGGTAACTCAATAGAAATAGGTAATTTTGCTTCTTTACCGTACACCAACATGTAAGGTGAGTTCCCAATCACCTTCTTAGGGGTAATTATATCTACCCAAAGAGCAGTCTTCAGCTTGGCATGCCAATCCCTCTGATTGTTTTGAAGTGTCCTTTTGATAATGTTAATCAGATTTTTATTAGTGGACTCTGCAAGTCCATTGCCCTGAGGATAATAGTTGGAGCTTGTGTTCAAGTAAATTCCATTCTTCAATGCCCAATCAGCAACCTTCAAGCCAACAAATGCCAGGGCATTGTCAGAAATTATAAAACCTGGGACTCCAAATCTGCAAATAACGTCTTCATAAAAATTCAACACTGTTGTTTCATTAGCTTCCTTTAGAGGCAAAGCTTTTGTCCATCGTGTAAAATAGTCTGTTGCTGTGATAATCCACTGATGGCCTACACTTGAGGGTGGATTAATTGCCCCTATGAAGTCAATTCCCCACTTCATAAATGGCTGCTCTATCTGAATTGGTTGCAATGGAAAGGCAGCAAGCTTTTCTTTGCATGAAAACAAGGCACATTTGGAACATCTCCTGACATAAGTATGTGCATCCTTAAACAAATTAGGCCAATAATAGTCTACTCTTAAAATTTTATATGCTGTTGTCCTTGCCACATAACGACCTCCAGAAGGTCTGTCATGGAACTCATGTAATAGTTGATCCACTTGATAATTATCAATACACCTGAGCAGTACTCCACTGTGATCTTTCCTATATAACACATCATTAATCAAGATGAAAGGAATAGACTAAAGTCAGTAGTACCTCCTCTTTGTTCTGTTCAGATTAGGTAGACATTCCCTAGTTCTCAAGAAATGTGACATCTCCTGCAACCAGCTGGTAATTTCATTATCTGTTGTCCCAACATTAACTAAAACTAAGTCTCGTTCACCCTCTATTGCTGAAATGTCTTCGTTAGCCAACTGTTGGCATAAACTTTTTCCCCTCACGAACTTGGTGACTTGAATATCCACATCGTACTCCATAACTCTTGTGATCCATCTAGCGTGTTTTTCATTTAGATCTTTGCTAAGTAAAAATTCTTTCACACTGGAATGTGCCACTTGTAGATGAATTTTGTTATGAGACAGCAGATTTCTAAATTTCTTCAAACTTCTCACAATAGCTAGCACGTGTTTTTCTACAAAGGTATACTTCTGCTCATAGTCTTCCAGACCCTTGCTGAAAAAAATAATGGGCTGCTCCAACCCTTCTACATTTTTCTACACCAAAATTGCAGAAATTACATCAAAACTGTCAAAAGCATACAAGGTAAAATCCTTGTTGAAATCTGGGTTAACTAATGTTCGGGTTGAAGCTAACACCTCCTTGATCAGCTAAAAACTATCTTTTGCTTCTCGAGTCCATTTAAACTCTGCATTCTTTTTTAACATAGTTCTAAGGGGTTTTAACAAGGCTGCTATATCAAGCAGGAACCTTCTGACAAAATTAATTCGACCAATGAAACTCTGAAGTCCTTTCTTATGCTGAGGTAAAGGCAGCTCAAAGACTGTTGCAACTCTTTTAGGATCCACAGTGATTCCCTTCCTAGATACTACATACCCAGGAATTTTTCCTTCATGAATAGAGAAAGCACATTTCTTGGGATTCAATGATATGCCAAACTCCCGACAACGTTCAAAAATCTGCCTCAAATGGTCAATGTGATATGTTGTCTTCTTGGAATAGATAGTGATGTCATCAAGGTATACTAAAACAAACTTATACATCAAGTTGCTAAAGGCCATGTCCATAACCTTTTGGAAGGTTGCTCCAACGTTAGACAAACCAAATGGCATTTTCCTATATGCCATTGTGCCCCACTTTGTGGTGAATGCAGTTTTAAGTTGATCTTCTTTTACCAAAATCTGGTTATAACTAGAATATCCATCTAATAAAGAAAAATGTTCAGAACCTGAAACACATTAGAGAATTTGCTCCATAGATGGAAGAGGGTGCCTGTCCTTTAAAGAAGCTCTATTCAAATCTCTGAAGTCTACGCATAATCTGAGCTCTCCATTTTTCTTCCTGACGGGAACTAGATTTGCAACCCAACTAGTATGCTTGATGGGAAATATAATCCCACTTTCTATAAGTCTGAAAACTTCTTTCTGCATTAATGGCTCCAATTTGGGATTAACCGGCCTCTGTTTTTGCCTTATGGGTTTGGCTGTTGGCTCCAATTCTATCGTATGTCATGCAAGACGTGGATCAAATCCCTTCAAATCTCCATACTCCCAAGCGAATATGTCAATGAATTGTTGGAATAACTGCATAAAAGACTGCTTTTCAGCAGTAGTGTTTATTTTTCCTATCTTGAGGCTTCTCTTGGGTGCAATTTCTAAGTCCTCATAATGATTTTGTTGAACCAGTAAATTGGCTTTATTACTTTTAGCCTAATCATCAAAGTTGAAAATACTTTCCAACGTAACCAAACCCTTAGGCAACTTGTTGTTCTTTAATTGCAGTACCTGGTCTCCATACTGCTGTTTGATTTTATCTTGATTTGATGTTGCAAACACGTCCTCTTCAAGCAAAAATTGTAGAATTTGCTCATCACTCTCAAAGACCTGTCAGTTAACATTGTTATCAGGCACTAAAGGCCTGATAATAACCTTGATGTGTTGTTGATTACATTCCTTCCTTACGCTGTTCGGAATGTCAAATTGAGCCCCCATAGCTGCTAACCTGTCAGCATACTAATTCTAATTTCTTGGAATTGAAATGATATTGAAAGCTTCAAAATCCTCTATGAGGTCCCAAACCCTATGCTTATACAATTTAAGAACATCATTTTTAACAGCATTCAGACCTCTAACCTGATTTACTATAAATTCACTATCCCCATGCACCTTTAAACATTTAATTCCACGTTTCCTCGCCCATTCCAGCCCTTGAATAAGACCTTCATATTCTGTTGTGTTATTAGTGCATGAAAATGAAAATTTAAATGCTGCATAATATCTTTCATCTGTTGGGGAAACCAATAATGCACCCCCACCAGCACCATGCCTGCTCCTTGAGTCGTCAAAATATATTTCCCAAACTTCGCCTTGCTGATCACAATCATTCTCTGACCTTTTAACCAAGTTAGGCATCACTATGCCAACTTCTTGAAACATATAATTACCCATACCAGCATTTGACACCAAGTCACTTTCAACACTAGAAGTTTGGCTTGTCACCCACTCATCTAAAAGTATATTAGGAATATCATCAACAGCAGTACAAGGATCAGAGATAGCAGCATGCTCGTCTTGTTCAAAAATTATGCAATTGGCGTTTATTGCACTAGGTATATAGGGTTCTATATTGTTTTTTGCAAGTAGCTCAGACTTAATGGTTACTTTAGTTCCATACCTAGTACAGAACAACATGTGAGACCAGTCACACGAAAGGTATCCCCCTATTTTAGCTGTGAACTCCCTTGACAAACATAACCCAAAATACGGAGGCAAATCTGCTACATAAATGTCTTGGGAAATTGAAAAATTAGGGCAGGCATGAAGTGTTAAGCTAGAATCTTTGATAAGACCCACTGTATTAACAGATGAGCCATCCAGTTGGACTACTCCTTTCTCTAAAGGTTCATACTTTAAACCTAACTAATCAGCTACTTGCTTGGGCATCACAGAACAAGTAGCACCACTATCTACCATATAATTGTGCACTAAATTTTTTCCAATAATCAATGAAACATAGAATGGAGGAGGTCTCACGTTCTTACCTTGAATCATAGATTTCCCTTTGTTACTGGGATGAGCAACTTTCCCTTGATCATCATTAGCCATCACAACCTTTTGGGAATCAATTGCAACTTGTTTAGGATTTGCATCTTCAAATAATGCTTTTTTAAGCAGATCAGCCTATCCAAGAATGCTTAAGGAGTCCCACATGGTCATATTCACGTTCATCTTCTTCATATTGTCCACAATGTTTTAAGGTATAGTTAAAGGTACTTTCTGATGTACTTTAGCAGCAGCCGGTTCTATATTCTTGTGAGGTTGCTTATTAATTGGTAAGACAGTAGTTTTCTTTGGTACATTTGGAATAGGTGTGGATGATGCTTCTACAGTTGCAGGCCCCTTATTTTTATCAATTGATTGCTCCACCTCTAGAGCTCTCTTCTTAGCTCATGTATTGGTTGCAATTGTTGAATCACCATTCACACCACAGAACTCTTCACTTTTCCAATTTAAAAATGCAGTCTCATTAGAATGTATATTCGATTGTTGTTCAGGTATATTAGCAGGTGCATCTAGTTGTGGACTGACAGCATTTTGGACCATAAGTGCCTGATTAACTACCCCATTTGAGCATGAGGTTGGGTTCTATGCTTGATTACATGAATAACACCATTCATTTTTTTCACAAATTTATTCTGAGTTGGAACCATATCTTTCACTGGATTTACAGCATTAAGAGGATCTGGATTATAAGATTGGAATGGTCTCTGATTAACATTTTTCCTCTGATAAGCACCTTGATAGGGTTGCCTATTTTGCTGATACTGATATCCTTGGTTTTGATAAGACTGACTTGCATTCTGACCTTGTTGTTGGTTCTACTGTTGAAAATTTGGCCTTGCCCCTTGATACTGTTTCTTCATGCTGATCAACTCATTTCCCATAGTCTATAAAATACTTTCTATCTTTTGCTAACTAGACTTAATCTCTTGCAATTCACTTGATGGTCTTGCAACTGACACTCCCTGACTCACAGCAATGGGTAATGCTGGAACAGTAAGTAAAGGGGCTAAAGAAGGCATTTGCAATGGCATATTTGATTGAATTTCAGGGTAGTAGGGCATAGGTGGCCTAGGTGTTATCTTGCCTGCTTGAATGAGGTTATTTTCTGCCTTAATAGCTATACTATAATCCTGAGGTAAAGAAATACCCCCCATGGACTGTATCATGACTGAGATATCACTATTTAAACTTTTCAAATAGTACAAAAATGCATAATCAGCAGAAGGCCTTACCATAGCAAGTATTTTGTTCCAAGTCTTTTGAAATCAGATATTGAAATTCGTCATTTGTTCTTGTGGGGCTCTTTTAATGGTTGTTAACTGCTCTACCAAAGATAGGTGATCAGATTTTTCCTCAAAAATTTTGGTAAATTCGTCACCAAGCTCATCCCATGTTCTTATAGAACCCACTGGCAAGCTTCTAAACCATTCCAACGCCTTCTTCTTGAAAGATGTAGCCAACAATCTCACAGCTACATTTTCTTGTGTCACATGATGCACATTGCACAATGATGCCACATCTCTGATATGTTCAAAAGGTGTTACTTGTCCTTCTCCAGTAAACTCTGGTAACCCTTTTAACGCTGCCAATGGAATGTCATCATGTTGTGCTAGATTAAGGGGACTACCCCAGTTGAACAGTAAGAAACTAAAGGCTATTGGTGCTGCCATTGAGCTGGAATGTGTTGGCATGCTTGCTGAAGCAGAGCTTGAACTGACTAGTACTGAACTTGAACTTGGTTGAGAAGTATTTGTTGCAGCAGAAGTACTACTTGTTGAACACTTGAAAGCCCCAAATGAGGAGACGGAAGGTTCTGTTCTAAGAGCAGAAGATGTTGAACGCCTAGCTAGAGGGTCTCTTCTTCTTCTCCTCCCGTATGAAAACAGTGCCTTGTCACTAACACCAGGTGGTGTTGACTGAACTCTAGGGGAAGGAATAGTCCTTCTAAGAGTTCTCCCTTTTCTTCTTGGAGGAGATAAATGCAAAAACTCTACAGATTTTGAACTTCTGGTTTCTATTTTGCTCATATAAACAAACACATTAATCCTTTTCTCCCCAGTAGAGTCACCAGATATGCTTAAGAAACAACCTTTAAAAGACTATTAGCTCATTGTCAGCACATCAAAACAGTAAGACTTAAGAATTTTAATTATGACTCTGTCCCACCGGGCATGCCAAAATTGTTATCTCTCAAAATTTGCACCCTAAACTGAACTATACAAGTTTTAGCAATCTTGGAGAAACATTGGATTCACTTCTATGTGGGACTGTTGGAATGAAGTGAAACCTCCAGGTTCTAGGCAGGCTCCTATTCAAATAAACATTTAAACACACTTAAACTTGAAAGGGAAAAGGTGTAAGAAGAAAGCATAAACAATAAACAACTAAAAACTTTTAAAAAACTTTTAAGGTGATACACCATAAATATGATGATATCTTGTTTAAACAACACACCATAATGAAAATCTGACAACACTAAGTGCATAGGACACAACTTCGGTATATGAGCCACTACATAAAAATGCCTTATAGACAGGTATTAAATTGGTTCCAGACTCTAACATAGCAGGAAAATATAAAATTCTCACAACTAATCAAGCCTAAACTATATAAAATTTCACAATCTATAATCTTTTCAACTATAAGATCTTCACTTCAGACACCATCTCAAGACATAACATGTAGGATTAAAATAAATCTCAGCATGAAACATCAAATTGAAAATAGGATAAAAGCATACAAAAGCGAACTCCAAAGTAGGTACCAAAAGCTCCTGAAGTATTAGAAAATAACTGTGAGGAAGTCCTCAAAATATCATGAGTTACAAAGGCTGAATAATGTTTTTTTCCGCAATCTCTTTTCTTCGAACTCCCCTTTACAAAGAGCCCAAAAATGTCATATATACAACCAAAAAAACCCTTCCCAAAAGAATGTGTCAGCCCCTCCTTTAGGGTTTTTCAAAAATATCAGCCTCCAAGAAGATCCGCCCTTAGATCTTTTGAATCAAGTTACTTCTGCATTAAATATGTATCCCCGATGTCCATGTCGGTGAAGGATCGTCCTCACGAGAAGTTTTCAGATCTTTTACAACAACAGAATTAATTTTGGCCTCTGTGTCCACCCTCGAACTTCCATTAGAGCCGCTTTGAATTTCCTGGAGTATAGCCATTAATATCGATCTAACTTCTGCCAGCAGAGATCCCAGTTGTCACTGAGACTTGTGGCCTTTGCTTCATTTCAGCTTTCCTATGCTCAAGATCTTTCTGCAAGTTGAACATCTTTGAGAAGCAACATCCGACCTCCCCTATTAGATCCAAACACCATTGCTTCACCGAGCCGACCCATGCCACAAACATTTTGTTGATCTTCTTCACAGGGGTAGTCAATCAATCAAACTGCCACTAGTTCACCTTTAGTTCCCTCTGATTGGTTGAACACGCTCCACATAGGATTTCCAGGGGTTGAAATATTCTTCAGATAGAATCGCATGTCGGCGAGACACTCGTCATGTCTCCTCGGTGTGATTATACCCTACAGCAGCATCAGCATAGCATACAATTGTCGATGAGACCTCATATCAAATAAAAAAGTCATATTGATATCACAAAAAACCATTGGCAAGACAATCGTTATCGGCCAGAGGTCATGGCGAGTGTGCAAGATTTATACCGCAACATAAAGTTGTCGCCCAAACTACCGGTATCGTCCAGACATCATGGCGGGCAGCAAGAGTTATATTGATATCCCTTTCCATCGCTAAGACCATCGCATTCGGCAAGAGGTCATAGCGGGTGCTAAGAGTCATACCGATATCCCTTTTCCATTGGCAAGTCCATCGCTATTGGCAAGACTCTCTTAGTCGGCAAGATATCGTAGCAAAGCCACAAGACCTTCGGTGAGACATACCACCATCGGCGAGATATCATGCTGAGCTCAACTTACTTCAGCAAGACCATTTTATTTCGGGGAGACTCCATCTAGTCAGCCAGATGTTATACCGATATCATTCCATGTCGGCGAGACTCTCCCCGGTTGGCAAGATGTTACAACGAAGCCCCCACCCTTTCGGCGAGACTCTAGAGAGTCGGGAAGACTTCTCCCCGAGCAACCCTATCATTACACCAAAGGAATTCTGTTTTGGTGAGACCTCGCTTGGTCAGCGAAAGGTTACACTAAGACCATACCTTTCGCCGAGACTTCCATATGTCGGTAGGACCTCTCCCTGATGACACCCTTCTTTCGGTGATGCTAGCCTTGTGCACAAGGGTCGGCGTGACTTCTTTCCAAGCGGAGAGATACATAAAAACTCTTGGCGACTAAAATGTCTGGACAACCGGTGTATTTCAAATGAATAGAACCATACTGCTAGTCGGCAAGACATCCAGCTGGTCTCAGCGACTTTCTTCCTTAGGAGTTTTATGCCAAATCTGACTGAGGCAGGCTTTCCAATAGACTTCCTTGTGAAATAGCATCAGATGAAGACCTTCCCAATGAAAACTGAACACCTGCACGTTGGGCTCAACCCTTATGGGAGCCACATTTAATCCACGTGCCGAATTTAAAACATAATTTCCCCCGATTGAGCCCGTAGGTGAAAATTGGGTAACATTTACAAAGACTAATTTTTCATAAATCATAAAGTTTTTTATCTAAGAAAATTCAATAATGTAATCCTCACAATTGACAAGATCTATAGCATTTTAAAGCCTCTACATTTATATTCCATATGTCTTGTCTAATTAGCTTTTTATTTTCTAGGCTTTCTTCATTTTTTTTTAGAAATATCGAAGAACATATATATATGTCATTTAATAACATTGAAAACATCTCAAGTTATTTGGGTGGTTTTTTTAAATTTTAAGATTTTTTAAATATATTTTTTAATATTTTTAATTAAAATTTGGATTGTGGAATAATGACTTAACTAAAATTCATTAAATTTATAATTTAGTTACAAATTTTGTATTTTGTGTAATAACCTTGGAGTGTTAACAGGTCAAGAAATAAATGTTTCAAAATTAAATTAATTCAATAAATTTTTTTATTTTTAATAATTTTTTCCACATCTTTAATACGATTTGGGAAGAGCACCTACATCATGAATTATATGTTAATATAAAGAAGTGGTGTTTTAGAATGGATAGAAACAACTACTGTAGATATATTGTTGATAAAAATGGTGTATATATGTCTACTCCAAAAAATATTAAGCTTATTAGAGATTGGTAGCTCTAAAAGATCATGTCTCAAAAGCTTCTTGGTCCTTACCAACTTCTATTTAAGGTTGTTGATTATATTTTTGAGCATTTTGTGGCCTCTAAACCAAAAAATAAAAATTGGGGCTGCAGCAAAGTGTATATGGATACGGGCATGACAATTAAAATTCATAAAAATAAAGTAGGAGTTATAATCCACACCACTTCTTGTTATATTCAATAAAAAGTTGTTTAATACAAGACATTTCAAGGGTTTAGCAAAATTGTATTGCATAAAAAATATTTTTCTATTTTCTTTGGGTTTTATCTATGTTTTGTAGGTTTTTGAAGTTCTAGTTAGAGTTTGTGTTTATGATTTTGATAGCTTATAGTTTCTAAACAAAGGAAGTATATGGACTATAACATGAAGTCAATCGATTGATGATCCTTGTTATGTGAACTTGTTGAGTCTAAATTTGTCTACTTTATAATTTGTACTCTATTTAATGCACTCATTTTAGTATTCATTTTATCAACATGTTTTAGTTTGTGTTTAGCCAAATCATCAAAATTTTATCTTAGAAAATTATCAAAATGGCATAACATTTTGTATTGAAAAATGGATTAGATGATGGGTGATTACATGTACAATGCTTATAAAAGTAAAAAGATAAACTAGGTGAGGATTAAATTAGATCATGAAAAGTGTCATCATCGTATGCTATGAGAACAAAAAGTATGTGACCTAAAAATGGAAAACAATGCTTACAAAAGTAAAAAGGTAAACTAGGTGAGGATTAAATTAGATCATGACAAGTGTCATCATCCTATGCTACAAGAATAAAAATTATGTGACCTAAAAATGGAAAAGCACTCATAAATTTATCTAAAGTGTGATAAAGTAAAAGGGGACCTAATTAATAAATTCACATGTGATTAATTAATTAATTAGGTGATATTATTTTTTTACTCTAATACCCCCTTTAACTATAACTTATGGAGAAGCTAAAAAAACTAATGATTAATGCATGGATGAATCCTACCTACAAGGACTAATGAGATACCCATGTGAAAAATAAATGAATCTCTCATAACCAAAGAAAAAGATAAAATCACAAAGAAAAATATCCTCTCTAAGAGAGAGAAAAAGAAATAGATATGTACTAGTGAAAGAAGGAAATAATAACTCAATATGACCCCCAATGACTACTTTTATCATATAAGTACAATAGATATCCCCAAAAAGGAGAGAAGATGTGAATATGAAACCCCTCATAAAGAAGTAGTTCATGTGCTAATAATGATGAAACCATAAAGACTATAGTGTCGTAAAATTACACCCCTTGCAATTTCACCTACATTTTTGCATCCACTTTAGTGTCTATAGATACCCTAAATTATCCTGACTTGTGAACACTTTTTGACTAACTCTCACCCTTCTTCACCTAAATGATTAAATAATACATTATTATTTAATTATTATCATTTCTCATATTCCGCTATTAATTAAGTAATTTAACATCGTTTAATTAATTCATCCTCAATCATCATTTCTGACTAATTAAATAAATCATATTTATTTAATAAAGTCCTAATTTAACATTATTCTCCCAATTAATTAAATAAATCATTAGAGCAGATGTTTCTGGATTAAAATTGTGTGTGAGGTTTTTCTCATCAATGTTTCGGATCATTCTCCATGATCCATCATCAGGATGATAAGAAAACAGAGAAAAGAGAATGGAGAATGGATTCTAAATAAATCATATTTATTTAATAAAGGGATAATTTAACCTCATTCCCCCTAATTAATTAAATAAATAGTAATTATTTAATAATATCGCTAACTTCACTTATTCCTCTATTCTAATTAAGTAATTATGGATAATTATTTAATTAAACATTCACCATCATGCATAAATTAAATGATTATTTTTAATTATTTAAATTTTGACCTTTTCCATCATGCATAAATTAAATAATTGTCTTTAATTATTTATTAATCTATTCTCCCACCTCTAAATTAAATAATTACTTTAATTATTTAATCTCTCACATTCACACTTCTTCTAAATTAAGTAATTACATTAAATATTCAATTCTGGAATATTCACTCAACTTGATCTATTAATAAATAAACTTTTGTTTATTAATTCAATCTTTGTTTGCACATTCCCCTCAAGATTAATTAATTAATTAATTATCCTCACATATTTTGATTGATCAAATCACATCCACTAATTACTCAATCTAATTTGTTGATTGATCAATCATTTCCACCGATTATTCTAATCCCACTAATTAATATATCTATTTCCACCAATTATTCCAATCCCACTAATTAATTATCCATTTCCTCTGATTATTCCAATCCCACTAATTAATTTATCAAATTTCCACTGATTATCCAATCAATTCCCTTGATTGGATTAATCAGGTCAGTTAACTACTCAATTTGTTTCCTCTTAGCAGACATTGATCATTGATCTTGATCTTTGATCTTTACATCCAAATCATTCATCTGAAATAAGCATTTCTATAAAAGAAGCCTTCTTCTCACATTTTTGGCTAACCACAAATTCTTGATATTTGACATCCTTTATCATTCAACAACTTATTTGAAGCTTGAAGCAATGTTTAGCATACAAAATCTGAGAGCAATACTCAAGGATACAAATGTAAAGAAACAATGAAGGTGATTCAAAGGTAGCATAGAAAGGAAGGTAAAATTGTATCATTTGGTTATTTTTCTATGTTTCATTTGTTCTTCATTGAAAGATTTGATTTGAGTTTAAATATTGAATTCATATTTGGTGGTTGCTTCGAATATATTCATGCTTAATGTTTATTAAAACCTCATTTTTCTGATATTAAATTTGGTGAACCTGACATGAACATTTAATCTTCTGAGTGTTTTTAAGGAATTTTGTAGGTTACAGCCAGGAAATCACTTAAAACCCATCATTATTTTTCAACCATAAAAAAATGGAATCATTGAAGTTTATAAAATGGTTTTTGGGTTTTCTATACCTTACTCTTACCTTTCTGGAACATTTTAAGATTTTAATTTCATGTAGAAATAAGAAAGTTATTGTGATTTTAGTTTTGCTACTTTTTTAAAATTATGTTGTTAATCTCTAAAAATTAATATTGTTCTTTCATCTCTAAGAAATTCTACGCGCTGACTTTTGCAAAAAGGTTTTTGGGTTTTGCAGATCTCAACTTTTTTTACGATTTCAAATTTGATAGAGATTTGGGAAAGTTGTTGCTATTTCAGATTTTTTTTATAATTGTTCAAACTGAAGAAAACCCAAAATTTGAACCACATCTAACTGAGAATCAAGAAAGGTAAAATTTATCAATTTTTGCAAGTTTATTTTAGTAGATTAAGGATTTTTCAGGTTACTAGTGTCTAATTTGAAGCTTGTGACATTGGGAGAACAAATTACAAAAGTTTTTAGTGCTTTAAAAAGAAAAAACCTCACACTTATTTTTGGTGTTCTAAAAAGAAGCTATTTTCCTTTGGTTTTTTAAAATGAACAATACAGCTTGCAAATTTCATTTAGGTTTAAAATTAACAAAGAAAACTCACACTTTGATTTGGATGTTTTAAAAGGGACGTGAATGGCTCATATTTTGAATTTGGGCTTTAAAATGAACAACAATCTTCCACTTTTGTTTTGGTGCATCTGAAAAGAACAAAAACAAATCACCATTACTTTCTCAGTTAAAATTTATAGTATGCCAGCACATGCCACTTTTTTTTGTGTTAAAAATAACAAAAAAATTACATATCTCATTGGGGCCTTAAAAAGAACCACTTAATTTTCATGTTTTATGCACTTGCATGAAGAGGTTTCGTGCATAGTATCCTCTCCCCTTGCGCACCTGTGCGATCCTAGGTGATGAGAAATTGCACATCAAACTTCACTTTTTTTTAGTAGGAGACCTACCTTTGAGACACGTCCTAATAGAGAACTCAAGGGGTCAACCTCAAAGCACATGTTCAGGAGGGCTATATCAAAGGTGAGAAGGTGAAAGTTCATAGCATTATCTGGGGATGTTATACCTTGTGTTTTAATTTTGATGTGGGTGTATAGAACACACGTAGGTTGACTAGAGACTTTAGTGTCTCACATATGAAGTATACCTTTGGTGCTCATTGATTCACTAGAAACCTCTTGTTTGAAAATCCAAAAGACTTGTCTAGTCATCTTCTATTATTGGTGCATTGGGATAGCATCATCTCAAGCAGTTACTTACCATGTTTGGTTCTTGGTTAAGGTGGCAAGGTTCCCTATTTGGAGTTACTCCTTTCAAGTTGAGAGGTATCAAGGTGGTACATGAGCTTGGCATACTCTAGCTTCACCCACTCCTCATTCATGAATTACATCACTCTCTTAGGGTGAGGTAAGCCCAACTTTATTAGACAAACCCTATTACTACTAGCTAGGTTGTGCTTGTTTTTATTGTTTGTGAACCAATGCCTAGCGAGTTTTATAGAAGAAAACTTGCAAACAAACTTACCACAAGATCAAAATCTTTGGATACCAAAATTAACATGCTAAAATCTACTAATCACTTTGTAAAACGATTATTTTTTGTGTCTTCAATCATTGATTCATAATTAAAAATTTAAAAACTAAGAAAATTAGGATCCCTAGATATTGTTTTGTGTGCCTAAACTATTGCACCACAATTGGCAGCTTGTGCATCACAATTGGGTATCTACATTGCAGAGACAGTGTGATGCATCCATTGGCTAGTGTGACGTAGTCACTAGGTATTACATCGCATCTCTGTTAGTCATTTTTTTCCTTAGACAAAAATAATTGAAACCAAGACATTCATTGTTTACTGCATTTTTTAGCGTCTTTATATTTCCTAGGTTAAACTTAGTATCATTTTAGCGTCATTCTAGGGTCATCATCATAAGTCCAAAAAAAATTGTCTTCAAAATTTGAAAGTTTTTTAAACCAAAGACAAATTCATAAGGTCAAAGTCTAGAGTTAGCATTTAGGAAAATCATCAAAAACCTCATCCTTTTACAAATCTAACCTCACCAATAAAATCTAAAACCCAACTCATAAGTCTAGTTGTGGAATCATTTTTTCTATCAAACCATCATCATCATCTTGAGGTTTTAGGATCTTTCACTTGGTTGTGTTAGTCTAAAACTAAAAAAAATTCTAGGTAGTCACATTCTAGGATCCAAAGTCAAAATTCCAAAATGTCTTTGCATTCATCCCAAATTTCATCAAAAAACCCAAAAACATAGATTAAAATTCATGCTAGTCTTACATTCATCCAAAAGTTTTAAACTTTTCCAAAAACATTTAAAAAATAAAAAATCAATCTACTATCCACCAACTTATCCATCAAACCATCATCAAAAACATTTCATCTCCAAACAAACAACTTGACAATTTTGACAAATAATCATTAAGACTTGAATCTTTAATCCTCTCAACTAGTTTAATTTTATACTTGAAAACAATCTATTTTCAAGTTTGGTTGGATTGATCATCATTTTGGATAAATGTACCTTGAAGTCATAAGTCTATTCTCAAGGTTTGCAAGTTCATTATTATCAACATTGTCAACATCCAAAAAATAAAAAAATCAAGTCTCAAAACATTATCAAAATCAAAAGTTTCACATCCTTCACTCATCCATATTTATCATTCATAATTTTTCCAAAATTAATCAAAGTGTTATCATTATCAAAATTTGAGGTAATCATTTATCATTTCACCAAGGTCATTCATGAAAAAACATCTCCTAAGGTGACACATTCTTTTATCGTTCAAACATTGATCAAAGGCCATCTAAAGGTCTTTGCAAAATCAATCTTGAAATCGGAAAATCATGTCAATACCACTTAATTATCCAAGCTCACTTCCATACAACCACTACATAGGGTCATAATATCCTACAAATTTTAATGATATATCAACTATGATTCCCCTAATCAAAGTTTTGGAGCATCTTTTCACATGGCAGATTTCAATCAAGGTCAAAACATACAAGTCTATGATCAAAGCATGAATCTTCCTCAATCCAACATCATATTTCCAAATAAATACATCCCAAACACAAACATGTCAAATCCTCACATAGTGAATTATGGGATGGATTCGTTCATGCCTCAACAAAGTCAAATACCACATCAAAATCAAAAACCTCAACATCCATATCAAAATCACTCTTATCAAGGGTCACAACAACATCAAGTAGTTTTGCAACAACATCAAGGGTTTTAAAATCACCATCAAGATCAAAATCTACAACATCAAATTTCCCTAAGTTCGCTTGTCAAATTAGTTGACACACTTTTCTAACAAACATCCCAATCTACAAATCCATTCAATAAAAGCACATTAGTCAATGATCTCCTAAGAAGCATAAAAATAATGTTCAACTCCAACGTGAAAACAAAGCTAAGAAATCCCATCATAAGGCTAATCCTACACCATCCAAACCTCTTCCACCATCATATCCTCCATCACCTATCAAGCTAACTCAAGAGCTTCCTCTCCAAAATCCCAACCCATCCAATAATAATCACATCGACAATATTTGTAGCTCATGTGATGAGAAATTATACATGTATCAATATCTGTAACTCCGCATTTATTTTGTGCTGAAGATCTGCTTGTGTGGTTTAGATATGTTGATAAGAGTTGTTCATAGGTTTTATATGCATAGTTTCTTGGTCTAGATCATTATGCAGAGAAAGTTGTGTTCACCAATGGGTGAACTATGTATTACAGTGTTGTCTAGGAGAAATGGTTTTGCTCTCCATTTCTCTATCGGTTGTTTTCTAGTCTTGCGGTTCTGGAAGTGTGCTGATAAGGTTCATATCTACGTTTGGTTGAATTTTTTCATGGTTTGGTGCTCTGCAAGTTGATTTCTTGAGTTATAGTGTATGGAAGATTATATGGGTGTATAGGATGAGTTTGTTCCTCAGGTGCAATTTGTAGCAAAGGAATTTGTTGGATTTCAGGGTTTTTGTGGAATATTCTAGATTGTGTTCAAGTGATTTTTGTTTTATGTGAGTTGTCCCAAGAATAAAGGAAGTGTGTACATAATTTCTTAATGGTTTTTACATAGGTTTGGTCATCCTCAAGTGTTTACGCTAATTGTGGATTTTCTTCAGTGATTGTGGAAGTGTGGTGTGGCATGTATGAGTGGATTTAGGTTTGAGTTAAGATGTGATGTGGTCCACCTTCATTTCTTTCCACCGTGGGAATTTTTTAGTGCTGACCTAATTTGAATTTGCATGGTTGAGGTACATAGCCAACCTTTTCAATTGTTTTCAAGGTTGAGGATGGTATAAATGAGTGTTGAGTTGATGAAGATTTGTGTGTAGTGAGTGTGATGCAAATTGCAAAGGTGTGAGGTGTGAATTTGTGAAGTGCAGTGTGAGATTTAATGAGTTAGACTACTTGAAGTAGTGAGCAGAAGGTGTCTACAATCTTTAGAAAGGTTGTGAATGTGTTGGTGATGCTATGGTGGAATTTTTTATTGCATTGAGATGGATTTCTCACTATAAATTTCTTCTTTCTTCTTTTCTATAATCTGGTAATGAGCCCTTCTTTCTTTTGGGCAGTGAGCCCTCTAGTGATGATCCTATTGTATTTGATGTTGCAATTACTTTATACTGTGAGCAAGTCCTCACTGTGGTTTTTCCCTTCTTAGGTTTTCCACGTAAATCTGGTGTTCTATTGTGCATGGTGTTGATGTGTTTTATTTTCTATTATTTATGCTACATCATTCTAACAGATTAAAGGTTATTAAAGTTGATGTGGATCTTAATATTAATGAGGGTTTTGATGTTTTAATGAACAACTGATTTACCCCCCCCTCTCAGTTGTCTTGTGCATTCAACACTTATTATCTTGAAAAAAAATTGTACATGTAAAATGAGGGAGTTCATGTTCCAAAAGGATTTTGAGTTTCATTAGAATAGATTGATGTTTCTATGGTTTCTATCACTTTAGATTTATTTGCATGGTTTTGAAAGATTTCATAGGAAACTAGGACTGTTGCAAATCAAAATGAAAAGAATTAATGGAGATTTTGACCCTTGTTATTAATTTCAACAAGGAGAAAGCCTTCTTTGTTACATATTCACTGTTATTTTCAAGTTTTAGCACCGTAAGGGTCATTTTTTGAAGTAGTTTCACGTATAGATTCATTCATCATGAGCATAAGGCATGTAGGAATGGTTTTTTGGTACCTAAAATAAGACCACACAAGTGCATGCAAGGGTATTTATGCGAGAAAACATTGTTGTAAAGAGGCAGGCCTATCATGTTGAAACCCTTGAATCATCATCATTGTCATAAAAGAATGCATATAATCTTCATTTTTGGATGCTTTTGATGAGACCTTCTATTGTGCGTGCAAGGAGAAAGTTCTTATGAGGAGTTGCAAAAATTTTACTCAGTGGAGAGTAGGAAAGGGAGGCCTTTATAATAGATAGAAAGTCCTTGTGTCAATTTAGGGTTGTAAAGAAAACATCAACATATCATTTTTTATTATTTTAGAAATTTTATGCTAGAGGTGTCTCTCGGTATCATAACAAGGTCATTTCTTAAACCTTGTTGTTGTTGGAATTTGATAGACTTAGTGAGAAGCCTTGTTAAACCCTCATTGAACTCATATTGTAGTTCAAATCTGTAATGAGGGTCTTCAATATCAAATATGTGATAGATATTTAGACATGTTTTGGACAGTCATGAAGTACATAAAGTCTAAGTTGTGCCACTATTAGAACTCCACATGGTCAATGAGCATTGAAACCCTTGAGGTAAACTCATCAAAATCCAAGACAATGTTCGTAGTGTTATCAAATTTGTAAAGTCTTTGCAAGCCCATGTTCAAGTTGGTCGTATGCTATTTTTGTGGTTTTTTGCTCATACTATCACACAATCGGTTGATGCAAGGCATGATAGATCTTAGAGAACTTTAAATCCATTGTGAGAAACCCAATACACGCCATTGTCGCATCGAAGAATATTTTGGGAAGTGTTGTCATAATAGAGGTTGGAAAGTCACATAACATATGTTTAAGCCAAGTAACAATCATGTAAGATATTTTAAAACCCTTGTTGATCCCCTTATTATACTATCATAAACATTTTTCTATATCACTATCATCTATTCTTGTATTTTGGAAATGCTTGCATTAATACATGCAGTAATGTACTGAAACATAGAAAAAAAGAGTAGGTGTTCACCAAAATGAAATGAAGAAAGATGTGATGCACCTACTTCTCCTAATTTCATTCAAAATTTGTGCTATAGAAGATAGATCTGAAATCTAATAGAACCAACTATCAAAATACATATCTGAAAAGGGTAAAATGTTGTGTACCTATCACCAAAGATGCTTTTTTAGACCTCACTGAGGACTCATTCACTCTATGGCGAATGGGTCCTATCTAGGACTCCTAAAAATCAATTTCTGGGTTCTATTATTCTATGTCTACACTCCTAGATTCCAGATGGTCACTATCGAAAAGTTGGAAATAAAACCTGTAGATCAGTTTCCGTGATTTGACAAATTTTCTTGCAACTTTGCAACTTTCTTCAATCTTGCTCACCAATGGATCTTGAACCTAAAACCTGTAATGACACATCAAAGAGAGAGAAATGTTGTTTTGTTAGGGAATGGGGGTTTGCCTTGGTCAAACCCCATTTTGGTAATTAAACCTTGAAATGAATAAAAGCATGAAAGGAATGATGAATGAACAAATGCAATGTCATAACAAATCTACAAACTAGAATGAAGTGGCCTTAATGAATTTATATCTTGATCATGAAACTTGGTGTGAAATAATGCCTTTGATATGCTTGATTGATCTTGAACACTACATCACCATATTAGCTCAAAAAACATGCATGATGCAATACATCTTTGATATGACAATGGAATCTTGATTGCTGCAATAATCTTCTAAAAAATCTTCCCTTGAATGCCTTAGAAATTTTCTTGATCACACTTGCTCATAAACCTGCTAGAATTCTTGAAGACTTGAAAATTGCTAGAATGAAACTAATTGAAATACATATCTTAAGATTAATTCCTAAAATTCAAATATCATAAGCCGAAATTGAATTATAGATTTGAAATCATTTAAATATCACCAAAAAAATATTTCAAAGAGGGGTCCTAGGTCTAAGTGAGGACCCATTCGCCATAGGGCGAATGGGTCCTAGGTCACTTACCTAGGACACACGTCATACAAGATGAAATATTATGTAAAATTAGGGTCCTAGATCTAAGTGAGGACCCATTCACCCTATGGAAAATGGGTCCTAGGTTACTTACCTAGGACACACATAGATTCCAAAGTTAAGTCTTGTGAAATGGCATTTATGAATTTATCAGGTTTTATCCCTCAAAATTTGCATTTAATTAGGCTTGGATTTGAATTAAAGGGGCCAATTAAGGAAAATTAACCTCAATCAATTAATAAATCCCTAGATTAATGTGAAAGTGTAAAGGTGCACCTTACAACATCAAAAACAAGGCACAATTAAGTCCATTTAATCTAAAAGGTCCCTAAACTTAATGTGAATATGAAAAACATATTACAACACTAAATTAAGGCAACGTTAGGCTCATTTTATTATTAATTATTTTTAAATTAAGAGTGAAAAAGGGATACTTTTTCTTACACTACATTTTTCCCCCACTTTAGTGAGAGTATGGCCCCATGTCAAACTCACACTAAAGTAGATATTTAAGACACTTATGTATGAAGCAACATGACAAAGATACACAACATCAAAGACAAAGAACATCAAGCCTAAATTGTCCAACACGATGTGGAACACATCTAAGATATCAGTTTGCACTCACTCTAAAGTAGCAGAACTTCAGGTTGTCCAGTAGGTGAGTCTCCCAATAAAGTGGCTTAGTGAGAAATTCATGCCTCTGTATCGGCTCTCACCATACAATGAGTAATTCATGCCTCTGTTTCGGCTTCTCATCATACTAACCATACCAAAGCTATCCCTTTGATAACTTCAGTAAGGCACCACAAAACAAAACAAAAAAAGGGGAGGTGGCAAAAGAGAGAATCATTTTAGGCTTCCATACCATATCAAATCTATCCTCTTGAAAACTTCAATAAGGCACCACAATGCAAGGATCCACAAGCAAGCAAGGTGTGTTATGCTATGTGGCCATTTATTTAGGGTTTGAGCTTCACAGGGTTAGCAAGCTATGTTATTCCAAACACTTATGAACATTATATATATAAGTTTTTTCTCAAGGTGATATTGCTTCATTATTATACAATTTCTTCTTCTTAGGGATCATCATGCCTAATGTATCCAAGAGAGGACAAGTCAAGAATAAAAGTTTCGCAACTTAGGGAATGCAGTGTGTCACATCACCACTAAGAGGAAATTTCTACACTAAGAAATATCACACTCTTGGAGGACATCAAGCCCAATGACGCCACCAAGAAAAGGATGCATCACAAGAAAAAATAAAATCACACCATGAAACATGAGAAATGTCGAAAGATATCATCGATGTATGCCCCCACTTTAAAGCAGTTTCTAACACCATTGTTGTGAGTAATTGCTTTAAAGTAGCCATTGTTTACTCCTAAGACATGAGAGCTTCTTCAAAAATTCCCTATGCCAAGTCATATGTTTCTAAAATAAAGCTACGTCATGATAAAGGATGGAGGTGTTTCCCCCAAAAATGCATAAGGGATCTATGGATTCGTGGTCAGTATATCTTTGCTACAATTTTGTTATAGAGCTCGAAAATGTCATCTTTCCCAAAAGACTCATAGAACTAGAAGAATGACACAAAGAGAGTGAAAACAAAGAAAAATCATTTCAGGTCAACATGGAAGAGACCTAAATGTCTCGACACCTTACGTCATCCCCAAAAGGAAAACACAAGACAAGGAAAAGATAAAATGTTTACGACATATAGAAGAATGTAGGTACAAATAGAGGAATGCACATGAAGAGAGAGATACATCAAATAGAATAGTACGAGGGATCACATTACACACATGCAATCACATAAAAAAACATGAAAAAGAAAACAATACAAAAGAATAACTTAAGGAACATGTGATTCAACCTATAGTAGGACATCTGCATCCCAATCTCAATCAGTAAATATGGAAGGTAGAAAACTAGCCAAAGGGACAACAACAAGTGCCAAACTAGGACAAGGCTATCTAACCCCTTGCCCCCACTAAGTGCAAGAAAAGGATGAGCTGAGGTAAGTGATGAGAATGAGCTCCTTACAATAAAGATAATGATTTGTAATGAATAAATTAAAACATTTAACAATTGATGAGAATATTAAGATCCTACAATTATTACATGACAAAGATAAAAAGAGCATGTTTTAAGGTATTATTTTTATGATAGCAAACTTCTTGAAAATATTATTTTTAAAGCATGACACTCATCATTACTATGCCCAAGAGTTCTATGATATTGACAGTGACACTTGTTTATGTTCTTAGGATTTGCATTTGGATTTTCTCTAATGGGTGGCAATGTTATGAGTCCTTAATTTAGAAGTGTGTGTTAGATTCTTTCATTTTTAGACATATTACATGGAAATTTGAGTTTCTTGAGTTTGTAAGGCTTTTTTTTCTTGCTTGATTCACCAATTTTTTGAGATAAATGTTGAGGACCTAAGATTCCCTTATCATCCTTATGAGACATTGGTTGTTCCTTAGGAAGGAAGACACTTATGTCGAGAGGAGGATCTTGATATCCCAATCCTTTTGTTTGTTCAATAGGAAGTTGCTCTAAAAATTTATGAATTCCATTCTCATTAGTTATGTTACATCCTTGGTTAGTTAAAATCTTAAAGCCTTGGCCATAAGTCTCTTCAAGGTTGATAGGAATGTTGGTCACCTTGTTAACATAAGATGGATAAGTATGCACTTGATTAGAGGATCTAGATTCACTTGTTGAAATTTTAGGCTTAGCTTGTGACTCAATTTCAGGATGTAAAAGACCAAACATCTCAAGTTGTGTTGGTTGTTTCATGGAAGGGTAAAAGGATGTATTATTCTTGATATTGTTAAGGAAATTGTTTATGAACTCATGCATGCTAGCATCATCTTCTCCAATTATGTCAACTTCATGAGGACACTCATTAGGATTTGATTGAGTATGGATAGAGTCAATTGTATTAGGATCATTTCCAAAAACACAACTTGAAACATAAACCAAGGAGAACAAGGATTTCCACACATTGCTAAAACACTTAGTCCATTTTCAGTTTTTCATATTTAAAACAAGGTAATTTTCTTATTACACTATGCAAACAATATGAAAATGAATTCTTGTAAATATAATTTTGAAATCACATAATGCACAAAATTTATCAAATTAAGCTAGATATAATCAAATTAATGAAACAAAACCTCTACAAAGAGTAATAGAAATCTAAAAGAAGCAAACAAAAATGCAGAACTGAATATTTTAATGCCCAAAAAATTAGATTATGACCTGATCACTAGGACTCATTCGCCCTAGGGAGAATGGGTCTTGGATTAGGGTTTTGAAACAAATTTTTATAGATTTTTAAGTAATTTTCAGTGGTTTTCATATTTTGGTTGGTTACAGCAAGTTTCAATTTGATTTTTTTGTGAAATTCAATGTGAAATGCAAGTGCAAAATGTGATAAAATGATAAAATAAAATACCTAATTTGATATACAAATTTTTTTCAATTTTCAAATGCAAGTTAATATGATGTAAATGATATGCAAGATGACTGATTTTTTTGTATTTTTCAAATTTAAAGAATGCAAACAATGCAATCCTAAAATATTTAATGAGATGCAAAGTTTAATACAAACTAGACACCCTAAATGAAACCTAATTCAATACAAAGAGATGCAAATGAATGCAAGATCTAAATCTAGGATGAAAGAGGACTCCAAAATCAGATAATTACAATGCTCAAAAGGTCGGGTTCACCATAATGAAACATAGAAAAAGAAGGGTAGGTGTTCACCAAAATAAAATGAAGAAAGATGTGATGCACCTACTTCTCCTAATTTCATTCAAAATTTGTGAGCTATAGAAGATAGATCTAAAATATAACACAACTAACTATCAAAATACAGATCTCGAAAGGGAAAATTGTTGTGTACCTATCACCAAACATGCTTTTTCACACTTGATTGAGGATCCATTCACCCTATGGTGAATGGGTCCTAGTTACCTCCCCTAGAAAATTAATTTTTGGGTTCTATTCTTCTATATCTGTACACCGAAATTCTAGTTGGTCACTATCGGAAAGCCGAAAATAAAGCATGTAGATCAGTTTCCATGATTTGACAACTTTTCTTACAGCTTTGACAACTTTGCAACTTTCTTCAATTTTTCTCTCCAATGGATCTTCAACCTAAAACCTGTAATCACACATTGAAGAGAGAAAAATGTTGTTTTGTTAGGGAATGGGGTTTTCCCTTGGTCAAACCCCATTTCGGTAATTAAACCTTGAAATGAATAAAAGCATGAAAGGAATGATGAATGAACAAATGTAATGTCACAACTCACAAATCCTTATTTCAACCTTGGATAACAAATCTACAAACTAGCATGAAGTGGCCTCAATGAATTTAGATCTTGATCATGAAACTTGGTGTGAAAGAATGGCTTTGATATGCTTGATTGGTCTTGAACACTACATCACCATATTTGATCAAACAACATGCATGATGCAATACATCTTTGATATGAAAATGGAATCTTGATTGTTGCAATAATCTTCTAAAAAATCTACCCTTGAATTCTTTAGAAATCCTCTTGATCACACTTGCTCATAGAATTTCTAGAACACTTGAAGACTTGAAAATTGCTAGCACAAAACTAAGTGAAATAACCTTATATTTATACATATCTTAAGATTAATTCATGAAATCCAAATATCACAAGCCGACATTGAATTATAGATTTGAAATCATTAAAATAGCAACAAAAACATATTTCAAAGAGGGGTCCTAGGTCTAAGTGAGGACCCATTCGCCATAGGGCGAATGGGTCCTGGGTCACTTACCTAGGACACACATCGGACAAGGTGAAATGTTATGTAAAAATAGGGTCCTAGATCTAAGTGAGGACCCATTCGCCCTATGGTGAATGGGTCCTAGATCACTTACCTAGGACACATCTTCCAAAGTTAAGTCTTGTGAAATGGCATTTATGAATGTCAGATTTTATCCCTCAAAATTTGCATTTAATTAGGATTGGATTTGAATTAAAGGGGCCAATTAAGGAAAATTAACCTCAATCAATTAATAAATCCCTATATTAATGTGAAATTGTAAAGGTACACCTTACAACATCAAAAACAAGGCACAATTAAGTCCATTTAATCTAAAAGGGCCCTAAACTTAATGTGAATATGAAAAACATATTGCAACATTAAATTAAGGAAGAATTAAGCTCATTTTATTATTAATTATTCCCATTTTAATTAAGTGTGCAAAAGGGATACTTTTTCACACACTACATGTACATTCACACTATTGATACTACCCATTCATAATAAAGATATTTTTGGTATGAATACTTTTTACGCAGATTCTTGAAGGCTCAATGGCTCATCAATCTAGCCCATCTTTGGAAACATGGCTTGGAGAATTAGAAAAAAGAGGGTTAGAGGCCAGAAATTTGGAATATAAGTTTCATGTATGATTATTTAATAAAAATCTAATGTGACAAGAGTACTGGGAATTCTAGAAGATTTATACTAGATTTTAAAGGTTTGTTGTAGTGAAAACCATATGCATTGTTCCTTTTTTTTGTTTTAATGTTTTTTCACATTCAAAGGGGGAAATGGCATGGCAACACAAAGTCTTAAAATATGTCAAGTGATAAAAATAAAAAATATTAGATTTGTCCTCTTTAGAAACTTGTTATAGTCCAGTATTGCCTAGTATGTTAAAAACTTGTGGGATGTAAAGACTATGTCTAATAATTGGTCAATAATTTTTATGAGTTGTTAAATTGTGTGAGATCGGTCTTTTTTCTCAAGAGAATCCCAGGGAGTGAACTACTCTTAACCACCTCAATGCTAGTTGAATGAATAGATTAAAAAGAAACTATACATAGACTAATTATCTCAAAAGACTACTTCAAAATCTAAGAGAGAAAAGTTTCCAGATCTTTTCCTCAAGAGAAGGAGCTCTCGGACAATGGACAAAAATGTGGAATCAGGATGCTAGTGTGACATGCTAGAGTTCAAAGGATGCACTGGCATCCTGAGCAATAGAGAACTCAAGACTTGGGTAAAAAGACTAAAAACTTCACGATCTAACACGAATTCAAGGTCTTTCTAACAAAGTAACTAAATAGTTCAAATAGAGAATAAGAATAAATATAAGGAGAGCCAAAGGAAGACTTAAAAATGGCCAAACATTTGAATCCACCCTCTGAACTTTGCTTCAAAAACCTACACATAGAACAAACGGGGAAAAAATTTGGGGTGTTTCGGGGCTTTCTGTAGTCAAACCCTCGTTTTGGTGTTCAGACCTCCACAAATAACCAAATAGATAGAGTAAATGAAATAGACAAGAGGAAGTGGTGAAAAAAATCCTCGCTTGAGGAGGAGAACCCGCGCCACCAAATAGTACATGAACAAAGAGATCTAATCTATTCGCAAATAGATAGGAGCAAGAGAGCATTACCAATAGGCCTCGGCCCCCTCTTGAACACATGGACGCATCGTTGAATGCTTGCTAGAGAGCATTGGTCATTGGAGGGACCTCAATCCGATAGATCTTTGCTTGTAGAAGTGTTATTTCAAAGAGTAGAAGAGGCTGAGAAAATGAATTGAGATTGAGAAGAGAACCAATTAAATGAGAGAGAACCCCCAAAAATGAGAGCAAAAGGGAGTTTTGTTGCATGTAAGGGTGGAAATATCCGTTACACCTAAGAATCTAACTACAAAGACATGTTTCAAGAGCCAATATTCAAGATTCCCAATTTCAAACTTAGAAAATCACCAAGACACTAGCGTGTTGCGCAAACGTTCGCGCTCTATGCAGATGTCCAAATGTTAGTTTTTGGGAAATGAGACGGTGAACTGTTGTCACTTCATCTTTGGACCTCGAGGTGGAGTTGGAATCATGAAATTCTAACCCATGAGGCTCTTGTCATAAATGTGTTTAGGTATCATAAATTCTAGGCAAAGTGCTAAAATGTGAAATTGCCCCTAGGGTGCAATTTGACGACATTACAATTTGTAATTCTATAAAGTGTTAAATGATATAGTGAGTGTGACATAGGGGAAACATTATCTAGAACCCTGTCCCTATCCAAAAAGAAGATAAACATAAGGGTTTATGTTACTATGAGAGATATAGTATATGAATATAATGTAGGCTTCTCATGAAGAGGTGATTTATTGTTAAAAAGGTAGTGGGACATAGTTTTATGAGATATATTAAAGGAAAGAGTATATTGAGAACCCATGAAGAGTGAAAAGGTGGTAGTGTACAATTTTAAATCAAGGTCATGTTAACCATAATGAACATAATCATGGAAGTAGCAACCATTTTGAAGAGCTTGTATTGTTATTGGAGCCATGGTGAGGTTTATATTGGGTATAAAAAGGAAAATATTTACAATGGACAGAGTTGAGATGACATTCAAGGGAGATTTGAGGACTCATATACTAGGGACAAATTATGAGTAGGTCATGAAGCTTAAAACAATCAAGAAGCTCTAAATGATAGTCAAGCAAAAACCTTGTCAATATGATAGTCCATGCAACTAAGACAACCTAGTGATAGTTCATGAAGACAAAAGGAAGAGGTCAATTCTAGAGAGATGAATTTCAAGATGTCAAGGAAAATCATAGGAAGTAAATACAGAGCATAAAATTCAATGACAGAGAAATTATTATAGTAATGACAGTCATGTCAAGAGGCCAAATTCACCATGAATGGTACAAGGGATAGAAGGAATGAAAAAGGTCTATGAAGAATAAGAGTCAAACTTGAAGAATCAAGGGTATGAAAGTCAATGGATATCTATCAAGAAGCCTTATGTTGACAAACATAATCACAAGAAACAAAGACATGGTAGACTAAGATGAGTGACAAATATTTAATGCATGTATGATTATAACATAACTAAAAGGAGGTCTTAATGGTAATTACATGTGTCAAATAGAAGCCCTTGAAGACCTCTCACACCCCTATGAGGTCTCCAACCATTTTAGGTCTCTAACACATGTCCTAAAAGCATGCAAGTGGGATTGTGGGAGATTGAAGAGATTTATGAATCATTTGTGTTAGTTGCAAGCATATAGGATAGTTTCATGACTTGGAAAAATAGTTGAGGGAATATATAAGAGTTAGTTTGAGTGAAAATTGACACATCTCCAAGTATATAGGATCATTTTAAGGAACAAAAATAAGGACAGATCAGTTGGGTACCCAAACAAGTTTAACTCAACAATTTAATGAAAACACGTCATTTTTCATCAAAATATGTATCTAAATGATAAGAAGTTGTTGAATAGCTAAATAGGGATGCCTAGGTCCATTTTTCAATCAATTATTGCTTATTTAGGCTTAGTATTATAACTAAAAAGTTTAATTCTTTCAAGCTACAGGCTAGCATTGTAACTCAACCCCAACTTTAGTTTGAGAAAATTATTATAAGACTTTATTTTTCATGAATAAAAAATAATTTTAGTCTTATTTTTCTATAAGAACACCTTTTATCAATGAAATTCAGTATTTTTTCCTTCTCAATGACTATTTCATTATGTGCAAAGTAGTGATTGATGAATATTTCTATGATTTCACAAATGAATCCTCCACTATATGTCTCATTCCTACACCTTCAAGTAGAAAAACATGTATTTATATTGTAGGTTGTAAGTTGTGTACAATGGATGTGAATTGTAGGTGGTGGATGGACATGAATCAATACATATAAATATAATCAATCAGAGAAACAAAAACACATAGTTTTCTCAATGTGTTGTTGCACCACATATATTTGATTGCTTGATCAAAACCAATTACATTTTCCTATTTTATAGAGGTCTTTGAGATCATTCTAGATCTTGGGCTAACTTGTTACTTTACAAAACTAATTTTACATCTTATGCCAACTTGATTCATTATTTAATACTTTTCTTTTCTTCATGCTTATCCTATTTATAATTTCTAGAAAATTGCAATTAATAATTGTGTCTATCAGTTAATGATTGTGGGTGTGGAAGAAATTATATATCCCAACACTCTCCCTTAATTTCTACCACACATGCTTCAGCATTTACCATTCCTAAATTTTTTCTTCCAAGTCTATAGACTCACGTAAATATTTTTCTTGCATGACAACTTCAAACCATATCTAAGATCTTTAGATCTTCTTACTTCTCCAAATCTCTTCAACTATTTTGGGAGTCTTTCAAACCTTGATTTTCAGATCTTTGAAACTTCAATCTAGAATTCCTCTTCCTACAAACTCACTATGTCTATTTTGCATGACATCTTACAAGATAATATCTATCACATTTCTCAAACCTTCTTAATTCCTCACTTGAATACTTATGCTTATACAAATTTTTGAACATACATGTAATCTATTGTCATTTTGATCCATAACTCCATCCACAATCCATTTTCATGCATTCTATCATAGATTCACCCTTCCAATCTCTTTATCAAGACATCTTTTTACAATGATTTTCAATCCATATTTGGTACAAGTATGAATATCCCAACACATATCCTTTGTATGTCCTTTCCCGTTACAATGAAAACACTGCAAACATTGCATTCCTTGAACAAATTTTCTTCAAGCTGAAACACTTGTAATATCATTTCCTTTACTTGTGATATATATCCAAGGCCTTCATACTTTTGTATCATTATTGACTCAAGGGGCTCTTTGATTCCATGTCCATTTTCTCCTAATCCTTGACCTTTATATCCCATTATTTTCATTATTTTGAAACCAACATTGTTTTCATTACAACTCACAAGATTTGTAGATTCAAACACATTATTATCTTTACCTTTACATTCTTCATCAAGAACAACTTTATCTGTCACATAATTGATCAAAGGAACACAAATCTTCTATGGCACACGAGACATCACATACCAATGGTTTAGATTCCAAATATTCATTGCATACCACTAATTGATCATTATCTTCTTTCAATTTTGATATTTCCTTCTTTTGTAAACTTTTCCTCTTCTAACCTCTTTATCTTTTCTTTCATTCCATCAAATACCTTCAATATTTCTTCTAGCTCTTCATTTTTGTCTTTAACTTTGTCCAATTCAATTTCAAGATCATAAATTTTTATTAAATATTTAGTTTTTTGTCTATTAAATTTTTTAACAATTCAAAATTAAATTTCTTAAGCTCTAATAGTTCTTCCTCCAAAAACATCTCTTTCTTTATTTACCATTTTTCCAAATTTTCCCATTGATATAATTGAATTAATTCACCTTATATCTTTACTTTCTTGAGTCCTCTAGAGTGATTTACCTTTGCTCGCCAGCTTCACATGCCTTCAACTCTTCTTTCCATAATTTCCCTTGTTAGACAATTTTCCTCTAAAAAACTACTTCAATCAACTGCTACTACAGTAAAATATAATGATCAGTGTATTTGACTTTGGTTGGAAACCTCACCTTTTAGTGTCACTTTTTCTTTAAAATAATTTTTACACCTTCACATATTCAATGGCTCCTTAAAAATTGAAATCTATCTTTCCTTAGTGGCGGCTTTCTCCACAATGATTTGTGCCTAGATTTTTCTTTAACTTTATTCTAACCTACGATCTTCAATTTTCTTTTGCCAGTGGTTGCAATTTACAAATTTTGAATTGGTTGAATAATCAAACTTCAATTTTCCTTTGTTGAAAAATAGGATAAATTATTACAGTGAAAATATGTAGATAAATTCATGCATCCAAATTAACATAGTAATAAATCACAACTAAAAATAGATTATAATAAAGATGCAAACCATAACTCAAAAATTACATGGAGAAACCCTTGCAAGAAAAAACTCCACACCCAAAGAGATCCAATACTTGTATTAATCCTTCAAATAAGTTACATCAATACAACTTCTCTCTTTGAATCACTGCACCACTTCATGGCTTCAACAACCTACAACTTAAATTTGTTTCCTTCAACTCAAGCACTAAATATGTAGGCATGAGAGAAAATACAAATCAAGAATGCTTTTGAAAATCATTTAGTCATAAATCACAAAGAAAAGCAACTTCCTCCTCCAACTTGTGATTTTATCCATTTTTTAGTAATGTGCACATTCAACTAAAAAATATGTCTTATCTTTTTCCAAGCTCACATTTAACTTCCCCTTTTTTTCATGCTCTTTCTAATTTGATAATTAAAAACACTTTGCAAGTTGTCATAGTTGCATTTAGAAACTTTCATGACAACTAAAAAATAATTACAAATTTCCATTTAATAAATTAAAAACAAAGCAAGATCGAGACATTTTCTCAACATTCTCCCACTTGTCGAACACCTTACAAAAGAGCATAAAAGAAAATTGAATAAATCAAGCTTTAGAAGAAGTGAGGCACATGGCCTCTCTGCACCAACTAATTTTTTTATGCTCATTGGTTAGTAAGATAATCTGCAACATTCTCTATAGTGTCTACTTTTTGTAACATGAATTTACCACTTTCAACCATTTCCTAAACAAAGTGATACTAAGAATCTATGTGCTTCATACAGGCAAGATACATTGGGTTTTTAGCCAAACAAATGTCACTTTGACTATCACATCTAATTCTTACTTGTTTACACTGAAATCCAATACTTGAACACAATCTCTCTAACCATACTACCTCTTTATAAGCATGTGTCATAGCCATGTACACTGCTTCTGTAGTGGACAATGCAACTGTAGGTTGTCTTTTTCTCATCCAACTAACTGCTCCTCCAAATAAGGTAAAGACATAGCTACTTGTGGACCTTCTGCAATCTAGATCACCAACAAAATTTAAATAAACGAAACCATGCAAATCAATCACCCTGTTCATATCATAAGATCCATGATAACAAATACAATTTGATTAGAAGTCCCACATAAATATCTAAAAAACCTTTTCACATAAGTCTAATGCTCTTTACTAGGATTTTCCATAAATCTACTAAGAACTTCCACTAGTTGGCCAATATCAGGTCTTGTACAACTCATAGCATACATAAGGCTTCCTATTGCACTAGCATATGGAACTTTATACATCTCTTCAATTTCATCATTTGTTTTATGACATTTCTCTAGAGATAGCTTAGTACCAACTAGAAAGGGAATACTAACTGTTTTACAATCATGCATGCTAAAATGCTGCAAAATAGTGTTAACTTACTTCTTTTGATTTAACCATAATTTTATGCTAACTCGATCCCTATTGATTTCCATACCCAAGATATATTTTCTAGGCCCTAAATATTTCATATCAAATGTACCAGATAATTGACTCTTAAGTTCCCTAATCATTCGCTTATCATTTCCAATAAATAATATATCATCAACATATAGGACAATGATAAGTAATCGATCATCAATTAATTTAAAATAGACACAATGATCTTCTTCACTTCTAATAAATTCATGATTCAATGCAAAAGAATTGAATTTTTGATACCACATTCTTGGTGACTACTTCAAACCATACAAAGATCTCTTAACTTACAAACCAAGTGTTCTTTTCCCTTCACAATAAAATTATCAAGATGTTTCATAAATATTTCCTCATCATGATCTCCATGTAAGAAAGTTGTTTTAACATTCATTTTCTCTACTTTCAAATCAAAAGCACAAGCAATAGATAAAAGGAATCTAATGGAGGTTAATTTAGCCATAGGAGAAAAAATCTCACCAAAATCCACTCCCTCTACTTGAGAGTAACCTTTTTCCAGTAACCGATCCTTGTACCATTCCAACTTACCATCTGCTTTAAATTCTTTTTAAATAAACATTTTCATCCAACAGCTTTCCTCCCCTCAGGTAGCTTGACTAGATCCCATGTGTCACATTTGTCCAAGGCCTTTATTTCATCTTTCATTTCCTCTAACCAATAATCATGTTCATCAAAAGATAAGGCCTCTTTCACAAATCTAGGTTCATTTTCAGTACAAGATAAAGAAAAAACACAATGAAAATCAAATGGACTATATCCATACCTATCAATAGGTTTACGTTGTCTAGTGGATTTTCTTAGGGGTGTAACAAGATGCTCAAGTTGTTCCTCTTTAGAATTTTCTTCTAATCCTTCTCCTTCCCCTTCATGTTCATCATGTTGCTCAACATGTTCATCTTCTTGTGGTTGGTCTACATGTGCATCTTCTTGTGGTTGTTCTACATGTGTATCTATTTGTGGTTCAACCTTAATATCAAAATGCGCCATTTTGTTAGACTTTACATGAGGTTTTTCATCATTTTTAAATTCCTTAAGCTCCCTAAAAATTACATCCTTAGAATATATCATTTTCATTGCTATAGAATCCCAAAGCTTATAACCTTTAATGTTCTCTCCATAACCCAGAAAAACACATTTTTTAGCTATGAAGTCAAGCTTAGAATTTTTTTCTTTAGGAACATAAACATATGCCCCCTACCAAAAACTCTAAATTGAGAAACTGATGGTTTTTTACCTATCCATACCTTGTAGGGAGTTTTATCAACAAGAGAAAAAGTAGGTGACCTATTAACCAGATAACAAGCAGTGTGAACTTCTTCAACCCAAAAGTGTTGCTCAAGCTTTGCACTACTCAACATGCTTTTGGCTCTATCCATTAAAGTCATAGTCATCCTCTTTGTCACTCCATTTTATTGTCAAGTATATGGATTTCTTTTCTACCTAACAATTCATGCATGCTTACAATAATCATCAAAAACCCTAGGGAAAATTCACCACCATTATCTGCTCTTAAAACCTTTACTTTTTTATTTGTCTATTTCTCAACAAGTATTTTAAATTCTTTAAATATAGAAAAAATAGTAGGTTTCTCCTTCAAAAAGTAAACCCATAAATATCTAGAATAATCATCAATAAAGGAAACATAGTAGCGAGACTTTCCAATAGATGGTATATCCACAAGACCAAAGACATCGCTATGAATTACCTCCAAAATTTGTTTAGCCCTAGTACTTCCATATTTAAATGAAGCTCTATGTTATTTTACATACACACAGTGTTCACAAAAATCAAAATCAATAGAGTAACCTGACAAACCATCAACCATATTTTTATTTATGACATTTTTGAGACCCTTTTCACCAATATGACCCATCCTGTGGTTCCATAACTTACATGATACAGATTTATCAGTTGCATTAACAAGGTTATAGAAAGTAGAAGCATCAAGTCTAAATAGGGTGTTGCACCTATTTCCCTTAGCTAAAACCAAATTCCCTTTTCTTAACTTGCAACCACTCTTTTCAAAAGTAACATGCACTCCTGAATCATTTGAATTTAGATACAAGAATTAAATTTCTAGCTAAAATAGGAACATGTGCAATACATCTTTAAGGATTTTAACCCTTCCATCATTGAAGATCAATTTTACCTCCCCTTGGCCTACAATTTTCCATGTGCTATTATCCTTGAGGAAAAATTTCCCACCATCATAAGCTAAATATGCTAAAAACAATTCCTTGTGAGCAATCATGTGGTAGGATGCACCTAAATCTATTAACCAAGAGTCATCATAAGTCATATTATCATAAATAATAAAAGCATCAATAGCTTCATCATCAGAGGATTTCTCTATAGAGGAATCATCATTATTTTTATTTTTATTCTTACATTCCTTTTTGAGATGCCCCATTTACCATAGTTCCAACACCTCAATCTACTTTTACCAAGTGATTTTGACCTTGGACCTTAGACTTAGAACAATCCGTAGGCTTGTCATTTTCACCTTTCTTTTTGTCCTTACCTTTCTCCTTAGATCTACCTCATACATGCAATGCATCTTTAGACCCCTCTAAAGTCCTCCTCATTTCCTCTAAAAGTAGAGTTGCAATGAGGGAATCCAACTTCAGATCATCTAAAAAAGAACCACTTATTGCAACAATAAGATTATCCCAAAATTCGGGTAGTGAACATGATAATAAAATACATTTATCCTCCTCATCTTTCTTTACATTAATTGACTATAGCTGACTCAGGATTAGATTAAATGAATTCAAGTGTTCTACAATTGAGTCTCCCTTATTCATTTTAAGAGAATACAACTTTCTTTTCATAAATAACTTATTAATGAGACTCTTAGTTTGGTATATCTCTCTTATTCTATTCCATAATTTATATGCAGTAGTCTCATTAGACACATTTAATAGAACAAAATCAAATAAACACAAATGAATAGTGTTGCAAGCCTTTGTATCTAACTTAGTCCAGTCTTCATCTGACATAGTTTCGGGTTTATTCTCTTTATTAAGAGCAACCAATTGATCTCTTTTTTCCAAGAGATTATCCATCTTTAACTTCCAAAGCTCATACCTAGTACTATGAGATGAGCAAGCCATGATCTCTTATCACACTGAATCTGAAAAGTGCAAGAAAAAATAACACTCCCACTATAGCAAAAACCCTAATCAAACACTTTGAGAAAGGCCTCCCATTCTCTAATCAATCCAAATTGGCTCTAATACCAAATGTTAAAAAATAGAATAAATTATTACAGTGAAAATATGCAAATAAATTCATGCATCCAAATTAACAAAGTAATAAATCATAGCTGAAACTAGATTACAATAAAGATGCAAACCATAACTCAAGAATTATGTGGAGAAACCCTTGCGGGAAAAACTCCACACCCTAAGAGATCCAAGACTTGTATTAATCCTTCAAATGAGTTACATCAATACAACTTCTCTCTCTAATTCACTGCACCACTTCATGGCTTCAACAACCTACAACTTAACTTGTTTTTCCTTCAAATCAAGTGCTATATAGGCATGAGAGAAAACACAAATCAAGAATGGTTTCGAAAACCATTTATTCATAAATCACAAAGAAAAGAAAATTCCTCTTCCAACTTGTGATTTATCCATTTTTTAGTAATGTGCACATTCAACTAAAAAATATGTTTTATCTTTTTTCCAAGCTCACATTTAACTTACCTTTTTTCATGATCTTTCTGATTTGAAAATTAAAAACACTTTGAAAGTTGTCATAATTGCATTTAGCAACTTTCATGACAACTAAAAGATAATTACAAATTTTCATTTAATAAATTAAAAATAAAGTAAGGTTGAGACATCCTTACCCTTCATCAATCTATGACTCCATGCATTGTTTGGTTGTGGCCGATTACTTTACATAGTAGCTTCTTCTCTTGCAATGACCCCAATAGCAGTTGGGTCTGGAACTTTTTAATTCTGCATCGGTAACAAAACTCCTTTATATGCGACCTCCTCTTTTCTTTAATATATTTTACTTGGTTGCATTCATTCTCTTTCATTCGCTTTAAACTTTGCAATTCTTCCTACGACAATCTTCCTTCTAAATGGTGGTAGCTAATCCTTAAAGCACTTCTCAAATTTTATGATTTGCTTCACTTTTGTAAACTTCTTTATTCTCAACACAACACCGATATTCTTAGGTGTGATTTCATAGTAGTTGTGATCTTCTTCTTAGTTGTGATTCCTTCCTTATTGATTTCCTTTTTCCTTGCAAAAAATGTGTCTCCATTTTTTTTCGAATGGTTGGATGATGGCAGTTTACATGTGGCTAGCAAGCTCCTTGATGAGATAATATTTAGTAGTTGATACTTTTCCTTTTATCTTGCAAACACAATTTTCTCCAATTCAGCCTTCTCATAAGTATGCAACTTTCCTCCAAATTTGAAAACTTTGGCTAGCAACTTCTCATTTCACTCTCACTAGCAATGATCTCCCTTCTTGATTGAGCGATCTCTTTCTCTTTGGAGAGTGATCTTCAAACTTGGTGATCTACCTTCAAACCCTTAATCTAACTAGCTCTAATAATACTTGTAGGTGGTGGATGGACATGAATCAATACATATAAACATAATCAATCAAAAAAACACAAACACAAAATTTGCTCAACATGTTGTACCAAATATATTTATTTTTTGATCAAAACCAATTATATTTACCTCTTTTATAGAGGTCTTTGAGATCATTCTAGATCCTCGAGCGAATTGTCACTTTACAAAACTAATTTTACATCTTAAGCCAACTTGACTCACTATTTAATACTTTTCCTTTTCTTCATTATTGTCCTATATCTTTCTAGAATGTTGTATTTAATAATTATGTCTATCATTTAATGATTGTGGGTGTGGATAAATCACATATCCCAACATGAATAACTGTTAGTTGTGAAAAACATGTTTTTCCTTCAAAAATATGAAGGATTCAACATTCTTACAAAATATTGATGTATGAATGTGTGAAAATACGTGAGTTGTGCATTGAACTAGCTAAACTATTGAAAATTGTTTTTCAAAGCAATAGTATATACTCTAAAAACATTTGGCATCACCCCATTAACATTTAGGTTTCATTTCATGCCACTTTCTATCTCTTTCCTCAGCAAGCAGCAGTAATTTAGGTTATTTTAGGTGAAGTACCAAGGGAACTAACCTTTTCTTCAAAGGTTGATCACAAGTTATTAGATCCCACACTCTATTAAATCTTCCCATGTTTCACAGGATAGCTAGGTGGAGTACTTAGCAAGGGTGCATATCCAAGTGACAATGGTGACATTTCAAGTTTATGGACTATATATGAAAAGTAAGTCTAGTTATAAAAATTAGATATTTGAAAACTAGATATTGTCATCTGTAATTGGCTTTAATTTTGTCAAAAAAATATGAACAAAAACTCGTCAACCATATTGTCAAAGTCAATTTTTCTGTTGATATTTGCATGGTATTATACATGCAGTTCCAAGGCTAAGGGGTGGGTTTCCAAGCATAAAACAAAATAAAACCTATGGATTTCAAATATAAAATTTTATGAAATGTGTACCCACTCTAAAACGTGTAGGCATTATAAAAAGGAGAGGGAATATGATGTAATTAGAAATGGGTACCCATTTTAAAAAATAAAATGAGTACCAATTTTAATTTTAGAAATATAGGTTTTGGGGTCCTGATCCTAAATGTATGTACCCAATTTTTCAAAATAGGTACATGTTCCTATTGTAAAAAAAATTACATAACTCTTTCCCTAAATATGGACCCAACTTCTTGTTTCCATCCATAAACTAGTATAATCAAAATACCTGCATGTTTTCACTAATTATCTTACGTACCTATTTCATTTTCTATTATTTTTTATCCCCTTATTATTTCTATCTTGTCAACCAAGGGTATTGCCTACATCTCCATCTAACTCAAAACTAGTTTTGATTGTTATATTATACATTAAAGCCTCAACATAGAAAACCTATATGAACTATCCCATCTTATAGAAATCTTTGATTTAAAATTAACTAATTATTTTAATACACAAACCCTTGGCACACCAATTCTAATAATGGGTCCCTCTAATAATAGATATCTCAATTATAGTATGTTGAACACACGGAATACTAAGAGGGGGGTGAATTAGTATTCACTGAAATTCAATAATTTCATCACCTTTAAACATTCATTCAATGCATCATATTAAACTTGGAGTAATGGAAAGGAACATGGAAAGAACACATGAACACCAAATTTATATGGAAAACCTAAAAAGGGAAAAAACATGATTAGGATTAGCTTACAATATATTATAACCGGTTATAATGTTTGATACAAAAGGTGGAATCACTATCCAAAAAGAGAAAGGCTCATTGTCAGTGGCTCACTGCCAAAGGGCTCACTGCCTAGAATAGAAAGAGATAGAAGAAAGGGTGTCTCACTACTAATGATGAACTACTAACAATGCATCTGACATATGCTGAAGATACAGTTCCACTAAAGCTCAGAAAATTGACTTAACAAACTTCATACTTCACCACAACTATAATTCATACTTCTCTACACTAGATCTAGCACACATACTTCTGCACTTATCCTTAATCCTCATTCGCAAAGTGAATCGACCTTATATATACTGCAACTACTCAAAACATCAATTAGGTCAACCTAATTAGATGTATTGTGCACCATATAACCTATCAGCCGAAAACATCAACATACATGCCTTGAGAAACAAATCAAAATGGGTAATGTCATCAAAATAGGTCAGCATGACCCATAATCACTCTTATGATATCACTTCATACATAATTTAACTTTGCATGACCCCAAAATACTTAGGTCAACTTGGATAGTAAAAATGGTGAAGTAATAATAGAATGAACCAATTGTTCACTCACAACTCATCACATGGACCGTAAAATCACTTGGAATGTACACATCTTTGACATCTATAAACACTGCCAACATTCACCACACAACAAAATATTCACCGCGGTGGAATGCAGAGCATTCCAACATGCACTATCTCACTACTACTCTACCAATACCAAGTCTGATACTCTGTTAACTCTAACTTCAACTGTGGAGGACTTCAAGGCTCGAAACTTTGGATTTAGATTCCTCCAACATGCACCAATATTACCTTAGAATGACATGATAGGATTCTTCATAGTGGAGCAATGCAAACCACAAAACCGGTTCACTAAACACTGAAACAGTACATCGAGACTTAGGCAATTATCCAAAATATTTGGTCTTCTTCGGACCAACACTTCTACAAGTGTTTAGTGGGATGACATCACTGACAACATCATATTAACATCATATTCCATACATTCATCAATCTTCTCAATGACAAACCAACTTCCAACATAGTATGCATGTTCTAGTCTAAATTATAATTGAATTTTTTTTAAAGTATATGATTATTCCTTGGGTTAAGGTAATGGCATTGCCAACAGGTGTCCAATAAATGGTTTTAAGAAACTTGTGTAGGACTTGTACTAAACCTACATAACCTTGGTGTGATTATTATTTTTGTTTTTTTAACTATATTACAGTTGTGATGAAGCAAAGCTCTTGAGATTCCAAGACCAGATGCACGACCATGGCAAGACCAACATAGTGAATGGTGTTTCCTCTAATTGACCTATGTTACAAAGTGATCTATATGTGATTTGGAATGCCATAAGTACAAACACCATACCCCTTATGTGCATGTTTCCCAATATCAAATATCTACTTGTATCACACTACTTAAATTATTTCTTTATGATTTATTTTTTTATTTTTTTTAGGTAAGTGCTACCAAAGGGGATAGCTCCCTCTATTGATCTAAAAATAAAAAATACAATCACCATACAGCATCAATGATACAGATAGCCTACGCCATCTTCCACATCAACCAACCTAGAAACTACATTTTCCTCTATTAAGCCCGAGTTGGCCTCAATGAATTACATGAAGGAACTAATGTTGTTTTTCTATTCCATTCCTTTTGTAAACAGCTTCCATGCCTTATGAAATTTCTGCTTTTTTTTCTCTTGATTCAGACTAAGAATTCCTACCGCCAAACCATCCTCAGGCTCAATTGCAACTTGATCTATAGCCTCACAAACCATCAGGTATGTCTCATCATGGTCATATCTCATGGTAGCCCTGACTCCCCACAAGCCAACACCTAACACTTACACATACGTGGTGAAAAATATTTGCAGAACCAGCCCGTCATTTGTGTGTGGCCTGCTTCAGTACTCCTCTCCCACAACCTTGTCACAACTATCTCTCACTCTTGAGCTTTACAAAAGAGGAAGCGGAGTTGCTCATTTATTGTCTCCCTCTCTCTGACACTGCCCACCTACATGTTACATTAAAATGCTTTTCCATTGAAGGATCCAACCATGCATGAAAGAGATGCCAGAAAAAAGCTTGACCATGAAGAATAGAGACCCAGCATTTATAGATCAAACCACCCACAACCCCGCTTGGGTAAGGTGAAAAAATAGCTATTAAACACAGGCCTCGAAATTCTACCAAGGATGCAACTCTGAACCAGACCCAATCTTCCATCCCTGAATATCTTAAACACAGAGAAGACTATCGTCACTAGATGCCAAGACAAGGCCAAACAAGCGGCTACGATCCCAAAGGAGATTCCTATATCCCTCAAGCCGGTTGCAGCGAAAATTCTCAAAGGTAAAGGATAGATTGAATCCTCAAGCACTCCATGAAAATGTTGAGAGGATGACACCACCTAGTTCATCCATTAGCCATCCTGAACTCCATCTATCCCCGTACCCATTTCCTCATTGCCTAATCACTTCACTTCACTTCACATGGAGTACTTTTCGTATCAAAAATTGATTCATTACCTGCCAACCCAACCCCCAAGTTGGAAAGCACATCAACAGCCCCGTTGGTAGCCTTGTAGACATGTGAGATTAAAAAATAATCCAATTTGTTCAAGCTAGCATAAATTTGCTTCAACCATCGCTCAAATTTCCTACTTTGCACCTTATTTTTCCAAACTGCATTAACACAAATCTCTAAGTCCCCTTCAATTTCAACAAATTTTATACCTTTCACTACACAAAGATCGAGCCTCGTAGCCAATGCTTCCATCTCATCCTCATTGTTGGAGGCAATCCCAAGCTTCCTCGCCAGTGCCCAAATACAGTTACATTTGTCATCCTTGATTATGCAGCATGTGCCTGCCAATCTGAGGTTGCCCTTGGCAGCCCCATCAAAGTTGAGTTTATACCTTCCCAGTTGGGGAAGCAACCATTTTTCATCTTTTTTCCTCCTAGGTACCATTGGGAAGTCATGCTTAGGAGGCTTGAGGGACGGACACCTTCTTTGGATGTCATTGTCCCACCTAGAGAAACATGTGCCTGAGTTGGACCTGCATTTGGTGTTTTCCACCTCACAGACAGTGGCCTCAACTCACCCAATTGCCACCTCCACATACACATATTGATCCTTGAATATTCGTCTATTCCATTCCTTCCACATATGCCACACAACCATGGAAGGAGCCACTGGCCAAATGTCACCCCATAAATTTTTCCAGTTACCTCAAGGCCAGCTCGAAAGAAAAGAGAGTAGATTGGATTTCCAAGGGTGCACCACCCTAGAGAATTCATTAGCCAGTCCCAGCACCCAAAGGCAAACGGGCACAATAGCATAATGTGACTTGTAGTTTCTTCGTCCCTCCTGCATAGTGGAAACATTAACGGCCCTTGAATACCGCATTTAATCAATCTATCACCCATCAGGATTCTATTGTGCAAAGCTATCCATAAGAATGCACCAACTTTGGGTAGGATCTTTGAACTCCAAGACAAAACTGAGGGCCATCCCTCCCTCTCCCTAGTATCCAGTTGTACTTTGTACCTGATCTTGACCGAATAGGCACCCAATTTGGATGCACACCAAATCAAATCATCTTCTTCCTTGGTCAACCTCACTTTTCACTTACCTAATACTTCCTAGAGTCTCTGGAAATCTTCGGGCGGGATGAGATTGCACTCCAAGTTTTGCCTCCTTTGACTGCAACCATTCCCCTCCACACATGAGATCACGTAATCCATCACTCTTGTTCCAAATTTTCCTTCCACTTCCACAATCCAACATGCATCACCAAATTCATCTAACAAGGAGGCATGTCAGTCCTAGGAGTCACGCCGAAAGAGAGCATTCTTGTCATTTTTTATCCTCCATGAAACATGATCAATGATAATCTGTCTATAGTCCTAAATAAATTTCTAGATAGTAAATCCATCACCTCTGTTGACCATCGTCACTATCCTCTTTGGGCACTTGCATTCCAAGTACTTGCCTTGAATTATCTGGCACCACTATTTCTCAAGTTCCTTGACCATCTTCCAACAAATTTTCACACCTAACGCCCTATTCACCATTTCCATGTTGCACAATCCTGCACCCCCTTCCTCCTTATGTAATAAAGTCATATGCCATCCAACAAGCAGAATCTTCCTAACCTCCTTTGAGCCCTCCCATTAAATTTTTTTCAGGAAAACTTCCAAATAGCCGATTACTTTGTTAAATAGTTTGAAGCAAGATATTGTGTAAATTGGGGTGGCCACCAATACAAACTTGATCTTCTGGATTCTCTCGACGAAGGACAACCAATTACATTTCCAAGATTTTTCCTTTTTGTGACATTGACTCAATACCTCCTCCCAATATTTTTATTTACAACTAACTTGAAAAAGCGGCACCCCCAGATGTTTCAACGGGAGGCAAGTGATTGAAAAGCCTAATTTGTTTGTGATTTTCCTCTGCACACTACCTTCTTTATGTTGAAGAAGATATCACCAATTTTTCTTTGTTTAGTACCTAGCCAGAGGCCACAATATACTTGTCCAATTCCATCCCAATTACCTCTGCTTCTCACACTGTTTCCTCACCGAAGAGTAGTGTGTCATTCATAAAATATGAATGGGTAATGTTGTCCATATCTTCTGCAACTCTTATTCCCTTCCACAAACCAGATTCCCTCAACCTTTTGAAGATTTTGCACATTGCCTTGGCCATAAGCACAAATAGGAATGGTGAAAGTGGGTCCCCCTAGTGCAAACCATTAGAGGCTTCAAAGAAACCACACAATGAACCATTCATAGAGACAAAGTACCGTGGCATTGTGTTGCAGGTTCGAATCAAATCCACCCATCCTTGTGAAAAAATGAACCTCTTCAAAACCTCCAACAAAAAACTCTAATTAACTCGATCATAGGCTTTGCTTACATCAAATTTAATCATCATTCCTTTCAAGTTTTCTGAAGAGATGGTATGGATAGTTTCCATTGTCATGATTATGCAATCCAATATCTCCCTTCCTAGAGTGAAACCATTTTTATCTTTCGAGATAAGTGACCTCAACATTGGTTTTAGCCTATTTGCAAGGGCCTTCGCCACTATCTTGTAATTGAGTTACAAAGTGAAATGGGTCTATAATCAGCAAAGGAGGTGCAATTGAGTTTTTTAGGTATCAATGCAATCACTGTGTTGTTTATGTCATGCACAAACCTTTTACACTTCCTAAAGTCTTCCACAAAACACCAAATATCATCAGCTATGAAATCCCTATTGGGAATAGGATGCCATTTAATTGCAATCCTAAACATATTTCATGTATCTCCTAAGTCCTTGGAAAGTGTTCCCCAACACTATGATTAGAAAGAGATTAAATTTAAATGAAATGAACATGTAAATTGACATTTGTAATTAATTCTAAATGATAGGAACATGTGGGGACGCCCAAGAAGAGCTCCTACAAAATAGGAGCACATGGGGCACCCACATGGAAGGTGGAGCTCACCTTGAGTTAAATGAACTATTTGGAGAAAAAGATAACACTTCAGTAATGCATGTAAAGATCCTAGAAGTTAGGGATTGATGTTTACATGCATGGAGTTCAGTTTAGATTAGTTCAATTCAGTTCAATTCAATTCAGTATCAGTTCAGTTTAGTTCAGATTCAGTTCAATTATGGTTCAATTATCTTCAGTTGCATGTAGTTAGTTTTAGTTGAATGCTAGTTGACTTCAGTTGACTTGGAATGCATGACTAATGACTTGAGTTGCATGACAAATAATAGGTGATACATTCAGTTAAGTGGGGATGATCAATCATGCATGATATTTGCATGAATGGTAGAGAGATATGTTTCAGTTAACAGAGATTGGCTTGGACCCACCTTGGGCGCCCAAGTTGGCATCTTGGAGTTAATACTTAAATTGCATGATAAGATATTTTATAAGGTTGAGTTAACTGGGCCCATTCTTGGGTGCCAACTTTGAGGAGAAGCTTACAAGATATCTTCGGAATCAACGTTGAGTTATGACTTCAGTTTGGGATGCCCAAATTGATGGACTTGGTTTGACATTGTTTTTCACGGAAGAATTCTACTTGCAAAGAATAGGCATAGGTTTTGTGAGATAAGATTTTTTCTTTGTAATTGTAAACTCTTTGGAGTTTACAAGGCTCATTATTGTCTATTTATTGCAGCAAGTTGAAGAGAATTTTATCAAAGTTTATTGCAGGTTGTGAAGAAGAATTGTTGAAGGAAAAAGAATAATCTCAAGCAAGGATTGGAATTATTGTAATCTTATTTTGAGATTAAATAATACATTGATTCTTGGTGGAGTTTTTTCCTGAAAGGATTTCTCCACGGTACATATTGTGTAACTTCTAATCTTCTGGTTTTATTCTTCTACAACCTTCTATCTTCATTCTAAAAATGGTAAAATGAATCTAAACAAATAATCATCCACAAAGAAATTGTAACAAAGAACACTTATTTAGATCTACAGAATAATAGTTTTACAAGTTTTAAAGTTACATAAGTGCCTCCATTTTCAACAATCCCAACCTCTCTGAAAGAACTTCATCGGCATTATGTCTGATTGTGGGGCCTTATCCGGGCCAAGACCAAAGGTGGCGAGCCAAATCTCCTCTTTCAAAAATGGTTCCAAAAGACTCCTACTATCTTCATTGCTTACCATTTTTGGGATGCATTCCAGTATAGACCAATCTGTGTTAGCCATGAGTGATAAGGCCACGAGCAAGGAAGTGAAATGAGCCACCACTTCTGCCTCCAATCCTATGTGATCCAAAATAATAGTGTCGATCGTCCACCTTCTTTATTGAATCAATTCTATTATGTGATCTTCTCGCACAAGTGGTTGTGTTAAAATACTTTGTGTTAGAGTCGCCATCCTTGAGCCAAACCTCATGCACCTTGTCTCTCCAATATAGCTCCTCCCTAGATAAAGGTTTGGTATGCCATTGCTTTAGCTCCTTCTCATGCTCATACTCCTTCATTGACATCCCATTCCTTATCACAAACTCGTTGAGTTGGTCCAATTCAACTTCAACCTTATGCTTCTTCGTGAAGATGTCCCCAAAACAAGACCTGTTCCAGTCCCTTAATTTGGCTTTGATAAAGTTGATCTTCTTAATAATCTGAAATTTGGGAGTCCCACCACGCACATTGCCATCCTCCCACTATTCCTTTAGAAAATTTATTAAACTTGAGTTGCACCACCACATCAACTCAACTTTGAAGTAGTTCCTCAAAGGCCTTTCACTTAAATTAATATTCAATTCAACTAGATAGTGGTCAGAAACTGCAATCAGGAGTATGGAGGAGAGGCAAGAGTATTCTTCCACAAGCCACCCAGCACCAACAAGGAACCGATCTATCCATTTAGGTATGTTCATAAATCCGGCTCTTTGATTCATCCAAGTGTATAGCCCATTTTTTGGGGCATAGTCCACCACTGACAGTATTGAGACAAACTTTCTGAAATTCAATATTTCCTTGTTTACCTTTTGCAAGCCCCTGCACTTCTCTTTCAAATCCAAGATAGTGGTGAAATTTCCACCCAAAATCACCTTATTTTTTCCCAACGGCTCCATGCTTGACCTAATTTCACTCCACACCCATGCCTTGTCCTTCATTCTGCAAGACCCATATGCATTTACAAGAGGGAAGCCAACTTCAACCATTTTGCAACTCGCCCAACCTAAAATCCAATTTTGATTGCAACATTGAACCTCCACTTCCACCCTATTTTCCAACTAAAGGATGCCCAAGCCCCCTGCTAAGCCCATAGCATCAATGAAAAAACCTTTCCACATTTTGCAATATCTTAAGAACTTCTCACCTTCTTCAGCACAAATCTTAGTTTCTTGAAGCAAGATGACATCCGCCTTTGTACACTCTAAATGATGCTTAACCAAGCGTCGCTTGTCAGGGGTCGATAGGCCCCTGATATTCCAAGGTAAGATCCTCATGGTTGTCCAAGGGAGGCTGTCGCTCCCTTAGATGTGAAAAATTCCCTTATACTCTTGTACCCTTTCTCCCTAGCTTCCTCCTCCCTCCTTTGTTTATTAGACTTACGACCACGACTTTTCTTGGCCTTGTCGAGCAATTGTGCCACTGATTGACTGATGCTTCGTGGATCAATTATATCCATCACATCCTCTTCTTCGCCAACCTCCTCACCATCTAAGGAGAAACCATCTACCAAATCATAAGGGACTCTCATTCATAAAACCAAGGCCAACCTATCTAGATCCAAGCCATCGTTCGGATAATCCAACTAAGGCACCCCAAGGTCCCCAGTCCCCCCTACTAAGGGAATAATTGAGTTGAAACCGAATTGCTAGAGCGTACACCAGTACCATCACTCTTGTCATTCTCCTCGATAGATAAAGGAGGAACCCTCTAGAGCTTTGGATGACAAACCTTCTTGGCTTTTTTTGGCCTTCAACGACCGCTTGAGTCATGATCCATCCTTCTGCAATTTAAACAGAAATATTTTTTCTCTTCAACCTCCACCGATTGAATCTAATTCACTCCACCTACGCGTAACATGATCTCCATTGGTATTTGTCTTACTGCAGCAATCTAGAGTCAAGCATACACATAAGAGTGCCCCTCAATTAGGCTAATATCAATGTTGGCAAGCGTCCCTAGTGAGCAACCAATTTTCACCAAGCACTCCTTTGTGTTGGTGTAATTAATTATTTAATTACACTTTAGCATAAGTTTACTTAGGCATATTTTATTTCCTAGGTTAATTATTATCCTTATCTTATTGAGTTGTCTTTTTGCTCAAGATAAGATTAGGGTTGTGCATGATTTCCTTTTTGAAGGCTTTTGTATTATTTGTAAAACAATTACTTTCAATAATTATTATGCTGGTTTTTTCTTGCACAAATTTTCTCTGAGGGTTTACAAAACATCTCTTATTTTATGTTTTGAATATCTGTTGCATGTGATAGGTGATTGCTTGCAGGTGATTCTTGGGGATTGTGAAGTTGGTTTTTCAACTTATACATGGTATCAGAGCTCTAGACCTATTGCTGCATGTTCGTGTTTTGAAGATATTCTCACAGTGTTTTCTTCTATGCAAGGGTTTCAAGCCAGGCTGATTTTTTGTAGATCTAGGGGTAGCCTAATTTTCTATGCATTTTTTGGGCCAAACGGACGTCACCATCGTGATCAAAGCACCCAAAAACCCCATAAACGCCTTTCGTTTCATCGATTTTGGTGAAAGTTGAAAAAAAGGAAAAAAAATTAGCCCCAAGGTCGTATGGCCCCAGGGCACATAGATTGAGGCAATTTTTTTTGAAAAACGTGAAAAAAAATCAAAAAAGATATTAAAAAGCACTTGAAAAAAAGTGCGCACAGTTATACAACCCACCACGCCACCCCTGCTCAGTTGGACGGCCACCCACTGCCAGCCGCCACCGACGGCTCAGCCTCCAACTCCACCAGCTTCTACATCAGCCCCCGAGGGCGTAAATCTGCCAGCTTGAGGTCTTATTGCGACCGGGAGCCAGCCCTCGGCCCCTCTTCTGCGCCCAGGCAGTCACATCCATGACCAAGCGCTTCATCCTTCAGCCCTAGCAAATTTTTAAAAAAAAAACCCTTGCAGTGCCTAGTCACATGAGCAACTGAGGGGCGAACCGGAGGAGCTATTTTTTTGCACCTATTTAGCATTTAAAGTGTCTTTTACAGGCCTTTTTTCATTTGCTCATAACTTTTGTAAACAAAGGCCTTTTTTTGAAAACAAGATATCATCAAAAAGTTGGTTTGATGCTCTTTCTAGTGGTGGTAGTTTGATTTTTTTATTTTTCCATTTTGGTGCTTTTTTCACCTGTCAAAGCCAGAAGTTGTTGTTTTCACTCTAGGAGGCGTAACTTTTGCGTCCTGACTCCATTTTTTTGAAAACAAATAGGCGTTGGAAAGCTGGTTCAGTGCTCTACACATATCTCAAACCTATTTTTTTAGATTTTTTACCAGGTATCTGATATTACTATTTGATCTCAGCCTTTACCTTTTCAATTATTTTCTTGGGAAGTGTGCAATTAGGCTATTTTTTTTAGATCAGCAAGCAATGTTTTTTTATTTGAGAGTATATATTGTTGTTTTTTGTCATGGATTTGCATAATATTGCACCCCTTACTCCATTATACTATTTTGGTTGGAAAAAATAAATGGAGATTCATTTGAAACACAAAGGGTTGTATAGGGTAACCATGGGTACAGAAATTGAACCTACAGGTGCTACTGAAAAGAGAAAGTGATTTAATAGGTGTGATAAAGCTTATGGTACATTATGTTTGTCTCTTTCATCTAACCTTCTTTTTCATATTGAGTCTTGCACTACACCAAATGAGATCTGGACTACTTTAGAGTCTTTGTTTGGGAAGCAGGATACTATGAGAGGGTTTCAGTTAGAGAATGAGCTTATTGGCTTAAATCCTAGGGATTTTGACAACATCCAAGAGTTTTTCACCAAACTCAAGTCTCTTATATTGCAGTTGTCACAGTGTGGTGTTCAGAAAGAAGACTCTCAGTTGATATTTTCCATTCTTTCTAAGCTTGGACCAGATTATTCAATTTTTGTATCTACCTTTTATGCCACTAGGGATGCACTTGGTACGAGATTCACTATGCCATATCTTGATGACTTTTCTTCATCTCTCACTCGAGAGAAAGCTAAGTTAGCTAGCATGGGCATGGTGAAACCTTCTTCATCACATGCACTTATTGCATCATAGGAGCCCAAAGATTAGAAGGCTTCTATAGGAAAAGGCAAGAAATAGAAACAAAAGGATTCCAAACCTCATGAGCAACAGAAGGAGTCCTCAAATTCATCCTCCTCTTCTAAGGGGAAATCATCTAGGAAGGAGAAGACTACATGTGCATATTGCAAGAGGGAAGGACATGCAGAACATAATTGTTACAAGGACATTGATGAGCTGAAACATCTTCTTCAGAAACATCAAATTGGTTTTCCTTCTAGGATGTCTGCATCATCTTCTTCTCCTCATTCTTCTTCTTCATAACAGCATAACGCAGGCACAGCTGGTTTACATACTTCATCAGATATGAAGGGACATGCTCTTTGTGCTTCTTCAGGTATTGGATCAGGGAGATGGCTTCTAGATTCAGGAGCATCTCATCATATGGCATCTTCATAGACTACATGTTCACTTCCTTTGAGCCTTGCACTATGTCTCCCATTTTGATGGGAAACAACACTTACATGAGTGTTATAGGGGAGGGGTCTATTAGTCTTGGGGACCACTCCTTTTAGGATGTCTTGTGTGTCCCTCACTTGAAAAACAACCTCCTTTCCATATATCAGATCACTCATGGAGGCAATGGGAGATCTGTGGAGTTCACACCTGATTCGGTTATCATCAGAGACTTGGAGAGTAGAGCAGTTATTAATACTGGGATAGTGGATCACTCATCTCGGTTGTACTCCTTCACCGATTTTGCTACTAATGGTGCTTCTATTCCTATAGTTGTTCCTCACACTTCTAATGTGTATCATCATTCAGAGGAGAGATTTGGCTTCTTGAACATTGGTGTTCTCACTTCGGATCTTGTTCTCGAGCCTTCCATTCCATCTCCTCCACCTCCTGTTGCTATTGTTGTGGCTACCGATGTGGCTTCTTCTGTTTCAGTGCAACAAGATCCTATTGATCATCCATCTCTGGAGGCTACTCTTAAGTCTTCACCTACTTTGACTTCTTCATTGGTTGAGGTCACACCTGCTTTTGTGGAGACATCTTGGGCTACACCTACTTCACCTTCAAAGATTGCATTCATTCAGCCACTTCCCTCTCACTTTTTTCAGGAGATGCAGTTTCTTTAGTTCTTTTGGAGCTACTTCATTCTGGAGGGGATTTGTGGTCTCTTCTTTCCTCTCTTCTAGGGGGGTTCTTTCATGTATCTTTGTGATGGATGGTGTCCTTGGGGGGTCTTATGGAGTCCTCCATCTTTCATCACTTAGTTAGTTTGCATTCTATTTTGGGGAGGAGTTTTTTTCCCATGTGGTTTTCTCCTTTATCCTGTTTGATTTAGTTTGCATTGCATTTGTAAATGAGTACCTGATCAAGCCTTGTTGTTGGGACTCATCTCTTGCATAATAATTTGATTCTCTCTAAGTTACACTTATGGGGGGTGTTGGTGTAATTAATTATTTAATTACACTTTAGCATAAGTTTACTTAGGCATATTTTATTTCCTAGATTAATTATTATCCTTATCTTATTGAGATGTCTTTTTGCTCAAGATAAGATTAGGGTTGTGCATGATTTCTTTTTGAAGGCTTTTGTATTATTTGTAAAATAATTACTTTCAATAATTATTATGTTGGTTTTTGCTTGCACAAATTTTCTCTGAGGGTTTACAGAACATCTCTTCTTTTTTGTTCTGAATATCTGTTGCATGTGATAGGTGATTACTTGTAGGTGATTCTTGGGGACTGTGAAGTTGGTTTTTCAACTTCTACACTTTGCCCAATATTCCAAAGGTAGATTATAGAGTTGAATCCACATAGGCCTGTTGTAAGGATCATGCTTTGCAGCATCAAAATTAGGGTTCCATTTTTGCATATATAATGGAAACCCATCCATCGTCCAGACTCCATGCTCAAGGATCTCCTCCCTACCCTCCATTGATTGAAACACTACGATGAAAAAACCCTTAGGCATGAATTTAACAATTTTTCCCTACTTCCAGTTCTCATCTATCCATGTTTTGATCTTGCTTCTTCCAGATCTTGATCCCACCACCCTGGCAATGATCACTAGCTCTTCTAGCATCGAAACCTCCTCTGCCACCTCTTCCATTAGGTCAATTATTTGGAGCGAGAAGTGATGTGTCGCCGCAAAGGCCTTCTTTGAGCCAACAGCCCCTCCGTCTACGACAACCCTTTACGTCCGCCAATACAAACTCTCTCCACCTCTTTGCAAAATTTCACACTTCTTTTTTTCACTCCATCTCTCCTTTTTTTTCAAGTCCAATGAAGGTATATAAAAAAATTGAGGGTAAGCAATCTCAATTGTTGACATGGTAAAGAGTGACCCTGTGAGGTTGAACCTTGGTTGTTGGCACTACAAGCAAGAAGCCCCACCATTTCACCATAGGGTCTCCCCCAATCTCAATTGTTGACACGATAGAGAGCAACCTTGTGAAGTTTGAACCTCGATTGTTGGCACTACAGGAAAGAAGCCTCACCATTTCACCAAAAGGTTGTCCCATTTCTTTATGCTTAACATTAAAACAATAATTAGATTGCATTTTAGCTATTTAAAAAACTATATTACTTTAGAGGTGAATCCCTTACTAACTGTATTTTCTCGATTCTATTCTTCTTCAAAATCATTGAAATTTAGTTTAGCCTTAATGGCTCCTAGTCTTTTGAGTCATTCATCAACCATTTTCTTATAAAGACTTACATTCCTCCCGCCTCTCCCTCAATGCATATCAATTACTTCTTAGGCCATCATTATTTGCTATAATACCAAAATGATGCAAAAAAAAAGGTATGTACTCTTGCCTCCAAAAAAGTACCTCATTTCTAACAATTAAGGCTCAACTCTAGAAATTGTACCAAATGCAGCAGTAGCTAGAATGGAAAAGTGCAGAAAAGAACTTACTAACACTTGATTATTATTCATCAAGCTAAGCTTTATAATGCATTAACACTAATTACGAACTTACAAATGTTAATTACATGCTATAATATTGCGGCAAAAAATAGTGATACATGCAATACATATAATTACGCCGAAGGCGTATCCTTATTTGAGCATCATGAGCTCATTTTGTCCATCGACGATAGAGATTAGTGGATAAGCTTGGCAATACAGTTGAAGCAATTACAACCATTGATTTCGTTCAACACTTTTTCCAGACGTTTCGTTGTCCTTTTTGGTAGGTAAAAATTAATCGTCAGTTCTGTGCAGGTAATTCAAGACGACTTTTTCCCCGTCTATGAGTGTTCCCCGAAAAATAGATCCGGAACCCCCTCGTCCGATCTCGGCCATGAAATTAGTCACAGCGAGCTTTAGATCTACGTAACGGAAAAGATTTAGAACGCCACTTGCTTTCTTAAGAAAATTGTCATTAATGGGGAAATCTCCTCCGCTGGTTACTCTAGTTATTGCACGACCCCTTCTCAAATTGAGATATTTTCTCCTCCACAAGCAGACCATTAGCAGTAATTTTATGATTATCATTCCCACGCACAGGGAATAAAAGACAAAAAAAATTGAGGCATGGTTTAAAAGAACATCACCCACCAGAAACGTAGCAATGGCAGCAGCGAGTAGACAAAGAATTAGAATAAGAGATTTTTTAGGGTTTTTCTGTACATTCTTTGAAACTCTCTACAATTTCATGGAATTTACTAGGCTTCTTCTCTGCTTTGGGGCCTGAAGAAGAGTTTAAACAGGGTGAGTTGTATTTTTAATTTTCAAAACAAATGTACATTGGTTGTCCAGATACCAAAAGTTAATGCATATCCAAAAGCAAACCAAAATTAAAATGTAGACACAATTAGAATATGTATGTAATGCAAATGTAGTCAAAATAGTGAACTCGCCTGAGCAAGAAACAAGATAAAGAAAGAGGAGGGGGCAAAGGCCAACAAGTCATTGTGCTGTCATTCCACCGTTGAAATGCTTTGTCTCCATTGATGATAAAAAATCTCATCCACAGTCACTGTGCAACTACAACAATTGAAGTGGACCTTACCGCGGCCTTACTGGAAAGCAACGATTCAAGCTTTCTCGCAGTCACTCGACCAAACACGTCTTTGAAGTCCATCGTGGGTTTGGGGTTAATCCCCCCACTCAATCGAGAGAGGGGCGAGGCAACCTTTCAGTATCATGAGCAGGATTTGGAATGAGAAGAGCCATTGTTCATTCATTGTTAATATGTATACAAGATTGAATGCCAATTCATGCTTTCTTCCCTCTCCCGGAGCATAACTCGATGTGGAAGTTTCTAGATGGAGAGCATGTGTGATGCTATAAAGATGTTATAAGGATGAACTAATTGATCCTAGCAGGCATGCATACAAAATGTGGAAGCATAGACAAGCCACGTGAACTGTTTTAACAATGCCACCAGCCGAACCATGCCACCTATTTTACCTGTGGATAAAATTTAATAGAAAATTTACAATAGCCATAAAATATAAACTATGGGGGATTGGACTAGCCTAATTTAGGGAAGAGTTTTAATGGTAAATTTGAAACTAGTGATGGAAAAGGGTTTTTGGACAAGAATTAGGAAAATTTGGGATTTAATGAGTGAAATTAGGGAAGATGAAAGACAAAGGGTGAATTAGAGAAGGAAAGGAAAATGAGGGATTGTTAAGGATAGATAGAAAAATGATAATGGGAGTGAAACCTATAAAACATGATTTAGATATGTCATTCAATACTATTAGATTGTTGTTGTAGAAGATAAAAGAAAAATATTAGTACCAAGAGCTACTTACAATTGCTATCATATTAAAAAATGAATTTAGGTCTTTTATGTTAGGATTCAAAATGAATTTTTGAGAGGGAATTAGGGCAACATATAATAGGGGTTTTGGAACTTAAAAGTTGACATCAATTGAAAAATAATTTGAGCTCTTTTGTTTACATGCATTTTATCCTCTATAATGCTTGAGTATATTGCGTCAATCTTGATATTTATCTTTAAATTTTTTTAGAAATTGTCTAGAGCTTAGGGTAGGGCTACAAACAAGGGAAATTATCCTAGGATAACCTAGGGGAGTGGAAACCAAAATGAGTACAAAAATATAGGAAAAATTTAAACTAATATTTATCTCCACTTTAGCAAGTTGTGCAACTAGGTAAAATAGTATGCCAAAGTAAAATAAAATACAAAAATGGAATGCACATAACATGTAAAGGATACCAATAAAAATGATATGTATACATGAAAGAATTTTCCTCCAATTATTTTTACATCTCCTTCATTTTAATGTACTTATTTCCTAAAAAGCTTATTTTGAAATAAAAGAATGCTACAAATTAGAGTATAGAAAACATGATAAATAAACATATTCTTATGTATCACGCTACCCTTGTGCTTTCTCTACTCACTACCAGATACATACTTAAGCTTAATAAATAAACCTACATGCACACAAATAACACTTAAAAATACTAACTTGTAGACTATTTTAGTATCAATATCTTTGCATATTTACATATAATTATCTTCATACATCTCTTTCTACATACTTAAAATTATAGTATCGGTGGTATATATAGGCATTTTCCCCCTAGCATCATCTAGACTAAATTATAGATGCATGCATAGCTATAATTTAAAGTCTAATTTTTTTAATGTCAATTGTGCCTTTACATGTATCCTAAAATTCATCTTATCTTTAAATACAAGATATACATGCTTAATCTTCTAATTATACTTATGCATGTTATGTAAAATCATACACACACTATTTGTAGCTATGCACTAGATATACGCGTGACACCAATTTAGAGTATTATAATAAAAAAAATTCTCCAAACACAATCATGTGTTTTATCACTAGAACATCAAAACTAAGCATAACAAAAATATAAGAAATAACTTAAAAATAAAGAAATACAAAAACACCAAATTTTTCCATAGTTGGCCATCCACACCTCTTCGGCGTACCCATTGCACACCAAGGTTCCATTGCTAGTATATTGTATATATCAGAAGAAGGAATATTTAAACATCTCTCCTATCTCCAAAACTAACATACATATTTTCCCCTTCTACATCCGCACAGAGAAAAGCTTCTAATCCGAAGTTTGAGGATAAAAGAATAGCTATTCAATCTTTCAGTCAACATTTGTTTCTCCAGTCTCCAGAATAACAGGGCAGTTTCAACCAAGTTACTATTATTAGAAAATCAATACCTCCAATTTCTTCACTATACCAAAAATACGGCAGGTTCAGTGGTGATCTCATTTGTGGGTTGCTTCAAATGCGTTCCTTGTCCTGTAAATGGGACAGTTCAATACTAAAATACATTTGCATTCCACTTTTTTATTCATTGTGAATTTGCCTCAAAAGGGAATTGGATGAAGTATAATATCACATTTTAAACCATAGAACTAAGGACATATTCGGTGAAAAATAAAGGCATTCATATAAAGTTCCAAGTTGCATAATGTACAAGTTGGCATCCACTGTGAGGATTATCGTCCCGTTGTGAAGCAACGGAGTGGAGTGGCATATCTGCTAGCTATAAAAGCAAACGATGGGATTCATTTTCATTGAAGCGCACAGGCTCGAGGAGCTCCTCATAACCACACTTGCGTCGAAATGGCTGCAAAGATGGTAATCGCTGCTGTTTGCATGGTAGCACTGCTGAGTGCAAACGACGTGCTTACACAGGGACCGAAGAACGTGAGGTGCAGAGACAGGCGCTACCGGTACAGCTGTCGTTCGCAGCAATGCTGTCCGAACGAGTGTGCGTATAGCTGCGTCATGGACTGTAAAACTTGCAAGCCCATTTGCCGTAAGTATCGATTATTTAATTTGTTTGGTATGTGGTTTTATGGATGATGGTTAAGTTCGGATATTGTTGTGCAGCATGCGATCGACCCGGAGGCGTGTGTCAGGATCCTCGGTTCATAGGAGGAGATGGCATCATGTTCTATTTCCACGGCAGGAAAGAGCAGGACTTCTGTTTGGTGTCGGACTCAGAGCTCCACATCAATGCTCACTTCATCGGCAAAAGAGGAGAGGGAATGGGAAGAGACTTCACGTGGGTGCAGTCCATTGGAGTGCTCTTCGATGGAAACCACCAGCTCTTCCTAGGAGCCAACAAGGTGCCCTCGTGGGACGGTTCCCTTGATCACCTGGCCATTGCCTTGGATGGCAAATCAATCCTCCTTCCTCGCCAAGAGGGAGCCACGCTCTCCCTCTCTCCCTTCAATTTGACAATCATTCGATCTGACCGGACTAATGCTGTGACGGTTGAAGTGGAGGATAACTTTATGATTACAGCCCGCGTTGTGCCCATCACTCCCAAGGAGTCTCGAATCCACAACTACGGAATCACCTCCGACTCCGACCACTGTTTTGCCCATCTGGAGCTCAGCTTCAAGTTCTACTCTCTCAGCCCCCGTGTGACCGGCGTGCTTGGACAGACATACGGAGCAGAGTACAGGAGCCCCATTAACTTAGGTGTTGCCATGCCCGTGGTGGGAGGTGAGGCCGACTATGTGACCACCAATCTCTTTGCCACTGACTGCAAAGTTGCCCGATTCGGCTCACCCAACAACAAGATGAACAATAATGACTTTTCCATTGTCGAATTCAACTGTGCAGGGAAACCCGGTGGCCGTGGCATGGTTTGTCGGAGATAGATTTACATTTACAAAGAACAACACATCACAAAATTCCGAGCGCCACCAATATTTATGTATTATGGCCATTGATCACTAAATAACTTTCAGTGCGAATTTCAATTTTAATTTAATTGATATATGTTAAGTTGCATTCCGTTAATGGTTCACATCATCTCATACTAGTACCTGCATTTACATAGATATTAATCTTTTTAAAATAAAAGATTTGATTTCTTCTAATTAAAAATAAAATAGGGATCCTATATGCTAAAATTATATTTAATAAGATACAATAAAATAATGATAATAATTAAATTCAAACGTAAAATGAAAATTTGAAGTAATATATATATATATATATATATATATATATATATATATATATATATATATATAAAATAATAATAATAATAATTCTTAGTAAGTAAAATGATTAGAATATTTTTTGGATATATATATTATAAAAATTATTAAAAAAATATTAAGTAACTCTAAGTAAATAGAAATAGCTCTTCAACACACTTGTTAAGGGGAAGGAACGGTAGTAGATGATGTCATAACAATAAAGAACGGAGTGTGCGAAGTAATTATACTTTGTTATTATTTGGGTGGCATGTTCTATTTATATTGTTTGAGAGGGCTTTGGCAAGTGTTAATTGATTGCATAGATTGTGCAAATTCTCAGGTGTCATGGCATCTTCTACTAGTTTACAGTGTGAAGGTGGTAGAATGATGGGCATAAGGTGAGCAAAGATGGTTACAGAGGAAAATAATTTGAAGCAACAAAATTTTTAGATCTCTAGAAAAGAACTGTTGGTTGATTTCGTGAACTTTGTAAACATGGAGATTAAAGACCTTGACCTTTGACTCTAGATGGTGAGGATATGGGAGCTAGGGAAAAGTATGGATGGGTCCGTTCGTGTTTGTATATATCCACTCAACAATGGAAATTTTGTTGTAATACCCTGGTTATAGGTGTAGTAGGTGGAACGTATTTGATGCAACTCGTTCTCTTTCTTATGCTTCTTTGTTGTCTACAAATGCTAGTTCCTTTCTATTACGTGATGATAGTGATAATATGATGCATCAAGCAGATGCTCATTTTGACTATTTTTTAGAGCATTTTCATCTATCAAACATCACCAACTTTGTCTTCAACATGATGTAGAAGAAATTACAAAGTCTTTAAAAGTGTCTCTTCCAACTAATTGCATTGAAAACAATTATGAGGAAGACGTAGAGGAGATGAAGGTTTCTAGTTTAGATGTCCCATGTGAAAAAATTAAGTGGTTGCATTTGGGTGGCATGAGGCTTGTGTAATTTGCCTAATTTTCCTTAGCCCCCAGCTTTTATAGACGAGCTAGCAATAATTTTGTTGGTTCATTTTTTTTTAAATGGGTAGTTGTGTTTCAGTAGCTTCAACCTAGTTGGATGGGTCAAGGTTAATAATTAAATATATAGGGTTGTTAATTAATGGAAGACATATTTGCATATAGGTCTGACCCCTCATCAAACCCGATATTTTTTTTCTGTTTGGTCCTTGTAATGTATGAAAAGTGATCCTAGATCTAACTAGGATTAGCTACTTTTCACTTACAAAACATTAGAATTTAGATTGGCAGGGGTACGAATTTGACTTGCAACCTGAAATGTGAGTCAACCAATCCTAGACCTGAATTTTTTTGGGGGTTTAAAATGTATTTTTGATGAAATGTAATGATGCAACTATTTAATTGTGAAAATGAAACATTTTGTCATTAATTATGGCAAACTAGAGACTGAAAATAGATTTGAGTTTAATAAAAGAAAAAGAAAAACATAGAGGTACCAAACCTATGAATTTGAAGTTGATTTAGGTGGACAAGGCTGTCTAAGTTGACTTTTCTTAGATCTAAAAAAGTAGTTTTATAGCTCTCTATCTGTGACTTCTTTCTTTTGAATCTTGTTGTTACATCTTTGTTTGTTATTGAGATAATTAAGTTTATGTATCTTGTCAAATTGTAGTGTTTGGATGCATCAATGAACAAATAGTATTCAATCTTCCTCCATTCTTTTTCAAATCTATAACCTGCACATTCAAAGAGAGAGGAAGGGTTGTGCCATATAGGGGATTGCCTTGGTCAAACCCCATGTTGGTATTTCTACCTCCACAATGGCAAAATTGATGAAATAGAACTTTGAGGGATAACTCGACTAAATTATAATGGAGTAATCAATCAACAGTGGGCTATAACTCACACTCAAATCTGATTTCCTTGAAGGATTAAAGTCATATACATATTCTCAAGGCTTGATTGTAATTTGACTTGACTTGATTTGAAGACCTACGAGTGTTAGTTCTCACAAATAAAATGCATGTAAACATGAACATAAACTCACATAACATATGATATGATTCTTTGATGATGAAGTGTTGCAATAATCTTGATAATCCTACTCTTGATTGTCCTTCATTGATTTTAGGATCTTCAATTTTCTACAAAATTCCTCTTTCTTGCTAATTGCCTTCAAATGATGAAATGACTAGGCATTTATATATGCAATTAATCTAATTCCCCACAAATTAAATCTTGATAGCTGACATTTAGAATTTGAAATTCAAATAATAAATCACCAACTCTGACACATTTAAATTTGGGGCCAAATCAAGAGGACAAGGGCACCCTTGTCCATACCCACTTTATCAAGATTTGACAATGTAGGGGAAAAATATTAAATGCCTAATTTAAGTTTTTCACATTGGTTTTTTCAATAAACGTTTAAAATGGGCCATGGAATGCATAATTTAAGAAATTAGGGACACAATTAGGTCCAAGCACATTGGAGGGAGCAAAATCTAGTGTCAAATTATCAAGGGTGGCAATTTACAATGCTACATTTAGCTCCCACTTTAGTGAGAGTATGAACTTACACTCAGACGAGCACACTAAAGTAGAAATATGTCAAGAGGGGTTCAATTATCCAAATATTGAAGTGATAAGATGGCAATGAATCTAGGGGCTATGGTAGCCCCCATGATTCAATATCCTCTGCCAAACCAATATGAGGACAAAGGAAAGCACATGTATGTAATGACAAACACGAAGCATACACAATGAAGATCAATAACATAATATACTAAACACAAACATGATGCCAACATAATGCAAACATGATGCAAACATGTAACATACAATAATCACAAAATAAAAACACAAGTTTAGTACTAAAAGGATTTGATTCAATAAGGCAAAAAGACAGTCTTAAATTTGTCTCAAATACCAAACATCATCCTTCAAATGTGCTATTTAAACAAAATGGTGCTCTCATAAGGATGTTAAATCACTCGTGAGCTACATAGATCTATTGGCTAGAAAGTTGTGTTATGCTAGGTTTCCATGCAATATGATGGGTTCCACAAGGCTAACAAGTTGTGTTATGCTAGGTATCTCATGAAACACATGGCTCCACTAGCAAGCAAGTTGTGTTATCCTAGGTGGCCATGTTAAAAATTCTCTAAACTCATAAACTAGTAAACTCCATTATTCTAGGACTATGCAAACCACGCTTCAGGGAGTGCACAAAAATCACCTCAAGGGGTGCACAAAGTTTAACATTGCAAGGGATGAACAAATGCTTAACGTCACATGGGACGAATTGATAACCGTGCCTTAGAGGGCATTATAACAAGACCACCACTAAAGGGGTATGCCAATAAGTCAAATATCACAAGAAGCCTATGAAAGGGCTAGGGGATATGCCCCCTTTAAAATATTAGCATACTTGCTATGTTGGTATTTTAAGGAAGAAGAGGAGAAGAGGGGATCCTTAAGGAAAATGTACACCTCTCAAAACTACTTATCCCTGCCCCCTAAGTGTAAGGACGAGGACAACCACACAAAATACTATCATATTTCTGCTATGGAAAAATATGGTTGCACATAAGATTATACCATCATGAATGGAAATGAGCAAACATGATGAAGCTACAAATGTCACATAGTGAGGAGCAACACCATAGAAGAGATCATTATTGTTTAGAATGATTAGGTGCATCAACATGTATGGAAGAGCAATACAATCATTAAGTTGTTGCATTTTATTTCTTAAGGCCTGACATTCATTGGTAGAATGACTAGGCACTCAATGATATGCACAAAAAGAGTTATTACTATTAAATTTATTATGTGTTTTCAGAGGAAGAGTAATCAAGTAGGCTTTGAGAAGCCTTGACAAAATATGCTCTTTCCTAGTAGTAGGAGGCATTCTTTTTTCTTGTGAAGAAAAGCTTTCCCACTTACCACAAGAAGTCATGAATACATTAGAGGATAAATCATTAGATGAAGATGGGGACGAAGGTTGGAAACTCAAACCCTGTTTAGAAAAATACAGTATAGATTTCACTTAATCTTTATCATTTTGTTCCATGTTTTTATTTATCCATTTTTAGAAATAATTTTGTATCCAAGCCCATAACATTCTTCCTACTCAGATGAAGAAATGGTATCTACATTCTCATGAGAATAATTAGTTATTTCATGAGAACACAAATCCTTTTTAATTTTTTTAAAGTTAGGCATCTTCCACTCATGAGGGATGGAAGTTAAAGAGCCCCCATCACCATCATGGGGTGATGTTTTTGAATTTGTTGATTGAGCGAATGAAACACAAGACTTCTAAGGAGTATATTGTGAGAATTTGTACTCTCCCATAAAGGAGGGTGTAAAATATAATGAACTCCAATCATCATCTAAGAATATTGTTATAGATGAAATACAATCAGGATTAACATCAATTTGTATAGGTTCTACCTTTGAAGTTGGGATCAAAGTATTAAGAGAGTTGGAAGTGTTATGTTCAACTTTAGCTTGTGAATTATAACTTTTTGCATATGCTTTAACTAAATATATCTAAATATATTCATAATTCATCTCATGGTGAAGAGTAGACGGGACTACCTTCATGGTGTGAATCCATGGTCTACCTAGTAAAATATTATATGAAAGAGGTCCTAGCATGATATGGATAGGGGTAGGAAAAACCACGGGCCCTATGTTAATGGGTAGTGTGATCATCTCCAATGGTTGTTTACTAACATTGTCAAAGCCACGAATAGAAATATCATTAGGTTCTATACCTGATTCTTATCTACACCCACTTTATCTAGAAGATCAATGCTACAAACATTAAGACCTGATCCATTGTCTATGAGGGTATGCCTAACTTCGGTTTTATTAATGACCACCATTATCATTAAGGCTTCATGTTTATTTTGGATCTCAAGAAAGGTTAATTCATGTTGATGGAATGTAATACCCAACTTTGTCGTGCTTGTATACAATCAAACAAGGCAGCTACATCATTCGTTTTAACAAAAGTTGAGACATCAATCTTCTACAAAGCCTCTTAGAGAATCATGTGGTATGTAGGTGATGTTTGAATCAAATCCTAAAGGGACATTTTGGCTAGAGTACTATGAAGTTGCTCAACAAGATCATACTCTTTACCACTACACTAAGGAATATTAGGTGGGGATGGAAGGCATGGTTGAGGTGATGGGATATATATTGGGGCTTGTTTTGGTTGTTTATTATTTCTAGTGTTATATGTGTGAAAAATTGTGTGATAACTTGGTTGCTACGATACATGATTACTAGTGAGTTGTTTTGCAAAGTTTAAGATATTGCTATGAGGTGTAGGAGGTCTTATAATGAGAGGTGACCTAAGGGGTCCAATAATTAGAGAAATTTTAAGAGGTCCAATAATTAAAGGAGATCTAATAGCCAATTGTGCATTCATAACCTCGGCTGAGTTAACTACTTGTTGAAGATCCTCTATCAATGAGGGATCTAATGTGACCTTAGCATCTTCATCTATGCAATTCATTTACTATAATTTGAAAAAAAATGTATCAATAATTTTATCCTCTTGTGCCACAATATCTTCCCAAGTAGGAGAGGTATTGGTAGAGAAACAAACAAGATTCTCATGACGCTCAATGATTGAATCTTCTAACACCAAGATACCTTCTTCACAAGTAGGTGACGTATTAGGAGAGGAACAACTATGATTGTCATGATTGTCATGATTGTCTATGATTGCATTCTCTTGCACCAAAAATTCTCATAATTAGGAGAGATATTGGGGGAAGAGATAATGTGATTGTTAATGCTCTCATTTTGTTTCCTTAGATTTTTCTCATAGGTAGAAAAATTATAGTTATACAAACCATATGCTACCATATGAAAACCACATCTTTGAAAAGGAAACATGTTATTTTCCTTATGGATCAAATGAGTAATGCATATAGAAAAATTAGATAGGTATGAAAATAGAATTCCAAAACAAGAATCGGATCTGGACAAAGGACACACACAGGGATTTTCACAAAAAAATTAGCCCAAAATGACTAGACAAGGGCACCCAAGGTACCCTAGTCTAGCAATTATTTTTATAAAACTTAAAATTTGGGAATGATCTACAGTGTCTTAGGGTCCTATGTCTGAGAGGTTCAAATATGAAAGTCAACATTTTTTTGGAAATGCACCAAAACCTAATTTTACTATATGAATCACATACATGCATACAATTTTAGATATTTTTAGAGAAATTGAATATGTTCAAATAATAATTTCCAAAAATTAAATATTGTAATTGACTGATTTTTCTAAAAAATACATAAAATAAATGTTTTTTTATCCTTTGGAATGAAAATACTATGTAATTTTGTTGCTTTTTTCAATGTCTTTCCCTAAAATATGCATGAATAAATGATAAAATAATTTTTTAATTAATTTCTCAATGAAAATAATTCAAATCTAGGCCCTAGACAAAGAAAATTAGATCTGAAATTTTTTGCAATTTTTTCCAAGCCATTTTTCAATTTTTATGATGAAAAACTAATGAAAAATGGATTTTTTTTTTAAATAAATGTAAATTATCACCAATATTTTCAAATAACCTAGACCTGTTAAATTCAATTTTCAAATATTATGCACTGAAAAATAAAAAATAAAAATACAAGTGTAAGATATGTTGATTTCACCAAAATATAATGTATGAAAAGTGATCCTAGATCTAACAAGGATTAGCTACTTTTCACTTACAAAACATTAGAATTTAGATTGGAAAGGTATGAAATTGACCTACAACCTGAAAGGTTATCAATAAATTCTAGATCTAAATTCTTTTAGGAGTTTGAAATTTTAGAATTGTGAAAAACCACAAAACCACGAGCCACAAGATCAAACAACGAACAAAGACACCTTCCATGCAAGAGATTTGCAAACAAAGAATTGCAGTATTCTTCAAGAAGAAAAAGATATAGAAGCAATAGACTATCAAAAGGATATGAAAGCTTGAGAGTTAATTACAATGAGGGTTGAGTGCTATATAGGAGCAAAACCCTAAAAACATAAAAGCACTCCTAAGTTTAGCTTAAGTGCATGAGAATAAATTAGACTAATAATCAATTAAAGAGTAATTAATTATTAGCTAATGCATGATTACTCTAACATGAAATGCAATGATGCAACTAGTTAACTATTAAAATGCAGCGTTCTATCATGAATTATGGCAAACTAAAAACTGACAGACAAATTCAAGTTCCAGAAATCAAAAGGTAGACACAGAGGTACCTAACCTATGAATTTGAGGTTGATTTGGGTGGACAAGGTTGCCTAGGGTGCTCTTGTCTAAGTTGACTTTTCTCAAATCTGAAAAATTAGTCATGTAGCTCTTTGTGTGTGACTTCTTCCTTCCAGATCTTGTTGTCGGATCTTCGTTTGTTATTGAGATAATTGAGTTTTCATATATTGTCAAGTTGTAGGGTTTGGATGCATCAATGAATAAATAGTCTTCAATCTTCCTCCAATCTTCTTCAAATCTGTAACCTACAGATTCAAAGAGAGGGGAAGGGTTGTGCCATATAGGGGATTACCTCAATCAAACCCTGTGTTGGTATTTCTACCTCCACAATGGCAAAATTGATGAAAGAGAGCTTATCCTTTTGAGGGATAAAGGATGAATGATAATGAAGTAATGAATCAACAATGGGTTTTAACTCACCACTTAAATCTGATTTCCTTGAAGGACTGAAGTCACATATACATCTCCTCAAGGCTTGGTTGTAATTTGGCTTGACTTGATTTGAAGACCTGCAAGTGTTAGTTCTCACAAAAAAATGCATGTAAATATGAACATAAACTCACATAACATATGATATGATGCTTTGATGATAAAGTATTGCAATAATCTTGAGAAATTTGATGTTATGCATTATGCTACCATGTAGTAAGCACTAAATTTGATATAGCACAAGATACTATGCACTAGGGTGCGAGGAACCAAGGTGACTTTGTACCGCATGCATAGGACCGACACAACAAACAAAGAAGGTTAATCCAACATCCCAAAATAACAGAGGCTTTGGTAGGGCCGATGTTGGAAAACCACAAACACAAAGGATACCCTAGCGTAACACAAGATCGCAAATATCTCGGTGGTTACTACACAAGACAACAAGGAAAACATGATCACACAAAAAACCAAGACATGCCCCTAGTTCAACCAGTCAAAGCACACCATGATATGATGGATTGTGGTGACCTCAAGTAGGTATAACTTAGGGAGATCAAAAGATAAACAAAATGCAAAAGTGCCAAGAAATCACAATAAATCTCAAATATCCTTTGCCATGAGGATGATAAGTGGATGGGATTGATGTGGTCTAATGTGAGGAATGATATATCTTGTTAAGACCAAAGATAGATGGGGTAGATTATAGGATCAACATGACACGGGATACCCAAAACAGATTGGAACCTCTAGAGGCTATTGAATTTTGTTATGGGAACTAGCTAGATAGGAGCTCTTGGTGACATGACAAAGATGAGGATAGACCTAGGCCTTGGGGGCTCATCGATAATGATCTTACCTATGTGAAAGCACAGAGGCAACATAGTTCAATAAAAAAAATGGATGAAGGACAATGGACAATGCGGGACCTAATGATAAGGATGTGCAAGGATGAAATCTAGGTGATGATAGAAGACTAACCATGTGCACAAGATGATTGATATATATAATATGTGGATTATGTTAAGCTCGGGGATGGGCTAGTTATCCAAAACATTGAAAAATGAATTGGGAGGATGATACAATGGATGTATGGGTGATGAAAAGTGATAGGAGATTAGCAAGATGGGGGATAGAGGTAGAAATGATGATAGTGGGATGGATGGCATTAGGTTGCATGATGGAAGCCTATAACTAGATACCAATGACAAGGGATTAAGGGATAGAAGGATGAGATGGTAAGATATATTGATGGAGAGATAAGGATTTGGAAAGGGAAAGATGAGCATATGAGGGGATAAGAAGATAAGAATGAGGATATGGAAGGATCATGGGATGAAGCGATGAAGGATGTGGAAGTATTAATGGAAGGAGGATGTGGAGGTAATGCTAGGGAGATGGAAAGGATAATAGGATGGATGGATGATGTCTCCAAGGACTATATCAAAAAGGAATAATATGTCCCACTCTAGATATTTCATGTGTGATGAGGCAGGAAGGATGGAAGACATGTGGATGGGAAGATAAAGGAGGTAAATGGAGGAGGATATGATGGGTGGATAGGGGAGGGGGGTGGACATGGATAGGATGCATGGATAAGGAAGGTAGATGGGTGATAGCTTGATGGGTGGACAAGGAATATGATAGTGTATGGATGAAGGGAATGTATGCCAAGAGGTGTCCAAAGCATATATATATTTCCCCTATCTATATCAAGATCACAAGGAAAATTGAAGGATTGGGATAAAATGGATATAATAGGTAGGATGGGCACGATCTAGACGAGATGGAGGAGATGGTGGAAAGGGATGCTTAGCATGAATTTTCCCCCAAGTGTAGAAAGCTAATGGATGGGGGTTTTATGAATGACATGTGTTTGAAAAGTTTTCATCATGGTACTTGTCCAAGGTGCTTGTTTGCCAAGTTTCCATCATTGGATGAATTATTTCTCTTTACTATTTTTTTACTTTTTTTTGGATTTTTGCTAGATTTTTTGGGGATTTTTTGAAAAGTGTGTGGATGGAGATGGATGATAATAGAGATGTGGATAAATGGATTTGGAAGATATTTGATAAGGGGATAGATGAAGGACTCAAGCATCATATTCCATACGAGGTAATAAGAGCCCATGTGTGAAGTGACTATTGGATGTTGGTACAACCTTATTAGAATGGATGGATTATGCAAGGGAATGAATTAAAGGAATTTGATGGGGGAGATATGTAGGATAATGGATGGTATTTTGGAAAATGTATGGATAGAATGATGGAAGGGAAGTATGATGGTGGGATGTTTGCATGACCAACATTGGCACATATGGTGGTGGATGTGGAATGATAAGAGGATTAATAGATGGAGATGTGGGGATGATCGAGGAGTTGGGATAGTGAATTTTGGGACATAGGGACCCAAAATAGATTTAGGAGATGGAGGATGGGGATGTAGAGATTTTGGATTAGTAAAGAAAAGTATAAAGCGATATAAAAAAATTATCAAAAATTGATGTTTTTATACCCTCTATTTTTTCACTGATGCACAAAGCGGAATTGCTCAAGAGAAAAGTGCATACGCCTCTGTAACCTTCATGAATTCGCCCAGGCTGTAAGTTCGCCCAAGCTGTAAGTAGCGGTTTCACCTCTATAGACCGCTAGTAGGTTCACCTTTGTAGGCTACTAGCGGATTCACCTTTGTTTGTAGTGGATTCGCCTTTGTAGGTTGCTAGCAGATTTGCCTCTGAAGCTCATGCATTCACCTTTGAACTTCGTGTGTTTGCTTGTGTAACTAGCACATTCACCTTTTGGTACAGGTCAAGTTAGGCGCTCACAAAATCGCCCCTATAGCTCACAAATTCACCTTTGAAGGTTGCATATACACCTCTATACCTCACGCGTTCGCCTCTATAGTTTTAAGATCGCCTATGTAGGTTGCATATTTTCCTCTGAAGATCACGTATACGCCTCTATATGTTTCTAGCGCATTCACCTCTATAGTTTTAGGATCACCTATGTAAGTTGTGTGTTCACCTCTAAAGATTATGTATATGCCTCTATACGTTGCTAATGCATTCACCTCTATACTTTTCAGGTTCACCTATGCAAGTTTTACATTTTCCTTTGAAGGTCGTATATGCCAAGCTATATACTGCTAACACATTCGCCTTCGTACCTTTTCAAATTTTCCTATGTAGGTTTCGCATTCACCTGTTTGGATGTGGATTCGCCTATCTAGATGGGGGTTTGCCTCTTAATTTTTAGGGCTGAGTGGCTAAGTGAAAACGCCCGTCAACAAAGGTAAGTTCGCCTCTGTAGAGAGCGAATTTTCTCCTCTAGAAAATTCGCCTTATAATCTAAAATACGAACCTAAAAAATTTAAAACAATAAGAAAATATCAAATGGACCTGTGATGTGGGTCCCACCAGGCATGCCAGAGATGTGTGCAGTGTTTTTGTGCTCCTAAAATTGAAAGGAAATTGCAATAATAACCCAAGAAACACTCGGATTAGGCGATAGGAAACTCAAACCAGCATAAGGAGCCTCATGTTGTGTTGATTTTCCCACAATGTGCAATTGGGTGTACTGTGTTCACTCGAAAATCCGGCAAGATAATGACACTCGAATGAAAAATGGGTGAGAGAGGTGAAAAATGGCTAAGTGTTTGGATATATAGATTAGAGGATTTTGGATGGAGGGTAAGGATTGAAAGTTGAGATCAAGGGTTGAGATGCCTCATCTCAACCAACAAGGTGATGACACTTGTCATCACATGGGGAGAGGAGAGGATGAGGTGGAGGGTACTTGTAAGTACCCATGGGAAGGATGTGACAAGAGGGAATATTAAATTCCCTTTTAATCCTTATGAAAAAGAGAAGGAATTTAAAATTCCTTAAAAGACCTTGGAGGAACAAACATGGAATTAAAAATTCCATATGGGGATGTGGGAAGATTAAAAAGGAATTGGGAGGATGAGAAGCATTGATTGAAGGGTTGACCAAGGGGTAGATTAGGATAATTAATGAAGGATTAGAGGAAGGTTAGGTGGCTAATGGGGATTAAGAGCCCACTTGCAAATTATGGAGGATGTGACACCTTCTTAATCAATTGATAGGATTATGCAAGTTAATTAGGATTAGAGGAAAATTATAATGTGACAAGAGGAGAGAGAAAGGATAGAGCGAATTTCCTATAGGATTTGTGACTAAATTAAATAAATTAGTCTATTTATTTAATCTAGAGATGAGAGGTGATAAATGAGATAAAGTAATTAATTGATTAATTAAATACCTTAGGGATTTAGAGGACTTTAGGGATATTAATTATTTAATTAATGTGGATATGAGGATATTTAGATGAAAAGGGATCAATTTGACCAAACGTAAGTGGTCAAATTTAGGTGTGCAATATTAAATTATTCAAAAAATAATAATTTTAAAGCAAACTCAACTCTAGCTTTTCTTCTCTCAAAGGTGCCTCCAAGGTGAGTATTCCAAAGAGATGGTAAACCTTCAATGATATAATCAACAAAGGATTAATAAAACCTGCTCTAATACCATGAAAAGAATTATACATGAAATAAATGGAAAGTACTAATCCAAGAGCAATTGTTTGAAAGAAAATATTACCATCCAAGATGAAAACCAAAAGCATTGAGTGCATGCACACCAAATATCAAAGAGGAGACACAATATTTTGTAAGGGGGGGAAATAAAGAAAAAAACCCCTATATTATGAAGATGGCGTAAAGCCTAAAGAAAATTACAATGAGAGAATGAGAGAATGAGAGAGAGAGAGAGAGAGAACTCAAACATAGAATGTTTCATGTAAAGGAGGAAAGAAGCACCTCATAAATAGAGGTGAGAAAGGAGTTGCACATAAGTAACTTCAATGTCTATGCATGCCACCTTTCATCCTATATGTGTGCAAGGTGTCAAGATCCTCATAAGGAGGAGGCTACACCTAACCTTTAATATTCCTCCAAAGAGGGATTATAAAAATGAGTCATTCTCACACATGTGTGAGAATTCTCAATTAAGACAAAAGTCTTGTAGGGATTCCTTTGGAAAATTCCTATAAGTATTTAAATAATATTCACCTAAGTAAAGATTAAATTCTAACAGAAACACGTCATAATCTTGTCTAATTCTATCTTTTACCTTGTCTATGTAAGCAAGGCTATTGTACATTTTGAATATATATCTCATAGATCTTAATATCAAGCAAACTCGTTTCTTGCATACTCTCTTGTGGAAGGTTTTCATTATTTTTGCAAGTGGTCTTGGGTGTTGAGCTAATCTTCAACTCCTACAAGCTTGTCCTACAAGGTAATGAATATTAGCCTCCGATCTAAGAGGCAATCCCAACCATCCATAATCTAAACCAAAAATTTATAAAACCCTCATCCTCAAGGCCATTTCAACATTGTGGAAGACAAGCACATATATGCTTCCAAAATATTGGCAAGAGCAACAAGTCAAAGATCTCTCCATCAACAATATCTAGAGCAAATCCAAGTCATCAAAGGGAATGTTGGTAAAAAAAATTGTGTTATTACATTGTTTATTTCACTCTAACATAGGTATATGCAAGTTTAGAATAGAGTGTCCATTCCTTTTGCTTTATTCTAGATCTTGGCATCCACACCACTATTAATGGACCTTAAGTTTTTCATCAAAGAAAAAACTCACATTTTCAAATTTTTAATTATATCATTTATTTCTAATTGGGCTAGAGATTACACTTGTCCACTAACATAAATTTTTCATAAATGTTTCAAGGGTTTGTGAGCTATTGTATGTTTTTCCCTAAATTAATTACAAACTAAATTGCACAGCATAATTAAATTTAATCTCAACCATCATTTCAAACAACCCATTTTTACAAAAAGAGCAAGGAAGCATTTGTTAACATAATTTCTATTTTTCTCCATATTTAGAACACTTTCCTATAGACCCCTCATGATTTTGAATGGTTTTGCTTTAATTTCTTTGCATACTTAGAAATAAACCTACACAAATAAAACAAACTCTTTGCACAATCAAAACAAACAACCAATTTATTTACACAATGATTTTGATTATAAATACATCCTTTGGTTTTCAATCTATTTCATTTCTCACTAATTTTGCAATTTAAAACAAACAAGATGAATACCTCCAAAAAATAATGGCAAACAAACAAGTTAAATAAGCAATCCTTTCAACAATCAATGGCTTTCAAATTCAATCATTCTAACTCTTTCAAAGCAAACTAGGGCTTTAAGAAAATACTCCTCTCCTTTTTTCTCTCAGTTTCATAAGGAATAAAAGAATAGAATAAAAATGGGAACACTTTTTGCATTTATCACAAGTCTAAATTCCCAATAAGTTCATATTTCCTTATCCTATTTGCAAAAAAACTAGTTATTCTAACAATGAGATAAAATATATTTTACAAAATGCCTAAAATGTAACCTATTAACTTGCTATAATAAGTTTTTTTGTTAACAAGTCACAATTACCCTCCAAAGCACAAAATACCAAACATTTGTACTTTTGCAATAATAACAAAATAATGTGTTTTAACATGTATAATTTCACTATTTAAAATTCAAATGACTCCTTATAATTCTAAATACATTTTATCAATTCCTAAGGCAACAGTTACTCTCCACACTCATAGTAAACATAATTGCATGTCCAAAATCAATTAAAAGCACGCAAAAAACTCAACACCTACTGGTCTTATACAAATGGATATCCTAAATTGCACACAATTCAAGTATGAGTTCACATCCTTTTACTCTTTTAATTGAATTGGACAAATTAACATAATTACATAAATCTCTAAGCTCATCTCCTTAATTAACTACCATTTAGATTTTTATACCTACACACTTTAATCAAACATTATGCACATCTATCCAATAATGTAGCAATAGTTGAAGCGCATGATAAAATTAACCAACATATAATTCACATTTTAATTATAATATTTCAATTACAACATTATCATGATTTACAAAGAATACATTATTATATATGATTAAACATTTATCAAAGAAATAATGTAGAACCATAGAATTAACTCGATTGGCATATCATTATAAATGAAAACAATGAAGTTGAATACACCAAATAGGTTTAATCAAAAAATAATACATATATATCAAGTATAAGTACATCAAGTATTCAAACATATATACAAAACAAGTACAAATATCATAGGTCGTGACCAATACAAAAAAAGCATAGATGCATCCAATACAAAATTACATCATATGGAGAAGGCACAAACACTTGTGAACCCTACATAAATTGTCATTTCTCTCTATGATTAGCACATTGGCTATGTTGTAACCATTTACCACAAGTTATATGTTAAAGATTATATATATGATGAAGATTTCAACAATGTATAGGTCAACAACTCAAGGTAACCATGATGAGTTTGAGGTTGAGTCTAATTTTTACCTCTTAAATGGTCTTTTGTATAAAGCAAGTAGATTATGTGTACTAAAAGAGAGAAGAGTGGTTCTTGTTAGAGAGGCACATGTTTCATGGTTGGTTGATCATTTTGTAGTGACAAAAACAATGGAAAACTTGTAGAGCTATATTTATTGGTCATATTTGCAAGTGGATGTCGCAAAATTTATTCAAGGTTTTTAATTTTGTAGTGCTTGCAAGCCTAACAATAGAAAAATGGGGTTATACCAATAATTGGCAATGCCTTAAAAGCCATGGGGTAGCATATCCATAGACTTTGTAGCTATATTTCCAAAGAAAAAACATGGTCATGATTATGTTTTTGTTATTATAGATCATTTTTTAAAGAAGTGCATACCAATTAATTGGAAGCAAATTCTAAAAGAAAGCAATGTGGTGGAATAATTTTTCAAAAATGTTCATATTTACTTTGGTCTTCCAAAAAGTAATATTTCAGATCATGACACAAGGTTCTTGAGCAAATTTTGAGCAAATTTTGGTGCAAATTGTGGAGTAGGATGAACAAAAAACTTAAGCAATCTATGACATTACATCCCCAAATAGATGGGCAAACAAAAGTGGTTAACCTGGAAACTTTGGTGCAACTACTATGAGGGTATAATCTAAGGTATCTAAAAGGTTGGGACAAGAATTTGACCTACATTTGCACTTCTCTATTAGAGTTGTTTTTTTGTCTCCCCTCTCAAGGCTTGTTTATTTGTCACTAAGCCCATTTTACGTTTGCCATGGCATGTAAAAGGAAGGGCAAGGAAAGGGCGATGTAGAGGTGGATAGAGCAAGAAAAATTATTAGCAAGATGAGACAATTAAAGATATCAAGCAAGCTACAAGCTTGCCACGATAAACATGGAGTTGAGCACAAATTTCAAGTGGGTTACAAGGAATGGGTGTATCTTGGAAAAGAGAGACTACAAGGCACTTTAGGAAAACTCAAACCATTAGAATACAGTCCATTCCAAGACATGGAGTAGGTGAGAAGCAATGCTTTTAGGTTGGATCTGCCTTAATATATGAAGATCTTTTCTATAATTAATATTGACGAGTTTGGATTGGTTTAACCTTCAATACTTGTGATTGGTTTAACCCTCATTGCTTGAGGACCAAGATGAACTAGAAAATGATGTTGCCCTTGACAAGGTGGTATAATAGACCTGACAATGTGAGCATATGAAGTATAGTTAATTGGATGAAAAGGGCAAGCACCAAGCCAAGTGATGTGGATTTGTAAAGGTGAAGTAGGAAAGAAGTTCCCACATTCGATCAATCTTTGAACTTTAATGGACCAAAATTCTCTATTAGGGGATGTATGATCTATGAATCAAGTCAAATTGTGTTGGAGTAGGGGGATCAACATCAAGGCCACTAATTCAGACTTGACTAGGAGAACAATTAAGTGCCAAATCAATTGTATGCAATGCATGGCAATTGGCAAAATGTGTTAAAAGGTGTAAGGGGTGATTTAGAAGATTCCTGAAGGCTTCAATTCAATTTGTTGAGATCAAATATACTTGTAAAAGTGAGAATTGTGAGTTTTCCATGTGTACAAGTAACAAGCTTGTTAGAATTAGTGAACTATACATACTAGTAAACCATCAAACTAGTTATTTTTCACATACAAACTCAAAGGTAATTAGGATTTTTTCTTGGTTGGAGGTAGAGCAGATGTGAAGGGACTACTTGTTCATATTTGATAGCTCTAATGGTCCTTGTATGGAGATTTAACACTTGTAAATACCCCTAATATAATGGTATGAAGCATGAAAACACACTCTTCTAAATTTTTATTTGCATTGAGGATTTCTCCAATTGTATGTGTTTGTCTCTTATTTTTATGGTGGTTTGATCCTTGATATATATGTTTTCATTATGATTACATCTAATGCAATATCTATCTTAATATGGAATGATATAATACTATTTGTTTATTTATATTGAGAAGAGCTAAATATATCCATTAGAACTTGAGGTATAGATTCATCTCTTTATGGATCGCCCAAAGATTGACAAAACAGTTACCCAAAGCCTCATAATATTCCATTGGATCAACCATCAAATGCAATCCCAATTCTCATTTATGTTTTTTTTTCCATTGGTTGGTATGTAAATGTCAAATTTTAAATGTGATTATCAAATATTATTTTTAGCTGACATTTATGTTTGCCATTTAATCAACGATGAGATGTGATCCCAATTCTTATTCATGTTTTTTTTTGTAATTTTCAAAATTTTAATATGATTATCAAATATTATATTTTTTTGTTTGTATCTATATCTGTAAATTAAAATATTAGTTTTTGAATTGTTACTTTTAAATTCATAGACATTTTAACATGTTTATATTTTCCCTTTTCAAAATACATAACAAAGAGATATATTTGAAAAAATCCAATTTTGACCCTTTTTTCTCTTTTAAAAAATGGTAAAAATGGCATACCAGCGCCCATCCCCTAATAATTATACTCTTTAACACCTCATTATCATATAAATATTTGTCTACCACTAAATGAATATTTTTAATTTGAACAAACAAAATTATCTCTTGCAATAATTTACAAACTGCTCTCTCACATTTTGAATGTCATATAGCTCCCAAAGTAGTCTGGTCCAATGTTATCAAGGAAACGCAATATTACAGAAATAAAAGGGTCCAGATCAAAGTTCATTGCCGTAACCAACTTTTGGAACCAACATAAAAGTAAAAACATATAGGGAATCAGTAGGAAGCTCAATGGGTTGGGAGATTGGAAAAAATGCAATTTCAACCCCCAAATGAGCTAGGAAAGGCATTTATTGTAGTAATCCTTCTTGTGATATCGCTATCAGGAGTTTGACTCGTAAAACTACACGGTTGAATCCTGATAGCAATATCACAATTTGACACTGTGGAAAATACCTCCCACTTATCAAGTAATCCTTCTTGTTCATCATGAATATGTACACATCTTTTTGCTCGTTCCAAATCATCTCTTTGACACCAAGTGGGATTCCAAGGCAAGTCTAGAATCAAGGAAGCTCTCACAAGATTGGTAGTTTATTGTTTAGTTTTTTTCTAGGGATGTCTTCAACCCCACTAACAGTGGCCAAAAATTCTATTACAAATTTATAATTCCCACCTTGCCAAAGATGGGAAGAAGTTTTGATGGATTCTAGTGATACGAGTAGAAGACGCTATCATAGCGAGTCGTTTAAATTTTGATGGATTCTAGTGACAGTGGAAAATACCATTATAGTGAGCTGTTCAAAAACTATTGAGCTTAAATCAACTTGCCAGCTATATTACAATATCACCATAATGGCTCGAAGTGAGTTATGTATTACATGGCTGTATACTTCTCTCAACTGAATATGTAGCATATGGCTGGCCATTCCCAGACTAGGATACCGATCTATCTGAGAAATGCAACAAAGCAATCGTGCCATTCCTAAGGAGCCTGAACGAAACCAAAATAAACTGATATAGAAGTGTGATCGTTTCAGATTGGACATTGTAGAGTAATTCAAGTTGTTTAATTCGATTAGAAAGATAGTGAGAATTTGTCATTTATTGTCTGCTGGTTGAGAGGGGTTTTTATCATACAAAAAGACTGAAGATTAAACCTCAACAGGTCCATATAGGCCTTATGTGTGTGGACTTTGTTGAATTTGGGATCTTCACATCAAAGAACCTTTGAATAAAAGAAGGTATTATAGCTCTCCCTCGGTGAAATAAAAAATATAAACAAAAGCTATGTTATTTCAGGAGAGGAATGAAGTTATTTTTCAATTTTTTGCTACCGTTCCCAATGATTGACCAAAACTGTATTGCAAATGCTATGCCAAAAAAATTCATTGGGGAAAATTAATGCATTAAATTTAAGAAGCAGATTATATTTCCTATTGGGCGAATTAATCCAGAGTACATGGCAGAAAAGAACAATAAGTATACAGGATAAAGGTCTTATTTGATACAAATATCCCACGAAAATTGTATTGCAATTGCTATGCCATTTTTGACATTAATAGAGATCATGCATTAAATTAAAAACTGACTGCGTGCCCTATTTTAGACTTTAGTAATTATGAGATCATGACAGAAATGAACAATAAGTTGGATAAAGGATTTATTTGATACCATGCAAAAGCAACTATAGGATGCCAAAATCCTATTATAAACTATATTACAAATATAAAACCAAATTCTAGTAACTTTGTTGTAGAATATGCATTAGATTACACAGAGCAGGCAATGTCATCAATTATAAGACTGGGAATTAATTGTGAGATCATGAAAAAAAGAATAAAAGACTGGGCATTGATTATCTAAAGGAATTACTCAAACTAACCAAAAGTATCATTTGGTTTACAGCAATCCTATGTAGAAACCGACATTTCTACTCAGTCCATTGCAGAGAGGTGTACAGTGTAAGTACTTGACATATTCCTGCCAGCTAGTGGAAACCACGATAAATCCCTAATTTTGCAATAACTAAGCAGCCACGAACTGGCATGATCTTGGAAAGGTTTTATCAACAGCTGGATAGGAGGATAAGGATTAAGGCGGTGAATTTATCAGGCTTATTTGAGGATTTACATTCCAACCAAACACAAGAATTTCCACTTTAATATGCTACCTTCCAAGCCTAATGAAAGACATTAATGTGGTGGATTTTTCAGGTTTATTTGAGGTTTAAATTCCAGACAAACACAATGAGGCAAACTCAACCTCATATGGGAACAGATTTCAACATCCCAACTTGTACGATGGCCCATGAGGAACACCCGGAACACTCTGTTCTCTAATCAGGGAGAGGACATAAATGTTGAAGCCTATCACATTTTTGCTTTTTCACTCGTTAATAATATTTGGCATGTAGTAAAATTTATGAAACCGGGTAGTTTTATAGCCCTACAAAGCTTCACTCTGCTCATTTTACACTTCTCGCCATTTGATTTTTAACAAAATTTCATCAGTAGCAATGTATGTTTTCTGCATTTTAAATAACATAGCACATATTTGAGATCAACCTCGTCTATAGTGAAGTAATAACATTATGATCATGAATATTCAAGACATACAACTTAGTTTACCGAACATTGCTGAGTGGTTTGCCCTTGCATCATATCCAGTCCCAAACAGTACCACACTAACAAGACCCAATCTTCAACATAATGTTCTGAGCTTCAAACACATTAGAAAGATTAAAATACTTGAAACGCACAGAGATGCATTCCTCACTTGGCAGGAAATTTGCACTTCAGCTCCACATAATTAATAACATACTTAAAAATGTATGATTAAAATTTCATCTTTAAATTTAAAAAACTTAAAAAATAAGAAACTAAGAAATTCTTATTAGCAATGTGATTGCATGTTAAATTTGGAAGATGATATTGATGCTCTTGAATACCCCATCTCAAAACTTTTATCCAGCAAAGCAAAAGCAGTTACAGTACAACAAAAAATTGATGTTGGCTGTTAGCATGGGAACTGCTTATTAAAAAGTTAATGAAGTTGATCTGTCTCAAACAAAAATACAAATCATTGATGCATTCATCACTTCGCAGGACTTTTGCAATTGAACTCTTCTCATTTAGAAATGTACTAGAAAAATGTATTGATTAGAAATATGACAAAAACAATATTGCGCATCAGTAAAGTGATGCCAGGAAAATTTGTATGATATGTTGGCACTCTTGAATTCCCCTTAAAACTTTTGTCTAGCAAACCAAACAAGCAATAATTGTACACCAAATATAATGACTGGTAGCACAAGTCACTTCTTAAAATAATTAATAAAGTTTATGATTCTCATCCAAAAATAAATAATAATTTGGGTTTAATTTACAGTAGGTAATGTCCTAGGTCAGCTAACCTTAGTTCAGCAGGTCATGAGAGGCAAGCCCATCAAAATCTAACCCAAGACATATCAATCCAGTGAATCTGTCCCAGCAAATTATACAATCCAAACTATTACATACTCAGATTCAAATTAATACTTAAACAACACAAATAATGTCATTGTCTTTGACAAGCTTTGCAAGGATGCTGCTTAAAAGAGCAGCTGACGAGATGCAGAAAGGAGGAAAAGCATATAATGTCCATTTTTTCGAAATCAAGCCAAGTTGAAACCCAAACACCCATCATACATTTTCCATGGGTTTTGAAATTTTGGATTAATAAAGAGGGCCTCAAGTAAAGTTAAAATATAAAATTAGAAGGTCTCTTATACTTGAAGTTTATTTGAATAATTCCTCTCAAATATCAATCAAATGTCACTAAGGAAATTTGAAGTGTTGTCTTTTGCAGGAAAATAGTTCCTCTCAAATATTAATTAAAGGTCATGAAGGAAATTTGAAAAGTTATTCCTTTTGGAGGAGAATAATTCATCTCAAATACCAATAAAAGGTCATGAAGGAAATTTGAAGAGTTATATTATGTCTTTTAAAGGAAAACTCTGTTTAAGAGAGCCCAAGCAAGGAGGCATATATTGATAAACCATTCTATTTTCTGATATCTACTCTTTGTTGGAGCGTTGTCCTTTGGTTCATTAACCTCAGGATTGAAACCCTCTATGTTTAGAATTGGAGGATGAAAATCCACAATTCCTTGGAGTAATTTCACACAGAAATCACCATTGTGCAGATTTGATTAATCTCCAGTTTATAATTAAAGAAATCTATTGGAGGCAGCCACTGATATTTTATTTGTGCTGAGACATCAGTATCAACTGCCACAGCACACTTTAAAGGGGGTCGTCACATATTTCTTGTGTGTTTAAGTGTTACATCTTTTCCTATAGTCGCCATACATTTCTGGGAGAATATCTTTAGTATTTCATTGAATGTGCAATATTCAAAGTCAAATCTTATCAGATCGCAGCATATTGAGGGATTAATACTTAAGTTGGATTGCAGCATATTACTGCTGTCCCACAAGCCTCCATACCATTGCAGCCTGAGGTAAATCTATCGGACAAAATCAAGGAGGGCTCTGATTGGTGTTGACTGCTGCCCATACCAAAATAACATTAGATGCAGCATTGTTTGGCTCTTCAGGGACTGCCGATCCATACTTATGGAAACATCATTGCATTTTGGTGATATTTCTGCAGCACCATACACATTTTAATGTTGATCAGGTTGTGTGGAAGCAGCCGTACATCAACTTTTGGTTTCAATAATATTTGGTCAGTTTATTATATTTATATATACCAGCATTGCTGTAAGAGCTGACATTGGTTATTTAATTGAATACAGCATAAGAAGCACAAGGAGTTTGAAATTCTATATTTACTAATTGCATTATTGCAGTCTCAATCATATAGGCATTGGAATATATTCAGCATTTCCGGACAGCAGATGATATGTTTGCATTCATAAGTGGCTTATGACATTTTATGTGGATATGGGAATAGTCAGATAATTATCTGCTATGAATACCTTCAGCCCATAATTATTTTTTGGGCGCAGCAGTAAACATTAAACACTGGTAACATAGTGATATTTAATATATTCCAGCACATAGTTGTAATTCTCAGTGCAACTGGCTTTAAGAAATATTCAGTTCACAGGTCTGATTGGTAAATAAATACTTATCTATTTGTAAATACAAGTTGATTAGTCAAGGATTGACTCTACGGTTCTGTGGCTTGCCAACATTACTCATAATTTGATTAAACCCGATCCTGACTTCATTTCTGATTAGTGAGATTAATTGGTGAAATTCAGTGAGTTGAATTTAATAAAATCAGAAGATCACAATTCCATTCTGGATATATCAATGGTATATTAAATCAGGAGAAGATCAAATATTCCATCTGGGCTATTACAAAGCAGCAACATTCTCTACAATCCACTTCCTCAAGGGGTTCAGCTTCATTCCAATTTCAATGGGAAAAAAGTCCCTAAAAAGCCCCAAAAAAAATCAAAAATGGCTAGTCTTGACTACTTCCTCCCATGGCAACAGAACTGTTGCAGCAATTCTTTTCAATCATAAGAAGCATGGGAAGCCAAAGCCTTTCCTTCCAGATCAAAACCCATTTTCAGTTCTCTGCAATCACCTTCACAGAAATGCAAATCATTCAACTCTTCTCATGTGGGTGGTTATTCAGAATCATCAGCAAACTCCCCAAAAACTTTTATCACAGAGGCTTAAATGTATTCTCCAGCTGATATTATTTATAGACATACCACGCTATACACAGCCAGCATCAATTTTCCAATCCTGAGTACATAAATTGAACAACAAAATGAAGAGGGAATGTCAGAGAAAACGCTAGCCTTCGTCATACATGGAAACTTAGAGGAGCACTAAGAAATGTTTTGAGCTAGATATCTATTCTTTCTCATGCAATGGGCCTCAGGGACTCAACTGCATAAGGACTAAGAACCTCTCACAACCCTTTTCCTCCTCCCTGGGCTGCAGAAGGATATCTTCTTCGGCTGACTAAAAAACAAGACCTTCAGATGCTACACCTGGTCCGTTTGCAAATTGTCTTCTGACCATGATGCAGATATCCAAATCAGCACCTGTTGACCTCAGAACTCAGAACCAAATACTGTGAATTTGAGAATTAATGTCAACCAAAAGTGACTATCTCTTCCTTGGTCACTGTTGATTCCTCAAAAACGGATTCACGGGCTATTATGGTGGAGGATAAGAAGAAAAAGGTCATGTGAATGGCTATCAAGAATACTTCATATTTCTTTCAATCCACCTGCAAGATCAACTATAAAAAATTTATTAAGAAATGGGCACCGTTCCCCAAGTCTATGACATGTGAGACATGGAACTGGTTAGTGCCAAAGAGTATAAGAAGGGTCAAGTTCATACTGATGATCCTTGCCTAGATTTGGATGCTACTGATGAAAAAAAGCATCAACTAAGGAATGAGGTCCCGGATAAGACTTAACTCTTCTTCTTCTCATCCACTGCCATCTACTTTTGTCTTTGAAGGAAGACCATCTAAATCATCTGCACAAAATAATCATTCTGGCATGCATAGTGCCATTTAGGATTTGTACTCAATTAGGCAAGAATTTAAACTATAATTATTAACCAGAAAATATTGAGAAGGCAAGGTGAATATCTGCACAGGAAACATCATCAAGAAATGTTCAGGGACATCCTGAACATAATGTTAATGGGTTTAATGGGTTCATCATGGGTGAACAAGACATGGATGGTGGAAATGCATGGCTGGAAGATGATGCATGCACGGCCAAAATCTACCTTAAGGCTTAAAGAAGAATATCTACCTAACCAAGCAGAGAGAGACCTGCCCAAAGAAATGATGAGCCGTCTGCATGTGAGTGTCGGGACAAAACAGCCTATAATTAGATCCAGACGATGAATCTCGGCCAAGATGTTCAAAGAATGAACCCTGTCCATGCGATCTTCTGGAAGAAGGCCTCTAGGGAGGAGCCAAACCAAAAAGAACAGGAGAATATGAATACAAAGAAACAGCAATATATAAATAGACAGGGCAACTTATATAGATATAGAGTTAAAAAAATGTAAACTAGGAGCTTGCTATGTATGTAAATTTTAATGAACAGATTAATGCACAGAAAATTAATTCAAAATCAGACACAGTAACACAGCAAATACCCTGGGAAAACCCTCCTCTTGAGGGAGAAAAACCCAGCAACAAAGATCTCACTTATATATATCAATAGAGGCAACGATTCTCTTTACAATAAGGCCAATTATAAGGCCAATCTTCAGCACCAACAGAAGATACAACTACAGATAATAATCTGTACTTCTAAATCTCTAAATCTGCCTTTAAAGGAAATTCGCAATCTGCTCTTGAAGAGATTCGCACTCTGCTCTTGATAAGATTCGCACTTGAATAAAATGAATGAATCGAGCTTGAATGAAAAACAAATGATAAGTGAACTCCTATATATACAATTTGAAGAGGCACCTCCTTCTATAAAGCAAGTCGGCCAAGTAATGAATATATATCTCAAGATAGATGAGACCAATCAATGGTAAGTCGTCCTCATGTGAAGTCGCGCCAATGAAGGAAGGTCGGCCTTGGATGAAGACGTGCCTCTTTATCTCTTTGATAAACTCGAGCCATACATATAAATTAAATAGCCTTATGGCTATCATTTAATTTATCAAGCTGGAATATTTAATCGAAGCTGTATGTTATCATTAACACTCCCTCTTAGCTAGAGAGAATACTTCCAGCTACTCAAAACAAATCACCTCAACATGATGCTCATCACATTGGCTACAACCAAATGTGAAAGAAAGGAATATCACCTCAACGTGATATTAAATATCGCCTCAATACGATATCAACCATAATGGCTACAACCATACTATGGTAAGTACAAGTGTTCATCACTTGCGTGATGTTGTCACCTCAACGTGACTTTCACCATGACTCTCTGAGAGGGTGAAACACAAGTACAACATATGTCATGGAGTCTCACACATGACATCCACCATGACTCAGCTCAAAGGGTGGACACAAGGGCTTTCACCTCAAATTCCTCCGTCTCAGAGGAAAATGCAATAACAAGGGCTTGCACCTCAAATTCCTCCGTCTCAAAGGAAAATGCCTTAACAAGGGATTTCACCTCGAACTTCTCTCACAGAGAAGAACCCATTAAACAAGGCTCACTGATACTGAGACTCTTTCTCAGTCAAGGCTGGATTCTCCACCATACCAAGCTTATCTCAAAAGTACACAAACTTTATCCTGGCGAGAGGCTTGGTGAGAATATCTGTCGTCTGCTCATCAGTGTTGATGTACCTCAACTGTACAACCTTCCGCAGTACCATATCTCTCATGTAGTGGTACTTGATCTCAACGTGCTTGGTTCTGTCATGGAACACAGGATTGACAGAAAGCTTCACACAACTCTAATTTTCACAATGAATGATAGTAGGCTCCATTGATTGTCCAAACAATCCTGCAAGGAGCTTACGAAGCCACACTACTTCCCGAGTTGCCATACAAGCTACAATATACTCTGCCTTTGCTGTACTTAATGTTACAGAAGACTGCTTCCTATTGCACCAGGAAATCATAGCTAAACCCAAACTGAAGCAACAACCAGAGCTGCTCTTCCGATCTGTGACACAACCTGCCCAATCAGAATCAGTGAAACCATGTAACTCCAAATCTGCATCTAAAGTATACCTCAACCCATATCCAACTGTGCCACGCAAGTATCTCAGGATATGTTTAGCTGCAACAAGATGTATGTGTCTCGGATCACACATAAACTGGCTAAGTGCACTCACTGCATAGCAAATGTTAGGTCTAGTGTTAACTAGATACATCAAAGATCCAATTAGCTATCTGTACAAAGTGGGATCCACCAAGTTTGAATTAGCTGCAGCCTCCTTCAACTTGTGTAAGTTGGTCTCCATAGGTGTGGACATGGATTTGCAATCCATCATACCAAATCTCTTAAGTATATCAATGGTGTACTTTCCTTGACTTAGAATCATCTCATCTGGTTTCTACCAGACTTCTAATCCAAGGAAGTAATGCATGAGCCCAAGGTCCTTCATGTCAAATTCTGAAGTCAACTCCTTCTTACACTCAAGAATCAGGTGATATTCTCCAATAAGGATCAGATCGTCAACATATAAAACCAAAATTAATGCATCACCATTGATTACCTTGAAGTAGAGATTTGAATCAGCATCATTCTTTAAGCAGCCCAAACTTGACAGGTACCGATCAATCCTTTCGTACCATGCACGAGGAGCCTGCTTAAGACCATGCTTAAGACCATACAAGGCCTTCTTCAATTTACAAACATGTGACTCCTTCCCATGAACCTCAAATCCATCAAGTTGCTCTATATAAACCTCTTCCTCAATCACTCCATTGAGAAAGGCTGCTTCATGTCCATCTGGTGAATCTTCCATCCTCTAGATGCGGCAATAGCAATGATGGTTCTGACAGAAATATAGCGAGCAACAGGAGCAAATGTTTCTTCATAATCAACTCCCTCTTTCTGAGAGAACCCACGAGCCACAAATCTTGCTTTGTACTTCTCAATGCTTCCATCTGCAACATGCTTAATCTTGAATAGCCATTTAGAAGATACCACAGACTTGCCCTCGGGTCTAGGAACAATATCCCAAACATCATTCTTAAGAATTGACCAATACTCCTCTGTCATAGCATCTTTCCAAACCTGATGACTAGATGCTTCCTCAACACAGATAGGCTCGGATTCTATAATCTGACTCATCAAGGCAACATAACTAGAGAACTTATGTGGCCTTTTGCTTTCTCTGAATGTGCCTCTAGGAGCTGCAAAACTTTCAGCCTCTTGCATAGTATGACTGGCCCATAGAGGTCTCTTTCTCCCAACAACAATGTTAGTAGGCCCATCAGTAGGTTCCTAGGGTTCAACAGGATCAATATCTTCTTTTGGTTCTGAAGTCTCCCTCTGAATCTCAGGAGTATGGTCAACTTCCATATCCTTGAGGAGACTCTTCATTATCAATCTCCATATGAATCCCCCTGGATCTTCTGAATGCAACATCTTCCTCGAATGTGACATCCCTACTAATCTCGATCAACTTTTGACCTGGGATGTATATTCTGTAGGCTTTTGATGTCTCACTGTAGCCCACAAATATTCCCTTCTTGCCAGAAGGCTCCAACTTGGTTCTCTTTTCCTTGGGAACATGAATATGGACAAGACATCCAAATATCCTCAAGTGACTGACTTTAGGCTTCTTCCCTATAAAGGCTTCTTCTGGAGTCATATTCTCCAAAATCTTATGAGGACTTATGTTCTGAACATATACAACTGTCCTGGAAGCTTCTGCCCATAGGAAGGTTTGCAAATCTTGATCATGGATCATGGCCTTCGCTGCTTCCACGATCGTCCTGTTCTTTCTTTCTGCAACACCATTTTGTTGGGGATTATAGGGAACACAGAACTGCCTCTTAATCCCTGCATCAATATAAAAATTCCGAAAACTACCAGAGGTGTATTCTCCACCATTGTCAGATCTGAGGACCTTAATTCTTTTACCAAAAAGATTTTCTACCAAGGCTTTAAACTCTTTAAACCTATCCAACACTTCCTCAGATTCTTTAGATTTCAAAAAATAAATCCAAGTTTTCCTAGAGTGGTCATCAATAAACAAAACATAATACAAGAATCCACTCGAAGACGAAACAAACATAGGACCACATAAATCAAAATGAATAAGATCTAAAATACACTTAGATCTATTTTCTCTACTATGAAAAGGGGCTTTTATATTCTTACCCAATGCTCAGCCCTTGCAAGTACCTTCGTGCTCCTGGTTGAACTTAGGAAGGCCCGTTACCATCTTCTCCATGATAGGTAAGGCTCAGAAGTGTAAGTGAGCCAATCTCCGATGCCAAAGATCACAAAGACTTGAAGAGTCATGAACCAAAGCATGTAAAGAATGTGTACCTTGTAAAGGTTTTCATGTCTAACTCTAATAATTTGAGCATCCTTGAAGCTAGAGTTCTCCATCCACACTAGAACTTTGCCTTTGGAGAAGGCAACTTGATATCCTTTATCTTCCAAGGCTGAAATAGAAATAAGATAGCGCTTGATTCCGGGAACATAAAGAACATTACCCAACTGAAGTGTGATGCCGAAATCCAAATGAAGTGAAGAGGTCCCAATTCCTTTCACAAAGTAGCTAGCATCATCTCCAATGATGACTTGTTCGGAAGACTCCTTTTCCACCAAACTTGATAAGTGCTCCTTAAAGCCAATGATGTGTCGTGAAGCACCACTGTCGATTATCCAAGTGTTGGTGTCGGAAGGTACAGTGCTTGATAATGCCGAATAGAACAAATATTCACTTGAATCCTTTTGAGGAGAGGCATCATCAACATCTGCAACGGTAACTTGTTGCTTAGGTCTAGTTGGACAATACTTGGCGAAGTGCCCAAACTTATCACACCTAAAACATTGAATCTTGGACATATCCCTCTTCTTCTTGAATGGAGGTGCATCATCATTTCCCTTGTCCCGATTCCTCTTGAAGAATCCTTTTCTTCCATCTGTTCCTTTCTTCTTTGAAGTATGGGAGGCGAAAACATGAATATCTTCATTCTTTGAACTTTGACCAACGCCTCTTGCCACCAACCTTGATTCCTCTTGAATGCAATCAGATCTTAGGCGATCAAACTTAGGCAATTTTGACCTTGCACTGATTCCCTGAATGTAAGATTCCCAAGACAAAGGCAGCCCATTGAGAGCCAGCATGGTCAGATCCTTGTCATCAACCATATGCCCAATTGTAGAGAGTTGATCTCTCAAATTTGAAATCCTCATGAAGTATGCAATAATAGATTCTCCTTTTGACATCTTCACATGATGCAATTGATGCTTTAGTGCAAGTGCACAGCTGGTGTTGTTGATTTCGTACATCTCTTCCAAGGTCTTGAGCATATCTCTCGCTGTCTTCAACTTAGAGATGATAGGAACAATATGATCCTTGACGGAATCAACTAATATCTTCATTGCTTTAATGTCTTTCTTTACCCACTACAACTTTTCTTCTTCCTCCTCAGGTTCAAAAGTGCTAGACTCCACGAACTCACCCAAGTCATTTTCACGCAAGGTAAGCACAATCCTAAATCTCCATGAAGTGAAGTTGGATGCACCTTCGAGTCTATCGTCAACCTTCAACCCATTCACCATCTTGACTGATGTAGATAAGTGAACAAAATAGGGTATGTTGATTAGCAATAATCTGATCACGATCCTCTCAAACCCGCTCTGATACCATGTAAATTTTAATGAACAAATTAATGCACAGAAAATTAATTCAAAATCAGACACAGTAACACAGCAAATACCCTAGGAAAACCCTCCTCTTGAGGGAGAAAAACCCAGCAACAAAGATCTCACTTATATATATCAATAGAGGCAACGATTCTCTTTACAATAAGGCCAATTATAAGGCCAATCTTCAGCACCAACAGAAGATACAACTACAGATAATAATCTGTACTTCTAAATCTCTAAATCTGCCTTTAAAGGAAATTCACAATCTGCTCTTGAAGAGATTCGCACTCTGCTCTTGATAAGATTCGCACTTGAATAAAATGAATGAATCGAACTTGAATATAAAACAAATGATAAGTGAACTCCTATATATACAATTTGAAGAGGCACCTCCTTCTATAAAGCAAGTCGGCCAAGTAATGAATATATATCTCAAAATAGATGAGACCAATCAATGGTAAGTCCTCCTCATGTGAAGTCACGCCAATGATGAAGGAAGGTCGGCCTTGGATGAAGACGTGTCTCTTTATCTCTTTAATAAACTTGGGCCATACATATAAATTAAATAGCCTTACGGCTATCATTTAATTTATCAAGCTGGAATATTTAATCGAAGCTGTATGTTATCATTAACAAAAGAGCCATCAAAGAATGGTTCTAATTTGCACATAATGATGTAACTGTGAATCATGAGTAATATAATGACCAATTCATCAATTATCATTGATCTTGTGAATAAATGGATGTATATTCTGTTATAAGCATATTCATATGAGTAAATGTAACATCCACCCAAATCTCTCCAAACCACAATTAACTACTAACATGTGTTACTTTAATACCTCCTTTTATTCAGACTAACAACAGATGGGGATCTCAAGGATCTGTTGCACCTCAAGTGAGCTCTTAGGTCCTTCTAGGCCTAAGTGATAGGCCAATGTAGCAATTCCTCTGTTTTATAGTCATTAGGCAGAATTGAACCGGAATAATAATTTGAAGGAACACCCACACCCAACAACAATCAAGGCTCAGCAAAATTCTTGAGACATCCAAGCAAAAAGCCTGAACACACCCAAAACTTGATGTAAAGATAGAAGAGACCTGAAAGAAGATTTTGTCAGAAAATATGGACTGCATTCCATGAGGACAAGATTTCCCACAAAGTTATATATGTTTTGTATGCTTTGAATGTTCTAGACACCACCATACCTAGTTGGGCCTGAGGCTGTGCCCCAGCTAGGAAATATGAGGGGTCATGTGTCGGTTTGGGGGCATGTGCCCCTGTAAAAACACTTTGGGCTGATATAGGTGGTTTTTTGGCCATACTTTATATCCATTGTATCATAATACCATTTAGCAGTTTCCTAGAGTGATGTGCCAATAAATACTCACTCAAGGGTTAGGGTTAATCACAAATGAGAAATATCTTATTGTATTGTAACAGTTCAGTTAAATTAGTAAGTAAATAATGTTTTTCTGGATTTTTTCTCGATACCGTTTCCCAAGGTAAATAATCATGTTATATTATGAGTATGCCATTACTTTCATTCTATTCATATTGCATTTAAGATTCTATAACCATTGTTTGTCCTGCATAAATTTACCAGAATCATTTTCCCTTCAGAAAAGACAACCTCCCCATGAGGTAACTCTCTTGTTGACATTTTCATGGATGTTTTCTGATCAATTTTGTAGTTCCAGGAAGCTTTCTTTTCTTTATCAGATGTCTTATATAATGGCAAGAGAGTTGCAAAGGATTTGTTTGAGAACCCACCCTCTCGAGCAAACAATTTGTATTGTAACAAAATATGGTTAGTCAGTACAGTATTGATCCTACATACTCTATGATGGTAAAGCCCCGAACCTTTTAAAGGGCATTTTTTGAGCAGGCTCCATCAATAATGTGTTTTGAATGAAGTCATTTCCCTGCATTTCAGGATAGGAATATGATTGCATATTTTACCTCCCTAAGCCTGAATTTGAAGATTATTGCATTTCCATATGTCCTTTATAATATGAGATCTGTGGAAGATGCTACTGCCTTTTAAAGACTCTCACGCCTCCTTAAAGGACTTTTGTCTTTTATCAATATGAAATCAACTAAGCATCGCTTTGTTTACGTGTAAAACTTTTGAACTTTAACAAAGAAAATTCTCAGATTGATGCATCTTACATTGCTTGTTCTAAACTTGTCACCTACTATTCTACTTTCTGAGAGTCTCAAGCTGCAAGAGACTTTGTAACCAAACTTTCAGATCAGTCAGACAAGCTGCATTGTCCCACGATGAACCTGTTACCAATTTAATCTTAACTTTAATTTAATCTTAACTTTAAATATTAGGGGAGGAGATGCAGACATAGCTTTGGCATTGAAGGTATTTCAACCGCTACTTCCTGTTTTGGTTTCTTTAAAAAATCTTTTTATGACTGAGCTTTGTATCTGTAAAGAACCGTCCACCTTGTTACTTCAATGAAAAAATACTAATAGATATATTCCACAAAAGTTTTACATTCCTGCAACTGGATTCATTGTGCTTTAAAGAAAAATATGTAGTTAAACACTCATTGAGTCAATCACGCCACAGCTGACATTATATCAACTAGATCAAGAAAACAAAATTCTATTTGCTAGATTATTCCTAGGGCATTGTTGGAAACACTGACTTGATGTCCCCTATCTACAATACTTACGATCAGAAATTACCTCCAAAGCCTCAAACGGACTCTGAAAAGTGCACCAGTAGAGCATTCATAACTGAAATATAAATTTGCCATCACAACAGTTGCATAGATTATAAGCAATGTAGGAACAGGGATAAATTATGGATAGAAAAAAAATACTGGCATTTTTCACATAAAATTCAACATGTTGCAAGAACCCATTAGGCATAGTATTTTGCTGCACTTAGTTCAACTGCTCAACATGCTCGTATCATTCTCGCTATATACATCTTTTTGTGGACTAGTTTGCTTTGTGCAAAGCACTAGGAAAAATACATAGCACATCACATTGAAACGGGATTTACTGTTTACAAAGGAATTCAAAACAATACAGCTTTTATAAACAAAAGCATTAATAAGCCATAACAGAATGCTAAGGTAATTCTCTTCTGAGGTTAAATTTATTTTGATTTTAAACAAAGACCATCTCCGAATCAAATTATATTCATAAGTAATTGGAACGACCAAAATAGCTCAACTTATGTCAAATCTTAACGAATTTAATGGTCAAAACACATGAAAGTTCTTGAAGTAAATTATAAACTCCATCAAACTTTTAGAAATCTTCTTCCAAATAATATAAAGGCTCCAACGTAGATCCGTTTCAACAAAATCCCTAAAAATACAACGGCAACTTTCACCAAACATTTGCTGTGATAAATTTGTGAAGTTTGAACAAAAATCGTAATACCTCTTTCAGAAAATCACCAAGAGAGAAAACAGCATGTAGATCAAGCCGCATGCATACGCCACCAATTTGTGGTGTTCATCTCCATGAGATGCAAGAACAAGCAGCAAGTTGCTGCATGCCCTCGTGCACCAAACCACAGTAACCGCTGCCATGACAAACATGATAACCCCTTGATGTGGGACAAAGAGTGCGAGTGCTGAGAAAATCACCATGGGCAACATACAGTAGCCCACCAAGCTAAGACACCGGTACAGATCCAAGCTACCATTCTTCCCTGCCAGCATGTTGAATACAACATAGAGGTATAGCGACGCCACGGTAATCCAACCCAAAATGACCCCAAAATGAAGCTTCCCTGCCAGCAGCTGAAAGATCCCAAATGCAATACAGAATAGAAATGGGCCCGAGAGGTCTGCATTCTCGTGCAAATTGGGATTAACCCTGATCGGATTCAGAAGGTTTAGGGTCTTTTTTGTTATGAGGCGGGTATTGATACCTAATTCTTCCAGCAAAGGAGGCTCGTCTTCGAAGGCTCCAAAACTGTTTCTGGAGTAAGCAGGAGGGGGTGCAAATGATGTAGGGGCAGATCCAACGTCAAATGACATGAATTGAAGATTTGTGCTAACAGGGGGCCTAACCTGGGGTTGGAATGGAGGGTTTATAGACCTTCTGGGCTGGGACACAGGGATGCCACCACCCAAATCCATCGGAGGTACATTAAATTCTCTGGCACCCATTATTAGAAATGCAGATTACCGTATTCCAAATGCCTTAACTCCCTTATGGTTTATGGCCAACACAAAATAGACCCAGATTTGAGGAATAATCCAGATCTGGTGACAAAAATACCTGTTGTTTGGCGTGCATTAGAGAAGTTTGGCGAAAGCGCCCTTACTGATAATCCTCTGCTCCTCGGCCGGCCTGCCTTGGCCGTGATCTTCTTTTGGCTGTAAGTTGGTTTCTTTGGACTTAATTTAAGTCGCAATTCCGATATAAACGATCCGCACAAGGACGTAAAGGATCCAATGAATTCTTTTCCTTGTAACTATTTCTTTTTTCTTTTTTTTCCGCCAGTCACTACATTTAACTTTTTCTTTATGCGTAAGCAGGTTTATTGATTTTTTAAAATAATTTTCCCTTAGTAAGTATTTGGAAAAAAATTAACATGACATAAAGGTGAATAAGTAGTTTCTCTCAAACATTTACTATAATTTATTTGCAACAATCTCTATATTTCTAAATTAGTGGGAATTTATTTCTTTTAATGAAAAATGGATTTATTATTTTTTATTAAAAAAAATATATACTATTCAAAAAAAGGATAGTAGAAGGCACATCTTCAAAGTTTATGCAAGGTTAAAGTTCAAATAACAAAATAAAATTTCATGTAGATAAGTTCAAACAATAAGAACCAACAAAGTCACTAGGCAATAAGAGCTACATTATCTAGGGGATTATGGTCATTTAGTTTACCCCGCCCAATACATTAGCAACGATGGAACCATCAATAATCGATTTCCAACCAATGAGAACCCGTCATCTTCTTGATCTTCATCTCCAAGTTATTGGACATGAATAGGAGAAGTTGCTAGATCCACGCAAGGAAACTTCCCAAAATTTGGCTAGCTAGGAGCACCATGTGCATGTGAAGAGGTCGACAGCAGGTGAGAAGGTTGAGACCATCCATAGACAACATGATCCCTAGCTCATCTAAAAAGTGATTGAGAGCCACGTTACTAGGAGACATGATCTCATCTAGAAAGCTAGCTACATCAATGTTTATGCCGACATCTAAGGGAGTGACTTAATAGGAGGCAAAGGGAGATGACACTCTAGTAAGCATACAAGGGGCATTGCCCCGATGATCGAAAAGCACTTGTACATGAGTGACTTCAATTTCAACTTTGTTCACTTGCACCTTAATTTGTATAAGCAGGTTGGAGAAAATCAAAACTTTAGTGTAAAGAAAGAAATGAATATCAGTTCTACACAACTACTAAAAATAGTAGAATTTATGTCTTTCCAAATGCTAAAAATATTCTTCACCCTAAATGCATGCAAAATTTAGGTAAATTTGAAAGGGAGCTAGGGCCAATCTTCTAAAAAATCATGTCATGAAAATGATTTTGGTTTGAATGGCTTAAAGAAGTCATGATTCCAAGTCCAAGCTTCCTACGCTTTGGTACAAAACCAAAAGAGGTGCTTGAGAGTCTCAAGTTGTCCACAAAATAGATAATGGGGATTAAGAACTCCCAAATGAGACAAGTGGGATCCAAGTGGAAGGCCTTGATAAATTATGTATCAAGAAAAATGAGCAAGCTTAGGTTCAAAAATAGTCAACCAAACAATCTAGATATCTATAATGCCAAGTGCCCAAGGAGGATTGGAGGTGCCAACAGAGATTTAACTAAGCCACTATGGGAGATGATGTATAAGTCGCATGTATCCCTTATGAGGTCTCTAGTCATGAAATAGTGTATCTAGATACCATTTCTAATCCTTCCACTAGGGCTTGAAATTCCTAACCCTAAATTTATGAACTATTTGGGTAGGAATCGCATCAATAATTGTCTATTAAGTCTCTCGGTCCTAGTTTGAAAATTAATTTATTAATTTGCCCCAAAGCTAAGTTAAGAAAATTTTGGTGACTTTGTTGAAAAGATATGGGAACATTTTTATCCCTCTTTTATAAAACTTCAAAGTTCAAACCTAAGGAGCTTCAGCTAGAGATTAGTCTTGATCAAAAAGAAATTGAGACCACCAAATAAATCATTGATTAATAATAGAAAAAGCATTGCAATAGTCATTACCAACCCACAAATTCCAAGGCTTGATGGACTTCCAAGCCTTCTTGATGTTTTTGATAAAAAATGTGGCTTGTATCTAAATAAGTCCCTTCATAGTGAGGGGAGTATGAAGCCTAAGGTTTTTCCAAGCTAGACACCTAGAGGGCACTCCATATGATATACAATGCTAAGTAGAGATTTTTTAGGCATCCTCACCCTCTAAGGCTTTTGTTAATCCATTTAACAAAAAGTGTTAAGCCTTGATAGAAAATTAAGAGTAAGCCTAAACGCCCAAAATCATGATGGAGAAAACAATTTCCCAAGCCACAAATTGAAAGCCTTTGTTACCATCAAAACAGGCCCAAAGAAAGTCTCTAAAAAATAAATTAAATTAGAAGCATTAAAAGTATCCCAACAAGAGGAAGAATACAAATGAGTTGCAACCAAACTTTTAGAGCACACCTAAAATTTACTATATGTTGGGTGAATATTTTGCAATTCCTTTAACAATTACAAAATGGTAATTTCATCCACAGCTACAATGAGAAATTAATCTCTCCTCTCAAAAGGGGGAAGCTCCCTTCTTACTGCTCTCTAAACTAACTAGTAACTAAGCAAGATTATATACACTAAAACTATTCATTGGGTGTTACAGTCATCTTTTTATCTTTTTTCAAAAAAGATGTTTCTTTCTTACAACAATACTTATTATGACAAGTAAACTACTTCAAAGTATTATCCCAAGCAGTAATAACCAACATCCAACTTGATTAGACGTAAGAATAATCAACAAAGATACCAATAATTTTCATAGTTTGAAAACAAACAAAAGCTCAAAGACTTTTGCTATTTCCAACAATGATTCTAAAAAATAGCAAGTGATGTATGTTACAACTCAAAGACTCCAACAAACAACACCAAAATATCCACACGCGAATAACCGTAGCTCAAAGTATTTGTCTTATTAACCAAGTTCTCATACAAACATATAAGCTCCAAATGTAATAAGGTAGCACAAAGACTATCAATATTATATTTGAATTCCCTTCAACAATTAAATATCATGCCACTTTATAAACCAAATTCAAGAAAATGTGATAAGAAAGACATAAGAACAATCTTACACATAATTAATATGCTCCAAAACATAGGTTGGATGCAAATGCACCTCTTTTATTGATTAATTTTTTATATGCACATTCAACACAAAGATTCAAGTATGCTTCTCAAAATGGGTAGCATTTTTCTTCAAAATATTAAAGGTCCATTACAAAAGAAACTCCCTCAAATATATAGAGGAGAGTTGAGAGCTAATCTAGGAAAGCAATAATTAATTTGACTTATTCAACAACACAATCCAATTTTATTTAGGAATCGTGTTGTTTTTACATGTAACTACATATTGAAAAAAGACATGTAAAATGTTGAAAACTAATTACATAAGCAAAAATACTAAAAAAAAAACTAAGTCTAGGAAAGACCCATCCATCATTCTCCACCATCTTTCCCCAAAAAGTCCTCATATTTCTTCAAGGTCGCCTGGACTTCTTTATTATTAGGACCTGAGGTGTGCTTGGAGATAGCAAGAACTTTTTTTATTGATTTCTTGACGATATTGCAAGCTTTCTTGTGTCTTTCCAACAATACCTTACAGATTATCCAAGGTGAGTTGAATGTCTAGCAATTTGTCCCTTGAAGCCACTGAGAAGGCTTGATCTTCAAATTCCTTTTGGATCATAGATGTGATCTCCTAGGTAACTCCATCAGAGAGAAGGATTTTCTAATTGTCATCCAATAATTTACAAGGCAACTCCTCAATTTTTTTGACAAGATTTAAATCATTGTCTTCACTAACTTCCCAAGTTGCCTGCAAGTCTTTGATCAAACCTTTGATGACATGTATCTTATGTCTCATTGTTTCCTTCACCTAAAATATTTCTCTATTGGGAATTATCCCAATATCTACTAACACATTGAGCTTCATTTCCTTCATCTTAATCCAAGCCTCTAGAATGCCTTTTATTTATTGTTTCTCTTGGAAAAATACATCAATAGTTTTATCTAGCTCTAATTTTACATCTTCCATATTTTCCATTCTCTCTATAGTTGACTTTAGAAGTTGTGTTCCTTGTTCCCTCATTCTATCAATAAAATCACCCACTACCCTACCTATAGAATGAGTCTTCTCTACCTTTTGTATGACAAGTTCTTTAGTATTGGTTGTCACGGGTTCAACAGACTCCGAAGATTGGGTGATCTTCTGAAGTACTGAGGTCAGTTGTTCCATTCTAGCTTTATATTGATCCTTTACCTTTTTCTCTTGATCATACTTCTCAATAAGAGAAGTCAGTGTCAATTGTGCATCCTCCTTAGCTAACTCATGAGTCCTCTTGCCAAGTTCAATTCTAGTTATTGAGTACTCCAAGATATCAATATCTTATGTTTCTTTCCTAGGAGGAGGTTGTGCAACTTTTGCATGTACTTATACCCAGCTTTATCTACCAATACCCGGGAAAGTGTCTTTAGCTTCTTTATGGATTTTGTATGGGGAGACAGCTTGCTTCTTCCTTTTTGGTTTTTGACTCTGCAACCAAGGTGGAAGAGGAGAACTCCCTTCAGGCCCTACAGACATGGTTTGGGAAGTTGGAGCTGCAGTCACAAAAGTTGTGGTAACAAGTGGTGGGGTGTTAGTCAAAATGGCTTTTGGAATCTCCACACTTGTCACATTTTCACAATCCCTAACATAAAATTATCTAACTCTAACTGAGAAGTTACATCAAAAGAAGGAGAAGACAAACTCAGAATACTGGAAGGAGAACCAAAAACATCCCCAAATTCATTCTTAGGGTTATCAAAAATGGATACCGATGTTTGGGATTAATGAATGGAATGAATAGAAATAGTAGGTGTAATGGAAACAGTAACATCATAAACAACAGAGGCTAATGGTAAAGGTTGTTCAACAACAACAACATTAGTAATGGTGACAGATGACAAAGGTTGATTCTCAAAAGTAGTGAGAGGAGTAGGGGTAGACATAGTAGCAACAATAGGAGAAGTAATAAAAGAATCTTCTGGAATGTTCTCTTGAGGAGACATTTGTGATTCCTCATGTTGCCCTTCTTCTTCTTTCTCCTCCTCCTAAACTAATACTTCTTCTGTTATGGTAGATGGCCCCTCAGTGATTTGACTTTTACTCCCTTTAACAATAAACTTAATCTTTGGTTTGGGGGTTTTGTTGGAGCTAGGCACATCTCCTTTGTTCTTTGTCCTCGTCTTAGCTTTCCTACCTTCATGACCCTCAGGTTCTTCTCCTTCAGATCCATTGGTGAAGTGTTTCAACCTCATTCCTTTCTCCTGTAGTCAAACATTTGTACTAGTAAGGATAGGGTGAAATCTTGCCTTGATTGAAACCATGTCCTTCTGAGACCATTGGATTGAAGGTAGAGGACTTCCTGCAATGTTGTTTCTCTCATAGGTTGGATCCAAGATATCTTCATCCTCTTCCATACCTTTTCAAATGTCTACAAGATCAATATTTTCAATCTATTCTAAGGTCAACCAACAGTAATCCAGTTTTCTTATTTCCTCTTCCATCCTACAATCAACACACATCCTCAATTTTATGCACATGGTTGTAGAAATTCTTGATTCTATCTTTCATTCCCATATAATCAAAGTCAAGCCTCATTTTGTAGGTCTTCATGGTGACCCATTGCATTTCTAATTCTACAACCTTTGCTTTTGGAGAAGTAAGAATTGAATTTCTACCAATAGAGAGAGGAAACTTAAAACCCAACTTATGAGATTCCATCTGCTTGTTGTAAACTATTATTTGTCTGGAGACCTCCATAAGAACAATCTTGTCACTAGGGTACCTTGGGAGCATGTAAGGATAACCTGTAAAACAACTAACTCTCAGGTAAGTGAACATGGTAAATTGCAAATACAAGCAACCATATCTACTAACTACGGCCCAAGCTTCATCTAAAACCCTTTTCTTCTCCAATTCCTTGTCAAAAAATATAGAAAAGTAGCAAAGAAGGCATCGTTAACCCTTCAAAAATGATGAATGCCTTTTTGCAGGGTCAACTGAGGGTAGTACTGATATATTGGAATACACCTTATGTCACCTTCAAATGTTAGACCTGGAAAGCCCCTTATGGATGCAACAACATATACCAAATATGAAGCCATATAAAATTTCAAAGATGTAGGCACTTTTACTAGTTGCTCATGGATAGCATCATTATCTATTGTCACAAATAAATTTGTTGCTTCCTCTTTTTGATGGCATGAATATATAAAAGCATCCAATCTTGAAAATTAGGGGAATTAGGTAAACCTTTAACCCTGCTAAGAAGGGTAATTAAATCATTGATTTCCTCAACAAAATCACTCCTAGGAAAACTCTTTGGCCTTCTTGAAATTCTTTGTCATGGACTCTTCAACCATCTTGCATTGATTGCCTTTTTGCAATTCTTTGGATCTTGATCATAATATGCTTGTGCCTTCTCAATTATGAGATTTAAATATTTGTCAATGCTCACAAACTAAAAGATCAGATCAAAGAAATGTGCATCAAGCCTGATTGCCACATTTCCATTAGCATCTCTAACACTTATATCATCTTTGTTATAGTGTGTAGCCATTGCAAGTACAAACTTAGGATTGTGTGCGGAAACTAGGAAAGAGGACACTAATTGAATGTTACTTTCAACTATGTATCTCATTCCTTCAGTCAAAGGTTGCTTCTTCATGCGCTCCACAAACTCGGACATATCCACATGTCCTATCTCAGTATCCTTAATTTCATCAATGTTGGAAGACACCGAGGTCATTGAGAAAACCCCCTGGTACTTATACTTCATGGCTTTAGCTTTGCTTGGAGAAGGCTCAAACATTGATGGAGTTGCTTTTTTCAAAGTGAAACTGCAGCAAGAAGGTAAAATTTCTCAATGTTAGAGAAAAATAGGGTTACATGCACTAGTGGGAAAATTTTGAGCTACTGCAGTGGCTTGAAGGATCAGGCACAAAGGTGGTGAAAAACTAAGCAGGTGCAAGCAAATTGGCAATTTGGATGTGAAGGTGGAAAATTTCTAAGCGTTAGCATGGAAATCTGTATTTTGGTGTAATAGCACTAAAATTTAACACCTTTGCATGTGCTTTGTTGATTTGGGTGTAAAGGCAATGAAAATCAACACTTCTACAAGTGTTTTTAACTTTTTGTGTAGATGCGCTAAATTTTAGCGCTCCTACACATTGGTAGAACAAAAAGATGCATTATTCACCCTTACACAGGGTAAAACATTAGAGTGCAAGGTCTAAAAAAATTTTTGACCCTACATGTGGGTAAAACGTCTAAGTGTTTACTCATGGAAAAACTTCTCTCTTGCACTTTGCATTTAAGGTTTAATGTAACGGCGAAAAAATTTGTTGACCCTATACTCACAAAAATGGGCTCATTTAAATGCACTAACGGTGAAATTCACGACTCATGTAGGAGAACTTAGCATTGCAAGTGATCGAGTTCTGGATTGGTAGTTCACATGTGCCAACAGTTAATTATTATCGCCATTACATGTATGCTTGGTGTAGGAGTGGTAAATTTTTGCGCTTCTACACTTAGTTTGGTGAAACTTAGTATAACCTGCGTTAGGAAAGTTGGATAACTATCATGTACATTGTTGGTAAAAATTACCGACATTGCATGTTTGTTCACAAATGATTACAATATAAGCAATATATTTCACCACTTTTGATATGTAAGGTTATGTTTTCAAAGCCTACACAACAGGTTTATACATGTATCGACAGAGAAATTCTACATAGATACATGTATTGATGACTTGATATCATGGCAATCGAGGTTCCACGCACTGCGGGGTTTATCTACAATGAGCTGACACAAAATTTTCCCACGTACCAACTTAGTGGGTTTGATCTTCATGTCATATTCCTGAATCTTGGCAATCCAATTGCCTCTTTTGGTTCCAAAATCTTGTTGAGTCAAGATAGACTTGACCATGGAATCTAGCACTAATGCAACAACATGAGAGTTAAGGATGTAAAAATGAAAATGCTTAACTGCGTTAACCACAACAAAAACATGTTTTTCCATTGGTGATTATTTCAAATCATGATCCTTCAATGGACAACTCGTGAATACTATAGGAGATTCAATCCCCTCATTATTTCTCTGCACCAATATTGCAGATACTATATGTTTGGAAGCATAACTATACATGATAAAGCCCTTTGTGTAGTCTAGGAAGACTAGAATTGGAGCATGTGCAATGGCTTCCTTGATGTCGTTGAATATAGCTTTGCCTTCTACACTCCAACGGAAGATAGATTTACTCTTCATCATATCAACAATATGACATGTCTTTTTTGCAAAGTTAGCGACAAACCTCCACAAGAAATTTACCTTCTCGAAGAAAGAGTGAACGGTCATCTTACTTGAAGGTAAAGTAAGACCTTGTATATACTTGACCCATTCTAGATCAATCTTGATACCTTCCTTAGACACAATGTAACCAAGGATTTTACCTTTGGTAACCCCAAAATTTGACTTCTTGGGGTTGAGGGAAATACCATGCTGCCAACAGCTCTTAAGGACTTGCTGCAAGTGATGAAAATGGTCTCAACGTTTCTTTGAAAATATTGTCAAATAATCAAGATAGACTACAATAAACTTACCCATGACATCACGAAAAGATAAGTCTGATGCTCTTTGAAATGTAGTGCTAACATTGATTAAACCATAAGGCATTCTACGATAAGCAAAAGTACCCCATGGAGTAGTGAAGGTAGTTTTATGTTGGTCTTCCTCACTTACCTCCACCTGATTATATCCAAAAAAACCATCCAACATAGTTAGCATTTCATATCCTATCACTATTTGCAATATACTTGGTCCATTAATGGTAGGGGGTAATTTCCCTTTAGTGACAGTTGATTCAAATTTTTGAAATCCACACAAATGCGAATTTCCCCATTCTTTTTCCATACAACCACAATATTTTCTATCCGCGTTGAATGATGAATAGGAATATAATTCTTGTGTTAAGCATCTTTTGAATTTAAGAAAGAATAGTACCTAAAAAATTTTGGATTGTATTACCTCTCATTTTACTTGTGAGGCAAGGAACCTGCCTTTAGTGGAATTTCATGTTATACCTCTTTCGGACGAAAAGATTTCAAGTCTTCGTAAGAATAAGAGAGCACATCCATGTACTGCCATAAAAACTCTAAAAACTTATCTTTCTCATCTGTCATGCAACATCTACCGATGTTCACCATCTTGGGATCTTCCTCAGTTCCCAAATTTACTTGCTTGATTTCCAGTAACATGCCCATTGTTCTACCTAGTAATTTTTTTCTATGTTTTACCCACAAGTGAATAGTTTATGCAACTAACATTATGAGCAATAAAAAAATTATTTTCTTTTTAATAATAAGTGCACCATTTGAAACATATCCTTTCCAAACTTTTCCATTACAAAATTAAAGAATCATTTCATCAGTACAAGTATGATTTCACTTTTCATATAAGATAACCTTTCACATTTATAATTTCTATATAGATGGATATGTGATTACATATATAGCTTCAAATAGCTTATTGAATCAAAGATACAAAATGGTCTAGATGTCTCTACCTAGGCATAAATCCTTGATGTCCCCACATTGGTGCATACATTCTAGATGCCCCCGTCGCTAGTGCATACATTCTAGTTATCCCCAATATTGGTGCATACATCCCAAATCTTGGCTCCCAATTGCATGAGGAGAAGCATCAATCAAGCACTTTTCTACCAACCATGGAATTACTACAGTCCTCCACACATCTACCAAATTGGTAAGACAAACCTTGACAGGTTGTTGTTAGGTCCTAACACTTAGTGAATAAACACATCAATATATTGACCAGCCAGTGTCCAACGGCTGTATGCAATAGAGGACATCTCAACTTCTCTCTTAAGCACTAATCTACTAGATAAAAATTATAATCTAAGGGTCCTCTAATCTAGAAAGCAATAAATCATCTATCTAGAAAGCAGGAAAATAACTCAAATCAAAAGATAGAAAACTAAGAATCCGAAAAGCATCACCATTAAACTAGAAAGAATGGAAATGATTAACCTAAAGAATGCGTAAATTGCTGAAGAAGTAAATCATGTAAAGAAATTAGGAAACATTTATCTAATGTAGAGAATCAGAAGCCAACTGCTAATCATAAAATCATTAATCAAAATCAACTGAAGAAAGGTGCTTCAGACACTCAAATGCTAAGCTCAGAATCTACAGACTCAGTTACAACTTGCAAGCTTGACACTAACAGTATAACATATACTAATGAAAATAAAATACAAATGTAACTTCTATTCTATCAAAGGAAAATGCAAAACAGGAAACAAATACTTATCTATCTATCTCTAACCCTCAAGTGGCCAGCTCATGGGTGTATCTACTGCTACTTCAGATCACATGCACTGGAAAAATCTCTCTGTTACTTCATTCCACAGATGCATCCATATTACACAGTAATTCAAAGAGTGGTGAGAAAACTCATATTCGTATGGTAGTTTTTACTCAAAAGACAAATTGACAGCATAACGATAATCTTCTTCTTCTTCCCATTATTTGTAACAGTTACATACTTATATGAAAAATGACTAACAAAAATCCTATTTTTTAGTTGATCAAGTCTTTCAACAGATTGCCCATTGTAAAAGGGACTTAAAATCCCATGATATACAATAATAAAGAGGCTTTACATGAGCCATAAAGTCTTTTAAATTGAAAAATAATAGAATTATAAAGACTTGGCCAAAACATGTGCTCCTAGAATTTCGGCGCCCGTTCGCTGGCTTTCAAAAGTATGAGATCCGCATTCATTTCCCTTCTGACGTGAATGGTGAACGGTGGTTGAGTTGACCTATGAAATACTCAAAACTAACCCATTAAATTAGCATAAGTTAGTTTAATTTAATCAACTCCAAGAAATAATTTTGTACGATTATGCTTAGAAAAGAAAGCAATTATTTTTCCTAAAGGTAATCAATTGGCAGAGTAATTTGGGTTGGAAGGTTTATATTTGTATATTGAGGCCATTATATTGATGAGGTTACTTTTACCTCATCATTTCCTCCCCTTCCTAATTCTGAGCAGGTCCTCCTACTCTGTGGTGTGTCCCATGTCCATCATTCCTTCTATTCATTTCCTCATATTTAGCACTGAGATCATACACATCATCTACCTCTATGTCTAATATCTTTGGATTCCTCAAGAATACCTGATGAAAAGTGACCCTTTGTTTCCATTTGGCAAAACTGTCTTCACTTTGGTCCAGGTTGGTGTACACCGAAGGTGGTGGGGAAAGAAGCAAGGGAGGTTTGTACCTCATACCAATCCAATTGGTCTTCAAGTCCTCCAAAATTTTGATCAAAGTTGATGCTCTCCCGTAGGACCATCTGATATTGAGAGGTGAAATTATTTCCTTCTTCTTGAGATGCATTGGAAGAGGGGTGTACCTTTCTTCACATGCATGCCATGCTGGTCCTATTAAATGTGGCCCTGTTTTTGAAAGTAATCATGAACCACCCTGAGGTTGTTATCGTATTTGACTTGTGCTTCCTATTTACTTTTGACACCCATAAACTGTTTCTTGAAAGAGAGAGGCTTCCTATGAGGGTATCTTATTTGCAACCCTCAGTATTTTCTACCTGGGCATACTCTCTTGATCTGTCTTTCCAGTGAATTTGGTTTCTCATTATGTACAAGAATGATCTTAATTTTGCTTCTCCTACAAAGAGGTTAATAAAGAAATATGTATACTTTTCTAGGAGAAAATTGTGAACAAATAATTCACACAACAAATTATGTTGTTCAGGGAGTGACTCAACAAATATTTTTACAAATTCCTTGACATCTGAGTCATGAGGTTAGTTTTGGTGAATTCTTTGCAACTTCCATCTCAAAAGCTACTCATTAAGAAACATGGAGTACAACCTAGATGGTCTTCTACAGGCTAGTAGCAATTCACCAATTTCACAGGCATCTTGTTTACCTCTATACACTTGATGGAAATATTCTTTTAACATGACTAATTCCCTCTTTAACCTATTATTTTCAAATTCCACATCCTTCAAGAGGTAACAATGCTCTATCTATTTCATAAGCATTGGGGGAATACATACCTGGAACCAATCTATAACAATGGGTTCAGTTTGTGTCCCTTTTGATTTCATAATTGGTTGAGTATCACTTTCCTGTAAACTTTGTTCTAGCTCCACAATTTTACTCACATAGGCATTCAACTTAGTTTCTTGTCGATTCTTTTCTTCTTCAAAAGAGCTGAATAATTGCATAAAATTATTTTTCAAATCTTGAATACATTTTTCTTTTTCACATAGAGCATCCTGATTTTGCTTACCCTGACGATTCCATTGTTGGATTTGGAATTGTAGCTACTCAATAAGCTTGTCTTTTTCCTCCATTTGTGCAGTTAATTTTTCAATTTTCTAATTCCTTTTATGGACAATGGCAATGTGCACCTTCATTTCTTCTTTCTGTTGATTAATTTGTGCTTCATCATCCTGCAACCTGGCCCTTAACCCTTCAATTTTTGTCTTTAGTTTTTATAATTCCTCATTTCTTCGACTAGATTCTTCATCCCCTATATCCACAAAGAAGGATGCATGAGGGATTTCTTCATCAAGATGAGGCATATTTTCCTCTTTGTTGTCTTTAGGAAGGGATGAATGAGGCACTTCTTCCACTTTTTCATCAATATGGGGTGCATTTTCTATTTCAGTGCTCTCAGGAAGCACTTCTTCTACTTCTTTTGTATTCTCATTATCAGGCATACTTCCTTCTTCAGTTTCTTTAGGTAAGGAGGAGCAAGGAGTTTCTCCATTTGTATGAGGTTTGTCTTCTCCTTAATTGGCATCGACAAAGAAATATGCATGAGGAGTTGCCTAAGGCACTCTTTCCACAAGTTCAGGTATACTATCCAACTTGTCAAGGACAAGAATCCTCCCGCATGTTCATCTTCATTATGTTCTAAGTGCGGCAATTGTGCTTTCTCCCCTTCTTGCTCTTCAAGTGATAGGGTTTCTTTGTCCTCTTCCTTGGGAAGTTCCTCCTCTTGCTTTCTTGTTTCTTCAATTTCCTCATTATCAGGTGGACTGTCAATTTCTACCACCTTTAATAGAGTCCTGGCCTTTTTCCTTTTTGAAGTATTGCCTATATCTTGGGGTTCAATTTCACTGACCCCTAAAGATAACTGTTTACTCCTCCATAGAGAAGGGGTTATTTGAGAAACAACTTTACTTCGTTTCTTTTTATTTTGAGGGGGCTCCTCCTCTTCTTGTCCTAGGGTTTGTAATTCATCTGGAAAGGATTCTAGCACATCGCCACTAGGAGTCGTGGAGGTATATTAGGACTCAGGAGCGCCTAATGCCTCTGAGGAGGGTTCTTCTACAAATTTCTCATGTTGTTTAGAGGATTCCCCTTCCTCAAATGACCTCCCTGATTCTTCATTTTCAAAGTTTTGTTGGAACCTTTGCTACTTCTTCTTTGGCTTATTACGAAAATGATATTTACATATTAGTTGTATCAAACCATGATGTTTAAGGGGCCCTATCCCAATTTTATACTTTTCTATCATAGAGGTAATTGAATGGCAGAGAAAGGCTGGTAAATTTACCCTAAGGGTATGGTCCTCAATGTCGTGGCGTAAATGATTCAACAGGCGGAAAGGGGGTCCCACTACTATATTCATTTGTCCCTCACAAGTGAAATATTTTATAATCCAGGCTGCAGTAGACCTCCAGGGTTCTGGAATAGACATTCTATGAATTCCCTTATTTTTCCCCCTAGTGCTTATGGTCAGTACAGGTTGGGGTTCCCCTTCCCTATGGAACAAATCTATTAACTTTTGATAAGGGACGTGGGTATTTTCATTCAAATGAATCCCTTTATTTTCAAGACCAAAAAGATGAGCAAGGACTTTCGTACTTACCTAGAATGGCTTTCCATGCACCACAGTCTTCCCATCTTTAAAATCCTCAATGAATTCCTTCACCAATTGTTTTGTGTTCCCTTCAAATTATTTCATGAAACCCATCCATCCAACCCTTTGAAATAAAGCTACTATATTGCTTAATGCCAGCAATGGTGCTACAAAATTTGGCTCAAACTTTTTCTTATTGCCTCCCATCTCCTTTGCTTCTCGGTGAAATTTTTTAGAACCCTGAATTGCTTGCTTCTCTGAATTATAGACGAAGGGTGAGTTCTGTGTTGATATACTCGACAAGGAAATAATTAATTATCATCTTTCTTGTCACCTTACTATATCATTATGACGACCTTCCATAAGGAATTACAACAATTGTCGTACTTTCACCAATCGTGTAAAGGAGCACAAGTTTCAAAATTACAAAGGGAACAAATCATGCCAATTAATTAACCTTTATTCAAAATAAATACCAACCCTTCTAATAAATTCACACATACCTTAGGTCTTGTCATTAGATCAAACATCACTTACCTGTGTTGACGTAATTGGATAGTTATATGGTTGGCGAAGTTGGCTGATATTAATGGCATGGATGGGATGGTTGAAGTAATGATGAAAATTATTATGACCAAAAGGGTGTCATAATAATCTTATTTATTATGGAAATATTTGATTTGATATGGTGGAGTAATCATAAGGGAGTAGATATTGAAGCAGCATTAAAGAATGGGCATGTGCGGAACTTAAGAAAAATAAGAGAAACTTTGAAAAATAAAATTTTATACAAAATTGGAGCATTATCAAGTAATGCGACCGAAGTAGAGAAGAAGAGAGTTCCAAAATTATTTAGAAAGATGTCATTAGAACAGAGTAACCAAATTGAGGATTCTGGAGCATCATTGAAAGATGCAACTAGAGCAGTAACCAAAATTTTCAGAGCATTGTTGAAAGATGCAGTTGAAGCAACAACCAAAATTTTAGGAGAATCCAAACATAATTCTGGAGCATTTGAGCATCATTTCGGAGCATCACTGAAAAGATGCGACTAGAAGAGAAACAACAAAATTCTGGAGCATCACTGAAAAGATGCAGCTAGAAGAGAAACATCAAAATCCTAGAGCATCATTGCAAAGATGCAGCTGAAAGGAAGAATATTGTGACACTTTGGCCTTGACTCCCTAAAGAATAATTGGATGATGCATTAGGATGCAGGATTGAGATAAGAAGTGGAACCATTTTGATGCAATGATTCTGGAGTATCACAACAATTTTGGAGGATTCTGGAGCATCTCAACAGGGTGCACAGGAATTGGGTTCGCCAAAAGATGAAGTCCTGCAAAATGTAAATAAAACTTTAGCCAAGTCCAAATGATGGAGTTGATGAGAAAATTGAAGAAATTTTCAGGAAAATATATATATATTTATTTATTTTTTATTTTATTTTTTTTATGTGTTATTTGCTTGACAACTATATTGACCCTGCCACAACAGAGTCAATGCAGTTGATTTATCCTTGTGTTTCTACCATTTTTGTAAACTCCTCTTTGTTAACAAGTTTATGGTAAATGTGTAATTGATTCCCATTAACTAGAAGAGTTCAGGTGTCACCATCAATTGGTTTTAACTAGACTGAACCGCTAGCAAATACTTCAAAAATATCATATGGTCCAAGCCGGTGTGTCCTAAGTTTCCCTTGATGGTCCTTGTATTTGGAATCGAATGACAATGCCCAATCCCCAGTATGGAATTCTTTCTCTTTGATATGTTTTTCATGCCAGACCTTACGTTGTTGCTAGATCAATTCAATTTGATGGACGACATCTAGACAAAGCTCGTCTAGTTCACTAAGTTGTAAGATTCTCTTGATTTGAGCTCGTTTAAGATCCATGGTTGTCCTAAGGGTTTGGAGCTTGAATTCAATGGGCAAGAGGGGCTTCTTCCCAAAGACTAACTCATAGGGGCTATAGCCAGTGGTTGACTTCCAAGTCATGTTGTAGGCCCAGACAGCTTCTGGTAGTTTCCTAGCCCAATCTTTCCTTCCTGAGGAAACCATTTTTGTCAAAATATTTTCCAGTTCCCTGTTCGTGACCTCAACTTGTTTGTTTTCCTACGGGTGGTAGGGTGAGGACTTCTTATGACTTACTTGGAAGTGATTTGTGAATGTCAATAGAACTTTAGACATAAATTGGGGGCCTTGGTTTTTAACAATTGTTCTTGGGGCCCCGAATCTAAGAAATATTATGAAAGTCAGCTACCTGTTCTTCCCTAGCAACGCGTAGTGCTTGTACTTCTACCCACTTAGTCATGTAGTCAGTACAGACCAAAATATACTCTTTCCCTTGCGAAGGTGAATTTATAGGGCCAATAAAATCCAATCCCCATTTCTCAAATGGTTCAAGGACTACCTAAGGTTGTAGGGGCATTTCATTGGATGCAATTGGTCTTCCCATCCTTTGGCATTCAACACACCTGCAAACATACTTCTTGATATCCTTATGCATTGAAAGTCAATAGTATCCTACTCCTAAGATCTTGAGTTGTCCTTTTAGCAGAATAATGCCCTCCAGAAGGGTCATCATGATAGCCCCTAAGGATACTATAGGTCTCATCTGCCCTAACACACTGTTGCAAAACCATATCAGGTCCACACTAAAACAATATTTCATTAATCCATTTAAAAGGGGCACTCTCTCTGACAAGGTGTTTCTTTTGTTTTATCGAGAAGTGAGGTGGTACTTCTGTGGTGGCTAAGTAATTCACAATATCAGCAAACTAAGGAGCTTTAGTGGAGATGGTGAACGAATTTTCATCTAGGAATTCATCCTGTACTGGAGCACAGCTGCCATCATTTTTAATCTGGGATAAGTCTGCAACTACTTTGGACTTCCCTGGTTTTTCAACAATTATCACATTAAACTCTTGGAGGAGTAACCACCTAATTATCCTTGCATTTACCACCAGTTTATTCATGAGATATTTGATGGTTGCATGGTCTGTGTGCACTATAACTTTGTATCCAGTGACATAATTTCTAAATTTCTTAATGGTGTGCACTACAGCCAAGAATTCCTTCTCTGTTGCGGTGTAATTCTTCTCTATTAGCATCAATTTTTTGCTACTAAAATATATAGCATATTTCCCTCCATTCTCATCTTCCTTCCCTAGAACCGCTCCAATGGTGTCATCAGACACGTTGGCATAAATGTGAAATGGTGGGTTTCAGTTAGGTCCTCAAAGGATAGGGGTAGAGGTGAGATTCTCTTTAATTATTTCAAATGAGGATTGACACTCAAGTGTCCAAATGAAGTCGACATTTTTTCTGAAGGAGAGAAAACATTGGGGCTGCGATTTTCCTAAAGTTTTCTATGAATCTTCGATAGCATCCAGCATGCCCTAAGAAAATCTTGACATCAGTTTGAGTCTTTAGAATCTCAAGTTGTTGTATGACTTTGATTTTCTTGGGATCAACCTTAATCCCTTCGGCTAAAATATGATTTCCTAGCACTATTCCTTGTTCCACCATGATTAAGCATTTCTTGTGACTGGGGGACAACCAATGATCCTCACACAACTTTAACACCTTGTCTAAATTTGTGAGAGCTTCATCAAAAGTTGAATCATATACAGTGAAATTTTCCATATAGACTTCCACGCACTCATTTACAAACTTAGCAAATATAGCCCGAATGGCCCTTTGAAAGGTGGCAGGAGCGTTACATAGCCCAAAGGGAAGAACCCTATATGCAAATGTTCCCCAAGGGAAAGTAAAGGTCGTCTTATCCTGGTCTTCCGCTGCTACTTGTATCTGGTTGTATCCACTAAATCTATCCAAGAATGAAAAATATTTCCTCCCAACCAAGTTATCCAACACTTGATCCATGAATGACAGGGGAAAATAATCTCTATGTGTTGCTTTGTTAAGCTCCCTATAATCTACACACACTCTCCACTTCCCATTCTTCTTTGTAACTACAACCAAGGGTGACACCCACTTGTTAGAAATTGGGTAGATAAATCCTACCTGCAAGAGTTTCTCAATCTCAGTTTTAACAATGTCTTTAAGAGCAGGATTGAGTCTTTGTTGTGGTTGGCAAACAGGTTGAACATCCTCAGTATAGATATGGTGCGTACACACACTAGGATGTATTCCTCTCATATCTTTATAATCCCAGGTGAATGCTTTAGATCTATTCACCAAGGTATCAAACAGTCTTTGTTCTTCCATCTCAGTCAACCAACTATTGATGTTCAAGGTTTTGCCTGGTAGCAACATAATGGTTTTGACTCCAGGATAATTGGATGTGACAGTATGAATGGGCCTTGTTATGTGGTATAGTTTTATGAAGCCTAGCAACATCTACAAAGAAATGGGAAGTTTTTGCAACTAAGTTTATCAAAGGGCAAGGCAATCTAATAAACTTTGCATCATCAAATTTTGCTTGATTTGTGTTGATTGGGTGTCCTAGGATTTCTTCTACGTCTGACATCTCTTCACTGCTAGAGTCTATTGCAATACTTTCCATGTCATTCTCTAATTCATCCTCTAATTCTTCATCGTGTTGTTTAATGACTACCATGGCCAGTGAAGCCAAGTTTTCCTGTCCAGTAGGACTTTCTGGTTCATCAACTCATACTTTGCTATGTTTAGCAGGCTTGGCAGGAGGATACAAGAACAACTGTTTGCTATTGGTTCCATGGGAAATTGTCATTCCTTCTTCCCTGTAGTCAATTTTGGCTGCAACCATAGCTAGCCATGGTCACCCAAAAATTATTGGATAACTATCTTTGGGTGTAAGGGATTCAATTATCTAGAAATCCATTGGATATTCATATCCATCTACTTTAACAAGAACATTTTCAATGATTCCCTTGGGAATATCTATGGATTGGTTTTCCATCTGTAGGACTGTAGTTGTGGGGCGTAGATCAGTGAGTCCTAATTTTTCCATCACATCAACAGTCATTACATTAATGGCTGCTCCAAGGTCCACTAAAGTGTTGGGTATTGCTACCCCATTAACTGTTATTGTTATAAGAGGACTTCCTGGGTCATCATATTTCAGAGCAGTAACTGTTCCAGCTAACAAATAAGCTAGGTACCCATTGATATGAACAATGCTAATTTTTTTTGGCTTTCTCTTTGGGGTCTTGATGCAAAACTATTTAATCAACTGGTTTAACTCAAGGATCTCTTTAATCGCTTGTAACAAGGGAACTTCAATTTGCAATCGTTTAATTTTCTTGTATCAGTGCAGTTTTTGTAAGTGACATTGTTTCCAGAGCATCTTTCATAGAGATTGGTTTCAATCACTCCAGAAAAGGGGCTTAGGTTTTGTCTTTAGCTGCAGGATTTTTTAAAGATTCAATTGGAGACTGACCCTCCTCCTCCTAAGGTAGGTTGGCAACTCCTGTTGAAGATGGCTAGTCGATTTCATGTTGTGTAGTATCTAGGGTTTGTTCTATAGGTGTAGGTGTTATTATTGTTTCCTCAGTAGACTTTTGGACAGGTTCATCAATGATTTCTTTGGTAGTCAGCTACGAAAGTGTTTTACCAGACCTTAGTTGTAGGTTTCCACAGTGTATTGCGTTGACTCCGGTGACATTGTCCTATTCGGTAGAATACACCAGAGTATTTAGAAGATTGTTCTCTAGATTAGGGACTGGTTGCACCGGAAGTGGCGGTTGGTTAACTTGTTCAGTCTATTGAGTGTTTTAGGGAGGTGGTAAGAGAGTCTAGTGGTTAGGCATCCTCCTGGGACGAGAATAGAACTGATGTTAGGGTTGATTCCATTGAGGAATGGAATTTTGAGGGTACCACTGCTGTCGAGACAAGTTGGGCCACTGAGGGTTACCCCAAGATTGGTTTGTCCAATTCAGTGGTCCCCAAGGATAGGTTCCCCAGTTAGAGGGTATTGGCGGTGGTGCCTGAAGCTAGGGCATAACCCATTGATTATTGTTCCAATTTGATTAGGGTTTGCAATTAGGATTGGAATTCTAGCCATAGGAGAAATTACCTCTCGTTCTCTAGTTGACAACATTCACTTATTCCTCAACTGGAGTTGTTCTTTTCTTGGAATTTTTGATGGCATTTAATAGTTCACATTGATCAATGGGTTGATTCTTGTCACATACCTGACAAATGTCAATCTTGTCAATTTTGTCCAAGGGACACTCTCTTAGCAAATGTTTGTTTCGACACCTAGGGCAATAAATAAACAAAGTCTCAGGGTTTTTGGTTTTAGCTTGGATGCCATCTAAGGTGGTGTTTAGTTGGACAAGAATGTTAGTCTTAAAGTTGGCCAATTCCTCACGATGTTTATTTACGTAAGGGGTGAACTTCCTAATCCCTCCACGAGTACAAGAGAAGTTCTGACACAATTCTGTTATTTCTTCCAGTCTCAGTTGGGACACATCTCCTTTTCCCATTAAGTTTAGGCTTCTCTGAGCTTCATCATTGAGACCTTTGACAAATAAGGTCTTTAAAATATCAAGGCTTATAACTTCCCCACCACAATGTTTGGACAAGAAGATAAACCTATCTAGGTAATCCTCTAAACTTTCATCCTCATTCTGCCTTATTTTGAATAGTTCTTCTTTCCTATCACTCACCCTGTAGTAACTCTGATATTTATCCAAAAAGATAGTCTCCATTTCATCCTAGGAGGTTATTGACTAAGAAGCTAACCCCATAAACCAGCGCACAGCTGAGTCTTTCAGAGTGGAAGGGAAAAGCTTCAGTTTTTTATTATCATTCTTCTAATCATAGGTTTGACACAAGACTTTGAATTCAAATAGGAACTGATTAGGGTCCTTAGTAGACAAACCTCAAAAGGTTGGTAAGAAGGCCAGTGAGATATTTTTCATTGTCGTCTCATCATCTACATCAATAGCAATAGGATAAGTGAATGTGCGTGGTGGAGGGTTATCATTGTTGTGGTTGTTGGCAACATTTATTCGATCACCCATGGTGTTGGAGGGGATGTGATCCTCTTCCAAAATTTGCTCAGTGGCACAAGGTTCAAAGGTTTGTAAAAGAATATACTCCTCGACCACTATTCGTTCTCTTTCTGGAGTATGTGGGAAGGTCTCAAGTTGACCCTATTTGGTAAATTCCGCAATAAGTTCTTGGTCTGATTTTCCTTCCTCCCTACTTGTTGTTGGTATGTCAATTGGGGGAGTTTTTGGTATGAATCTTCTGTGGGGGCCTCATTTCCTAACCATGCAAAAAATAAGCCAAAGAACTATTCATATCCCTAAGAGAGGTATTGAATATATCTCCTACTAACACTAGAAAAAGGGTCCCTGACAACGTTGCCAAAAAGTGACAAGTTGTCATTAGGTCCTAACACTTTAGTGAATAAACACATCTATATATTGACTGGGCAGTGTCCAACGACTATATGCAATAGAGGACATCTCAACTTCTCTCTTAAGCACTAATCTACTGGATAAAAATTCTAATCTAAGGGGCCTCTAATCTAGAAAGCAATAAATCATCTATCTAGAAAGCAGGAAAATAACTCAAACTAGAAGACAGAAAACTAAGAATCTAAAAAGCATCACCATTAAACTAGAAAGCATGGAAACAATTAACCTAAAGAATGCATAAATTGCTGAAGAAGTAAAGCATGTAAAGAAATTAGGAAACATTTGTCAAATGCAGAAAATCACAAGCCAACTACTAATCATAAAACCAATAATAAAAATCAACTGAAGAAAGGTGCTTTGAACACTCAAATGTTAAGCTCAGAAGCTATGGACTCAGTTACAACCTGTAGGCTTGACACTAACAGTATAACATATACTAATGAAAATAAAATGCAAATGCAACTTCTATTCTATCAAAGGAAAATGCAGAACAAGAAACAAATACTTATCTATCTATCTCTAACCCTCGAGTGGCCAACTTGTGGGTGTATCTACTGCTACTTCAGATCACATGCACTAGAAAAATATATTTGTTACTTCATTCCACAAATGCATCCATATTACACAGTAATTCAAAGAGTGGCGAGAAAACTCACATTCGTATGGTAGTTTTTACTCAAAAGACAAATTGACAGCATAACGATAATCTTCTTCTTCCCATTATTTGTAACAATTACATACTTATATGAAAAACAGCTAACAAAAAATCCTATTTTTTAGTCGATCAAGTCTTTCAACAAATTGCCCATAGTAAAAGGGACTTAAAATCCCATGACATACAATATTAAAGAGGCTTTGCATGAGCCATAAAGTCTTTGAAATTGAAAAATAATAGAATTATAAAGACTTGGCCAAAACGTGTGCTCCTAGAATTCTAACGCCCGCTCGCTGGCTTTCAAAAGTATGAGACCCACATTCATTTCCCTTCTAACTGGAATGGTGAATGATAGTGGAGTTGACCTACGAAATACTCAAGACCAACCCATTAAATCAACATAAGTTAGTTTAATTTAATCAACTCCAAGAAATAAGTTTGTACAATTATTCATAGAAAAGAAAGCAATTATTTTCCTAAAGGTAATCAATTTGCAGAGTAATTTGGGTTGGAAGGTTTATATTTGTATATTGAGGCCATTATATTGATGAGGTTACTTTTACCTCATCAACCCTACCCTTCAGTGAAGAGATTGGTTTGATAACCTCATAATTGCCTTAGCCTTTTCTAAGTGTTGTGATGTGTCCTACACATCTAGAGCTTACCATAATGTCTACTTCTACATATATGATATTCCCAGCCTAGTATGTACTTGGATCACAGTGAATTGACAGTGTAGATAATGGCTACCTACACTGCTTTGGCCAAAGATTCATCACATAGTACTTGGAGTGAGGGTCATCTATTTCACCATGATAATTGCTCGATTTGGTTTTGACCATTCATATTCTATTCATAGGCTATCCCCTTTCCTATGGATTATCCTAACCCCAGGAATAACATTTACATTAACTCATATTTAATTGACATAGCTACTAGGTATCTTAAAATACATAGGTTATCCCCTTTCCCATGGATTATCCTAACCCCAAGAATAACCTAGTTATCCACATGGATAAATATAAAGTCACAAAATTAAATGACTCTACTTCAAAAGTACAATATCAACAATAAAAGTCTCTAGTCAAGAGTGTAGTCTTAACAATAAATGACTCCCATCAAAAGTATAATATCATCAATAAATGACTTCAATCAAGATATAATCAATGTAATCAAATGATCAATCAGATCATATAGGTAAATCCTAGCCTATTTGCTTCATTCAATAATCAAGTAAACTGCCCAATCAAATAGGTCATTCTCTACCTAGGGTTTTGATGCAGGAGCATGCAGCGGTGCAGGGCAATCTTGCATCACCTAAAAAAAACATTTTCTTTATTTTCTTTAGTTGTTTTGAGTCCCATGATGGCACTTAAGGGGTAAAAGATTGTCAAGCATCAAAAATAGTGAAAATTGGGCACTTAATATTTGTAGTAAGTTGGCCTAAATAGGCTCGTATGGATGTGAAAATTTACCCCAAGGAGTAGAGCATAAAAACATTTTTGGTCGCAAAAGAATCACCTCAATACCCTGCACGGTTTGGGAGAAATTAAAGTTTCCATCCCAGGAAATTTCTTCAATGCAGCATCAAATTCAAATATAAAACTTTGGAGGCCCTGAAATAGCTCAAAGAGTGGTTGAACCGACCTACAGTGGGTTCAATGTTGTAGAGCTCATCGAGAGCTTTCCAACGATATGCAATAATAGTGATTCAGACACCCGGATCAAAAGTCATGGCCCCACGAAGTTGGTCCTCTAAAAAGTGAATTTCATTAAAAAATTCTTCCAAGCCAGAAATTAATTGGTGAGACTTTTGGCACCAAAACAAAAAGGGGAAATCTGAACTTTCTAGAACATTCTAGGGCGGTTATTGGGGAAAATAAAAAGGGTTAAGTGGGGGTGGTAGGAGGTGGCCTTGATAGGGCAGATGGTGGCTCTGAATATTAGATTTTGTTTTCAAAGTTGAATTTTATTGTAATAAATCAAGCCCATGAGGCTGTAGCATGTAAGCTTTGAGTCTGTAATTTCATTTTTTGAAAATAATTGAAAGTGATTCATTTTCCTATCTCGCATCTTTTGTGTTGGTATCTGTTGTGATTTTTGAGGGTTTTGGGCAGTGTGACCCTCATCAAGTGGTATCAGAGTAGGAGTTCCTACGCCTGTAATAGAGCACCAAACGTGAGGCAGTTGCAACAAGACCTGTGAGTTTGGGTTGAGTTCAAGATGCCTCCAAGACTTGCCCAGTATGGCAGAGGTAGAGGCTAAGGTGGTGGAGGAAGAGATCCACCTAGAGATGAAATCAGAGCCCTTAGATGGCAATTAGAAACCTTGCAACAAGAGGTTCGAAGAAGAGATGTGCAATGAGACAAAGATGATAGTGAATATGAAACATAAGAGGAAATGGAAGAGGAAGAACATGATCCAATAGATCCTAGAGAAAGAATATTGCTACAATCGATCTCAAACATTAGGAAGAGACCTAAAATGGAGGTTTCAACTTTTAATGGAAATATGAATCCTGAAGAATTGATTGATTGGATCAATGACATGGAGGAATTTTTTGAGTTTGAGGATATTGAAGATCCTCACAGAGTGAAGTTTGCAAAGACAAAATTGAAAGGTCATGCTAGTATATGGTGGAAAGAGGTCCAGTTAGAAAGAGGAAGGCAAGGGAAAGATAAAATTTCTAGATGCGACAAAATGGTGTCAAAATTGAAGAAACAATTTATTCCAATCGATTACAAATTGGAGCTACTCAAGAAGATGCAGAGCTTGAGGCAAGGGAAAAGGATGGTGAAAGAATACATATAGGAATTTCATAAGGTCCTGATTCAAACAGGACATTCTAAGGTGAATAAAGAGAAAGTTGCTTGTTATATTAATGGGTTGAAGCCAAGCATACAGGAAGAATTGGCACTAGTAAGAATGACCACCATTGAGGACACTTATTAGTTATCTCTAAAGGTTGAGGAACAACTAAACAAGAGTTTTGAGAACAAACAACGAGGTGGAGGTTGTGGAGGAAAGACTGGTGGATAGTCATATGGAGGTTGAAATGAAGATCAAAAGAAGGGTGAAGGCTCTAGTAGCAACCAGAACCAGAAAGGAGATAACCCCTACCATCCTCATGATCAGAATAATGGATACCAAAGAGGAAGGGGAAGATCCGAATGAGGACTAGGAAGAGGAGGCTTCCATGGAACCTCTTTCTAGTGTGGAGAAGAAGGATGTAGAGCCTATGAGTTCCCTCAACATTAAGGAAGGACAAATAGAAGATCTGAGGGTAATGCATGAGTTGCACATGTTGATGAAGATGTTGAGTCTTCACATTCTGAGGATGCAGAAAGAGGAGAGGTTCTTATTACTAAAAGAGCCTTGCTAAATGAGAAGGAACCAACTCAAAGGAAGAATTTGTTTCGCACCAGATGTAAGTGTGAAGGTAAAGTTTGCAATGTTATTATTGATGGAGGTAGTATTGATAACCTTGTTTAAGAAGAAATGGTTAGTAAGTTGCGGTTGGAGAGAAGAAGGCATCTGAACCCATACTAGATTGCTTGGTTGTAGAAGGGCCATAAATCCTTGGTAAATGAACAATGTCTGCTAAAGTTCAAAATTGGAAATTACCATGATGAGGTATTGTGTGATATTATGCCTATGGATGTTTGTCATATGTTGTTAGGAAAATCGTGGTAGTTTGATCGACAAGTAGTACATGATGGACATGCCAATACCTATTCTTTGAAAAAGGATGGGGTTCATCATAAGTTGAAGCCTTTGAAAGAGGTAGAAGAAAAGGTATGTAGTAATGCAAGAATTTGTTTAGTCAATGGAAGAAATTTCCTAGAAGGTATGAAGCATGAGCATATGTGTTTTGCATTGATCCCTAGAGTTGATAAGGAAGATACTATTGAGGTACCTATAGAGGTTTCAGATTTGTTGGATGAGTTTCAAGCTATTGTTTTTGATAATGTACTGAATGTTTGCCTCCCATAAGAAAGATTAGTCATCAAATGGACCTGATTCCTAAAGCTAGTTTTTTGAATAAGGTAGCTCATCGTATGACTCCAGTAGAGAGTGAAGAGTTGAATAATCAAGTGCAAGAGTTGTTGTGGAAGGGATTGATCAGAGAGAGTTTGATTCCATGTGCAATACCTACAGTACTAGCACCAAAGAAGGATGGGGAATGGCAGATGTGTACATATTCTAGAGCCATCAACAAGATCACCATCAAGTATAGATTTCCCTTGCCAAGAATGGATGATATTATGGATTGTTTGAGTGGAGTTGAGTAATTCACGAAGATAGATCTGAAGAGTGGATATCACCATATCCGAATTAAAGAAGGAGATGAATGGAAGATAGCCTTCAAAACCAAGGAGGGTTTGTATGAGTGGTTAGTCATGCCTTTTGGTCTAGCCAATGCACCGAGCACATTTATGTGGCTTATGAATGAGGTATTGAAAGAGTTTTTAGGAAAAAAAATTATTGTATATTTGGATGATATTTTGATTTTCAGTAAGACATTGGAGGAGCACTTGATGCATATCCAAATTTTTTTTGAGAAACTAAGGGAGGAGAAGTTGTTGATTAATTTAAAGAAATGTAGTTTTGTGAAGAGAGAGTTGGTGTATCTAGGATTTGTTGTCTCAGTAGAGGGTTTTAAAATGGATCTAGAGAAGGTGAAGGCTATCATTGAATGGATTACCCCAAGGAATGTTATAGAGGTAAGATCATTTCATGGTCTAGAAAATTTTTACAAAAATTTTATTAGGAATTTCAATAGTATTTGTGCACCTCTAATTGAAGCAATGAGAGGGGATAGAAAAGAGTTTAAGTGGACTATAGGAGCAACCAAAATTTTTGATATGTTGAAGAAGAAAGTTACAGAGCAACCTGTTTTGGCACTTCCAAATTTCAATAAGGTCTTTCAAGTAGATTGTGATGCTAGTGGCACTACCATAGGAGTTGTTTGAGTCAAGAAGGTAAGCCTGTTGCCTATTTTAGTGAGAAGTTAAATGATGCTAAGAAGAAATATTTTGTCTATGATCAAGTTTTTTATGCTATAGTTCAGGCTTTGAAGAAATGGAGACACTATTTGTTGCCAAAAGAATTTGTTTTATATACTGATCACCAGGCTTTGTAGTATCTCAATATTCAAGGAAAGTTGAATCAAAGGCACTTAAAATGGGTTGAGTTTTTGCAAAGTTATACCTTTTTTTTGAAGCACAGGAGTGGAAGGTCAAACAGAGTTGCAGATGCCTTGAGTAGAAGGAAAAATTTATTGATAGAAATGAATATAGAGGTTGTTGGGTTCAATGAACTCAAGAGTTTGTATCCAGAAGATCCAGCCTTTGCAAAGCTTGGAAGGATTGTTTTTAACCTGTTACATTGGATAGGATGAGATGGTTGGATTTCTTAATCCAAGATGGGATGTAGTTTAGAGGAAGCCAATTGTGCATTCCAAGGAGTTCTATGAGAGAGAATCTAATCAAGGAGAAGCATAGTGGAGGATTGGCTGGACATTTTGGTTGAGATAAGACCATTGCTCTTAGCAGTGAGAATTATTATTGGCCATAGTTACAACAAGATGTGAAGAAGTTTGTACAAATTTGCAGAGTATGTCAGATGGCGAAAGGAACAAGTCAGAATACTGGATTGTATCAACCATTACCTATACCTAAGAGGCCATGGGAGGATATTAGCATGGATTTTGTTCTTGGATTACCAAGGACACAGAGAGGGCATGATTCCATATTTGTGGTGGTGGATAAATTTTCAAATATGGCACATTCCATTCTGTGTCATAAGACCCATGATGTTGTTCATGTTGCAGAATTGTTTTTTAGAGAGGTGGTGAGACTACATGGTCTACCAAAGAGTATAGTTTTAGACAGAGATACCAAATTTGTTGGTTATTTCTGGAGGACATGGAAGAAGTTGAAGACATATTTGAAGTTCAGTTCTACACACCATCCATAGACTGATGGACAAACAAAGGTGGTGAATAGGATTTTGGGCAACCTGCTAAAATGCTTAGTTGGAGATAAGCCCAAGGGATGGGATTTGATTATACCATTGACAAAATTTGCTTACAACAATTCTATCAATAGGAGCATTGGTAAATCACCGTTCTATATTGTATATGGGAGTAGTCCAAGAATTGCTTTTGAATTGAGAAAGATGGATAAGGGGGAGAAGAGTAGTGCTGAGGTTGAAGATTTTGCTGAGCACCTAAAGAATTTGCGTGAAGAGGTGAAGAAACATATCAATACGATGAACTCACAATACAAGGCTAAAAAAAAATAGAAAAGGAGGTATAAGGAGTTCTAGGTAGGAGATGAAGTCATGGTTCATTTGCGAAAGGAAAGGTTTCCAGTTGGTACATACAACAAGTTAAAGATGAAGAAGTTTGGACCATGCAAGATCCTGAAGAAGCATGATTCAGGAAATGCTTATGACCTATAGAGCTACCTAGTGGAATAAACATTTCTCTTGTGTTAAACATTGCTGATTTGATAGAGTATTGTGAAGGTGATATAGAGGAGGGGTCGATAAATGAATAGTTGAAAATTCCATCACCTACTTCAGAGAAGGAAGAGATAGAAGAAATCTTGGATAGCCGTGTGGGTAGAAGCACAAGAAACAGGCGATATGCAGAGTACTTGGTCAAATGGATAGGAAGGCCTGTTGAAGATTCATCATGGTTGTCTGAGGCTGAGGTTAACTGTCTTGGTTTCCCTCTAACTCCTGAGAAGTGACAGGTTCACTTTTCAAATTACCCTAGGTGTCTAATGCAGGAGCATCCAGTGGTGTAGGGAAATCTTGTATCACTGAAAAAAAAAATTCTCTTTATTTTCTTTAGTTTTTTTGAGTCCCATGATGGCACTTAAGGGGTATAAGACTATCAAGCATCAAAAATAGTGAACATTGGGCACTTACTATTTTTAGTAAGTTGGCCTAAATGGGCTCATATGGATGTGAAAATTTACCCCAAGGAGCACAGTAGAAAAACATTTTTGATTGGGAAAGAATCACCTCAATACCCTGCATGGTTTGGGAGAAATTAAAGTTTCCATCCCAAGAAATTTCTCCAATGTAGCTTCAAATTCAGATATAAAACTCTGGAGGCCCTAAAATAGCTCAAAAAGTGGCCAAACTAACCTACAGTGGATTCAATGTTGTAGAGCTCATCGAGAGCTTTCCAACGATATGCAATAATAGAAAATTCGACACTCGGATCAAAAGTTATGGCCCCACGAATTTGGTCCTCTAAAAATTTCTTCTAGGCCAGAAATCAATCGACAAGACTTTTGGGGCCAAAACATAAAGGGGAAATTTGAACTTTCTAGAACATTCTAGGGCGGTTATTGGGGAAAATAAAAAGGGTTAAGTGGGGGTGGTAGGAGGTGGCCTTGATAGGGCAGATGGTGGCTCTAAATATTAGATTTTCTTTTCAGAGTTGAATTTTGTTGTAATAAATCAAGCCCGTGAGGCTGTAGCACGTAAGCTTTGAGTCTATAATTTCATGTTTTAAAAATAATTGAAAGTGAGTCATTTTTTTGTCTCGCATCTTTTGTGTTGGTATCTGTTGTGATTTTTGATGGTTTTGGGCAGTGTGGCCCTCATCAGGTTTCAATTAAAAGTGATGTAGCGATCAAGTGATCATAAACAAATCATAAAGCCTCTCTCTCAATATACCACAACTAATCACATGTTTACTATGTTCACTACAGTTGTATATAATTTGGAGGATATTATCCTGAGAAGAGTTTTGTGCTTTTGCACCTTCAAGTCCTCTTCTCAACATGGCTTTGGGTTGCCAAAACATAAGTCCTCTTTTGGAATAATGTGAATTGGAATAGACCCTAAATCAAAATAAGAAGATAACATAACCAGAAAATAAATTTCTCAACCCTACCATTTAATATTGATATATCCATCAAGTACACACCCTAACCCTAGGGATACGACTCTTTCACTACTTTCAAGTAGATGCAAGAAAACAACCAAGTATAACCTAAAAATATAGTTGGCACAATATTGCAACCTAACAATGATGATATATCTATCACACCATCATTCCCATTGTATTACTAACCTCATTACCCACAAGGTTTTATCTAGCATAATAAGCTAACAAATACAAGTTACCACAAGACATTGATGTTCATATTTCACATTTCATTCTACATATGTATAGTATAGACTAACTACATATAGTCTAAATAGAAACACCATCATCTAAATTCCCATATAGGGTATATAAAAGTATTAACCCAATAGATAGGTTCCACGAAAGAAAGAAACAACCAAGAACATGCAAGCATAAACAAGCATCATGACATACTCAAAACTATTCCTTTCCAACATAGTAATCAAAACTATTTAACCTTTCCAACATAAAAGACAAAGGTATAGAAACTAACTTGTCTTTATAAAAGTGCCAATTGATTAAACTCCCTTCCTAGCTCAATACCTCAAGCCTACTTGATACTTCCTCCAAGATCAACTTAATTCCTTCTTCTAACCTCTCACCAAATCTCTCAACAATCACAAATGCAAAATAGTAAAGCAACTCTCTAACTCTCAAGCTCTCAACTCACTAGCATAGAAATTGCAACATAATAACAATGGAGTAATCAGAATGAGAAGTGTAGCAAATAGTAGAATGAGCACCTCTATATATACTAAAATGTGAGCAACCAAAGGCTACAAACAAGCTAGTACTTTTTCCACCTTTCTATCCTCATGCAAAAACTCATCATACTAACTTATAGGTTTGCAACACATAATAGTCTCACCTTTCAAATGGTTGAGTCAACTTGTTTCAAGGGACATCAAGACTCTTTTATTGAGTCAAATGAACAACAAGCTTCTAAGAAAGTTTCCTATTCAGTTTGCAAATCGAATTCCTTCTTATAATTCTACCAAGTTTACATTGACTGGGTCTCAAGGCTAAGATATTGCTTTTCCAGACTTATGCCTAGTAAAAAGACTTTTTATGCATTTCATATACTTCAACATTGGCACCACATGAACCATGCACCCATATACACTACTTTATCCATTGAAGACCAAGTCAAAAAGGTTATTCTCATGCCTAATTCTCCACACAATACTTTTAGATAATTGACTATCATAAAGCATTGCTTGTTGTTTTAAACTTGGTTTCTATTTACTTCCATGTGCTTCATACTTTGTGCCTTCCACGAATATGTATTAACAATGCTTTATGTTTATATAACATGCTAATAACAATATGCTAAGTTATAAGCAATGTGCTATATTATATTACAAGTGCTTCAATTGCAACACTCAACTTAAGCCATTTCAATGTATGTGGCAGTGCTATATTATTGTGCTTTGGCCTATTACATAGCATTTTAATATACCAACCAGCTGCTATATATATCTGCCATGCTTAAAGAATTTTAAATATATGTCATATATTAATATATATATATATATATATATATATATATATATATATATATATATATATATATATATATATATATTCACATGATTATCATTTTCATTATTTGACAACTGATATATATATACATAAACATATATTGAAATGATCACACATATACACATATACATACATTAATGTCTATCTATACACATTTCCTTTAACGTAACTATATACATTTACATTAATGTATATATATACATCATTATTTCGATAACTAGTATTCAACACATACATTCACATACTCATCGATTGACGTGTATACATTAAATGTGCATATATAGATATATACATGTCGCATTTTTCCAAAAAAAACTCCCATGCATATGGGTTATCCATTCATGAGCATGCATTGGTACATATACCTACGTATACTCATGCATGCATATACTCAAATGTATGAGTTATCATGGACATGTATATATATACATATATACATTCTATGTATATACATCATCGACTTAACCTACAAATATGAATACATAAAGAACTTTCACCCAAAATAAAGACTCACTCAAATACCTAGACAAAATATTCATTGAATAGGATCATAAACCAATACAAACTTTCACAATCAAGAATGAAAATTACTTACCATTTCTCGAACTATTGACTCAACTAAACTAATCTAGGATGTGTGTGTAGGCTTAGTTAGGCTCATTAAGGGTTACTAGACCAAGCTCCTCTCTTGAGTGATACTCCCCCTTGCATACCAGAGGACTTGGCTCCTTCCTGCATCCAACTTAGTGCATCACAAAGGTAGTTAGTCACTCACATAAAATCCATTAGTATCATAAATTATTTGCATCATCCAAGCATTAAAGTAATCATATTGCAATACATATTCATTCATTGCATTTTCCATCAATATAAAACATAATAATTCCTTCAAAAGGAATGACATCATAATACATATTTCAGTATTTCATTCTCCTATTGAACATATTAAAGTTCTAATAAAAATTTATCATCATATTTACTTACAAGGTAAAAGTAACTCAGTAACTGAGACGGGGTGTAAAATTTTCGTTTATGATTCAAAACCAAATTGTTGTTTCTTTTTGACATAACAGTCATGCTTGTCAAAAAGTCTCTCGAGAGATACCAAACCCTTGGGAATCTTCTCCCCTTTGAGCTGCAAAAATTCTTCACTAGCGTCCGGATCTATCTAAAAATTTGATTCTCGTGCAGGAGAACCGCTACCTTCAAAATACAACTCGTTAAAATTTTCAGCCTTCTCAAGAAAGGCAACAATTTGATGATTGTCATTGATTTTTTTTTCGTTTGTCTGAGTTATCTAGAACACTTGGATGAAACACTAGCTCAATAGTATAGGTAGTTCCATGAAATTCCTTGTGAAGAATTAAAAGAGTAGTTGATACTGCTAAAGAATCAGCTTTATCATTATACTCCCTTGGTACTACAAATATATTGAGTGCATCAAAACCCTTAATACAATCCCAAACGAGATTGTGGTAATGCCTTAATCATTCATTTTTTGTTTGATACATGTACCTTACCTAGAAAACTACTAATTCAACATCACCTTGAGCATGAAGGCTTTTTATTCCCTTCCTATATGTAACCTCCATTCCTAACAACAATGCCTCATACCCTGTAGTGTTTTTAGTATTATCAATTTGTAATTTGAAGGAAAAAGATTTTTTTTTCCTTGCAGATCTATATAAAAACAATCCCTGCACTAGATCTTGTAAAAGAGTAACTGTTGTCAAATTCTTTAGCCCAAACACCATTTGGATCTCCTAAACTAACAACCTCAAAATCTGAGGTCTCTTCATCTAAAGAAATTTCACCATCTGAAGAAGAAGCCAGTGTTGATTGTGCATCCTCCTTAGCTGACTCATGAGTCCTCTTTCCAAGTTCAATCCTAGCTATTGAGTACTCTGAGATATCAATATCTTATTATTCTTTCCTAGGAGGTTGTGCAACTTCTTCATACTTATACCTAGCTTTATCTACCAATACCCGACAAAGTCTCTTCAACTTATTTCTGGATTTTGTCTTTATTGGCGCTAGTTGACTGAAATCAAAGTCATATAGGGAGACAAATTTCTTCCTTTTTGGTGTTTGACTCTAAAACCAAGGTGGAAGAGAAAAAGAACTCCCTTTAGGCCCTACAATCATGGTTTGGGAAGTTGGAGCTGCAACCACAAAAGTTGTGGTAACAAGTGGTGGGTTGTTAGTTAAAATGGCTTCTGGAGTCTCCACACTTGTCACATTTTGCACAGTCTTTGACATAAACTTATCTAACTTTGACTGAGAAGTTATATCAAATGAAGGATAATAATAGAAGGGGAACCAAAAACATCCCCAAATTCATTCCTAGGGCTATCAAAAATGGATCTTGATGTTTGGGATGAATGAATGGAATGAATAGAAGCATTAGGTGTAACAGAAACAATAACATCATAAACAACAAACATTGATGGTAAAGATTGTTCAACAACAACATCAAGAGTAATGGTGATAGATGACAAAGGTTGATTGTCAGATGTAGTTGGAGGAGTAGGGATAGACATAGTAGCAACAATAGGAGAAGTAATAGGATCATCTTTGGAATATTCTCTTGAGGAGACATTTGTGCTTCCTTATGCTATCCTTCTTCTTCTTGCTCCTCCTCTTGAACTGATACTTCTATTACAATAGATGGCCCCTCAATGATTTGGATTTTACTCCCTTTAACAACAAACTTAATCTTTGGTTTGGGGGTTTTGCTAGAGCTAGGCACATCTTCTTTGTTCTTTGTCCTCATCTCATCTTTCCTACCTTCATGACCCTTAGGTTCTTCTCTTTTAGATCCAGTGTTGAAGTGTTTCAGCCTCATTCCTTTCTCCTATAGCCAAACATTTGTATTAGCAAGGATAGGTTGAAATCTTTCCCTGATTGAAATCATCTCCTTCTGAGACCATTGGATTAAAGTTCTCGACTTCCTATAATGTTGTTTTCCTTATAGGCTAGATCCAAGATATCTTCATCATCTTCCATACCTTCTGAAATATCTTCAAGATCAAGATTCTCAATCTATTCTAAAGTCAACCAACAGTAATCCAATTTTTTTTATTTCCTCTTTTGTCCTACAATCAACCCACACATCCTCAATTCTATTTGCATGGTTGTAGACTTGTTGATGGTTCAAACAAGCACAACAACAGTAAACAAAATATTACTATTCTGCTCTCCTCAAAGAGAAAGAATAACACATGGATATCTAACTCCCAAGGTCTTGGTAATCAGTTCTCGACTGTGCTGATTTCACTCAATGGTTGATGTGAACTATAATGTTCAAGGGGCCTACTCGTGTTGAGCTTTTGGATTGTTCTAAGATCAAACATAAATTTAAACCTACTTTAACCAGGGTTTTTAAAGAAACAGAAAAAGATAGATCAAAGCTTTGGAACTAAAGAAAATAATAATTCATCCAACTTAACCAGACTTGTTACCTTTCAAGGAATTCCTAACTAAAACTGCAAAACAAGATTAACTTGTGATTAACACACAGTTTCATTCATTCACAGTGCTAACTTTAACAATATATTTTAAATCACCATTTAGACAAAACATAAAATAAGATTTCATTCCTTGAAATTTTCTCAAATCGAATGATTAACCCAAGATAAATACCATTCTGAAGCATAATATGAAGTATATTTAAATCTAGTTGCTTCTACTATTTGTGAAACAAATAAACAACATTTACAAATCTGGCACAATCACCAGTGTATAGAAAATCCATGACTTCAAATCATCTCCATTTACACTAAGAAAACTTGAAAGATACATTATCATCTTCTACTCTCGAGTTTATCTACCCTCTAATCCTAACTAAGAAGACAAAAGAAGCTCTCATTACAAAGAAACAGGATGCAGTTCTGTCTCCTCTATCTTTCAGAAAATCCCTACTGCTAAAAAAATTGTCTGTCCCTGAAATCTCTATCTCCCCTTTTTTCTACTACTATTGATCTCCAAAAAATCTCTATCTATCTCCCCTCTAAAAAGAGGCAAAAGTTCCATATATACAGAACATGCCAAAAAGAAAGTCAGCCCCTCTTTTTAGGGTTTACAAAATATCAGTTGGTTACAGGAGGGTCGACCCTCAGATCTTTTGAATCAAGTTACTTTTGCATTAAATGTGTATCCCCGCTGTCCATGTCGATGAAGGATCGCCCTCAGGAGAAGCCTTTAGATCTTTTACAACCACAACATTAACTTTTGGCCTCCATGTCCACCCTCGAACTTCCATCAAAGCTGCTTTGAATGCCCTGGAGTATAGCCATTAATATCGATCTACCTTTTTCCAGTAGAGATCCCAGCTGTCACTAAGACTCAGGGCCTTTTCTTCCTTTTGACTTTCTTGTGCTCAAGATCTTTCTGCAAGTTGACCATCTTCGAGAAGCAACATCTAAACTCCCTTGTTAGATCCAAACACCATTGCTTCATCGAGTTGACCCATGCCACGCACATTCGATTGATCTTCCATAGGGGCGGTCACAACAGTCAAACAGGCAATGGTTCGCCCTTAGCTTTCTTTGATTGGTTGAACACATGCCACTTAGGATTTCTATGCAGTCAAAGGCTATTAAAACAGAATCACATGTCGGTGAGACACTAGCTGTGTCTCCCCGATGCGATTAGATTTCACAACAGTCAGCATAGCATACAACTATCGGCAAGAGTTCATAGCGAGCGGCCAGAGTCATATTGATACCCAAAATTGTCACCCAAACCATCGCTATCGGCCAGACCTCATAGCGAGTCCTCAAGAGTTATACCGCAACATTAAGTTGTCGTCCAGACTACTGCTATTAGCCAGAGTTCATAGCGAGTTCCCATCGGTCATACCTATATCCCTTTCCATTGGAAAGTCCATCACTATCGACAAGACTCCCCTTAGTCGGCAAGACTTCTTGTCGAATGCAAACTCTTCGGCCAGGAGTCCTACCACAACCACATATCTATCGGCGAGACACCATCGGGTCAGCGAGATATTATGCTGAGATCATCCCACTCTCGCCGAGCTCAAACCCTTCTTTTGGTGGGACTTCCTTCAGTCAGCAAGACGTTATGCCGAAGCCCCTGATTTTTCGTTGAGATTTCCTCCATTCAGCCATACCTCATAGCGAATGTAAATCTTTCTCCCCGATGATGACCCTTTCAGCAAGACCTCACCCTATCGGCGAGAGATTACACCAAAGGCATAACCTTCGGTGAGACATTCAACAGTCGATGGGACTTCTCTCTGAAATCAAAACATTATACTGAAGGCACCATCCTTTGCGCGAGACCTTCCCATGTTGGCAGGACATCTCCCCGAGGCCATCTCCTTTCGCCGAGACTTTGCCCCTTCGGCCAGACCTTATGCCGAAGGCATCACCTTTCACCAACAAGACTTTGCCAGCCGGTGAGAGATCACACTAAAGACAAACCACTCTCCCTAATGCCAGGCTTGTGGACAACGGTCAGTGAGACTTCCCAAGTGGAGAGATATACAAAAACTCATGGTGACCAAGATGTCTCAGTGACCTTTGGATTTCAAATGAATAGAACCAAATTGCCAGTCGGCAAGACATCGAGCTGGTCTCAACGACTTTATCCTTTGAATATTTTTATACCAAATGTGACTGAGGTATGCTTTCCAACTGAGTTCCTTGAGAAATATCATCAGGTGTATGATTTAATCTTGCAACACAAATGCCTCCATTAGTCCTCAAAGCATATAAAATACACTATTGTTCATCATGCCTTCAATTTTAACAAAAATAAACCCAACTCTGGCTGAAGCAGAACCAAATCAGATAGAACAATAGACAAACTCAGGAGGAAAATAAAAGAACTCCTAAGACCAAACCAGACAACGAAAGGTGATAAAAAAAATAGAAAAAGGGGGACCCATTTTGATCCAGAATAAAATGGGGTGGTTATGCAAGGCATAACAAATGGTGACTCGACTGGGAAAATGGTTTAACCATTTTCAAGAAACTGAAGGATTCAGCTACCCAGAACTCTTGGTTCATGAACATCACAACTCTAGTTGGGTCAGTATTAACAACCAAGGTAGAGCTAGAATCTCAAATGTAAGTCAACACTGGCTAACCCTGAATCTATTTGTGTGCTTGATGGTGCCTCATCCTTTTATAAAGTTTTCCTCATCTTTTGAACAACAATGTGCAAGATTTGAACTACATGATTTGATTCCCTTTAGCTATCGTGCAATGATATCCTTAGCATTGCTCTGCTGCCAGTCAGGTGTCCATAGCCCCGACGGAGATACCTCTAGTTTTCTCACAACATTGCTCGACTACTAGTTAGGCATCCATAGCCCCGATAGAGATACTAGAATCACCCATTCATATTAGTCTTCTCTTCCTTTTAGATAGTTCTCTTTTTTATTTTTATTTTCTCTTGGAGTTTCAGATATTTCATTCAATTTTTCTCAATATGTCAAATGTTTAACATCTGTTATGGGTTGAAAACTACCATGGACCTCATAACAACATTTGGGGGATCAAATTTTTCACTCAAATCTTACAACACTATCACCCTAGGACAAATATACCATTACCAAAGGAGATGATCTTGATGATTTGTGACAGATTCAGAGGTAGCTAATAAAGATTGTTTACTTTGCACCTTATTTTCAAGACTTTCCACAACTCTTATTGGTAATGGGCATAAACAATAAATTTAGGACAAAATCATCGAATCAGTAAACCTAAAAATATCTAAACCACTTCTCTCCTAATAATCAAAGTATACTTCAGATAACAACCCACCATTTCAAGATGGAAAGAACAGAGAAACCCCAAAGAACAAAACAAGACAGAAACCAAACAACAAAGGAAACAAAAGGACAGAAAGAAAGAACAAACAAACAAACAACAAAACTTTTTACAAGCAGAACAACAAAATATTTACAAACAGAAAAACAAACTATTTACAAATAGAAAAACAAAAGGACACGGGAAAAGGAAAACAACAGAACAAAAGAAAACTAACTAAACCAAAAACCAACACTAACCAATCCTAATCCTAAACTAGCTCCAAAGCTAAGCTTTACAAACACAAAACTGTAAAAATTTGTACATTGACTTGACTGATTTTTCATTATGTGCAGCAATCTTAACCTACTAGGCACAGTTCTAAACCTAGCAAATTTATCCTTATACTCAGAAATATGAAGTTTATGTGCAATAAGTTCATTTTGAGGGTATAAAGCTTGAAATATTATTAGTTGTGGGTTTTCAGTTCTGTCATGATTTACCCACAAGCATGTTTTACTATCCCCAACACCATAATCAAACTGAAAATCATTGAAACACATAGGATAATGAAAGGACACCACCTTACTCAGAAGATTTCTAATTACTGATGCAGACTTGTGTTGTATGAACTCCTCTCGAGGTCTCAACTCATGGAACACCATTGAAGCAAGGTTTGTCTTGCAGCTGGGATATTCACTAACCAACATCTTTGTTTTCATCTCGAGTATAGAGTTAAAAAATTTCTAGATTTCTCTGGATGAAGTCTTACTTTCAACACTCTCTTGAAACATGTCACCCTCAAGGGTTTGAGAATCTGTGTCCAGCTTATCACCATTGATGTCAGGGATACTGGTACATGGTGAACAAGGATTTCCTTCGAAATTGTTTGAATGTACGGAGTCAAAGTCAGGAAAGCACTTTCTCAATTCATATTCCTGCACATCATCAACAAGAACATGCCATTCAACATCAAATTTATCAGTATTAAGATCAAATTCATTAGTGGATGCTAAACAAGGACTTTCTTCAAACAACACATTTGAGTAAATAGAATCAAAATCAAGAAAATACTCCCTTGTCTCATTCTCTTCATCGTGTTGAAGAGATTCAACTTCTGAGATAACCTCTTGGTCCTTTTCTTGGCATTCCTCTGCTTCATCCAAATGTACCCCGTCATGAATTTATTTGGGGAACACTTGACTGATTTGCACATCTACTCGAACTTCTTCCCTTAAAATTTCATTTTGGTATTTAAGTCCTTGTCTTTGACAACAAGATTCATTCACAATCTCATCTTGAAATGTGTTATCTGTTTCAATCCATTCACTACTTAAATCAGTAGAGTCATCTTCTTGTGTTAACCCATCAAAGTGTGTCTCTTCCTCATTCACCATCATGAAAGAATCTATGAATGCATCGATGAATCCATTCTCCACTTCTATCAAGCCCTCACTAGGTGGAGGAGTTTCATTAGTTGTTGAATCCATCTCAATGCAAGTATCAAGGTCATCAAAAGATAGGGAAGAATTAAACCTCTTCACACAGTTACTCTCATCATTTTGGATGACTGATTATCATTTTCATGTGTGCTAGTTGTTTCATCCTCCTCATTGAGGGGATATGTACTCCAAGGATCTTCCATAAGTATTCCTTCAATAGTGATCAATTGCTTGAAATACAACTCCATCCTTCCTAGGAAGACATGGAAATCCATCTGAGAGTGTTGATTAGTTCAATGTATCCTACATCCATTTGGCCCAACAAGTTCTGATAGTTTCAGATCTCCCATCTCTTCTAATTTCTCCCTTATTCGACTTTGCATATGAGGGATATCAATCCAACATGAACCATGTTCCCTTGTCCATCCCTCATCACCCTGATTCTCATCTTGATTAGAAGAGTTGTTCAAATCGTTGGAAGATACTGTTGATTTCTTGTGACAACAATCTTGTATTAATACCTCATCTCCTTCAAAGCCATCGTTAGTACTAACATTTTCAACAAAGCTAGATTCTATCTTGAGATTTCCATTATGCTCTAAATTTACATCCATTTCATGCCATTTACCAAACAAGTCATCAAAATTATATTCTAGCTCATCAAATGTTTCATCTACAACTTCATTGTAATGTAATGGACTATGCTTTGGAATATAACTGAAAAGAGATGATATGGTCACAACTTCATTGACAAGTGGAGTACTTAACTCTATGATTGGATTTTGCAGAGATAAGTTCTCCCAGTGGTCTTGTGTGGGATTGACCTGATATGGGGTGTTGGAAAATGTGGTGCTTGGAACCTTAGGAAGGTTGTAGCTACTTGGTGAGAATGATTGCACCTAGGTAGGGATGGTGGGTGAAGTGGCATAAGGCTGCAGATGATAGAAGTTTGCAAGGACAAGAGGATTATAACCCTGAGTTTGACTATATGAATTTCTAGTGTCATGTCCAAATTGTGCCAATAAGAGAGCTTTGCTCAATGCATCATGCAAGGATGTAGCCTCACCAAAACGTATGACTTTGGTTGTAAAAGAGGGGTTTAAACCCTAATAATAATGTTCTATCAGTATATGATCATCAACAACCAAATCTAAACATTGAACCCTTTGATACATAAACAAAAATCTATGATTAAATTGATAAATGTGTTCTAATGGTATCCTTTTTGTAGTTACAAATTCATGTAATGGGTGTAGTGCATGTGCATGAGGATCAAATTGATCTAAAAATAAGATTTTAAATTCTATCCATGAACAAACAGAATTTGGTGGTAGATTATCATACCATTGCCTTGCTGTACCTTTAAGTGTTTTGACAAATAACTGGCAGATGATATCCTAATGCTAAATCTGGAGAAAAATGAATATACGCCTGCAAGTTTCTACATGTTCAGAAGCATTTTGCCTAGTTTTAGGGAAAAATAAAGGAATCCTATCATACAGATGACAAGGGATTTCATGGAAAAGTCCTAGTGTATACAAAGGGCTACCCATTAGAGCTGGGTAGCCAAGATCTAACCCACTCCAACTCACTGTTGATGCTCCAAATGGCACAACAACATGCAAATAGAATATTGCTACTCTGTTTCTCCTGAAAGAGAAAGATGATCACTTGGATATCTTAGCCCCCAAGGTCTATGTAGTTGGTTCTCAATTGTGCTAATGTTGCTCAATTGGTCAATATGATAGTAATATTCAAGGGGCCTGCTGGTGTTGAGCTTCTGGATCGTTCTAAGATCGAGCATGAAATAAAACCTAATTTAGCTGAGGTTTTTAAAGAAACAACAAAAGATAGGTCAAAGCTTTGGAACATAAAAGAATGACAATTCTTCTAACTTAACCAGACTTGCTACCTTTCAAGGAGTTTGTTAACTAAAACTGCAGAATAAAGTAAACTTGTAACTAACATACAACCTCTTTTCTTCACAGTGCTAATTCAAATAACAGATTCTAAGTTACCATTTAAACAAAACATAAAACAAGACTTCAATCCTTGAAAGATTCTCAAATAAAATGATTAACTTAAAACAAATATCATTCAGGAACATAATACGAAGTAGATTAAACTCTGATTGCTTCTATTGTTAGTGAAATAGATAAGCAATATTTACAAGGCTGGCACAATCACCAGTGTATAGAGAATCTGCGATTCTAGATTGTTTCCAACTACACTAAGAGAACTTGGAAAATACATTACAGCCAATACTAAACTTTACTACTAGACAAGAAGATAAAACAAGCTCTCATTACTAAGAATCAAGATGCAACTCTATCTCCTTCTGCTTTTCAAAATTCCTATTCTATCACTGCTCTTTACTTTTAACCCTTCCTTTTTAGTTCTAATCCTAACTGTCTCTTAAAAGTTATAACCTTTTACAAAGAGGCCAGAATGCCTTATATACATAATGTACCAAAAGGGACGCACTGGCTACTGTTTTAGGTTTTACAAAATATCTACTTCCAGGAGAGTCAGTCCTCAGATCTTTCTAAGAAGAGTCAATGCCACATTCAATGAGAAGCCCTACTATCTGGGTCAGTGATGGCTTGACCTCAGGAGAATCCTTTAGATCTTTTACAGCTGAAGCATTTACTCTGTCTTTGTGTCCAGCTTGAAATCTATTAGGGTCGCCTTGAATGCTTCAGGGCACTTTACCATTAATATTGATCAATCCCCGCCGGTGGTTACTACAGCTATCCCTGTGAGTCACAGATCCTTCCTTCCTTAGACTTCCTTCATGTTTCAGACTTCTGTTGTAGGTTGACCGTCCTCTAGAACATCATCAAGCCTCCTTGTAGATTTGAACATTACACCCAAGCCAATCCATCGCCTCCCTGATCTTAGAATGGATCTATCTCGCTTGCACTCTATGGGTCTTCTTACATAGGGATGGTCAATCGGTCAATAGGTCATCTTCTTCTGATTGGAGGAACAGAAGCCACATAGGATCCCTTAGTAGTCAAAGGTGGTTTGTATTGAATTTCATGTCGGCGAGACACTCATCGTCTCTCCCTGATGTGATTATCGCTTTTATCAACCATCGAGATGACATTAGATAGTCAGCAAGACATTTCGACGAGCTGAAGAAGTCATATCGAGCTCACAAAGCCTATCGACAAGATTGCATGTTCTCGGCAAGACCACATGGTGAAGCCCTTCCTCCTTGGGCGAGCACATTCTCATGTTGGGGAGACTTCATCGTTTCGGGGAGACCTTACCCCAAACTCCTCTTGTTCTCCTCGAGCTCTGACCCTTTTGTTTTGGCATGACCCCTCAATGTTGGCCAAATGTTATGGCGAGTCCCCTTGTAGTATCTCCTGTCACTAAGACACCATCGGGTTGGCAAGGCATCTTACCGAACTCATTCCATCCGCTCAGAGTCTCCCCGAGTTCCTTTTATTCCCCTGAGCTTGGGTCCTTTTGCTTTGATGTAACTTTCTTTCTTCGCCAGGACCTTTTGGCAAGGGAAAAAAATCATTTGCTGAGCTCAATGTCTTTTAGTGGGACCCCCCTTTATGTTGGCATGACTTTTCATGGTCGGGGAGACCTCTCGACGACGCTACCGTCCTTTTCCATGAGCATTCCCCTATGGCTGAGACTATGGGTCATCAGCGAGACCTTTTGCCGAACTCATTTCCTTTTGTTGAGACATCTCTATCAGCGAGACTTCTCGCCAAAGCCACTCTATTTTGCCAATACCGCTTTACTTCAGCAAGAGTTCACCTCATCAGTGAAACATCTTGCCGAAGCCACCTTTCTCTCAGCGAGCTTCCTTCTTGTCACTGAGACTTCCTTCGGTCGGTGAGACTTTACACCGACTGAGGCCTTCTTTCGCTATGCGCTAACTTTCTCCAGGCTTCCCTTACCTTTTCAGCGAGACATACGCTAATCGGCCAGACCTCCTACCAAAGGAAAAATTATCGCCAGGCCTAGACCTTTAGTCAATGAGACATCTTCTCCTTTGTTGAGACCCTACACCAAAGTCTCCCTGCTACGCCAATGTCGCCCAGCTCCTGCTAGTCGGTAGGACATAAAGAAGTCACCGAGACTTCACCCCGAAGTCAAAATCTCCTGTCGATGTGTATTCTCTCTGCCACTGGTCAGTGAGACTTAAGGATCTCGCCGAGACCCTTTGCCAAAGGAAAAATCCCATGCCGATGGGAAGCTCCTAGTCGCTAGGACTCTAATTGATGTCTTGTCGATTGATGCCTGCACATGAATTTCACTCGTTGTGACATCTCTGGGGTCTTGCCGACCTTTGCCTTAGCTGATTTTTATGACCAACTAGATTTGGGGAATGCATTCCAGTTGAGCTCCCTTGGAAAATATCATCAATTGTAGGAATTAATCTTGCAAAACATATGCTTCCATTAGTCCCCAAAGCATATGAAATATATTAAAATAAACTATTTTGTTGCTTATGATTATTTCATTGAATACTTGGCAAGGAGGAAACCAATTCAAGTTGAGACAGAACCAAGATTTAAATCAGGCAGAACAAAAGACCAGATCAGGAAGAAAATAGAAGCACCCCCAAGAGGAAAGCAAGTAAATAAAAGCAAAAGAAACCAAAAAGAGAAAGGGGGACCCATTTTGTTCCAAATCAAAATGGGGGTGGTTATGCAAGGTATAACAAATGGCAACTCGACTAGGAAAATGGTTTAACCATTTTCAAGAAGCTGAAGGATTCAACTACCCAAAACTCCTGGTTCATGAATATCACAACTCCAGTTGGTTCAGTTATAACAACCAAGGTTGAGCTAGAATCTCAAACATAAATCAACACTAGCTATCCCCTAAATCTATGTGTGTGTTTAATAGTGCATCATCCTTTCATAAAGTTTTCTTCGTCTTTGAGACAACAATGTGCAAGATTTGAGCTACATAGGTTGATTCCCTTTGGTTGTTGTGCAATGATATCCTAGGCATTGCTCTGCTGCCAGTTAGGCATTCATAGCCTCGACGGAGATACCTCTAGTTTCCTCATAGCATTTCTCTACTACTAATCAGGTGTCCATAGCCCCGGTAGAGATACTGGAATCATCCATTCATATTAAATTCTTTTTTCTTTAGATAATTCTTTTCTTTTCTCTTTCTTTTTCTTTTTTTTTTTCTCATAGAGTTTCAGATATTTCATTTAGTTCTTTTTCAATATGTTAGATGTTTAACATCTGATCTGGGTTTAAAACTACCATGGACCTCATAACAACACTTGGAAGATCAGATTTTCACTCAAATCTTACAACACTATCACCCTAGGACAAATATACCAATACAAAGGAGATGATCTTAATGATCTGTGGCAAATTCAGAGGAGCTAACAAAAGTTATTTACTTGGCACCTTGTTTTCAAGACCTTCCACAACCTTTATTGACAATGGACATGAAACAATGAGTTTAGGACAAAATCATCCAATCAGAAAGCCTGAAAATACCTACACCATTTTTCTCCTTGTGACCATAGCATACTTTAGATAACAACCCATAGTTCCAGATGGAAAGGACAGATCAACCCCAAAGAACAAAACAAAATATAAACCACAGAACAAGGGAAACAGAAAGACAAAAAGGAAAGACAAACAAACAATCAACAAACTATTTACAAACAAAGAGTGAATTACTTACACAAAGAGTAGCAGATTATTTACAAGCAAAAACACAGAAACTATTTACATAAATACACTTATTTACAAGCAGGAGACAAACAAATTATTTACATAAAGAACAGTGAATTATCTACATGCAAAATAGAAATTAACGACTTTATGGCTCAAAATAGTGCTTGAAAAACTGTCCATTAATAGGCAATGGGATAGGTTCTCTAGTTACAATACTTAGTCAGAAAGCATTTTCCCCCAGGATCTCAACAATCTGATAAGGACCTAGCCAGAGATTGTCAAATTTCAACTGGCTGCCCTTCTTTTCACTGGCTTTATCCCATAACAATACAAGATTAGATATCCTAAAAGCTTTGATTTTGGCTCTTTTGTCAAACCAACGTTTGACAACAGCCTGGTGCCTAAAGAATTGTTGCAACGCGACATCTCTCTGTTCTTCTAATTTCAACAAAGCAGCCAATCTTACTTCTATCCTATTGTCACTAGAGTAGAATTTTTGCATGAACTCAAGGATAGGTATTTGCAGATGGATAGGAAATACAGGCTCTTAGCCATATACTAGCTTGAATGGTGAGGTGTTTAAAGCAGCCTTAATCCTAGTCCTATCTGCCCATAATGTGAATCTCAGCTGGGTATGCTAGTGTCTAGGGTTATGCTCTAACAGTTTCTTAATTACCTCTAAGAAATTCTTATTGGTTGACTCTGCAACTCCATTGCCTTGTGGGTAATAATTTGAAGAATATTTCAAGACAATCTTGTGATCATATGCCTAGGAAATAAACTCAGCAAAAGAAAAGGCAGAGCCATTGTCACATACCAGAGTGAAGGGTACCCCAAACCTTGTAGTGATGCACTTGGTGAGGAACTTGATCACTACCTCTGTGGTGTTGTTCTTGCAGGGTATAGCCTCTATCCATCTTGTGCAATAATCAGTAGTAGTCAAGATAAACTTGTGTCCTGCAGAAGAATTCGGGTTAATCACCCCAATAAAATCCAGTGCCCATAGGGCAAATGGCCTTACCTCATAGACGGACTACAAAGGCATGGCTAAATGGCGATCCCTTGGTGCAAAAATCTGATAGATGTGACATGTCCTCACATGCTAATGGGCATCCCTAAACACACAAGGCCAGTAATAACCAGATCTGAGGATTTGGTGTGCCAATGAATCCGCAGAACCATGACCTGTGCCATGTTTCCCATGAAACTCAGAGATCACATGTTGAGCCTCTTGATGATCAAGGAATCTCAGGTATACTCCTTCAAAATTCCTCCTATATAGAAACCCTCCTTTGAGCATGTAATGAGAACTCTTTAGTCTTAGGGCTCTCCTTTGAGTGGCATTCATTCCTTCTAGACATCGATTGTTGAGCATAAAGCAAATGGTATCAGCATACCAAGGGTTGCTGGAGAAGGACTGGGTTGTGTATTGTTGACAGATGATGTTGTCGCCAGCATTCGCCATGGACTCAGACAATCTTGTACCCCTGACTAGTTTCATCTTGTGTATCTCTAGATCGAATTCTTGCAAGATGGCCATCCACTTGCCTCTCCTTTCTCCCAGCTCACTCAGCATGAGTAGGGACTTCATAGTCACGTTAGGAACTACAACGACGACTTGGCTTTGGAGGATGTAATGTCAAAACTTCTTGACAGCCCGAACTAGTGCAAAAGCTTGCTTCTCCAAAGGTGGGTATTTGATTTCCGCATTTTTGAATGGGGAGCTCATGAAAGCAATCAGTCTCTCCTCTGCCTCTTCTTTTCGTTGAGTTAAAATAGTCGTGCATGAATGTTGAGAGGCAAAAGAGTAAATGTAGAATGGCCTGATGTAATCGGGGCTGGTAAGGACTGACACTTCTAAGATGGATTATTTGACTTGTGAAAATGCGGCCTTTGCTTCATCAGTCCACTCTACCTTGGCATCCTTTTTCATCATTTCATTCAGGGGTTTCATGATTTCAGCAAAGCCTGTGATGAACTTTCTCACAAAGTTGATTTTCCCAAAGAAAGACCTCATTTCTTTCTTGCTTCTAGGCCGAGTAATTTTCAAGATGGAATCGACTCGATCTAGGTTGATTTAAATCCCTCTTTCAAACTTTATGTGTCCCAGTAGCTTCCCTTCAGAAACCCCGAACATGCATTTTTTTGAATTCAATGAGACTCCATATCGGATGCATCTCTCAAGAACTTTAGCTAAGTCCGCAGCATGATTCAATCGGTCCTTGGAGAACACTGTCAGGTCATCCATATAGACAATGATGAACTTACCGATTAGGTCCTTGAACGCTATGTCCATGACATGCTGGAAAGTTGCTCCAACATTTATCAAACCGAATGGCATCCTCCTATACGCGAATGTTCCCCACTTTGTAGTGAAGGTGGTCTTCATTCTATCTTCACAGTCAACCATTACCTGATTATATCCAGAGTAACTGTCCAAGAATGATATCATTTGAGATCTGTTGACAGTTTGAAGAACTTCATCAAAAGAAGGGAATGGGTAATTATCTTTTTCTGAGGCTCTATTCAAATTTATGAAGTCGACACACAGCCTGATCTCCCCATTTTTCTTCCAAACTGGGACTAAGTTAGCCACCCAGGTTGAATGGATTATTGGGAAAATTATCCTTACCAAGAGTAATTTCTAAACTTCTTTCAATGGTTCAATCAGGGCATTGACAAGGCGCTACTTCTATCGGAAGGGTTTAGCTTCGGGCTTCAAGGGAATAGTGTGAGTAATAACAGAGGAATCAAATGTCTTTAAGTCTTCATATCCCCAAACAATTGCAGAAATATCTTTCTTCAGTGCTGCCAATATGTCTTTTCTGATTGCTTTAGGGCAGGCTTTCCCTATGTAGACATTCCTTTCAGGACCAAAATCAGCTAAGTTAACTATTTCGTATTCACCTCCTTTATCTTCAGCTAATATCTTCTCTCGAGCCCTTGGATCTGAGTCAAAAATTTTCTCCAAGGTCACCATTCCCTTGGGAATGTTATTATTCTTTAAGTTAAGAAATCCTTCTGTATCACATTCCTCAGGGTTCCAATCCCCTTGATCTTTGTTGGACTCATCAATAATTTACCCCTCAAAAACATCTAAGCTTGCTAAGAAAGCAAGAATATGTCAGTCATCATCAAAAACTTGGAAGTTCGTGATGTTGTCAGGAACTGCAGGGGTGGAAATTAATTCCACTAAGAATTTCTTGAGCTTGGAGCCTTGCATAGGTTCTAGGGTACTTGCAACAATAGCCAATAAATCAACTATCTAATTTTCTTCTCTAGGGATTAAGCTAATCCCAAAGGCATCAAAGTCTTCGATCAGGTTCCATACCCTGCTTCTATATGCTGCTAGCCTTTTATTGTGATAGGTGTACTGGCTGCGTACCTGCTTGATAACAATTTTTGAATCTCCCTTTACTATCAAGGTTGTGACTTTCTTCTTGTGTACAAACATCAATCCCCGTGCCAGAGCTTCGTATTCAGCTACATTGTCGGTACATCCAAATTACAACCTGTAAGAGGCAAAGAAAGCTTTCCCTTTCGGGCTGATTAATACAATTCCAACACCACTACCTGTTTTAGACTTGGATCCATCAAACGTGAGGGTCCATAGCTGATCATAGGTTGGGGTTGGTTCTTTTGAGGTCATGGTGGGCACTTGGGTTGAATGAGCTAGGGGTGGGACTATTTGATCTTTTGCATCAAATGTGAAGGGGAGGTGTTGAACAAGTTCCTCAGATGTAATTTCTAATCCTTGCTTAGTTATACCATCTGACCTGTGGCTATCCTTTAGATAGTCTCTTGTGCTTTTGGTTAACTTCTCAAGTTCTGACATACTTGTGAGTGCAGGAATGTCGAGCAAGCCTTGGGGTGGTTCCACATGAGTATGCTGGTTAAGACATGTGACTGAGGCCAGTTCAATTTGAGAAGGAATCTCTTTTGGAAGTATCCTACCCCTAGTTAGCATTGTTGCTTCTTTAGCTTCAAATGAGAAGTGGTCTACAATAGTCTCAGGGCGACTTGTGCTAGCTTCCTTAGCTTGGGAAACATGATTTAAAATGTCAATGCAAGGTGGACAGGTCAATTCAGAATGACTTTGGTAGTGTACCCTGCACCAATTAGGGAGCAAGAGACTTTGCAAATCTACACCTTCTCCCAAGACCAACCGATCTTGCTGTAGTTTTCTAACTAATACATGTTGATTTTCATCAATCGTAAGATCAGGGAGCTCTTGTATGGGCAGTTCTTTAGGATCAAGAACACAAAAGGTTAAAGCTTCTTCTCTTTTATAAACACCTATCCTAGTTTCGAAGTAGGCTACCTCATTGGGGGAATCATATTCTATGATGATATGCTTGAGGTGGGGCTCACTTTCAATCCTAATTTGAGTTGAGACCCCTCTCCATGGTAGCCACATATGTGAAAAGTCAAGGGAAAGATATCCCCCTAGACTTTTCATCAAATCTTTGCTCAGTAACATACCATAAGTCTCTGAGATGTCTACCACTTGGACATCTATATTGGTTTGAATCCTAGGGTCTAATCCTACTTGGACATGTACATTTTTCAACTCCTCAACTACATTAACTTCTGTTTTGTCAAGTTGGATGACCCTCTTGTTAGTTTGGACAGGGTCCAACCCCAATTTCTTACATATAGAAAATGGCATGACATTGCCTGAAGTCTCTGAATCCAACAAACAGTTATGTAGATTCTTCCCACAAATTCTTAAACTCAGGAGAAATGGTGGGGTACCTACCTTATTTCTGTACAAGGCTACATTCATGTTTGCAGCAGGTGCAACCTTGCTTTTTCCTTTTGATTTATCAGCTAGTTCTAAAGCTTTTAGCACTATTTCCCTTTGAGCAGGGCACCACTTTAAAATGTCAAAGAATGAAAAAGAAGTTTTATGTCTCTACATCTCAAAAACAACATCAAATTCTATATTATAACTTGAATTAATTTTGAACATGGTAGAGGAATTACCCTTATTATGGAAGTCAGGCAGGCCTTTTGGTGGAGGGGGATTATTATTAGCACCTTGATTTGGAGGCACCATGTGATTAGGGGGTGTTGATGTAGTGAATGGATCTTTATTTTGATTTTGCAAGAAGTGTTCTCCTTTGGCCTGAAAGGCTTGGGCATCATATGAATCTTCTTTTGGTTCATTCTCCTCTTGCCTTGGGAATGAGGGCTCTTCTTCAAAGAGGTCATACGCCATTGCAGTATCCATTGAGTCACCTCCTTTGTTTGAATTCCCCTGGAATGTGTGAGCATCTTTGTGTGCCATCTTGACAACTTTCTCCATCTAAGGGCAGTTTATCTTAGAAGTTGCAGTATCATGCAGCCTGCACCAATTGGTCATGAAGTTGAGGTCAGCGACGTTTGCAGTATGTGTTCTTTCCTCATTTGCTTGATAGTTATGAGAAACTCCCCCATTATTGGGCACTGTATTCCATTATCTGTTGTTATTTGACCTTTGGTTATATCCTCTATTATGATTCTGATAGCCTTGGTTAGAGGAATTTTGACCCTGATAACCCCTTTGGTTGTAATTGTTATTATTCTGATAAGTACCCTGATTGTTGTTGTTTTGATTAGGGTAGTTACCTTGATTTTGGGAGGGGTTCAATCGAAGCTGAGCCATGTCATTGGTAACTTGAGACAACGTTTTCTTCAAGGTCTCCACCTCATTAGTAAGTTGGACTGTCTTTTCACTTTCAACAGCCTTAGCAATAAGTGGCTGATCAACATGACTTGGTGTTCCAATTTGGTTATGATGACCATGGAAACTTTGAGGAAGCTGTGATTGTTGAAAGGGATCAGAAGTTCCAGTAGCAAAGAATGGGACAGGTGTTTGAGTTTTCAATTCAAACATAGGCCCATAATGGGAATGAGACATTCTTGGGACAATATTGAATAGAGGAGTTGGGCTATGCATCTAATATCCTATCAATGGGAAACCTCCTCCCAGGCCTCCTTGTTGAGAACTGATTTGCTGCTGCAGCTTGATAGCTAGATGATAGACTTTGGATAGAGAATCAATATCAGTTGGTTGATAAGTCCTTTGCAAGAACAAGCCAAGTAGGGGGTCTATAACTCTAAAGTAAGATTGAATGGCACTATTCTCGGTGATTAGATAGGGATCTTGCAATCTCCTATACATTCGCTGGAATCTAGTATTGAACAGGGGCAAGGATTCACATGGCTCTTTCTTGATGGTGGAAAATTGGTGGTCCAGGTTACAATGGAACCTTGAGGAAGATTAAGGTACCAATTGTATGCCATATCCCCTAAGGAGTAAGGGAATAACCTACAAACTACATCATGGTGGGCTATCTGAGCTCTAGTACAAGCATCCTTGAAAGCTTGTATGTGCTCTTCAACACTCCTTGACTCGCCATGAATATACTTAGGGTAGAATTTCTCAGGGTTCTTGGGCATATCGTGAAAACCTCCAGGAATAGTCCCCAATGGAGAGGGGTTATTCTGAAAGAATGCCATTCGTGGGGGTGGTGGTTGAGCCAGCTATTGTATGGGTTGAACCAGCTGTGATGACAACTTAGATGGATTGGATGGTGGATTGATGGGTACCCATTGTGGTATTGGTGAAAATCCTAGTGGAGTGAGCAGAGCTGATAAGGGTGGTATGATGGTTGAGCCGGTGTTATGACTCTTGTGTCTTATTGGGGTATTGAGTTCTATGAAAGGTGATGCATTTTTGGCTAATTGAAGAACTCTACAGGACCTTTCTGGTGAGAAAAATCCAGTGTTATCCAGCTTGCCCTTCTAGGCCCTCCTTCTAGCGTCATTTTCTATTGATGCTCCAAATGGCACAACAACATCCAAATAGAATATTGCTACTCTATTTCTCCTGAAAGAGAAAGATGATCACCTGGATATCTTAGCCCCTAATATCTATGTAGTTGGTTCTCAACTGTGCTAATGTTGCTCAATTGGTCAATATGACAATAATATTCAAGGGGTCTACTGGTGTTGAGCTTCTAGATCATTTTAAGATCGAGCATGAAATAAAACCTAATTTAACTGGGGTTTTTAAAGAAACAACAAAAGATGGGTCAAAGCTTTGGAACATAAAAGAATGACAATTCTTCTAACTTAACCAGACTTTCTACCTTTCAAGGAGTTTGTTAACTAAAACTGCAAAACAAAGTAAACTTGTGATTGACACACAACCTCTTTTATTCATAGTGCTAATTCAAATAACAGATTCTAAGTTACCATTTAAACAAAACATAAAATAAGACTTCAATCCTTGAAATATTCTCAAATAAAATGATTAACTTAAAACAAATATCATTCAAGAACACAATATGAAGTAGATTAAACTCTGATTGCTTCTACTGTTAGTGAAATAGATAAGCAATATTTACAAGGCTGGCACAATCACTAGTGTACAGAGAATCTGCGATTCCAAATTGTCTCCAACTACACTAAGAGAACTTGGAAAATACATTACAGCCAATACTGAAATTTACTACTAGACAAGAAGACAAAAGAAGCTCTCATTACTAAGAATCAAGATGCAACTCTATCTCCTTCTGCTTTTCAAAATTCCTACTCTATCACTGCTCTTAACTTTTAACCCTTCCTTTTTAGTTCTAATCCTAACTGTCTCTTAAAAGTTATAACCTTTTACAAAGAGGCCAGAATGCCTTATATACAAAATGTACCAAAAGGGACGCACTGGCTACTATTTTAGGTTTTACAAAATATCTACTTCCAGGAGAGTCAGTCCTCATATCTTTCTGAGAAGAGTCAATGCCACATTTAATGAGAAGCCCTACTATTCGGGTCGATGATGGCTTGACCTCAAGAGAAGCCTTTAGATCTTTTGCAGCTGAAGCATTTACTCTTTGTCTTCGTGTCCACCTTGAACTCTGTTAGGGTCGCCTTGAAAGCTCCAAGGAACTTTACCATTAATACTGATCAATCCCTACTAGTGGTTACTACAGTTGTCTTTGTGAGTCACAGATCCTTCCTTCCTTTGGCTACCTTCATGTTCCAGACTTTTATTGTAGGTTGACCGTCCTCTGGAACATCATCGGGCCTCCTTGTAGATTTGAACATTACACCCGAGCCAATCCATCGCTTCCTTGATCTCAGAATGGATCCATCTCGCTTGCACTTTGTTGGTCTTCTTGCATAGGGATGGTCAATCAGTCAATAGGTCATTTTCTTTTGATTGGAGGAACATAAGCCATGTAGGATCCCTTGGTGGTCAAAGGTGGTTTGTATTGAATCACATGTCGGTGAGACACTCATTGTGTCTCCTTGATGCGATTATCACTTTTATCAATCATCGGGATGACATTAGACAATCGGCAAGACATTTCAGCGAGCTGAAGAAGTCATATCGAGCTCACAAAACCTATCGGCAAGACTGCATGTTCTCGCCAAGACCACATGGTGAAGCCCTTCCTCCCTCGGCGAGCACATTCTCATGTCAAGGAGACTTCATCATTTCAGGGACACCTTACCCTGAACTCCTCTTGTTCTCCTCCAACTCTGGCCATTTTCTTTCAGCACGACCCCTCAATGTCAACCAGATGATGGAAGTTTGCAAGGACAAGAGGATTATAACCCTGAGTTTAGCTATCTGAATTTCTAGTGTCATGTCCAAATTGTGCCAATAAGAGAGCTTTGCTCAATGCATCATGCAAGGATGTAGCCTCACCACAACATATGAATTTGGTTGTAAATGAGGGGTTTAAACCCCAATAATAATGTTCTATCAGTATATGATCATCAACAACCAAATCTAAACATTGAACCATTTGATACATAAACAAAAATCTATGATTAAATTGATAAATGTGTTCTAATGGTATCCTTTTTGTACTTGCAAATTCATGTAATGGGTGTAGTGCATGTGCATGAGGATCAAACTGATCTAAAAATAAGATTTTAAATTATATGCATGAACAAATAGAATCTGGTGGTAGATTATCATACCATTGCCTTGTTGTACCTTTAAGTGTTTTGACGAATAACTGGCAGATGATATCCTAATGCTAAATCTGGAGAAAAATGAATATACGCCTACAAGTTTCGACATGTTCAAAATAATTTTGCCCAGTGTTAGGGAAAAATAAAGGAAGCCTATCATATATATGACCAGGGATTTCATGGACAAGTCCCGGTGTATACAAAGGGCTACCCATTAAGCTAGGTAGCCAAGATCTGACCCACTCCAACTCACTGTTGATGCTCCAAATGGCACAGCAACATGCAAATAGAATATTGCTACTCTGTTTCTCCTGAAAGAGAAAGATGATCACCTAGATATCTTAGCCCCCAAGGTCTATGTAGTTGGTTCTCAACTGTGCTAATGTTGTTCAATTGGTCAATATGACAGTAATATTCAAGGGGCCTGCTGGTGTTGAGCTTTTGGATCATTCTAAGATCGAGCATGAAATAAAACCTAATTTAGCTGGGGTTTTTAAAGAAACAACAAAAGATAGGTCAAAGCTTTGGAACATAAAAGAATGACGATTCTTCTAACTTAACCAGTCTTGCTACCTTTCAAGGAGTTTGTTAACTAAAACTGTAGAACAAAGTAAACTTGTGATTGACACACAACCTCTTTTATTCATAGTGCTAATTCAAATAACAGATTCTAAGTTACCATTTAAACAAAACATAAAATAAGACTTCAATCCTTGTAAGATTCTCAAATAAAATGATTAACTTAAAAAAAATATCATTCAGGAACACAATATGAAGTAGATTAAACTCTAATTGCTTCTACTATTAGTGAAACAGATAAGCAATATTTACAAGGCTAGTACAATCACCAGTGTACAAAGAATCTATGATTCTAGATTGTTTCCAACTACACTAAGAGAACTTGGAAAATACATTACAACCAATACTGAATTTTACTACTAGACAAGAAGACAAAAGAAGCTCTCATTACTAAGAATCAAGATGCAACTCTATCTCCTTCTGCTTTTCAAAATTCCTACTCTATCACTGCTCTTAACTTTTAACCCTTCCTTTTTAGTTATAATCCTAACTATCTCTTAAAATTTATAACCTTTTACAAAGAGGCCAAAATGCCTTATATACAGAATGTACCAAAAGGGATGCACTGGCTATTGTTTTAGGTTTTACAAAATATTTGCTTCTAGGAGAGTCACTCCTCAGATCTTTCTGAGAAGAGTCAATGTCGCATTCAATGAGAAGCCTTGTTGTCCGGGTCGGTGATGGCTTGACCTCAGGAGAATCCTTTAGATCTTTTGCAGCTGAAGCATTTACTCTTTGTCTTCGTGTCCACCTTGAACTTTGTTAGGGTCTCCTTCAATGCTCTAGGGAACTTTACCATTAATACTAATCAATCCCCACCAGTGGTTACTACAGCTATCCCTGTGAGTCACAGATCCTTCCTTCCTTCGACTTCCTTCATGTTCTAGACTTCTGTTGTAGGTTGACCGTCCTCTGGAACATCGTCGGGCCTCCTTGTAGATTTGAACATTACACCTGAGCCGATCCATCACCTCCCTGATCTCAGAATGGATCCATCTCACTTGCACTTTGTTTGTCTTCTTTCACAGGGATGGTCAATCTGTCAATAGGTCATCTTCTTCTAATTAGAGGAACAGAAGCCACGTAGGATCCCTTGGCAATCAAAGGTGGTTCGTATTGAATCACATGTTGGTGAGACACTCATCGTGTCTCCCTGATGTGATTATCACTTTTATCAACCATCAGGATGACATTAGAAATCGATAAGACATTTCAGTGAGCTGAAGAAGTCATATCGAGCTCACAAAACCTATCGGCAAGACTGCATGTTCTCAGCAAGACCACATGGCAAAGCCCTTCCTCCCTCAGTGAGCACATTCTCATGTCGAGGAAACTTCATCGTTTCGAGGAGACCTTACCCCGAACTGCTCTTGTTCTCCTCGAGCTATGACCCTTTTGTTTCGACATGACCCCTCAATGTTGGCCAGAGGTTATGGCGAGTCCCCTTGTAGCATCTCCCATCGCTGAGACACCATCAGGTCGGCAAGACATCTTACCGAACCCGTTCCATCCACTCAGAGCCTCCCCGAGTTCCTTTTATTCCCCCGAGTTCAGGTCCTTTTGCTTTGATGTAACTTTCTTTCTTTGCCAAGACCTTTTGGCGAAGGCAAAAATCATTTGCCGAGCTCAATGTCTTTCAGTGGGACCCCCCCTTTATGTCAGCATGACTTTCCGTGGTCGGGGAGACCTCTTGGTGACACTTCCATCCTTTGCCACGAGCATTCCCCTGTCACTGAGACTAGGGGTCATCGGCGAGACCTTTCGCCGAACTTGTTTCCTTTTGCCGAGACATCTCTATCGGCGAGACTTCTCATCGAAGCCACTCTTTTTTGCCGATACCGCTTTACTTCAGCAAGAGTTCACCCCGTCGGTGAAACATCTTGCTGAACCCACCTTTCTCTCGGTGAGCTTCCTTCTTGTCACTGAGACTTCCTTCGGTCGGTGATACTTTACACTCACTGAGGCCTTCTTTCACCGAGCGCTAACTTTCTCCAGGCTCCCCTTACCTTTTCGGCGAGACATATGCTAATCGGCCAGACCTCCTGCTGAAGGCAAAATTATTGTCGAGCCTAGACCTTCGATCAGTGAGACATCTTCTCCTTCGCTAAGACCCTACACTGAAGTCTCCCCACTACGCCAATGCCTCCCAGCCCTTGCTAGTCAGTAGGACATAAATAAGTCGTCGAGACTTCACCCCAAAGTCAAAATCTCCTGCCGATGTGTATTCTCTCTGCCACCGGTCGGTGACACATAAGGATCTCGCTGAGACCCTTTGCCGATGGGAAGCTCCTAGTCGCCGAGACTCTAATTGATGTCTTGCCAATTGATGCCTGCACATGAATTTCACTCGCGGTGACATCTCTAGGGTCTTGCTGACCTTTTCCTTAGCTAATTTTTATGACCAACTGCATTTGGGGAATGCATTCCAGCTGAGCTCCCTTGGAAAATATCATCAAGTGTAGGATTTAATCCTGGAAAACAAATGCTTCCATTAATCCTCAAAGCATATGAAATATACTAAAATAAACTATCCTGTTGCTTATGATTATTTCATTGAATACTTGGAAAGGAGGAAACCAATTCATGTTGAGATAGAACCAAGATTTAAATCAGGCAGAACAAAAGACCAGCTCGGGTAGAAAACAGAAGCACCCCCAGGAGGAAAGCAAGTAACCAAAAGCAAAAGAAACCAGAAAGAGAAAGGGGAACCCATTTTGTTCCAAATCAAAATGAGGGTGGTTATGCAAGGCATAACACTCACAATAATCCAAAATTACTCAAGGGGCCCTCCTTCTAGTGCCAGTTTCTATTGATAGTTTAGACTAGCACAACAACAGTAAACAAAATATTACTATTCCGCTCTCTTGAAAGAGAAAGAATAACACATGGATATCTAACTCCCAAGGTCTTGGTAATAAGTTCTTGACTATGCTAATTTCACTTAATGGTTGATGTGAACTATAATGTTCAAGGGGCCTACTCGTGTTGAGCTTCTGGATTGTTCTAAGATCAAACATAAATTTAAACCTACTTTAAACAGGGTTTTTAAATAAACATAAAAAGATAGATCAAAGCTTTGGAACTAAAGAGAATAATAATTCATCCAACTTAACTAGACTTGTTACCTTTCAAGGAATTCCTAACTAAAATTGCAGAACAAAATTAACTTGTGATTAACACACAGTTTCATTCATTCACAGTGCTAGCTTCAACAACAGATTTTAAATCACCATTTAGACAAAACATAAAATAAGATTTCATTCCTTGAAAGTTTCTCAAATCAAATGATTAACCCAAGATAAATACCATTCTGAAGCATAATATGAAGTAGATTTATCTAGTTGCTTCTACTGTTTGTGAAATAGATAAACAACATTTACAAATTTGGCACAATCACCAGTGTATAGAAAATCCATGACTTCAAATCATCTCCATTTACACTAAGAAAACTTGAAAGATACATTACCATCTTCTACTCTCGAGTTTATCTACCCTCTAATCCTAACCAAGAAGACAAAAGAAGCTCTCATTACAAAGAAACAGGATGTAGTTCTGTCTTCTCTATCTTTCAGAAAACCCCTACTACTAAAAAATCTATGTCTATCCCTGAAATCTCTATCTATCTACCCTTTTTTCTACTACTACTGGTCTTTGAAAAATCTCTATCTATCTCCCCTCTAAAAAGAGGAAAAAGTGCCATATATACAGAACATGCCAAAAATAAAGTCGGCCCCTCTTTTTAGGGTTTACAAAATATCAGTTGGTTATAGGAGGGTCGACCCTCAGATCTTTTGAATCAAGTTACTTTTGCATTAAATGTGTATCCCTATTGTCCATGTCAGTGAAGGATCACCCTTAGGAGAAGCCTTCAGATCTTTTACAACCACAACATTAACTTTTGGCCTCCGTGTCCACCCTCAAACTTCCATCAGAGTTGCTTTAAATTCCTTGGAATATAGCCATTAATATCAATCTACCTTTTTCCAGTAGAGATCCCAGCTATCACTGAGACTCGTGGCCTTTTCTTCCTTTCGACTTTCTTGTGCTCAAGATCTTTCTGCAAGTTGACCATCTTCGAGAAGCAGGATCCAACCTCCCCTATTAGATCCAAACACCATTGCTTCATCGAGTTGACCCATGCTGCGCACATTCAGTTGTAGTCAAACATCCAATGGTTCACCCTTAGCTTTCTCTGATTGGTTGAACACATGCCACTTAGGCTTTCTAGGTGGTCAAAGGCTACTCAAACAGAATCACATGTCGGTGAGACACTAGCTATGTCTCCCTAATGTGATTAGATTTCACAACAACAATCGGCATAGCATACAATTGTCCGCAAGAGTTCATAGCAAGCGGCCAGAGTCATATTGATACCCAAAATTGTTGCCTAGACCATCTCTATCGGCCATACCTCATAGCAAGTCCTCAAGAGTTATACCACAACATAAAAGTTGTTGCCCAGACTATCACTATTGGCTAGAGGTCATAGCGAGTTCCCATCGGTCATACCAATATCCCTTTCCATTAGCAAGTCCATCACTATTGGCAAGACTCCCCTCAGTCAGCAAGACTTCTTGTCGAATGCAAACTCTTTGGCTAGGAGTCCTACCGCAGCCACATATCTATTAGTGAGACACCATCGGGTCAGCGAGATATTATGCCGAGATCATCCCACCCTCGCTGAGCTCAAACCCTTCTTTCGGTGGGACTTCCTTCAATCGGCAAGACATTATGTCAAAGCCCCTGATTTTTTGCTAAAATTTCCTCCATTCGGCCAGACCTCATAGCGAATGTAAATATTTCTCCCCGATGGTGGCCCTTTTGGCAAGACCTCACCCTGTCGGCGAGAGATTACACCGAAGGCATAACCTTCGGTGAGACATTCAGCAGTCGACAGGACTTCTCTCCAAACTCAAAACATTATACCAAAGGCACCATCCTTCGGTGAGACCTTACCCCTTCGACCAGATTTTACACCGAAGGTAATCCCTCTTAGCGAGACCTTCCTGTGTCAGCAGGGCATCTCCCCGAGGCCATCTCCTTTCACCGAGACTACGCCCCTTCGACCAGACCTTATGCCAAAGGCATCACCTTTCGCCGAGACTTCACCGGTCAGCGAGAGATCACACTAAAGACAAACCACTCTCCCCAACGTCGGGCTTGTGAACAACGGTTGGCGAGACTTCCCAAGCAGAGAGATATACAAAAAATCATGGTGACCAAGATGTCTCAGTGACCTTTGGATTTCAAATGAACAAAACCAAACTGCCAATCAGCAAGGCATCGAGCTGGTCTCAATGACTTTATCCTTTGAAGAGTTTTATACCAAATGTGACTAAGGTATGCTTTCCAACTGAGTTCCTTGAGAAATATGATTAGGTGTATGATTTAATCCTACAACACAAATGCCTCCATTAGTCCTCAAAGCATATAAAATACACTATTGTTCATCATGCCTTCAATTTTAACAAAAAGAAACCCAAATCTGGCTGAAGCAGAACTAAATTAGATAGAACAAAAGACAAACTCAAGAGGAAAACAAAAGAACTCCTAAGACCAAACCATACATTGAAAGGAGATAAAAACAACAGAAAAAGGGGGACCCATTTTGATCCAGATTAAAATGGGTTGGTTATGCAAGGCATAACAAGACTTTCTTGATTTTATCTTTCATTCCCTTATAATCAAATTTGAGCCTCATTTTGTAGGTCTTCATGGTGACCCACTGCATTTTTGATTATATGACCTTTTCTTTTGGAGAAGTAAGAATTGAATATCTACCAATAGAGGGAGGAAACTTAAAACTTGGCTTATGAGATTCTATTTCTTATTGTGAACAACTATTATTTTCCTGCAGAGCTCCATAAGAACAATCTTATCACTGGGGTACCTTGGGAGCATGTAAGGATAACCCATAAAACAACCAAGTCTCAAGTAAGTGAATGTGGGAAATTACAAATACAAGCAACCATTTCTATTGACAACAACCCAAGCTTCATTTGAAACCCTTTTGTTCTCCAAATCCTTGTCAAAAAAACATAGAAAAGTGGCAAAGAAGGCATCGTTAACCCTTCAGAAATGATGAATTATTTTATTCAAGGTCAACTAAGGGTAGTACTGATATACTAGAATATGCATTATGTCACCTTCAAATGTTAGACCTAGAAAGCTTCTCATGGATGCAGCAACATATACCAAATATGTAGGCAATTTTACTAGTTTCTCATGAATAGAATCACTAATCTATTTCCCCCAATAAATTTGCTGCTTCCTCTTTTTGATGACATGAATATATAAAAACATCTAATCCTAAAAATTAGAGGAATTAGGTAAACCTTTAACCCTACTGAGAAGGGTAATTAAATCATTGATTTCCTCAAAAAAATCACTCCTAGGAAAAGTCTTTGTCCATCTTGAAATTCTTGGCCATGGACTCTTCAACCATCTTGCGTTGATTGTCTTTTTGCAATTATTTGGATCTTGATCATAATGTGCATGCACCTTCTCAATTGTGAGATTTAAATATTTGTCAATACTCAAACATTGAAAGGTTGGATTAAAGAACTTTGCATCAAGCCTTATCACCACATTTCCATTAGCATCTCTGACACTTCTATCATCTTTGTTATAGTGTGTAGCCACTGCAAGTACAAACTTAGGATTATGTGCCGCAACTAGGAAAGAGGACACTAATTAAATATTACTTTTAACTATGTATCTCATTCTTTCAATCAAATTTTTCTTCTTCATATGTTCCACAAACTCGGACATATCCACATGTCCTATCTTAGTATCCTTAATTTCATCAATGTTGGAAGACACTGAGGTCACTAGGAAAACTCCTTGATACTTATACTTCATGGCTTTAGCTTTGCTTGGAGAAGGCTCATACATTTATGGAGTTGCTTTTTTTAGAGTGAAACTACAACAAGAAGGTAAAGTTTTCCAATGTTAGAGAAAAATAGGGTTACATGTGTTGGTGGGAAAATTTTGATCTATTGCATTGGCTTGAAGGATCGGGCACAAAGGTGGTGAAAATTTGAGCAGGTGCAAGCAAATTGGCAATTTGGATGTGAAGGTGGAAAATTTATGAGCGTTAGCATGAAAATATGAATTTTGGTGTAAATAGTGCTAAAATTTAATGCCTCTGCATGTGCTTTGTTGATTTGGGTGTAAAGGTGGTGAAAATTAGCTCTTCTACAAGTGTTTTTAACTTTTTATGTAGTTGCGCTAAATTTTAGTGGTCCTACACATTGGTAGAACAAAAAGATGCAAGGGCAGAGAAATTATTTGCCCTTACACATGGTAAAACATTAGAGTGCAAGGTCAAAAAATTTTGTCGACCTTGTATGTGGGTAAAATGTCTAAGTGTTTACTCACAAAAAAACTTCGTTCTTGCACTTTGCATTTAAGTTTTAATGTAAGGGAAAAATTGTTTTTGACCCTACACACAAAAATGGGCTCATTTAAATGCACTAGTAGTGAAATACACCGCTTGTGTAGGAGAACTTACGATTACAAGTGATCAAGTTTTGGTTTGGTAGTTCACATGTACCAACGATAAATTTTACCACCATTACATGTATGCTTGGTGTAGGAGTGGTAAATTTTCATGCTTCTACACTCAGTTTGGTGAAATTTAATATAACATGCATTAGGAAATTTGGATAACTATCACATACATTGTCGGTAAAAATTACCAACATTGCATGTTTATTCACAAATGATTACAATATAAGCAATATATTTCACCACTTCTAATTTGTAAGGTTAGGTTTTCAAAGCTTATGTAGTAGGTTTATACATGTATTAACAGAGAAATTATGCATAAATACATGTATTGATGACTTGATATTATGGTGATCGAGGTGCCACACACTACGAGGTTTAAACCCCATGTGCAATATACTTTGAACACTTGTGGCATAGGGTTCCTAAAACCTGTAACCCACAAAGTTTTGGGACATTCTCAACAAAACGACTGTGAAGCATGAATTCTAAACCACACCCTACATTAGGTAAATATCGGCATGACAAGGGAGACCAAGGTATTCAATGTACACGAGATGGAAATCAAACAACAATATGAAGGGAAAAACCCTAAAACAAGATGGCTATATATGGAGTGGAAGAAGAAACAAAAAATCATTCCAAACTCTTAACATGAAAAAACAACAAACATTAATACACAAAGCGATAACTAAAAAAAATGAAACAAAGTGGAAATTGCGCATACCTATGAAGATGTGGCAAAAAACCTTAATAAAATCGACGAGAAATTCGCTCTAATATCATGCACGAATGAAAACAATACCACAACAACCACATAGAGAAAGATGGAGGAAAAAAATGAAATTGAAATGAAAAAAAACAAACAAAATGAATTTAAAACCCCAAAAATGCAATTAGAACCTCCTTTTATGACACTCGTGTGAACTTTAAGATGCAGAGGTGGAAAAATTTAACACCTATGCAAGTTCAGTTTCAACACAAGAAAGAAATGCAAGGGCACAAGAATTCAAAACTCATGCATGTTTTATTTTTGCATCAAATGTTTAAGGGCACTAAAATTTAGCCCTTCTACACGCAAAAAAATGACTAACATTGAAAACTTAAACTTGCAACTTTTATCCTTTTTGCAAATTTTGAAAGGCGGAAAGGGAAAACCACTCGAAATGAATTTTAAAGGCTAGTGACCATGCATGAGGGCGAGTTATATTTTCCTCATCTTGCATGCTTAGAGGACGTAGGCTACAAAATGGACAAGCTTCATAGAGGTTATCCCACAAATTGAGTGCAGTTGAATTCAAGGATAACACTAGCCAAAAAGAGAGGCTTTATAATCTAGTAGGTTAGATTTTTTTCTCAATTATGGATATAATAGCTTGTCATGAAGCAATAAAGAGGCCAAAAAGTAAATGGAAATCCAAGAAATCTAAAAACCTCCCCATAATCAATCCATTTCTAGCCTAAAGAATCTAACCCACCTGATTTAGAAAGGAAATATTTTCTAGAGCATTGTGTCTTTTGCCATGATAACTTGAACCTAAAGCTTTAGAAAAAATATCAAGGAAACTAAGGGTATTTTTGACAGTATCCTCTTCCTTAATTAAAGTAAGGAAGGATTCATCTAGAAAGTGGCCATTAACAAGCTAGTTAAATGAACTAGGCAAGGTAATTCCCTTAAGTAACTTCTTAGAGAATGCATGAGTCAAAAGATAGCCAAAGCCTTCAATAGAAAGAATGTAAAGTGTAGGGGCTAAAGGGAATCCCTAGTGGATAGACCAAAGAGACCCAAAGAATTGTTTTTTGGCAATTAATTGTAATAAAAGCATAAAAATCTATAAAATCATCTTAATTGAATGCACAAAATAAGGCCTATAATATAATGCCTAAAGCATCTAAAGATTGAAAAATCATTTAATATACCCATAAACCTCAAAAAAATAAAATTTGAGAAATACTACAAGTTATTGGGAGCTTTGAGCCCATTCGGTCCCTTCTTAGACAACAATAATGTTTGGAGGATTTATCGCAACTTAATGAAATTAATTTTCTCAAGGAATACTAGCTAAGGAAAAAGAGGTTGCAACTCGAGGGCATAATATTTAGTAATAATCTTGCATAAGACATTCAATAAGGTGATGGAGCACTTGTTGCAAATATCATCTAACTCACCAACCTTAGGTATAAACTTATTTTTTCCTTTATTAATTAAGCTCCCTAAAGAATTACAATGGAATTTTGGTAGATAAAATTTATGAAGGTATGCACCCATATTATCCCAAATAACTTTCTAAAAATCACAAAGGAATCCATCCAATCCATGAGATTTATCATTTGACACAATTAAAAGAGCCTCACAAAGCTCCTCCATGAAAATTTGATCACAAAGAATGCATTGAGAGCTGGAAAATTGACAAGGCACCACACTCAACCATTATTTTAGATAAATGGTTTAGTCAAGAATATTTTATTAGATAGTAAATACTTGTTCACAATGTCAAAAACATCCTAGAAGATGATAATAAACTCCATTTAAATATGTTAACCATTCTTGATTTTATTAATGGCTTGGGATGTGTGATGAGCCTAAAAGAACTAGAAGAATTATTTAGAGATTTACTCTCCAATTTTAATCTAATGAAGGTGAATTTTGATTTGGACCCCATGTGATTAATTATTATCTGCAACTTAATTTTGGTGTTATATCTTTGTAACAAATAGCTATGCATCCAAATCAAATAATTAAACCTCCAAAGTAGTCATGGTATTGTAGAGCTCTAAGGTGGTGACCTCATAGGAGCAATGGTGAACATGGGCCAACTGGTGCCCATAAATATGGAGGAAGTGATATGTGCATTGGATAGCATCATTCCACCAAGAAATCCAACATATCTCATTCATGAGACATGGCTCTAGATTCCAAACAAGTTGAATATGTGCCAACATGCCCTTGTGGGATAGTATGACTTGTTAAGGAATTTTTATTTTTTTTATGGCCTTTGATTTAGCAAGTTTCAATTCAATACAAAACCAAATTGGATAGTGATTTGAAAGGACATCTAACAAATTCTCAACTAGCAAGGAAAAATAGCTAGCAAATGAGAATAAATATTGACATGATATCATGAATCTATTATGTCACTTGTAGACCCTTTTAGAAAATTCTTTGAGGTTACTCCTATTGGAGATTGTTCCACTATGTTGGCATTAGTGTTGTCATTTATGTCAACCTCTAGTGTGATCATTTTGAGGAGTTGTGGTGTTGAGCAGGTGTTGTTGATGTAGCTGGTTCACTTGGTTTCTAAGTGCTTTTGAGGAAATTTGAATAGAGGGTGTACAAGGTGACAAATTTGTGTTATGCGTTGTACTCTACATTTATTCATGGTTGAAAATGTACTTGTGTAGTCTCTATGAGATGATCAGAGGTGTTCAAAAGTGTTATATTCAGAGTTTTAGGTTCTGGATCGTGCAACAATGGAAGATGTGTCTAACAATGTGTTGCCTATGAAGAAGGTTGTTTGGGAGAAATGGAATTGATTCACATTTCTTCGCATTGAGGTTTCTTTGTTGCAAGTATGAGCAAGTTTGGTGGTGTTGCCATTAATGTTGTCATTGATTTCAACACAGTTCATTATGTTGTATATTGTGCATGTATAGTTGAGATGTTGTTGAGATATTGTGAGTAGATGGAGCCATCCTTATGATGTTGCAGATGTGTTGAATTGATGAGTTTCCAAGTGCTTTTAAGAAAATTAATAAAGAGAGAAGTCAAAGTTTTGAATGTGCTTCGGTATGTGCTTCACATTTCTCCTATGTTGATCCTATGCTTGTGTGGATTTGAAGGTTTCTAATGGTGATCTAGAGTGGTGATATCTCTTGAATTCTAGATTCTGATTTGATGGGATGTGAAAGTTACGTTCACCGGTGTGTGAACTGTTCTAGTAGAGTTAGCTTTCTATGACTAGAAGAAATGTTTCTACTTTGCAGTCCTCTATTGTTCTATTTCAGATCGTGCAAATCTAGAATGTGTCTTATAATAGTGTTCTCTTGGTTTTGGAAAAGATGTGTGTGGTTTGGTAACCCGAAAGTCAAGTTTTAGAGTTGTATGTGTTTTCACAATTTGGATGGACTAATGGAAGGAGTTTAGTGTTTGAAGATCATTTCACTTGTTGCAGATGTATCTGAAGGAACCTAAGATGTGTTCTCATGCATAATGAAGTGTTTTGTGTTGTCTACATGCTATCTTCTTGTTAGGAAGTGTGTACATCAATGTTCATTTGTGTTTTCATTATGTTTGGCCAACCTAGTGTTTACACTTCATTTGAAGAATTAAATTTAATTAAGGAAGAATTTGGTTGATTTGAGACATTATTTTTGGTCTTGGTTAAGTATTTTTATTGGTCCACTCTCATTCCTTTCCACTCCAGGAATGTTGAGTTGCCGACCTAATTTGAATTTATGAAATGAGGCGTATGTGACCGACCTTGGAGAAATTTTCTAAGGTTGAAGATGGTATAAATGCAAGTTGAATTGGGAAGAATTGAATGGCGATGCAAAGTGATGAAGTAAGCCACAAATCAAAAGAGCAGAAGTGTGTGAAAGTGAGTTGAGAGAACAATACTTCATTGTGTTAGATTCCTAAAGGAAGTGAGCTGAAGGTTTCTACAATCTTCTAATCAAAGTTGCATATGTGTGTAAATTGTTGTGGTGGATCTTTTGTTCTCTTTTGTATTAGTAAGCAGTGAGCCTCCCTGTTGGACAGTGAGTCCTTTTTGTAGGCAGTGAGCCTTTATATTTGGACAATGAGTCATCTTCTAGGCAGTGAGCCTTTGTATTCGGTTTTTGCTATCTCTTTATATTGTGAGTTAATCCTCATCATGGTTTTCCCCTTATTGGGTTTTCCACATAAAAATTTGGTGTTCATTGTGTTGATTTTACTTTTTGTTATTTTTGTTTCATGTTCATACTTAATAAAAAAATAGTGTGGTTGTGGAATTGATAAGTGTTGAAGTTTTAAGTTTGAATTTTGTGACAATTGATTCACCCCCTATCTCAATTGTCTTGCACCTTTAACAATTGATATCAGAGCTTTGTTTCCTTGGTGTAGAGCTTAACCACTTAAGGAAGATCCAATGGCACATAAGTTGGCGATCCCTATGTTTGATGGATCTAATTACAATGATTGGAAAGTGCATATGAGAGGATATATCATTTCTCTTGGTTACAAGACCTAGAAGGTTGTTGAGACGAAGTATGTTGCTCCGACAAGTGGTCCTACTATTGCATATGAGGTTTCTGCTTATGAGGAGAATAAGAAAGTGAGGTATGCTATTTATAGTACTTTATCTAAAACTGAGTGAACTAAGGTTCTTTCTTTAGACATTGCTCATGAAGTCTAGAAGAAGTTGGAAGAACTATATGAAGGAAATGAAAGAGTAAAGTTGACAAAGAAGTTGGCGGCAAAGCGTAGATATGGGAATTTTAAAATGGAAGAAGGTGAAGAGTTCGCAAGCTATTTCTAGAGGGTTGAGATGACAACAAATGAATTTAAGAATCAAGGGGGAAAACTAATTGATGAAGATATGATTGAGAAGATATTGATCACCCTACCAGATTGCTACAGTGATAAGATCTCAATTATTGAAGAGATGTATGATCCTAAGAAGTATACTAAAGAACAATTATTTGGCACCTTGACAACATTTGAGATGAGAAATTTCAAGAAAGAAGAAAAGATAAAAACAAAATTTAAGGCAATGAAGATTTAAGATGATCTGGATAGTGATGGTTTTGATGAGTTGGAAGCAAATTTCACCAGAAATTTGAAGAAAGGTACCATCAAGTATAAAGGTGTGTTACCCTTTAAATGTTTCAGTTGTGGTAATATTGGTCATTATGCTTCAAGATGTCTGAATATAGCTTTACATAAGAAGAACAAGGATTATAAAGATAAGGATAGAAAGGATAAGAAATACAAGAAGTTGTATTATGTTAGAGAAGAAGCTGAGATTTCTGATGATGAATCTGAAAATGAGGGTGATAATAGTGAATGCTTGTTTTTAGCTTTGGAAAACAAATATGTATCTACTAACCCTGGAAAATGTGCAAGGAAGAATGCTCTGGAAAACAAAAAGAATAAGATGGAAGATACTCTGGTCACCACCTTTCATGCAAGGTAGGATGAAGACTACTAGGTGATTGATAGTGGATGTTCTAATCACATGATCAGAGATAAGATTAAGTTCACTAAACTTGAAAAGTATGATGGTGGTTTGGTCATGTTTGGAGATGATTTAGGAGCTAAGATTTGTGGGAAAGGTACAATTAGTTTTGATAGAGTACACAACACTGATGATGTATATTATGTAAAGGGTTTGAGGCATAACCTTTTGAGTGTTGGAAAGCTATGTAGCAATGGTTTTAAACTTGTGTTTCAGAATAATACCTATGAAATTATAAAAGGATCTCGAGATATGGTTGCTTCTAGAAGAATGGAAACATCTATCAGCTTAAGGAAGTTGATGGTCAATGCCCTGTATCTCAAGTCAGTTAAAGTTGGTTATGGAACTGGAGGATGGAACATGTAAACTTTGATAATCTTGTCAGAATTAGTTCAAGAGATGTCTGAGGTCTACCTAGAATCACAAAGCCTACTAATACTATTTGCAGAAGTTGTCAGTTAGGGAAATAGATAAGATGCAACTTTAAGGGAAAAGAGCATTCTACTACCAGAATGCTGGAGTTAGTTCATACTAACCTCTAAGGTCTGACTAGAATGGGAATCCTGAATGGTGACAGGTATTTCATGCTCCTTATTGATGATTATTCTTCAATGACATGGGTTGCTTTTCTTAGAGAGAAGACTTAGGCTCTGGATAGGTTTAAAGTGTTCAAAGAAAGAGTGGAAAATGAAGTGAATTTGAGAATCAAATGTTTGAGATCTGATAGAGGTGGAGAATTCACTTGTATTGAATTCAATATATTTTGTGAACAACATGGCTTAAAAAGATAGTTTTTTGCTCTGAGAACCCCTCAATAGAATGAGGTAGTTGAGACAAAAAATTGAACGGTACATGAAGCTGCAAGAAACATGATGAAAGAATCAAATGTATTAGATGTGTACTGGAGAGGGGAAATACTCACTATTGTTTATGTTCTTAATAGAGTTCAGATTAGAGGCAACAACACAAAGACTCCTTTTTGTTAAATAGGCGCAGGACAACTGAGAGGGGGGGTGAATCAGTTGTCACAAAATTCAAACTTAAGACTTCAACACTTATCAATTCTACAACCACCCTATTCTGTTATTAAGTAAGAGCATGAAACACAAATAATAGAAAGTAAATCAACAAAATGAACATCAGATTTTTACATGGAAAACCCAATAAGGGAAAAACCATGGTGAGGGTTAACTCACAATATAAAGAGATTATAAAACTTAATATAGAGGCTCATTGCCTACAGAAAGGACTCACTGTCTAACAGGAAGGCTTGCTGCCTACATAAAAACTTATAGAACAAGTTAGTCCATACAACCAGAATGAACTGAAAAGGTGCACCTATCAAGTGTTGATGCAATTTCGGTGATGCTCAATATATAGACTTAACACATTTCATCTTTTTTGCACTTCTTCACTTTAGCATTCACAACTCAATCATCTCTCTATGTTTTTTCAAAACTATTCAATATATACATATATACCTAATCTTCACCGCAAGCATCAGTTAGGTTGACCTAATTAGATGCACTTCTTATTAACGAAAAAATATCAACTGTCGACTCCAATCATTCACAAAATATTTCCAAAAATAATTCAAACCTTTAGTACATTTCATCATGTCGACATAGACCAAAAATAGGTCACACATATGTCCACATACCATATCACAATTAACTCAAGAAGCTGGCCAGGAATAGACTTCAAAGCAAAAAAGGCAACCAACAGAATAATGCCACTACACCATACGAGCACCAGAGCACATAATAATCTGATCATGCATGCCTTCAACAATCATAAAAAATCTCCCAAAACCACAACCAGTAACTATCAACTGCTGAGAAATGCGGACTAAAATATTGGAGAGTGCACCAAAATACCAGATCCACCACCGGAGGAGATAAACCAGTTGTGCACACCGTTTTAGGGTATCGGACCAAGCTGCCAACATGGTGACATCAATGACAACATATAGACAAACTTCTTCATTCTTCCAACAATCTCCCCCTTTGTCATTCATGGCAACATGTAAAAAATTTCTCCTTCAATCTCTCCCATCATTTCAAATCTCTTCATACTCTAACTCTCTCCCCCTTTGACATCAATGGAAAAGGGCAAAAAAAAGGGTGTAAACATGGTGACATAAAAATTTCAAAAAGAATTCTAACTCTTCAAAAACTTTCAACCATCCAAAACTTTTAAACATTTAGAATTTAAGTCAAGATGACATTCTTCACCATAAATACCTTCTTATACCTCTCTTTGAGAGCTGGATACAACTTCTTCCAATTGAATACAACTGAATCCATTCTTGTGCATGTACTTTCTAATAAAGCCAATAGAGTGAAAGAAGATGACCAATTTGTAGAGGAGCATTGTTTTTAAACATCTTCTACGCCAGTAAGTATTCTGAAAAGATGGTCTAACTAGATCTCAACAATCTCCTTGAGGAGCCAGAAGGTCTTCACCACATCATCTCTTTGTCTTTGTACAATGATTAGTTCAACTTGTAATTCCCCAACTCTTAGTCTTTGCTTCCCTTCTTTATCCTCAAAGATATAAAAATTATTTCCAATGTTGTTCACTTCAGATTCAATCACTTCAATTTTGCTTCTGAAATTATCTACTGCTGCAGGCCACCAAAGACATTATTTATAAATATTTTATATTTCTTTAATGTACTTCTTTGTTTCTATGATCAATTCAGATAATCTCTAATTAGCTTTACCACATCTCCTTTCAACCAAGGTTTCCAACTTGCATCCTTTCATACCTTCAAGCAACATTCCTTCTTCAACAATCTCAACTAGATTTTCCAGCAAGGAATAAAAAACAATTGATACTTCAATACCTTTCTGAAGTAGATATTCGACCAAAGCATCATCAATCTTTAGTCTATCAATAGGAGAGGATGCATTTCATAATTCACCAATTTTATTCATCTTTCCCTTAACCATCATAGACTGGATGTCATCAGGATCAGAGGATTCAGATCCAGTCAGGGATTCTTTCTCCTTTTCTTCTGAAATTTCAATAATATCTTCAATTATAACTTATCTCTTCTTTGATTCCGGAGGGGAATCACTAATGACAACCTCCAATTCTCTTTTACTAGAGGAAGAACCCACTTCAAACTGACTCGATGCAGATATACAAGAGCAAAGATTTGTTTTCAGGGATGAGAAATATGATCTGCACATACTTACATTATCTACCAATGACTCTAGATATCTATAGACTTGCTTTCCAATAGGAATACCAGATTCCCACACAACATTATCCTTTCTAGGTAGGGAAATCAAAAAGTAAAACACCAAGCACACCAACAAAGATCTGAAACAAAAGGGATAACCCTCAACCAATGACATTCAAACATTTTCAAGTAGATTTTCAAGTAACAAGCTACACAAATTAAAATGCTTGTTCTCCTTAACCATCATATGAGAAATGTGTACGACAATAGCTGAAGTCAAGCTTTCACAATTTCTGAAATATATTTTATAAGAAATACCATACACAACATACCTAATAGTCGAATCTGCAAGTGTATCTATCAATAGTGCTCGAGGGTCTTTACTAATTCCAATTAGTTCCTCCACGTCTTTGTACTTCACAGTTTTCTTTCCAGGGAGTTCTCCAATACTACATAAACCAGTAATCGCTTGGATTGCTTCCTTTGAGATTAGGTAGGGTTTTTCCAATACAATATTGTCATTCTTGAAATGATTCAACAGGAACAAAATAAACTCTTTATCAGTAACCATGAAAATTCTCTCCACAAATCCATACCTAGGGTTTTTATGTTCTGTAATTCATTTTCGCTCAACCCTAGTTCTATTCCTTTCATCTTTCTATGATAATATTCTTCTAATTCAACCCCTTTCAGCTTCAAAGGGATAACACTACTCGATTCTCTATCCATTGCTATACTTTCTTGAATTTTTAATCGAAACCTCTTCGATTTTCTTCTTCCCCTTTTTGCAAACTGAGAAATGTTTCTAGATTACCTGAGACAATCTCTTTGAATTCCCTTCAGAATTGCTTCAATCTCACTTCAAGATCACCCCAGGGCACCATTCAAGTTCTTCAAATGCTCAATTTATCAAGAAGACTCACAAATTTTAACTTATACATCATCGAATTTACCCTAAAATGCATTAAATACGACAAACATCAAAAATTTGCTAAAAACATTCTTCTTAACACAAAAAGCCCTAATTTGGTCCGCAAATCATCATGACAACATACTTTCTTCTGGTTCTTTTTTCCAAGGCCTCTAAATATTCATTCTTCACATTTCAACCTTGTGCTAGCCTCTGACACGCCATTCTTGTAGGGGTTTTTTTTATAATTTTCTAATAATGCTCCCCCTAAGACCATGCTAGGTATAATTTCCTAATAAGTCATCTATACTAGATGAGGGTACAGACACATTAGTAGCTTCACATTTTTCTTCTTCTTTCTTCTTCCATATCTTATTCATCTCTTGCTTCATTTCTTCTTTGTCGATCTTCTTTACCGGTTCACTCTTCTCTTCCAAAGCAGACTTCTTTCCCTTCTTACTTCTATAAACTTTTGAGACATGTCAAGGTTTGTTGCAATTATAGTAGACAACACTTTTCTAATTAGCCTATACTCCATTATTCCTCAATCTACATTGATTTGCTCTGTGTCCAAATTTGTTACAGGTATAATAGTAGCCATTAAAGAGTTGATTCATTTTTCCTTCATTAAACCCATTCCTTATTACTCTATCGATCATTCTCACCTAAGATTTGCATTGTGTAGCCTTATGTCCAATCTTCCTACATTCAAAACATTGTCTAGTGAAGGGACTAGAAAATTGGTTCTTCCTACTCCTGCATTTTGTTGCTTTGTGACCATATTTGTTACAAGAAAAACAAATACCATTGAAAGAGGGATACCTTTGTGCATTATGCTGTCTCACAGGAAGTCTCCTTGCAAAATTCCTTGAATTTATTCTTTGCTTTCCTTTGTCTTGACTCTTCTAATTGCTCATTGTATTCTTCACATCTTTAGAACTTTCATCAGTCTCAATTCCCAAACCACCTTTGTCTTTACTTGGTTTCTATCCTGAAAGTAATTCTTCAATTTTACCAAAGCTAGATCTAAAATTATTCTCATAGAGTTTTTCCTTCTCTAATTCCACTCTTAAGTTTACTATCTCCTATTCAAGTCTAGAGCATTCATCGGACTTGTTTTGCACCATTGTATTCAAACATTCTTCAAACCTCTTCTTCTCTTCTACTATCACTTTCAGTCCAATTATCTCTTGTTTCAACTATTCACTCACTATTCTGTGTCTTTCCTTGAATTTATTTAATTGTTCTTTCAGTTTTCGGACACATTCATTTGCATCATCCAGATTCTCTTTCATATCTATGTTTTCTCTTTCCCCTTTATCATGATCCTCAAGAGTAGTCTAAAGATCTACTCTATCATTCATTTAACCAACCTTCAGGATCCTCCTTAAGTGATTAAGCTCTTCACCAAGGATCCAATGCTCTAATACCAATTATTAAACAAGCGCAGGACAATTGAGAGGGGGTGAATCGATTGTCACAAAATTCAAACTTAAGACTTCAACACTTATCAATTCCACAACCACACTATTCTATTATTAAGTAAGAGCATGAAACACAAATAACAGAAAGTAAATCAACACAATGAACACCAGATTTTTATGTGGAAAACCCAATAAGGGAAAAACCACAATATAAAGAGATTATAAAACTGAATACAGAGGCTCACTGCCAAGGGCTCACTACCCAGAAGAGGACTCACTGTCCAAGTACAAAGGCTCACTACCTACAAAAAGGACTCACTATCCAATAGGAAGGCTCACTACCTATAGAAAAACTTATAGAACAAGTTAGGCCATATAGGTAGAATGAACTGAAAAGGTGCACCTATCAAGTGTTAATGCAGTTCTGGTGATGCTCAATATACAGACTTAACACATTTAATATTTTTTGCACTTCTTCACTTTAGCATTCGTAACTCAATCATTTGTCTATGTTTTTTCAAAATTGTTCAATATATACATATATACCTGATCTTCACTACAAGCATAAATTAGGTTGGCCTAATTAGATGCACTTCTTATTCATGAAAAAATATCAACTGTCGGCTTCAATCATTCACAAAATATTTCCAAAAACAATTCAAACCTTCAGTACGTTACATCATGTCAACAGAGACCAAAAATAGGTCGCACATATGTCCACATACCATATCATAATTAACTCAAGAAGTCGGCCAGGAATAGACTTCAAAGAAAAAAAGGCAACCAACAGAATAATGCCACTACACCATACAAGCACCAGAGCACATAATAATCTAATCATGCATGCCTTCAACAATCATAAACAATCTCCCAAAACCGCAACTAGTAATTGTCAACTATCAAGAAATGTGGGCTAAAATACCAGAGAGTGCACCAAAATACCGGATCCACCACCGGAGGAGATAAACTAGTTGTGCACATCGTTTTAGGGTACTAGACCAAGCTGCCAACATGGTGACATCAATGACAACATATAGAAAAACTTCTCCATTCTTCCAACACTTTTGAGTTATGGACTGGTAAGACTCCTACTGTGAAGTACCTCAAGGTATTTGGAAGCAAATGTTACATTAAAAGGAATGATGAAAATCTTGGAAAGTTTGATGCTAGATGTGATGAAGGAATTTTTCTTGGGTACTCTACTACCAACAAAGCATATAGATGCTTCAAAAAAATATTGAGGAAGATTGTTGAAAGTACTAATGTGAAAGTTGATGAAGGTATGCATAGACCTATTGAGATAAGTGAAGTTGAACCTAATGATCCTATCTATGGACATGTACCTGAAGAGAATAAGGAGAAGGAAGAAGAAGAAGAACAGATTGAAGAAGAAAATGAACTGGAACTTGTTGTTAAGACTCCTAAGTATGTGCAGAAGAATCATCGGAGGAACAAATAATTGGAGATAAGAGTGAAGGTGTGAAGACAAGAAGTAAAGTAGCAGTTGAGGTAAATATGTGTTTACTCTCTAAAATTGAACCTAAGTTTGTGAGTGAAGCATGTGAAGATGAGAGTTGGCAGAAAGCTATGAAAGAAGAGTTGCAGCAAATAGAAAAGAATCGGACATGGGAATTAGTTCCTAGACCTGTGAATAAGAATGTAATTGGTTCAAAATGGGTGTTTTGGAATAAGTTGAATGAAAATGGTGAAGTTATAAGGAATAAAGCAAGACTTTTATGCAAAGGATACTCACAAGTTGAAGGCATAGACTTTGAAGAAACTTTTGCTCCTATGGATAGAATGGAAGCTATTAGAATGTTTTTGGCATTTTTTGCCCACAAGGATTTCAAAGTATATTAGATGGATGTCAACTCAGTATTTCTGAATGATGAATTGGAGGAAGAAGTATACATGGAACAAATTGAAGGATTTCAATTATCTGACAAACCGGATATGTTTTGTAAGTTGAAGAAGGAATTGTACAGACTAAACTAAGCTCCCAGAGCGTGGTATGCAAGATTGGATAAATACCTGAAAAAGCAAGGATTCAACAAAGGCTATGTTGACAATAATCTCTACTTCAAAGTGCAAGGTAACAAAATGTTAATAGTGGTAGTATACGTTGACAATATCATCTTTGGTGGAAATGAAGGCATGTGTAAACGATTTGTAGAAGAAATGCAAAAAGAATTTGAAATGTCCATGATTAGTGAGTTGAATTTCTTTCTTGGTCTTCAAGTAAATCAAACTGGTAAGGGGATATTCATTTCACAATCTAAGTATGTAAGAGTTGTTGAAGAATTTTGGAATGGATGACTCCAAACCAGTTAGTACTCCTATGGTAACCAGATGTAAGCTGAGTAAAGATGATGAATCTTCTAAAACTGATCAGAGCAAATACAGATCTATGATTGGTGGGTTGTTGTATCTTACTACTACCATACCAAATATTATGCATGCAGTATGTCTAGTTTCCAAATTTCAAGCAGATCCTAAAGAGGAACATGTTATAGCTATAAAGAGGATATTTAGATATCTTAAAGGTACACCAGATTATGGCTTATGGTATCCTAAGGGTGTTGATTTCACCTTGAATGCTTATACTGATGCAGATTGGGCTAGTTATGTGAATGACTTAAAGAGTACCATTGGAGGTGCTTTCTTTCTTGGTGGAAGATTGGTTTCTTGGTTGAGTAAGAAACAAGACTCAGTTTCTTTATCCACCACAGAGGTAGAATATATTGTTGTAGTATCCTATTGCACACAAGTTTTGTGGATGAAGCAAACTCTGAAAGACATTGGAGTAATATGTGATGAGCCTATTCCTATTTTCTGTGACAACACAAGTGCTATAAAAATTTCAAAGAATCTAGTTATGCATTCAAGAAAAAAACACATATCTATAAAATATCATTTCTTGAGAGAAAAAGTGTTGGAGAATGAAGTCAAGTTGGAGTATGTGACAACAAAGGAACAAATTGCAGATATATTTACTAAGGCTCTTCTGAAGGATACTTTTGAGTATCTTAGGGAGAGGTTGGGGGTCCTTGTCCCTTCGAACTAGGTGCACATGAAGGTGCATTAGTCCAGTGAATTCATAGATTCTTCATTTATCTAGACTAATGAATGGGTCTACTCCACAGGGGGAGTAGAAAAGGTTTTCATTGTTGCAATATGAGTTAAATGGGTGCACTCCTAAGGGGAGTGATCAAAGTTTTTTGATCTCTTCCATTGATGTCAAAGGGGGAGAGAAAGTCATGTGAAAAATAGTAGCAGAAAAAGAGAAGGTGTCCTCCCAGAATATTGTGCAGGATGTTGTCTTTGATGGTTTTTCCCATCATGTGTTGCCATCAATTACAAAGGGGGAGACTTGCAAGTATGAGAAAGTTTGGTGGTGTTGTCATTGATGTCAACACAGTTCAATATGTTGTAGATTGTGCATGTATAGTTGAGATGTTGTTGAGATGTTGTGAGCACATGGAGCCATCCTTATGATGTTACAGATGTGCTGAATTGATAAGTTTCCAAGTGCTTTTGAGAAAATTAATAAAGAGAGAAGTCAAAGTTTTGAATGTGCTCTAGTATGTGCTTTGTGTTTCTCTTATGTTGATCCTATGCTTGTGTGGATCTGAAGGTTTGCTAATGGTGATCTAGTGGTGATATCTCCTGAGTTGTAGCTTTTGATTTAATGGGATGTGAAAGTTACGTTCACTGGTGTGTGAATTGTTTTGGCAAAGTTATCTTTCTGTGACTGGGAGAAATGTTTTTGATCTACAGTCCTTCATTGTTATGTTTCAGATCATGTGAATCTATAATGTGTCTTATAATGGTGTTCTCTCGGTTTTGACAAAGATGTGTGTGGTTTGGTAACTCGGAAGTCAAGTTTCAGAGTTGTTGTATGAGTTTGCATAGTCCGGATGGTCTAATGGAAGGATTTTGGTGTTTGAAGATCATTTCACTTGCTGTGGATGTATTTGAAGGAACCTGAAATGTGTTCTTGTACATAATGAAGCATTTTGTGTCATCTGTGTGCTATCTTCTTGTTGGGAAGCGTGTACATCAATTTTCATTTGTGTTTTCATTAGGTTTGGCTGACCTAGTGTTTATACTTCATTTGAAGAATTAAATTTAATTAAGGAAGTGTGTGGTTGATCTGAGACATTATTTTTGGTCTTGGTTAAGTATTTTTATTGTTCCACTCTCATTCCTTTCCACTGCGGGAATGTTGAGTTGTTGACCTAATTTGAATTTATGAAATGAGGTGTATGTGGCCAACCTTGGAGAAAGTTTCTAAGGTTGAAGATGGTATAAATGCAAGTCGAATTGGGAATAATTGAATGGAGATGCAAAGTGACGAAGTAAGCCCCAAATCAAAAGAGCAGAAGTGTGTGAAAGTGAGTTGAGGCAGCAATACTTCATTTTATTAGATTCCTAAAGGTAGTGAGTTGAAGGTTTCTATAATCTTCTGATCAAAGTTGAAAATGTGTGTAAATTGTTGTGGTGGATCTTTTGTTCTCTTTTGTATCAGTAGGCAATGAGCCTCCATGTTGGACAGTGAGTCCTTTCTGTAGGTAGTGAGCCTTTGTATTTGGACAGTGTCCTCTTCTGGGCAGTGAGCCTCTATATTCAGTTTTTGCTATCTCTTTATATTGAGTTAATCCTCATCGTGGTTTTTCCCTTATTGGGTTTTCCACGTAAAAATTTGGTGTTCATTGTGTTTCATGTTCATACTTAATAACAAAATAGTGTGGTTGTGGAATTGATAAGTGTTGAAGTTTTAAGTTTGAATTTTGTGATAACTGATTCACCCCCCTCTCAATTGTCCTGCGCTTTTTAACATTCTTGTCTTGTGGATTTAGGAACATTATTATATTTATTTCATCTACCTTCCCTTGGAGTGTTTGGTTTTTAGTTGTTCTGTAAGGTTGGTTAGTGAGTTATATGTCTGTGGCAATGTGGTTGGTTGCATAGGATGATAGTATTCTCAGTTTCAGGTGGTTGTGATAGTGTTTCTAAATGTTTTGATGATGTTGGAACATTCTAGTATATTGTGTGATGTTGCTACATGGTCTACAAGATGTTTCTAGACCCAGTGAAGAGTGAATTGACTATTTGATGGTGTTAGTACAGGTTTGGCCAACTTGGCATGATAGCTCTAATTATGGAGATGGTTTGTTGTTTGTGGAAGCACGGTGTAGCATGTAGGTGTAGATTTGGGTATTGGTTAACCCTTGATTTGGTTCACCTTCACTTATTTCCACTATGGAAGTGTTTGGTGCTGACCTATTTGGTGGTTGCATGTTTAAGGTGCATACATTTTATTGAGGTCAACCTACAGAAGTTGTTTGAGGTCATGAAAGATATATAATCAAGGTTAATTATTAGAGATGTATGTGGTGTGTATTTTAGTGAAGGATGATTCAAATGTAATCAAGTGTTGTGATATGAGTGTGAGCTTAAACGCCTAAGGCTATCATAAGTAATGAGTAGAAGGTTTCCATATTTTTAGTGTACTTGAAGTTGCTAGAGGTAGCGAGTCGAAGGTTGTGGATGGTGTAGAGTTGTTGTGGTGGATCTTCCTTTTTCTCTGAGTTAGTGGACCTCCTTGTAACAGTCTTCTTCTATTCTCTTTTATTCCGAACAGTGAAACCTTTGGGTAGTGAGCCATTCTTTTCTTCTGGGCAGTGAGCCCTTTCGATAGTGAGCCTTTTGTAATCAATGTTGTTATTCATATATATGTGAGTTAATCATCACCATGGATTTTCCTTGATTAGGGTTTTCCATGCAAATTTGGTGTTCTATGGTCTATGTTTGTGAATATGTTTATATTTCATTAGTTTACATTCATGTTGATGCATAATAAGGGTTTGAAGGTTAATGAAGGTTTGAATGTTTTAATATACAATTGATTCACCCCCTTCTTAGTTGTCTTGTATTTCTAACAATTGGTATCAAATTCATGGTTCCTTGGAAGAAGATCAACCGCTTGAGGTAGATCTAGATGGCACACAAGAATGGTGTCAAAGTGTCTATGTTTGATGGATCAAACTATGATTTCTAGAAATTTGGGATAGAATCCTTCTTGTCTCATTAGGGTTTGGTGTTTGGAAGTCAGTTGAAAATGGATACACTATGCATACTACTCCTTCGAAAAGTGATGATGAGATCAAGAATTATGAGAATAATGGAAAGGAAATGAATGTTATCTTGAGTGGGCTTTCTGATTTAGAACTTGTGAAGGTGATAAGCCTCAAAACTACTTAAGAGGTCTAGACAAAGTTGCAAAGAATTTATGAAGGAGATGATAAGGTCAAGCAAGCAAATATGAAGAATTTCAAGGCCAAATTTGAAACCCTAAGGATGTCAGAAGATGAAGATATTGTTGGCTACATGCTCAAAGTGGATGAAATTGTCAATGCCATCAATGGTCTTGGTGGAAAACTAGAGGAAAGTGATGTTGTGAAAAAGGTATTGAGAACTCTTCCTAAATCTTATAGTGCTAAAGTTTTTGCTATTGAGAAAGCTTAGAATTTGGATCAATATAATAGAGATAAAATGTTTGGTGCTTTAACTACTTTTCACATAAGAGAGTTTGACAAAGATGCTCTAAAGAAAGAAACTGCCTTTAAAGTCAACAAGAAAGATGATGAATATTATCTGAATGATCTTGATGAAGTGGAAGCAAATTTTGTAAGGAGATTGAATAAGGGAACTAACAAATATAGAGGTAAGTTACCCTTAAAATGTTTTAATTATAGAAAGATAGGTCATTATGCTTCTAAATGTCCAATCAAAGTTTCAAATGACAAACATAAAGATCATAAAGGTAAATTTATTTCAGAATTTCAAATCAAACATCTGCAAGCAGGAACAGAGTGAAACTACATAGGAAAAAATATGTGTAGAAGTTTCCTGAGACACTTGTACAAGGATAGGGTCACCCAAGGGCATTTGAGTCCTTGATCACGGTTCTAAAAATTGAAAATTTGAATTTTTATGTTTAATGTTTTTTTCTCTAGTTGCAAACAAGTTAAACAAATGATATTTTTCCAGATTTTGCTCAATTTAGGACAATGCAATGCAAAATACAAGTGTGCAACAAAGGTAAAAAAAATAACAAGTTTTGAATGCAAATTTTGGATCTAAAATGCAATAAATGACTAATTCTAAGATGCCAAAACTTGAAAATGATAATTTTGATGCTTGAAAACAAATAATACAATGCCTTCCAATTTATAGACAATGTGATTCAAATACAAATAGGAAATGATAAAGGTCAATTTTGAATGCAATTTTCAGATCTAATATGTAACTATTGACTAATTTCAAGATGCAAAATTCTGAAATGATGATTTGATGCAAATTTGTAATAAAACTATGCAATTTTCACTTATTTTTGACATAAAATGAAAGATGCAATTTACATGCAATAAGCAATTTCAGATTTTAACCACTAAATAAATACAATTTGAATGTAGATCTGATATAAATATGACTAAAAAAAATTCTAATGCGACCTATGATGTAATATGATATGCAAATTTTTGAATTTTTATTTTTATGATGCAAAAATGAAACCATAAATGAGAAATGCAAACAATGCAATAAAAGACCTAGATCTAGGGTTTGAAAGACTTCTAATTTTAGAAATTTTATGATGTTAACATATTGGGTTCACTAAAATGAAACATAGAAAAAGGTGATCCTAGGTCCTAAATGAAAAGAACCTAGGATGCAAGGGGCCTTTTTCCAAGTTTCATTAGGATGTAGATCAACAAGGTGTACAGATTGACTTACAACCATGAAGGCAAGCCAATAAAACCTAGATCTACATCTGATTGAGGATCAAAATGAATTGGAAATGGTTTGGAGTGATTAACCTAATTAGAATATATGCCCTAATATGTAAATTGCAAGATCTCAACAACTAACAAACAAAAACAGTAATTTGCAGGTGGATCAGGGAAGTGCAGAATGATATGTACCAACCTAGAAAAGTTGGTTTCAAGCATTGTAGGAGGACTAGGTTGTCCTTGTGTGAATGGGTCTTTGTAGGGATGTCCCGATAAACTTTTAGGGTCCTCTAATGTCGAATCTAAGCTTCGTATTCTCACCTACAAATTTGTCAGATCACTGTCAAATATTTTTGTAATTAAGTTTTTGTGGCTTGACAATATGTATGACAACAAATGCAAGAATGGATAATTTATCTTCAATCCTATAGCCTAAAAATTCAAAGAGGGAAAAAATGTTGGGTCATTTTAGGGGCTTTCCTTAGTTGAACCTCGTGTAAGTGTTTCCACTTCCACAATGGAAATATTGATCATAAATAGATAATTGAAAGGAATGATGAAATCACAATGTGTTGCAACTCACCGCCCTTCAATGGCTACCTTGAAGGACTGAAGTCATACACATCTCCTTAAGTATTTGGATCTTTCTTTCTTGAATACTTGAATGCTTTGGATACCTAAAAAAAGATGTTAGCCTTCACAAAATAACTACACCATGATAACATAAACTCACAAACACTTTGACATGATGCTTGGATCTTGAATTTTGCAATTCAACTCTGATAATGCTGCTCTTAACTTGATCTTGAATGCTCTTAATTTTAATCTCTTGCTAGATTCTTTCACTTAGATTTAAAATGATGAAATTTCTATGTATTTATAGGCATTTATCCAATTTCCTAAAAATTATATTCTAAAAGTCAGCATTTGCAACTTGAATTTTGAATGTTAAAATGTCACCAAAAATATATCCAAAAATGGGTCCTAGCTAAGAAGTGGGACCCATTCACCCATGGGAGAACGATTCCTAGCCCAAATTTCTAGGACAGTCAATTTTGAGGGCAACATATGAGTTGGATGCATTTATTCAATGCTTGGTGTTTATTGAAAATTGGGACAAATGGGCTCCAAAATACATAATTTTAGGCAATTTGGGGGTCAATTAATCTCAAAATTTTAGGGGGGGCAAAACATAGTGTGAAATTGTTTAGGTATACAATTTTCTATGCTACAATTATATCATGGTTTTCATTGGTTAAATACTTAAATGATTTCTAAGTGAAATGCAAGACTATTTTCTTTCCCTATAGAGAGAGAGGGAGAGTATCATCGAAGAGAAGAATATAGACTTCAGAGTTTGAGTTCTAACACAAAAATATAGGTTTACCCTAAATCTATCGTAGATTCAAATTTAGTGTATTTTATTTTGGGTTGTATTGAAATGAGTTGATAGATTAAGTCTAACCTAGTCAAGTCAAGTCTTGGTTTCCTTTTCAAAAAAGAAAATTAAAAGTGTTTAAAGATACATGTTTATAAAAGTTAATCGATTAACCAATCTTGATATTTTGACGAGATAAGTCGATTACAATAATATGGTGATAATTGGTAATAATATATAAGTATATATGTATATGAGAATATATATATATATATATGTATATGAGAAATAAAATAAAATATATATATATATGTACATGTATGTATATGGGTATGTATATAAATGAGGGAGTGATAATGCTATTATTATAATACAAATGAATGAATATTGGTTATTGTTATAATACAAATGCTAAATTAGAGGAACTAATTGTATGCATAAACTAAAAAATTCAAGTGAAGTATAAAATAAATATGGTTCGAACCAAAAAAATTTCTTGGAGGTAGCCAGGAGGTAAGTCAACCTTCTGACAACCTCGATGCAAAACTTGACCAAATCTTAGCAATACTAAATGAAATAAGAGATATAAGTTCCACTTTAGAGCAAGAGGTCAAAGTCCAAAGTAGGTATGACAAGGAAGCATCTCACAAAGGTGAAGATGGAAACTAATATGAGCGCACCACCCAAAGTGGGTGTGGAGAAAACAATTCTGAGTCAAGGCCTAATAACAAGAAAAGGAACCAATTAGCCCTTGAATTATCTAGGGATATGAAGAAGGTGATGCCACCTAAGTTCTATGGAATGGTGATTGGAGATGCAACAGAGGCTTGGCTCACTAAAATGGAAAAATACTTTGAAATAAGAAACTATTATGAAGTGAATTAGGTAGTTTGGGGGCATACCAATTGTTAAGGGAAGCATCCACTTGGTGGATGAAAAAGAAAATAGAATAAGGGTTAAGTTCATTAAGCTTAACATGGGATGAGTTAGTAATTAACTTTAGGTAAAGATGGTTAACACAATTGTTCTTTGATAAAAAACTCACTGATTTCTAGAACCTAAGGCAAGGGGACATGTCGGTAACAATGTATTGGGAGAATTTTACTCATCTCCTAAAGTATGTGCCCTAATATCATAAGGATGAGAGGTTCCAAATAAGAAAGTTTATTATGGAGTTGAATACCCAAATTGGAGGTGAAGTAGATGTCCATGGTCCCACAATAATGGACCAAGTGTATGAAAAGGCCATAAAACAAGAACAAAAGTTGAAATCCATATTTTCTTATCAGGAGAATAACCGTAAAAATTTCAACTAGTCGTAGTCATCCCAATCATTCAAGAAGAAGAATGATAAGTGGGTTTTCAAAAAGAAAGGTGATAAGAGATTTTGAAATAATTGAAATGAATCCAAGGGTGATAAAAGGAGTAAAAACAACTCTAGGAAGAACGATGATAGATTAGGGAAGCCTTTTGAAAGGTGAGGACCTCCAAGATGATGTTTCACATGTGGAGGAGACCATTATGCAAACCAATATCCTAATAAAACATAAGGAGTGCAACCTCATGGTAGTCCCTTACCAACTCAACTGACAACTTTTTAATAAAGGATTCATGCATCATCGGATAATCGACATGCAAAGTTCCAGATTACTCCAATTGAAACTACATGTACATTTTTTGTTGTCCGAATTTCAATTTTAATAGACACTAGTACAAATAAAAGTTTCATTTCACCAAAAATATTAGATAAGTTTTCTAGAAAAGTTGGTTATATGGAAAAACCCTGCTTAGTAGAGTATGCTAACCAGACAAGATCTTAGTTAGAGCAATGCTTGTTTGAACCCAAGGTTGATCTTTTGAGTTTTTTTTATTAAAGTGAACCTGTTTGTAGCACCCTTAGGTCCTACAATTTTATCCTAGGAATAAACTAGTTGTGGAGACACAAGGATAAGGTAGATTATCTTGCAAAAATAGTAGAATATCTAGATGACCTTGGGAACAAATTTTTCCTAAAGCCACTCCTATAGAGGTCAAGCTAAGACAAATATATGTCATATAGCTAAAGAGGGCCAAGCAAAAAGGGTGTCAACTCTTTGCAATCAAAATGGAGAAAATGAAATATTTCAAAGAGTTTATTTTTCAAGATGACTTAATGTACTATAAATCTTAGAAACTCCAAGGGATAGAAGAAGAGGAATCTATGGATCAAGAAAAAACTGATATGGAGAAGTATCCTTTTCTATGAGATTTTGAGGAGATATTTTCAAATTAATTACCTAAATTATCTCCCAAGAGAGCTTTTGAATTCTCCATAGATATAATTCTAAGATTAGAACTATCTCTAAAGCTCCATATTGAATGGCCACAATAGAATTGATGGAGTTGAAGGCTCAGTTGCAAGAACTGTAAGCCAAAGGATTGATCAAACCCAGTGTTTCACCTTGGGGAGTACCAGTGATCTTTGTTAAAAATAAGGATGGTAAACTGTGGTTATGTATATACTATCATATTCTTAACAAATCAATGATAAATAAAAAATATCCTTTTCCATGTATTGATAATCTCTTCAATCAAATGCATGGGGTAGCTGCTGAAACATAGAAAAAGAGAGGTGCACCACAAATGGGATTAACCAAATGGGTACACCAAAATTTGACTAGATGTTTCACTCAATTATGTGGACTATAATGTGTAATTAACAATAAATAAAAAAACTTAATTGATATAACAATAAAAAGGTAGGTTTTAAAATGATAAAATGGTGTGTACCTATTAGAAAAACTATTTTTTCAGGCCTCACTGAGGACTCATTCGCCCAGTGGAAAATGGGTCCCTACTAGGGTTATAGAAAATTGATTTCTAGGTTCTGCTCTTCAATGTCTAGACTCCCAGATCCCAGGTGTTCAACTCCCGAAAGTTGAAAATAAACTATGTAGCTTAGTTTTCGCGATCTTGCAAGAAAGATGACAACTTTGACAACTTTTGCAAATTTTCTTTTCCACTTGATCTTCAATCTAAAACCTGCAATCACACATCAAAGGAGAAGAAAAATGTTGTGTTAGGGAATAGGGGTTTGCCTTGGTCAAACCCTATTTTGGTAATTAAACCTTGAGTTAAAATAAAGCATAAAAGGAAAGATGAATGAACAATGTAATGCCACAACTCACCAATCCTCAATTGAAATAACCTTATATTTATACTTAAATTAAGATTAAATCCTGAAATTCAATTACACAAGCTGATATCAGATCTAGGATTTGAAATCATTAAAATACCGCCAAAAACATATCCCAATGGGGGTGTCCTAAGTTAAGGAGGACCCATTCACCATAGGGTGAATGGGTCCTAGCATACTTAACTAGGACATGTTTCAAGGATTGTGAAATGATATGCAAAAAGGGGGCCCTAGGACCTAGTGAGGACCCCTTCGCCAAGTGGAAAATGAATCCTAGGTCATTGGCCTAGGACACATTCCTTGTAAAATTAAGTGTTGTGTAATATTATTTATGAGTTTCGGGTTTTATCCCTCAAAAAATGCAATAAATCAGGCTTACATTTGAATTAAAGGGGCCAATTAAGCTCAAATTAACCTCAATTAATTAATAAATCCCTAGATTAGTGTGAAAGTTTAAAGGTATACTTTACAACACCCTAAATAAGGAACAATTAAGTCCATTTTATCATCAATTATTCATTCCCAAATTAACTATGAAAAAGTGTTACTTTTTTCTATGCTACAGTTGTATTTCAAAGATCGATCTACAATCTAGATACCATCAGTTAAGACTTAAGGGTAAAGATATTCATAAAACAACCTTTAAAACAAGGTATGGGAATTATGAATTCATAGTCTTACCTTTTGGACTAACCAAATCGACTGCATCATTCATAAATTTGATGAACAATGTATTCAGAGATTGCTTGGATAAGTTTGTTTTAGTGTTTTTGGATGACATTCCTATATATTCTAAGAATGAGGGAGAACATCTCCAAATTTTTCAGTTCATTTTTCAACGCCTAAGAGAGCACAAGTTGTATGGTAAGCTCTCAAAGTGTAATTTCTTTCAGAAAGAAGTACAATACCTGGGTCATGTAATTTCAGCTGATGGAATTGCAATAGATCCAATGAAGATCAAAGCCATTTTGGAGTGGTATGCACCAAAAAATATGCACAAAGTCTATAGCTTCATGGGTTTGGTGGGTTATTATATAAATTTTGTGGCTAACTTTTCAAGGATTGCCTATCCCATTACTTCTTTGCAAAGTAAAGGTAAAATATTTGATTGATCAAAAAAATGTTAGGAGACATTTGATCAACTAAAAGAGAAGCTAACTACAACACCAATACTAAAAGTTCCCTATCTAGAAGGCCATTTTGTGGTTATTATTGATGCCTTGGGAGAAGGATTAGGTGGGTTGCTTATGTGAGAAGGGAAAGTTATCACCTATGAGTCTAGGAAGTTGAAGACATATGAGTAGAATTATGCCCCTCATGATCTTGAACTGGCAGTAGGTGTGCATGCTTTACAAATGTGGCAACATTATTTTCTAAGGAAACCTTGTCTTAAGTATTTGTTTACCCAACCACATAGTAATGCTTGTCAAAGAAGATGGTTAGAGTTGATATTTGATTATGATTTTGAGATCAGTCATATTAAGGGCAAGGAAAACCAAGTAGTGGAATCCCTAAGTCGAAGGAGACACATCTCCTCGATGATCTCTATTCATTCAGATTTTAAGAATTGGGTATTGCAAAATTCCAAGGGAGATGAATATAGATGAGTAAGCTAAGAAAGATCTCACAAACAATCCTCAAGATTTGAGGTATGATGGGTTATATTTTGAACTAGATGGGTTGTTAAGGTTCAAAGGAAGAATGTACATTTCGAAATCTAAGGATTTAAGGAATATCATGCAGAAAGAAGTTCATTCTACACCATATTCAAGACATCCTACAGTGATAAAACTTCTAGAAGATGTGAAACCACTATATTTTTGAAAAGGAATGAAGAGGGATGCTACAATATTTGTAGCTAGATGTCTAGAATGCTAGAGGGTGAAAATAAAACATCATCACACAACAAGACTCCTATATCCTCATGAGATTCTAAAGTGTAAGTGATAGATCATAAGTATAGATTTTGTACAAGGTCTACCTATGTCTAGAAATAGGCATAATGTTATTATAGTAGTGGTGGATAGACTCACCAAGGTAGCTCATTTCCTACATGGGAATTTGACAAATGGAGCATTAGTTATAGCCCATAAGTTTGTTCAAGATGTGTTTACATTGCATGGAGTTCTTGAGAAGATTATCTCAGATAGGGATGCAAGGTTTTGGAAAACCTTATTTTCCTCACTTAGAACTCAATTGAATATAAACTCAGCTTATCACCCTGAGACAAATGGTCAGATGGAAAGGGTAAACAAATTTTTGGAGGATTTGTTGAGGATTTATTATAGGGATCAATAATACAAGTGGGAGGATTATCTTTCTCTTGTAGAATTTGATTACAATAATTCCTATCATTCCATGATAAAGATGGCTCCATTTGAAGCATTATACAAAAGAAAGAATAAAACTCCTATAAGCTAGGATAAGATAGAAGATATGATTAGCCTTCGTTTGAAAATGTTGTTAGAAATGAAGGAACATATCAAGTTGATCAAAAAGAGATTAGTGTAGGAAAATGATAGGTAAAAAAGCTATGTTGATGCTAAGCATATACCAAGACATTCTCAATAGGAGAAAAGTGCTTTTAAGATTCAAACCCTAGAAGAGTTCCATCAATTTTCAAAAATCATCCAAACTATATCCTAGTGTGAACTTGAAATATAACCATATTAATTAGGCTAATAATCAACTAAGAAACGAAGCAATTAACCTAACTAGATCATGTTCCCGATGAAATTCTTGCAAATGCTAACTAGGAAGCCACTAGACATGAAATAACATTCAATTGATAGAGAAAACCAAATTTAACACAAGAAAACCTCATCCCATTGGGGGATTAGTGTTGAATTGATAATGCTCAACCCTTTCCTAGTCCCATTATTGAAGCAAAGCTTTGATGAACTCTAATGGTGAAATTGATGGAAATGGACAAACGCTTTCAAAGGTGAATGTGAAATTGGCTATAGTCTGATTGTTCAAATGCTTTGTGGATGATTTACTTATAGAAATAAGGACTATTTATAGGCTTTTTGGTTGAATCAATGGCTAGGATTGAATTAGATAATCAAGGGATATAATTCAAAGATGAGAGAAAATGGATCAAGGATCAAATCCATGAGATTGAATATTGACATGGATCAATGATTCTAATCAAGGGCTCAAATTGCTTGAGACAATTGCAATCCCATGATTTTAGGGAGATGGAGAAGATATTCCATTTGGAGGGAAATGCTTGAATTCAAATTGTAAGAATATTCCATGAGAATATTCTTTCAAAGATTGGAGGAATTAGAACATATTAGTCAATTAAATAATTAAGAAACTATTTAATTGTGCAAGTGAAGAGAATTTAGGATTTAATTAAATAATTAAGATCATTTAATTAAAAAACACGATTTATGACATTTAATTAAACAATTAAGATTATTTAATCAAATGAGAGGAATTAAGGAATTTAATTAAACAATTTGCATTATTTAATCAAATAGGATGAAAATTAGCATGAAAGGGATGAATTAATCAAAAATTATTAATTACCTAATTAATAGAAGAAAATGATGAATTTAATTAAACAATTGACATCATTTAATTAAATAGATGAGAAATGATTGAATTAAGATAGAAATGGTGTTAGTAAATGAAATCAAATGCATGATATTGATCAAGGTAATTTTTAGTGTCTACATTTTACCCCTCTTTGAAGCGAGGTACTAGCTACGTTACTTCAAAGAACTAATACTTCTTGAATCAACATTACTGCTTAGATAAAAAATTTAAAGATTCATGATTTTTCTGGATGCTCCACTATGCCCCAATAGAAGGAATGAATGCTGGTTTGCTACCCCCTTGAGAGATCAAGTGGGAATTTTGATTTTTAGGTTGAGCTCACGATAAAGATGCAAGATCGGTTTGGGTGCAAAGAGGATGAAAATTAATTTAGTGTAGACATCCAAATTTGGACACTTAATTTATCCAAATTTATCACTTTTCGCCTAAACATCCTCTTAGTTTCCGTTAATTAAATAATATTACTATTATTTAATTAATATCTTTAATTCTCGCTATTCCTAAGGTATTTAATTAATAATTAAATACCTTACCCTCCTTAATCCTCTTTTCATCAAATAAATTAAATAAATATTACATTTATTTAATTCCTCACATGTCATTTTCATCTAATCCTAATCCATTTCCTAATCTCTTCATTAAGGATGTGCACATGCCTAATCCTTGATTAGGATGTGTCACATCCTCCAACTTTTGCAAGTTGGCTTTTAATCCTAATTAGCCCCTAATTATCCTCTAATTATAAATTAATTAAGCCTAATCATTCTCCAAGGAATTTTTAATTCCTTTTTATTTGTCCTAGATTCCCCTCCTTTATATGTGAATTTTTAATTCACATTCCATCCTTCCAAGGCTTCTAGAACCTTGGACTTGTCACAATCACCACATGTGACCAACCTTGGACTTGTCACAATCTCCACATGTGACCAAGTCCCACCTTTTTGGAGCCCACCTTTTATCCTCTAGATTATCCTATGAATGTGAATTTTTAATTCACATTTATCCTCCCAACCACCTTTCCTTTTTCCCATGTAGATTTTTGAGGAATTCTAAAATTTCTCAAAAGTCCCTTTCACTCCCACTTGGGGACAAGAAATCCCTTTTGTGGAAATCCTTCATCCCCCCAAGGTGCATGCTGTCCTTTTCCACCTCATGTACCTTGACAACTCATCTCCACCTCCCCATATCCTCTTTGTCTGATTTCACTTCTCTCCACATGTCAAAAGATGTGAGGGCTTGTGGGTTCTCAACCCACCATAGCCCTTCTCATCTTGGCCTTGTTGGAGCAATTCTTGACTCTTTTGAATTTCTAGAGAATTCAAGATCCTCTATAAATACCCCCTCCTCAAGGGCATTTCCACAACACTTCTTCATTTGAGCAACCTCATGTTGCTAAATTTCTTTCTCCACAACACTTAGATTTGAGCACCCTTATGCTGTTATTTTGCAACACTTTTCACTTCCATACCTACATGCTGTCCATTTGAATCCTCAAGCATTTGCAATCAACTAATCATCTTTGCTAGTCATCTTGCCTATAGAATCTTGCATTTTAGTCATTCAATCTACCACCTAAGGAGCACACAAGCTATTCAAATCGAAGGCTAATCAAGGAGCAACCAATAATAAGGAAGGTGATATTGTCCTATTTTGTTTATCTATTTCCTTTCTTATTCTAACTCTCTTTTGGCTAATCTTGAGGTGTCCTTGGTGTTTTGTCTTTCATGTTTCTTAGTTAGATTCGCACATTTAGAGTAGCATAAAATACCGAGGTATACAGAATGAAAAGGTGATTTTTAGGTGAATTGCATTAAATAGAGTCTATAAGAATGTATAAATGTCTTACAACACTTCACATCACCTGAGTCACAAGACATTCTTTTAATTTTAGCACCAAAATAATCATGTTCAAGCCAAGATACATCATAAAATTAAAGCAACATAGTTCCAACACTATGGAAAAGACCTAAAAGACCATGTGAAAATGACAAAGGTCCATTTTTGATGGCACATTTAGCCCCCACTTTAGTGAGAGAAACTTGCTTCCTAACACTAAAGTAGCCATGAACATCAAGAAGAGGGTTCAAATGCACTTACATTAGCAAGATGAGATACAAAATTCAAGAGGGATGATAAAACCCCTAGGATGAAGATCCCATGACAAACTCAACATAAGGACAAAGGAACACACAAGTGTTGAGAGGAATTGAGTGAAACTTCGATCATCAATCCAACTAGTTGTGAAAAGAGATCTAGGCTGAATGTTTGAAAAAGAAAGAATGTGTACTCACTCTAGGGCCACAAAACAAGCTGTCCACGGGATGAGAAAGCCCAAAAAGTAAGATACATATGCTAGTTGGTATGCACTCAAAAACAAACACAAAAGTGGCTATGGGGAAAAGTCATGTTGCTAGTTGGGCTTCCCTCTCAACCATGCCAAAGCTATACCTATTCGATAACTTTAACAAGGTGCCACAAATCCAAAGAAAATGCAAATGTTGTTTTATGTTTCATAAAATAATAAAAATAGGATGGCACCATAGGCATGCAAGTTGTGTTATGCAAGGTGGGAAAACAAATAAGACAACTCCACAGGCATGCAAGTTGTGTAATGCAAGGTGGCTGGATAAGAATGTTATGTGTAATATGTTCAATGGAGTCTTGTTCAGTTTATGCAAGGCCAGTCATTTAGGGAACATTGTGTCTAATCTCTCCAAGAGAGGACCAATCAAAGAATAGTATATTCACAACTTAGGGGATGCAGTGTGTCACATCAAACCACCAAGAGGAATGCAATATGTTGAGAAAGATCACACTTACAAAGGACAGCACACCCAATGTCATCCACAAAGTAACAAATTTATCACATAAATGACAAGGCTTCACTTAGAATTAAAATGAAGTAATGGTAATGTATGCCCCCCACTTTAAAGGAATTGCTACACATCATTCTATGAGAAATTACTTGAAAGTAGAGAAGAGGGAGAAAGCAAGACATGAGAGATAACTTAGAAATATCTATGCCAAGTCATATGTTTCAAAGTAAGTTGTGTCATGTCAAGATGGAGGAGAAAAGAAAGGAAATAAGGGAGTTTTCCCCCAAAAAAAGAAAGCACACCAAACACATAAGGGATCCATGGATTTGGGGTCAATATGTTCGTTGCTGCAATATTTTGATTTAAAGAGCTCGAAACTGTCATCATTCCCCAAAGCACATAGAACTAGAAGAATGACACAAAGAGAGTGAAAGCAAAGGAAAGATTCCATTTTGAGTCAAAATGGAAGAGACATTGCGGTCACGACACTTTGCATCATTCTCAAAAGGAAAACACAAGCGAAAAGTGAAAAAGCCTTTGGGTCAACATGAAGGAGACATTTTGGTCTCAATGCCTTGCGTCGTCCCCAAAAGGAAAAACACAAGAAAATAAAAAGGAAAAATGAAAAAAAATGGGGGGGTTTGGGTCAACATGGAAGAGACATAGGGAATCTCAACGCTTTGCGTCATCCCCAAAAGGAAAACACAAAACAAAAGAGAAAAGTATGAGGCATGAAAAATAGAGGAATAGAGATACGTATAGAAGAAGTGTACAAAGAGAAGAAAACATAAAACACACAATAGGGGGGAACACAATATGCACATAAAAAGAGAGAAGAAAAAGGGGAAAAGACAAGCAATGAAAAGGAAAATCACTCATCTAAAAATTCATCAGCATCCCAATCATTTTCAATGAAATACGAAGGCGGTTGACTGTCCAAAGGAGGAATGGCAAGTGTCAAACTAGGGGTTGTACTAGGTTCTTCACTTGGTGGAGAGGATTTATTATTTAAGGTCATTGTAGATGAAAATAAAGAGTTT
>VDFB02271358.1:1267871626-1268029570 GCA_007258455.2 Sequoia sempervirens
GTGTTCAAGGTAAGGAAAAAGTTTAAGTGTCAAAGTTGAAAGTTGCCCCTGCCAAATGCGCCCAGGAGCTAAGGAGGCCAAGTGTTGAAGAAAATTCTAAGTGTTAGAAACTGGACAGGGACCCTCCCAAATGCGCCTTGAAGTTGGATGTGCAATATGCGCCCATGGCAAAGGTAAAAGCTCAGGGCATTAAATGCGCCCTACTTAAAATTTTTCTAAAGTGTCAAAACTAGAAGCTCCCCCATCAAAATGCGCCCAACTTGGATGAGCTAGTGGAAAGTTTCTAAGGCAAGTGAAAAATGGAAGTTGACCCTGTTAAATGCGCCTTTGTGCTTAAAGTGTTAAAACTGAAAGCTTGGACCTCTATATGCGCCCATGATGAGATTGAAAGTTGCAGGTGGTATATGCGCCTCTGAGTGACAAAATTGGAAGTACCACCCTTCATTTGCGCCCTTGAGCCAGAAGTCTTGAAATTCTCTAAGTCACGCAAACTGGAAGCTCCACTGGTAAAATGCGCCCTTGAGCTTCAAGATAGTTGAAAAATTTCTAAGTGTTTTGAAAATGGAAGTAGAGGGGCCTAAATGCGCCCTAGCTTGGGAGGTGGATAGAAAAATGGTTAAGTGTAAAAAATTGAAAGCCCACCCTCCAAAATGCGCCCTCACTTGAAAAGGGAGTTAGAAATTTCTCTAGGGCACGAAAATGGAAGCTCCAGGGGCTAAATGCGCCCAAGCTTGAAGGATCATGAAGAAATTTCTCTAAGGAATGGAAACTAGAAGTGGACCCCCCTAAATGCGCCTTAAAAGGGACACTTGAAAATTTTCTAAGTTTTGACAAAAATTGGAAGTAGGCCATGAGAAAGGCGCTCAAGAACTTGAATGAGATCGAAAAAGGTTTAAGTGCAGTGAAATTGGAAGTTCAACCCTTCAAATGCGCCAAGTTTGAGGAGGGCTTGAAAATTTTACTAAGTGTGAAAAATTTGAAGTAGAGAAGTCCAAATGCGCCCCTGGGAAAGGATGAAAATAGGTTGGTGAATTTGATCAAGTGATGAAAAATGAGACTTCAAGGGGCTAAATATGCCTAAGTCATGGAGGGAGGTCCTTGAAATTTTCTAAGTTAAGAAAACTAAAGGCCTGCCTAGCCATATGCGCCCTCAAGATATTAGATGGCAAGTGGAGATTCCAAGGCGTGATGCATGCAAAGTAAAAGAGTCCAAGGCGTTGAGCTTGAAAATATGCTAGAAGCATGGATGAAGTTGCCAGTGAAAAGTTAGCGGATGCCAGCTGCGCAGGGTCAACAAAAATATTTTCAAGACAGAGCGACAAGAAGTGCTCACAGATGAAAAAATGGATCAAATTTAATAAAAAAAATTATTTTCTAAGGTTCAAAATTCAAAGAATTAAATGAACCCGTTCGTTGCATACCCATGAATTTGAGGCGTTCTGAGAGAAGTTTTCTTCTGGGTATTGATGATTGTTGATCAGGAATGGATTTTAAAATCTTCTACACTTTGTCGAGGCCTTCAGGGTGAGTATTTTTGATGGGCGCCAGGTTGATGAATTTCCTAAGGGAAATTTAAAAACATTTCTAAGGCAAATGTGAAGAAAATGGGTTTTCAAGGTGAAATTCTCCAGATGATGAATTTGAAAGAAACTGCCTAGGTGAATTTGCTTAAATCCTTCATGAAGATAGTTTTCTTGAGCCAAAGATGAGTAAAATCAAAGTTGTCGAAGCTCCAGCGGGTGAAATGAATTTCTTCGGGAGGTGGTTGAAGTTGATATTGTCCAAAGGATGATGAAATTTGGCTAAGACATGAGGAATTATGAAGATGGCAAAAGTTTGCTAGTGGGGGCGATGAACGTGAAAATCAAGTAAGGTGAATTTATATTATGAAGTGTTCTAATACTCTTCTCCTCGCTTGTTTTGCAGGAGGAATTTCGAGGCCAGAGCACGATGTTTGGAGGTGGTGAAGCACGATGATATTACGACCTTCGGAGGAAGATAAAGTTTTTGAAGGAAAGTTGCAAGAAATGGCTAAGTGTTGGAGTTTCTCCTCAAGAATCCAATGTGCACCCATGGCAAGCGGAAATGATCTAGTCCAAGACTGAGAAATCCTTCAAATTCAAGAATGGAAGTTCGAGCAAGGGTCAAGGAGAAAATCAAGAGCGGTCGGACTCCAGATTCTACCAAATTCTATTATTCGAGGTGGCAATCTTAAAGTCTCTTTTACCCTCCTCCAAAGGACTAATGTAATTGGTCGAAAATGCAATTGGTGAAATAAGCAGGAACGGCGTCCAGATCGGAATCTTCAGGAAGGCAGGCCATTAATTGACGATTTCATTACCCTACCTTTGGTGGGCGGCTTTTAGGGTATATCTTGTTTGAAATAGTGGTACCGATCCGCCATCCAAATTGATGCCAGGGACCAGTCATTCACGGCTAGGCCATATAAAGGGGAGTTCCCCTCATCGAAAATTCCTCTGTGATTTTAGTACATGAGACAAAGAGAATTAGAGTGGTGGCTAGAATAGACAACTTAGAAGTAGATTGATAGTAGTTGATAGCTGAAAGCCTTGAAAACTTGTAAGAAACTGTCGCAAAACTTCATAATAAAAGATCTTCATTAATGGAAATTCCATCTCTTGCTGTGGATAGCTAGTAGGTTTCTTCATCCCTTCTACTTCAAGTAGCATAAAGTGGTAATGCCCATTTCATGTAGATGTTAATGTGAAATGGTAGTTTGATCTTAAGCAACTTCAATTTTAATTCCATGGGCCCACTAGTATTTGTCAATGGAATGCACCTTGTGTGGTCAACTGGAAGCGTTTGGGCCTAACTTCAATCACAGTTTGAATGATGGTATGCGTCGTTGTGATGGTATCTTCATGTCAAGTGGTGGTTTGAACATCTTTAGTCATCTCCCTCGAAGATTGCACCGACTCTGTGGAAGCTGTCCGATGCGAGGCAAAGCGAAGTTCGGTTAGAAGTTTGCTGAAGTTGAGCCCATGTCTCACGCCTTAGAGTAGATTAGAGTCTTCTTAAACCTGCATCATTTCAATTCAGTACTTTTGGTTAGAATAGGAAACCTGCACTTCATAGATACATCTTTCGAGCATTTGAATTCCTTCCTCCGCTGTCGAACAATTCCGTAAGTCCCCTTGAAATACCAGCAAATCACATCGAGCCAAACTGAGCCTATTCGCACTTAAAGAACCTTGGAGTTGAACGCACGAACTTTCTGGCAATCTTAGCGTGCGGAATACTTTGATCAAGAGAGAATAGGGAAGCCATTGGCGACTTTATTCTGCGTTGGTGAGGTCACGAAAAACACATCAACACCATCTTTCTTTGACATTTAAGTTTTTGCTCATTCCTCCCCCTTAGCCGTGAAGGCATCTTAGTGCCTGAGGATGATCTTTAATGCTTGGGCCTTCATCCTTTCTCCATCCAGATCTTGAAGGATTTTCCAGCCCTTTGACATGATTATTTCTTCCTTGCCACCTACCTCCATGAGTTGGGTACATATTGGGTCTTTGAGGAGAAATTTCAATACTTAGCCATTTCTTCTAACATCTTCCTTCATGATTTGGGTGCAATTGAGATATCATGGAGGAGCTTGAAACACGTAACTTTATTTCATCCTACAGTTGCAATATTGTCCCAAAGTATTCACTCCATCACTTCAAGTCCTCCCACCTTTGTCCCAGCGTTCATCCTACAAACAAAAGAAGAGCATCAAAACATTTTATAATATAAATCCACTTTACTCACCTGATATCCATGTTTTGATCTCCAATGTCCGATTGATCTCTAGATCTGATAGAGTTCATCACTTTTCTCTACCAAACTTTGCTTTCTTCATACTCTTTTATCATAGGCGTACTTTGACCATGTATCACCTCAATGCTAATTTTTGATTCCTTAGAAACTTTCATCCATCTTGAGGATGCATTTAGAGGGTGTTGTTTTATTCTTCCATCCTTAGCAAAAATCACATGTTAACTTATCTTCACCTCAACTTGCTTAGAGACACATCATGTCCTGAACTCCATATCTCTCCCCTTAGATTACTCTCTCACCCACATTGATTCTGGCTCATAATGCCTCATGTAAGCTTGGGCACCTTTTAGACCTTTGTGTCTTCATTTCCTTTGACTTAGCCAAATTTTCAAATTTCTTCTCTATGATGGGCAATTTAACTCAGACAAGTCTTTATTAGAATTTTCATCTGTCTTGAGGGTGCACCTTGAAGGGTGTTGTTTGATTTCTCTCTTCCTTAGAAAATTTTCCAACCAACATGATATCCCCTTTTTGCCTTAGCCAAATTCCCAACCCATCTGCCTTAGAAATAATTTATTTCCTCTAGAAAATTTTATCAACCAGGCGCCCGAGTAAAACTCCATCTTAAAATTTCGGCAAGATGTAGAAAATTCTAAAATCAATTCCTTATCGAAGATATCTAGTACCCAAAAGAAAATTCCCCTCAAAAAATGCAGAATTCATGTGTCTATAGATGAAGGGATACATTTAATTTTTGAATTTCATACCTTAGAAAAATATTTCATCATCAAAGTTCATCTTCACTCTTCCTCTTTGGGCATATTTTTTCTCTTGATTTGCCTTGGAAAATTTTATTTAACTTCATGAAGCTGGCATATTCTTGGGGTGGTCAAGGAATCTCCATGCCTTAAATTTTTTATCACCATCTCCCTTTTAACATGGGCGCATTTACAAGATGGAGAGGAATTTTTTTATTCTTAGAAACCTTTCTTCATCTTGCCTAGTGAAGTGGGCACATTTAGGGGGTTTAACAGGAACATTCAACACTTAGAATATTTTTCCTCACACTCCATCCATGGCTTGGTAACTAGGGCGCATTCGAGGGTTGCTGGAGGAATTTACTCTGGCTTAGGAAAAATTCTCCTAGCTTCAGCAAGCTTGGGCATATTTCGAAGTAGCTACTTCCAGTTTTTCCTTGCCTTAGAAATTTTTCACTTCAACTTGATGCCTAAGGCACATTTTGGGGGTGGAGGAAGTTTTGAACACTTAGATAAAAATCCAAACCTCTCCTTCACATTGGGCGCATTCTAGAGGCCAAGCTTCCAATTTACGTGCCTTAGGAATTTTTCAACTCACCATCACAAGCATGGGCGTGTTTCAGGGGGGTTGAAGGAATGTCTTCAACACTTAGAAAGTTGTTTTATCAATCACCACAACTTGGGCGCATTTTCAAGGTGGAGGAAATTTCTATCACTTAGACGTTTTCTCAGCCTTCCTCATCTTCTCTCAAGGTTGCGCACATTTCAGGGGCTGAGCAGGAACTTTAAGACTTAGAAAAATTTTCCATTCTTCAACCAGTCATCCAACATGGGCGCATTTCAGGGGCTGAGCAGGAAGTTTCTCAAACTTAGACATTTTTTTAGCTTGCTCGCCCTTATTTACTATATTTAGTAAGTTTATGGTTTTCACTCTTCTGAAGCTTGGATTGATTTGAAATTTTCACCACAAGACCTCCATGACCTAGTGAATCTATTCATATTGCCATCTTGTGCTGACTTGCTATTTATAGCCTGTTTTTGGAGGTGATTTACCATTTATAGTAACTGCTTGGTTTCAAGACTTCAACTCCATTTAAGTTGAAATTTGACTAATGTGATTCTCATGGGTTGACTGGCATGTACACACTAATGCCTCGCACTAACTTGCTATTTATAGCTTGTTTCAGGAGTGACTTACTATAAATAGTAAATGCTCAAATTGTCTTCAAATTTTACCAATGGAATCCTTGAAAGATACTGATCGCAGTGGGATACACCAATTTTCAAAAATTATGGCGTTTGAACCCTCATTTTGGGTCCCAAAGCAAGAAACACTAATTTGACTTGCATGTTGACCAAATGATCTCCGTTTGACCCTTTTTTTGTTGCATGTCACTCTATTTGTGATGTTGAAGTGTTGGGTAGCTGCCAAACTGATCCTGCTAAAAATAGTAAGTGCCTGAAAAAGTGATCATCTTGCTTTGCACGTTACCCTACTACGTAGCTCTTGAAAAACCCATGATGAATATGCTAACATGCGTTGAAAAGTCCTACATGCAAACTCTAAAAATAGCCTCTTAAGACAGCTCTTGAAAAATGTCTTGATCTTGGTTTGCATGTTACATCACTGCGAAGCTCTCGAAAAACCCACAAAGAATATCCAAACATGCGTTGAAGACTCCAACATGCCTACCCTAAAAATAGCCTCCGAAGTGAAGAATGTTGAAAGTTATCATCTCATCTTGCATGTTATATCACTATGTAGGTCTTGGAAAACCCATAAATATTCTCTAGACATTCACTGAAAAACTTGGCATGCAAACCCTAAAATCTACTTCTGAAGGTAATACTTGCTAAAAATAGAAAGTTGTCAGATTCAATGAAACTTTGCTAGGAACTTGCTAGAAGCTTGCTAACTGTAGTGCAAAGCTTAGATTTCAATTCACTCACTCCATTTGACCTCAAACTGGCCAGAAAATCCAAAACCCTAATTCTCAGATTTAGCTAGAATTTCAAGTTCAAGCTCAGAGACGGGCATATCCCCAGAAAGACAAACGGAGCAAAAGAGAGACAATGACAAAACGACCCAAAAGCAAGGCCAAAAGACCAAAATGAAGCAAAAATTAGGGGGTCCCCATTTGCAATGGGGTGATGTGTGAAAAGGTCACAAGAAGAATGAATGACCTTTTCCAGTATTTTTTTTTATGTTCTTTCTAGTCAACGTGAAAAATAATTACGACTTTACTTTTTATTTTATTTTGAATATTCATCATTTTCTCTTTTTAATTATTAATTATTTTTTAAGTAATTAATATTTCTTTTATTTGAATATTCACCATTTTTTACTTTATGATTTTTATTTGTTCTTTGGACACTCAATAAGTTATTATTATATTATTCCTCTACAAATCTTCCCTTCAGCATAAGGTAAATAAAGATAAACTTTGGATTCTCCGAATCAATTCCAAAAAAGAGATATTACATAAATCTACAATCATGAATGTTACTATAACTTCTTTATTTCATGCTTTTCTTGGATGGTAATTGTAGGACCTTTCTATACCATCCTAAGAAATCAACCTGTCTTGCACATTAAGGTTTACTGTCCAAAATTCCAAGTAAACCCTAATCAGCAGTACTAATAGTCAAACTCTGCTCTTCCCAACTTTTGTGATCTTAGATATTTTATTCCTCTCTTGCATTATGATAAATATAATGAGGATTTCCAGTTCATTGCATGAGAGAAAAATTAACTTTTAGAAAAGAAATAGCTCATAAATAATTAGGTGTTTCAAGCAAAGCTGAAATCTACTGTGAATTAGATGTCAGATTCCATATTACAACATTTAACCCAGATATCAAAGCTGAAAACAGAAGGAAGGAAAATATTAAATAACATAGCAATCTTTCTTGATTCTTGAATGACATAATTGAAAGCAATGGGTTTCAAACTTTTATTACATATCAAAATCTATGTATCATTATAAATTGATCACTCTATTTGAGATTGAACATATTGCTGCTATAAGTCAGAATGAAAAGGGGCTAACCTACCTGTCAATACGACTGATGCGATTCCTTATTGCTGAACAAAGCTTTGCACTAACAGTGACAAACATTTGGCGAAGACAACTTGAATTAAGGCATTCTTGTTGCAAACCTTTTCTCCCAGTTTTACTTTCTACCTTACCCTGATTCTCCCATGAGAAACCATGAGTAGCAAGATGTAATTGCTGTTCCTTCTGAAGAAGTCTGGTTGTAATTACAGTGGTTTTCCCTGTACCAGAGCGCCCAAGAATAAACAAACTTCTTGGAAACCTTATTATTCGTGATTCTTCCTCGTTGACTTCAAACTGAAGATCAATCTCTGATCCATCTTTAGCTGTTAGTAACTGATTTGCAATGCCAGAAGACAAAGAATAAAACTTCATGAGCAATAAGCTTTCTTCTACTTTGGCATGCTCCAATGTAATAGTTTCCTTATCAAGAGCTTCACAATGAAGAGATTCAACCATTTCTGGTTGCTGTAGATGTCTATACCAAACAAACCCAGGATCATCCTTCCATCGCCTTGGTAGTACTGTTTTTGCATCCCTGGAATAAGATAGCCTTCAGATATGTAGACTTGGATAAATATGTCAAATATGATGAATTAATTCCATATTAGCTCATCTTTTTCTTCTTATGGTAATAAAGACAAGCTTCTGTGCTAACAGCATAAGTCATTATTTTAGCTTTATTTAGAATAATATATTTAAAAAATGATTTATTCCCAAGTGTTATCACATAAACCACAATTCAGCACAACTAAGGAAATATTATTGTAGCCAATCTTATTTCTTCAATGGACACCATCCTTAAAAAGAAAAAAAATGAAATGGATACACAATTCACGGACAGCCTTTGACAAACCAGCCTTTAACAAGAAAGTGGAACATACTTATCCAAAAGTTTTTCTTTGCACAGTACAATGTACTCTGGAGTATATGTTGTGAAAACATTTTCCAAGCGTTGTCTAAGGATAGGAACTTCCACATGGCTAAGAACATTCCATATTTTTAATACTTGGAATACTTCCTCTCCTCGTTCAACATCAGTTGTCCACACTAAATATAAACCTGATGTTGCATATTCATTTATAGGGTTATCCTGCAGAGAACCAGCATGTTTTCTACTTTGCCGCCAACCATTAGCCAATTTCAATATTGTGTTGATAATTTGCTGTCGCACATTTAAACCCTTTAACTTGGTAAATGATTCTTTAAACTCATTGCTGAACATAACCTGAAGAAATAGAAATGAAAGAAATTAATTACACTCAAGTATAACTCTTCTAAAACATGAACCCCTAAGTCATGAAAAAGGATTAAATTGAAAAAATTAAAAAAAATTGACATAGAAAAGAAGACTAATAAGATTATGCAAGTCTTTTGTTGGAATTAGAATTAAAACGGTATCTTTTATGAATCTATGGAGTACGAAATAAGCTAAAAACTAAATATATCATTCGTACTTAGGTGGTATATGCAGCTGCTTCTTCAGAAGTCTCTCTCCCTGTTGTGATGTTTTTCACACATCGCCCCATTGCAAATGGGGACCCCCTAATTTTGGCTTTGCTTTTCGTTCATTTTGTCGTTGTCTCTCTTTTCTACTGTCTGTCTTTCCAGGATTGTGCCCGTCATTGAGTTTAAGCTTGAAATTTTGGCCAAGTCCGAAAAATTAGGGTTTTGAGTTTCCTAGCCAACCTGGAGTCAAATGAGGTGAATAAATTGCAAATTGAGCTTAACATGGTTATTAGTATGTTTCCAGCAGGTTTCCACAGAAATTTCATCGAATTCTGGCAACTTACTATTTTTAGTAAGCGTGCAATTACAGGCAATCCTTCAACATTTTTGAGATTCCGACAATCACACTGCGTCCAGAGCACATCAGGCTATTCACAGGTCAAATTTGAACTGAAACGGACAACTTGCTATTTTTAGCAGTTCTGCCTTCGGAGGCAATTTTCAAGGCTTAGGGGCGGAGTTTCTAATGCATGTCCGGAGATTCCTTCTGGGTTTTTCGAGACCTTCGCGACGATGTGACATGCAAAGCAGGATGATGACTTTCAGCATTCGGCCTTCGGAGGCCAATATTAGGGTTTGCATGCATATATTTTCTTTACAAGATAGCCTATGATTTCCGCTTTCCTAAGATTTCGCTGATACAGTAATATGCAAATGGAGCCACCCAATTTCGTAAACTTAATATTTTAGCGCCAATGTCTGCCAAGATTCCGTCTTTTCCGGTTCGAGATTTTCTATGTGAGTGATATGCAAGATCATCCGAAAGTAGTCTACGGGCTTACATTTTTCGCCACTTTCTATTTTGCATTACTGGCAAGAAATGACGCCGCTGGGAATCAAACCGATCGGGTTGCGAAATCGGAACGGTCAAACGAGCCTTAATCCGGAAAGCAAATACGTACAAATTAGGGTTTCCGAAGCCTGGGCCGCTTAAAATGAGGGAATCGTGAGGTCAAAAATGCCTAAACCGAGGGTGACCCATCACGACGGTGATCCTTCCGAGAATACCGGCAGACCGAAGGTAACGAGAACTTGCTACTTTTAGTAAGGTTCCATGCTTATAAATAGAAAGTTGATCGCGGCGCACAGATATACGCAATTCCGAACGAACACGGCACTATCCAAATTTTCAAAGCAACGGAGCAAAGGAAGCCTTCAGAACGAAAGCGCACTTTACTATAAATAGTAAGTCACTAAAACAAATTTATAATTGCTAAGTCAAGATCAATCTCAACACGCATTTAATCAAACGAGTAGACAGAGTCCTGCCAATTTTGAGATAAAGCCAGAGCTGGTAGGATGAAGAATCCTGAGCACTTGCTATTTTAATGTGTCAAGACACTAAAATTAGGGTTTCCAAAATCAAGGGCTAAACACGCATACCAAAAGCGTAATGATCTAGTCACCATCAATACCTTCTTTAGGCACCTATGACGCAGAATTTAAGACATTTTGAGTAATTATTTACGCAGGTAAGTTAAAATAAAGCAGGTGCATGCAGATATCAGGCATCAGTAGCACAAGCACATCTCGAGGTTCAGAACAAAGCAATATCAGGCTTGCTGGAGTCAAGAGTCAATCCAAAGCACAAAATTTGAAGAATTTTCTAAAAATAGCAAATTAGGGTTAGCATGATCGAGTTGCCCTAAATTTGACAAACGGCATAAAATTCACTGAAATTGATGAATTTTCAGGTCCAGCATCAAATCTTGCTTTAAAAGGCCAAGGACAGATCAAAATTCTTGAAGTGTTTGAAGAATGAAAGCATAACCCTCCATTTGCGCCCTCAAGCTGGCATGAGTCACGAAAATTTTCTAAGTAAGGAGAAATGGAAGCTCCACTAGCAAAATGCGCCCTTGTAAGCATGGAGGAGGTTGAAAATTTCTTAAAGTGTGTGGAATTGGAAGTAGATATGTGAAAATGCACCCTTGAAGTTCAAGACTTGGATTTTGACTAAGTGATGAAACTTGATGCTCCCTAGGCTATTTGCGCCCTTGAGCTTTAAGGGTGGGAATTTGTCTAAATCTCCAAGTGTCGAAAATGGAAGTCCATGGGTCCAAATGCGCCCAAGATGGAGATGGCCAGAGAAAGAATGAATTTTCCTGAGGCGTTAAAATTCGAAGCTCACAAGTCCAAATGCGCCCAAGAGGTTGAAAATTGATAAAGAAATCTTCTAAGTGCGAAAATTGGAAGCTCAAGGTATGAAATGCGCCCAGTTTGTGAGGGTGCAAGAAAGATTTTATAAGTCACAAAAATGGAAGTGAGGACCCTTATATGCGCCCAAGCCAAAAATGAGAGCTTGACTTGTCATTTGCGCCTGAAGGTGAATATGAAAATGGTCTAAGTCATGGAATTAAAAGTTGATACCCTCATATGCGCCCCTCTCTCAAAGGATTTCGGATTTTGTCTAAGTGATAAAGCTGGAACCTCAGCACACCATTTGCGCCTAAAAGAACTTCGAAATTTTCTAAGTGTCAATTTAAAAGTATCACCATGCATATGCGCCCACCAAGTTGAAGAAAGAACTTCTAAATTATAAATTTGAAAGAGGCACTATTAAAACGTTAAATGCTTGAAATGAAAGCAGCCCCTCCTATTTGCGCCCCCAAATGGAAGTTCATCCATTGATTTGAGCCCTTGAGGAGAAATTCTCTAAATTGCAAAAGTTAAAGCTCCATAGTCAATATGCGCCCCATTTAAAAGCTTGACCTATGATTTGCGCCTCACTTTGCAAACAACCTCAAAAAATTTCTAAATTGTAAACTGGAAGGAGACCCCTCCATATGCGCCCAAGCTGAAAAATGATGGCATAAAAGTTTCTGAGGCGTGGGAATTAAAACCTCACATATCCAAGTGCGCCCAAGGGTAAAGAATGCTGAAAACGAAATTTATTCAAGTGATGAAATTAAAAGCTAGACCACTGGTTTGCGCTCAAAGTCATGAGGGTGAGTTAACAAATTTGATGAAGGCAGGAGTGAAATTAGAAGCAGGCACCTTTGTTTGCGGAATTGGAGAAAAGTGTCAGGCGTCGATATTTAGGGGAGCCCCTGTGAAATGCGCCTTCAGAAAAAGAAAGAGCGGATCTTTAAGTCATGAGAATTCAATGCTCATCCATTAATTTGCGCCTAAATACTTCAAGACGGTAAAAAAAAATTTTTTTGGAAGCTTGACACATGATATGCGCCCAGCTTTGAGACTCCACAATTTTCTAAGTATTTCGAGATTTGAAGGAGCACTTCCAGAATGCGCCTGGGCAAGAGAACGCATCAAAGAGCTGCGGAACTGGAAGTATAAGAAATGATATGCGCCTAGATTATTTTAAGTGCTACGAATTTGAAGATCAACTCCTCAGATGCGCCAGGGTCAAAGAAAAGCTGATGACTTGCAGGAGGTGATTAAAATCTGAAGCTTCCCCTGCAATATGCGCCTTGAGAAATACTCTTTTTTTGCGCCTGGAGAGCTTAACTTAACAAAATTTCAGAGCAAAAGCCCGTAAGGAAAAACGCGCTTGAGGAAATATTACCAAATTAAAAGCAAAACTCAGAAGAAAGTCGAAATCGTATGATTTAACTCCAAGGCAAGTAAAAAAATAAAAATAAAGGTTGAGGGTCTCAATATGCGCCTTAAGTCAAATAAAGATGCTGGAATATTTCTAAGGCGCTCAAAGCATGAAGAAATGAAAATGTTGATGGCAGACTTAAGTTAAGTCCTACTCCTCCAAAGTCCGCCCAAGATGACTCACATAAAGACAAAATAAGAATGGAAACAAGTGAAAAGTCGGCCATGGCATGTAAAAAAAAACAAATGATATGTGCGCCTAACTTGGAGAAATAAGGAATACACTAAGTCATGAATATTTGACTTGACATTTTCTAAGACATGTACGCCTAAGGAAATTTAAGTGGGAGTTTGACTATGAAGAGTGGGTAAAAAAAAAAAAAATAATAATAATCAAGGCGTGGAGAAATATGTTATTCTAAGTGTTGGAAATCTATTTTCCTAGTCAAGTACGCTAGCCCTGAAGGGTGAGGTAATGAAATTCTTCTAAGTGAAAAAATTGCCTAAGTGATAAAATCGCCAGAGGTGGATGAAATTGTTTGAGTTTGATAAAATTTTGTTGGAGCATGGAAAACTTGGCAGAGGAATTATTTCCTAAGGTTAGAAATTCAAAGTTTAAAATAAAATTAAAACCAACCCGTTCGTTGGGGACACATGAATTTCACATTTTCTAAATGAGAAATTTTCTGGGTACTGGATTTTCGCAGTAAGGGAGTGATTTCCAAACTTTCCACACTCTTTTGGTTTTTCAAAATGATGATTTTCAATGGGCGCCTGGATAATGAAGTTTTCTAGGCAAAAGGCTACAAATTTTCTAAGTTTGAGAATGTGCAATATTGAAGAATGATGCCTAGGTGATTTGTAATGAAATTTCTACGGAAGAAATCTGCCCAAGGCACGAGAAATTTGAAGATGAAGTGAAATTTGAGAGAAACGACGAACTTTACTGGGTCTAAAGATCACTCGGACCTAGGCAGTCATAATATGGATGTCAGGTAAGTTAGGTGATTTTATATTATAAGGTGTTCTGACACTCTTCTTTTTTATTGGTTTTGCAGGATGCACGCCGAGGCCAGAGCACGACGAATTGAAGTGATAAAATCATGAAGGAGGATGTTGGGAGAAAATGGCTAAGTGTTGAAGAAACATTTTCAAGACTCAAGATGGAGAAAAGAATGGAAGTTCGAGCAAGGGTCAAGGAGAAAATCAAGAGCGGTCGGACTCTAGATTCTACCAAATTCTATTATTCTAGGTGGCAATCTTAAAAGTCTCTTTTACCCTCCTCCAAGCGATCATCAGAATTGGCCGAGTACGAAGATCAAGAACAGTGTGAACGCGTCTGTAGACGGGAATCTTCTAGAAGGGTGGTGGCCATTAATGACACATTTATTACCCCACTCTCCTTTGTGGCGGTTTTTAGGGCAAATCATGTTTAGGGCTGAGGTGGCACGATCTGGGCCATCCAGCCGATTGTAATCTGAGCCGTCCGTTGGACTTGGCCAGCTATATAAAGGGGGAGTCCCCCTCATTTGTACCTTCAGTAGAGCTTAGCATGAGACAATAGAATTAGAGTAGAAGTTAGAATAGAGAAATAACTTAGAAGTAGATTGATAGTGTAGTTGGAGGAGAAGGAAAGTTTTCCTTTGAAAACTTTTGTAAGAAATTGTCGTGTAAAACTTTCATAATAAAAGATCTTTCATTGATGGTGAAATTCATCTTTGTTGTGGATAGCTAGCGAGGTTTCTTCATCCCTTCTACTTCAAGTAGCATAGAGTAGTAAATTTCATTTCCATGCAAGTAGATAGTAATTGTGGAATGTGGTGTTTGATCTAAGCAACTTCGTCTATCCATACCACTAGTGTATTTGCTGATGGTGAATGCGCCTTGTGTGGTCAACTGGAATATCATGTACTTAACTTCAATCAGAGTTTGAATAATGGTATGCGTCGTTGTGATGGTATCTTTATGTCAAGTGGTGGTTTGAACATCTTTAGTCATCTCCCTTGAAGATTGCACCGGTTCTGTGGAAGGCTGTCCGATGCGAGGCAAAGCGAGAGTTTGGTTGAAGCTTGTGAAGATTGATCGCCATGTCCCACACCTTAGAATAGATTTAGCCTTCTTAACCCTACCCATTTCAATTCAGTACTTTCTGGTTAGAATAGGAAACCCGCACTTCATAGACAAATCGAGCATTTGAATTCCTTTCTCCGCTGCTGAACAATTCCGTAAGTCCCCTTGAAATACCAGCAAATCACATCAAGCCAAACTGAGCCTATTCGCATTTAAAGAACCTTGGAGTTGGCGTGATCTCACTCGCAATCTTAGCACGTCGAATACTTTGTTCAAGAGAGAATAGGGGATCCATTTGGAAACTTTGTTCTACCGGTTGGTGAGGTCACAAAAATCACATCAGGGACTCCTCCCAAAATACCCAACTGTATCCAAGTGAGCTAAATGCTCCTCCCATGACCTCTGTACACCGATTTCATTCAAGAAGACTAACACAAATCTCCACTAAAATGAAGACCCATTCATTGTAGCCCGAAAAGGTGCATTGGTTAGACCGAAAGGCATAACCAAGAACTCGAAGTGACCGCAATGGCACCTGAAAGCGGTTTTCTCTATGTCCTGCTCCCTCATTCGAATCTGATGGTACCCGGATCTCAAGTCAATCATTGTGAAGAAGATAGCACCGTGCAACTCATCAATCAACTCATCGATGTGAGGTATCGGGTACCTATTCTTAATTGTTTTCTTATTGAGCTGGCAGTAATCTATACACATCCGAAGTGATCCATCCTTTTTCTTCACCAATACCACCGATGAAGCAAAAGGTGACTTGTTAGGTCTGATATGCCCCATAGCCAACAACTCACTGATTGTTTTCTCTATCTCATCCTTGAGCAGTTTCGGATGTCTGTAGGGTGTAATCATAATGGGCTTTGCGCCCTCCTCCAACTCGATAATATGCTCAGTGCCTCTATCTGGAGGTCTGCCAGGTGGAATGTCACTAAACACTTTAGAGTGTTTAGTCCTCAGTATCTGAATGTCAGGATGGTACTCAACCTTCTGCTGCTCCTGCTGTGCTGGTAATAACATACACTCTGCAGCCCAATCTACCATATCATGACGAATGAGTCTCTCCATCCGTCTAAAAGATACCATCCTCAGATTACTCTCTCTGATGGCTTTAATGACATGTGGTTTCCCATTTACTTTGAACTTCATCTCCATGTCTCGAAGATTGAGTGTGAACTCACCCAAATCGTGAAGCCATGCCATCCCAAGTATCACATCAGTATCTCCCATATTAACAACGTAGAATTCAGCCTTGAACTCATAGTTGTTTAGCCGCATTGGAAGATTTGTTATCTTTCTATCACATTTGAGGGTGTACCCATCAGCCACCTTGACTCGAATACCCTCAAACTCCTCTATCTGTATACCTCGTCTCTCTACCAACCGTGCATCTATAAAGTTATGAGTAGCACCAATGTCAAGTAGAGTGATCACTTTCTAACCTGCTAGGAGCCCACGTAGTCTAAAAGATCCATCTCTCTAAAGACTAGTCAAATGTGCCTCCTGTAACTTTCTTCCTCCCTCATTTTCACCATCATTTTCAAACCTCTCATCATCTGAATGCTCTGAATCAGCTTGCTGGTCTGACAGATCAGATTGCTCTTCACCCTCATAAAACCACTCCATCTGGTTATTTTTCACTTTGGGACGAAGAGGGCATACATGCTTCTCATCATAAGGTGCCTTGCACCAAAAACACAACTTTTTCTTGTGTAAATCATTTAATGTTTCCCTATCAAATGGTGGTGCATTTCGTTTCTTAGGATCAGGTGGATCCCTCTTTCTGTCAAATGGCCTATTCCTGTCAAATGATCTATTAGGCCTCGTATAAGGTGTTGAGCCTGAAGAGAACTTGCTGCGAGGTGCTGCAAGCTCCATACTGCGTGCCTTCCTCATGGCCTCCTAAAGAGTAGGACGATCAAATGCCTTGACCCAACCTCTCATCGGCTCAAACAATCCCTCGATGAAGAGAATGACAAGTCTCCTCTTTGAAATGCCTGTCACCATGACTGCAACCCTCTGAAATTCACCGATGTAGGAATCCAAACTACTAGTTTGTCTGAGCTGAGCTAGCTCTCTAAACTAAAGTTCTGGATCCTTTTTGTCAAAACACTCTATGAGCCTGCTGGTGAACTCCTGGTAAGTAGTAACTGCGTGATGACCAAGTGTGTACATGCTGTGATGCCACCAGTCATGCGCCAACCCATCAAGATGCAATGTAGCAAACTTAGTCCTCCTGCATAGGTCTCAATGATAGGTAATTGTCTAACTTTTGTACCCAAGACCTCGCTGAACTCTTATCAGAGCCATCAAAGTAAGGCAAGATAATCTTGCTGACTGCATGTTGAAGATCCCTATTCCCCTGTGGCTATGGCTGCTGGTCCTGAGGAGCTCTGCGGTCAAATCTACCTCCCCCTCTGGGCTTATGCACATCCATGAACTCATGAAAAGACAAAGACTGCCTGATCTCAGGTGCCAATGTCAAGTACTCTCCAAAGAATCTGGTTACATCTGCCACCGACATGCCGTGATGTGGATGAAACTCAGGTTGGTGACCCTGTTGCTCTGCCTCCGATGTCGAAGGTGCCTCTCTAGATATAAATGTAGGTTGTCCAGGCCTACGCTCATGAAAGATAGGTGACGACTGCCGCTGTGCTGACACCAATGGCTAGTCTATGCCTGCAGTCCCGCTCGTCTGTCCTATCTGAATATAGTGCTGCTGAGGCGGAGTACACTGCCTCATCGTGCCCATCAATTGGGACATCATGTCCATCATATTATCATGTCTGCATCTGAACTCCTCATCAGTAATATCACCTCCGACATGCTCTTTCCCTAGATCCCTATGTACCTCTGAGGGAATCTCACAATCTGCCATCAATGTAGTGACACTGTTCTCACTGCTATTGGAACTGGATCTGTGAATACCCAGAACCCCTAATACTATCTCACCCTCAGGAATAGGTGGACTTGTCCAATCCTCAATTCTGCATGTTCCTCTACCCTTACTGTAGAAAATAATATCTCTACTCATGAAAAAGCATCGAAAAAGCACACATCTGAATGAAAAAGCATCGAAAAAGCACACATCTGAATGAAAAAGCAACTAAAAAAGCACAAGATGGCAGGAAAACTGTACTCTGATACCACTGTAAGAGACCAGGTGTCTCTCAACCCGACCACTGGCTGATAATGCTAAGTTTTTGTTTGTTTTCTGTATTTTTGATTTTTTGGTGGTTTTTTGCAATAAAAGACAAATTGCGATTTTGCAAGGAAATGCTTGAAAAAATAAAATAAAATACCAGACGCTTAAAAACTACAGAATACAGCTTAGATCTCGATGCTAGATGATTTATTAATCTTCCAGAATGATTACAACTGCGATATTCAAACATTCAAACAAAAAGGAAAGCTATTTATTGAGAACCTGAATAAGCTTGCAGGCGCCAGAAAAGAAGCCTGAGATGGTACGGCTGAAAGAGAATATGCAATCTCCCACCTCGAAATTGATGCAGAGGCTCCAAAAACCCTAGGCGTCCAACATGAAGAAGCCAGAAGATAAAAAAGCAAGGCATATTGGTCTGGAGAAGATATACGGCCTTTGCTGCAGCAGAAGTACGGCCTGTACCAGCAAGTAAGAAATTTGTACTTTCTTGAAAAGTGTGCCAAATGATCAGGAAATAGTCGCCACTGAATATGAAACCCTTCTGGATAAGTTCGACCCAAATCCTTGATGAAAAATCTTCACAATAAGCTCTGTATGACTTCTGAATGAAGCCACTCAACTGACAAGCTTCAACTGGTATCTCACAATCTCAGTATGTCTGATTCTGAAGAGGGAACGTTCTTCAAAATCCGATGATCTGTAGAACCCTTGTTTCACAAACCCCAATGCTCTCAGAGAGAAATAAAGACAAATTAGAATAATCATAACATAATGAGTTCAATTTGTCCTTTTGAAATATATATCTCTTCTCAATAAGTCGACCCCCTTCTCAAAAAGGCAATTAATGAGCATTGAAAATATAATTAAATCGCCATTTAATGACTTAGGCATAATAATTAAATAATGGCGTCCTTTTTCTAAATGAGTATTAAAATTCTCATTTAATATTAATTTATCTCCTTATTATAAAGTATTAATAATACTTTATAATTTGCCATTAAATAATTACATTTAATTATTTTCATTAAAGTGACTTTATATTATAAAGTCAAATTAATAAACTTTTAATAATTATCAAATGCCTCAACATTTACTGTTTGCTCATCAAATCAACAAACCGGGTTGAAACTGAGCTGACCAACTGAATCAGGTGCCCTGCCAAAAATAGCAACTCCTGCCTGCCTGACTTACTATAAATAGTAAGTATCTATAAATCACTCTAAAAGTGTCTGCTAAGGCCCAAACCTAAATCAACTGCTGGAGTAATGTTCCCAAACGCTGGATAATTGCCTCAAGTGATCCTCTAAACACATATGCCAGCCTACGAGGATCTAAATGTTAGGCTAACCCCTGAAACAACTGTACTGCCTAGGAAAGGGACATTACACAACAACCCAGAGTGCCTAGGCACATCTCCCTTCCATGTACAACACAGCCAACCATGTGACTTGCAGAATTGATACTAGACAAATGACAATTAGATCCCTATTATGTGATGTGGGATACATGACAATTAGACAAATGTCAACACCAGTTCTGCAGGTGATGAACAGAAGTGAAACTGTTTCATCTTTTGAAACAATTCTACTTGATCTTCCACAACTTCTACACATCTATACATCAATTTTATGGTAAAGGCAGAGAATATAGGGTTTAAATTGCAATCAATTTCCTCATAACCTATCCTAAAGGCATACAGAGACACGAATAATCAGGATGGCGTCACATATGCAGCTCATTCATTCAGAAAGCCCACTCATAGCTCTTGAGAAACATCCTAGCAATGGAGCATAGGGATTCCATGTTATATCTGGCACATGCATAGCAAGCTATGACTATATGTAATTGTCTCATTTACAGAGTTAATATAACACAAACAGTCTATTTTTTGCATTTGCTAATCTGATCTCTATTCATGTTCAATATTCTGTTCATTCATTTAGGATTCTATGTCCTATTCTTAGTTTATAAAGCAATGCTATTTCAATTTATCTGTGTTATAGTTTATTTCTGTTTATAACACTTCTATGTTCTAGTAATAGAGTGTTGTCCACCGGATATTTCCCAACAACCAAATAAATCTTTTTTCTATTCTTCTTTACCTACCATTGAGGGAAAATTGAACACAGGGTGAGACTCGCATTGTGAACTAGCAGTCTATGAAGATGCCTGATACGTGTAAAAATAGAAGTAGTGCTCTAAATTTTAAAACAAGATAATATTAGAAACATAGGATATACTCCCATAGGCCATTGGTTAAAACTTAAGATAAATGATGTTACACCCCGATTGTATAGCTACTATTGCATAGGATGTATATTGTAAATGTTGAGTCTTTCTGATGAATAAATTGAATTGTTCTTGTAATCAATTGGATGTGTCCTAAATGATTGTCTCATTATCTGATGCTTCTTTTGATGTAAATCTTGAATGAAATTAGCATATTGAGTTATGAAATAATGTTGTTCTAACTTTCTACGATGCTTAATGTATATTACTTTGGTCTTGAGCAAATGACTTCCGTTACCATGTCATGATTTGCAGGAAACAGGTTCGTACCTCGAGACAGAGGAGAGATATCACTCGGGGAAGAACTTGGTCGGGTAAACAGTAATGGATACCAACTGGACATACACACACAAACCATAGAACTGAGTAAGCTAAGTCATTGTTCTGGTTAAAGGTAAGTCATCCGTAGGCTTGTCTAGTATCATTAGGAGTCGTGTCTTCTTCTGAATGTGTAAACAAGTGATGCTTGCCAGTATAACCTTATAAGTAATAAGTTCTGGTTAGAGGTGGATATGTGTATTTGTACATATATACATACGAATACGATATGTACAAGTACCCATAAGTACATTCATGTCGATACAAACGTATTAAGCAGATGGATATGCCATACGTGTGTGTCAATATAAATGTATTTAAGGATACTTATACATATAGTATATATATAAATATATATACAAGTATACATACCCACAGCTAACGTGATGAATGAGTTATATATAGTAACGATATCTTGCCTCTGAATTTATACAAATACATATATATACATTTACATGTTTTCATATAAGTATTGATTGAGGCACAGTATATAAACGTATAATGTAAATGAATATATATGTATAGGTATAAAGATAAGTATTTTTATATATTTAATATTATATTAAAATATCAATATAATATAGTTTAAAAATGTATACGATATTATTTAAATTAATAATTTAAATAATTATACAAAAACTATATTATATAAATATTTTAATAGAATATATAAAATATATTTAAATAAAAGAATTTACAAATCAAATGAAATGTAAACTAAACATTTTAAACATTTTTATAAAATAAGAATGAAAATCATAGAAGAGAATAAAAATTCGCGAATTTCTCTAAGAATACTCCAAATCGCGAATTTCTCTAAGGAGACTTCATTGCGTTGAATTTTTAAACTCCAATTCTGAGCCTTCAGCAAATGCGTCACATTTGTATTGAAATTTATTAAACATTATTGAGCAAAATTTGAAATAAAGAACACAGCCGTTAAAAAATGGCGAATGAAAATAGAAAAACGCGCAGGAGATTCGCGCGGTTAGGGCAGACGTTTGGAATCTGTCAAACGGATTCATACTTAGCAAAAGATGGAGGTGGACGCCATTAGAGCAAGGAAAAAGTCTTAAATGAAAACCTGTCATCTAACCCAGCAGCAAAAACGCACCAGAATAAGTGCTGTCGCGTTTTTAACAAACTAAACAATTTTGCATTGAAACAAACACCATTGCTGTCAAAAATGGAGGTCGAAACCCTCACCTTAATGCAACACGTTTCTAGTTTGAAACATTCCTCAGCTTGCTGGCAGTTCTGGCGCCATAGAAGAAGGAAGTCAGTTTTAAAATCAAACCTATAAATACCTGCGTTTGGCACTCATATTCTTACGAATTTACAATCAAGTTTTCCTTGAGCATTTTGTAGCTAAAGAGTGAGTTCGCCTTAGTAAGGAAATTGTTAAGTTTATTCTGTTAATGTGAAGTAATCTCTGAACAAGAGAGCAGTAGTTTGAAATTGCTAGTTTGAAGTAATCTCTGAATAAGAGAGGAGTAATCAGGAATTGCTAGTTTGCTGTGTTGGGTATTTGTTTCAAGAATCAAGCTGAAAGCCATCTGAGTGAAGGCAAGTGAAGGAGCTACCTTCCAAACTTCTGGAAAGCTAAATCAGGCATGCTAAATTCTTACTTTACATATTTTTCTAATATTCCAGAGTAATCTGATAGGTCTCTGAATTATAGTCATGGCTGGAAAGGAAAGAGTTTGATTGTCTGGTAGACTTAGGATTGAATTAAAAAGAATAACAGTTTCTTAAACATGTGATAAGTTGTGATATAAAAAGTATCATGTATGTAGTCTTTTCATGGCTTTTTGTTGTCATTGGTGTACGGTTTACATTACTTAATGGAAAGCAATCTGCGTAGTATTTAATGGCTCTATATAAGGAGCATATGCTTGTGTATAGATAATAGTTACTAGGATTGAATCGAGAATATTTGCAAGTTATATACTACAACTAGATACAAACAACTTAGTCAAGTTATTGTATCCCTAGGATGTGTATATCCTGAATTAGGGCGTCAGTTGTAGTATCTTGTTTAATAGATTCATCATTCCAGTAGTAAGATGTTGTAGGAAGTCTAGGGTACGGACTACCCCGATAGACCAACCTACGCGTAGAATTAAGATAGCCTTAAGTCAAGTTGAACCTGGCTAGTGAATGTGACATATGACCTATGTTCTTCGTTGAACGTAAACACTTTGGCCAAAGTAGTGTAAGGAACCATTTAGTTGTTGTACTACACTGTCAGTTCACCGTGATTCCGAAATACAACCTAGTTTGTGATTTGCCGATAGCACGAAAGCTAGTTTTGTAGAATCACAGCACTATGTCCAGTTGGTAGTCATTAAAGGTTACCCAACCAATCTCTTCTTCGAAGGGAGGGCCGTTCATTGCAAAATGATCGTGCGGGGGACCGCATTATAAGTCCGTGGTTGGCGGAAAAACGCTCGAGTGATGTTTCTCCTCCACGAACACCCGACGGATGATCCAAGACTTGACAGGACGAACTCCTGGACCTTCTTACTTCTATTGGTGTCAAAAGCCTACGGGCTATGTATGTATATTTCTCTTCATGTTTTGTAATTTCATTTGGAATGAAATAGTTTAAAGATGCAAAAGATGTTTCTTATTTATGTTTTGAAAAGAATTTTTTTTTAATCAAAATGATATTGTTCTTACTTTTATGTATGAATTGTAAAGTTTTAAATTTATCGTACAAGTGTGATCGTTACAAATGAAAATCTAATTATTGAAATTCGAAACCCATGCATGACAAATCACATATCATTCATATATCAAAGCATGTAAAAGTAGATGACCAGCAAAGCCATAGATTTGTCTGTGTGTAGCTTCCAACCAATTTTGATGCCTACAAATTCTGCTGAAACAAAAGCCTAAGGCACCCAATAAGGTAAGTTTAAAAGTATGCATTCTAGTTGACACAAAATTTGGTAATTTGGTATTAGGTTGACGATTCTCGCAGCCCAAGGTTTTAGCATTCTCAAAATAAATATCGCTTCAGCAAACCCATATCTAAAATGTCATGTATTTAAATTTTAAAATCATAAACCAAAGTTTGCATCGGAAAGAAAAGGGCCAAATCTTCCTAAGACATAGCTAGTCAAAATGGGGACAAATGATAAACCAAATATATTTTAAAAACTTATGAAGTGAGCCTAAATAGGGTAAAATGGGATGGCCTCACCCTCAATATGATGTTTGAAAATTCAAAATGCCGTCCAAAGGCAACACAAAGGAGAGGGATTCCTTTCCTCGAAAAAGGAAAAAACAAAAAAGCGAGCTACAAATATGCTCCCTTAATTAATAATGGAATGATGATTGATGCAAGACTGTGCTGTTTTGGTGTGTAAAATATTGACTATTAATGGTAGTAGAGTAATTAATGGTTGCAGGCCTTGTTAGAGTGCGGATCTTGTTACTGCATCCAGTGTATTAAACAGAACACCTACACAGCAATATGTTCGCAACTGCATCACACCCACATGGTAAATACAGCACTCAGGAGCAAATTCACAAGTAGTATTTTCTAAAGTGAATCACACTCAAACTGGAAATGCAGCAATTCAGTAGCAAATTCACAAATGGTCTTCATCTGGTCAAGCTGCATACATTATTCGTGGGAAGTGGTATAAGATGCAGCTGAAGATAGAAAGCATCGTACGGTAAATAATTTGACTTCTGTTTTCTTAAAATATGAACTCTTGTAGTTCTTGTCTCTGGTTTCGTGTGATGCATTGTGCATTTTCAACAATTATGTTTAAGTAGCTTTTGGCTAGGCGGCTGTACCCTATTTTCATAAGAACTTTCTTTATGGAGTAATAAAATGCATAAATTTTTGGCCACAGTCTGACAGTCGGCGGCTGTGTTGAGCAACCAATGATTCTTGGGAAAGCATATATCATATCAGTTCTAAGTTACAATGTTGTATAGGATTGACAATGAGCAACGTGAGAGCAAACCTTGGGAGGTGGACTTCTCTTAAAGGGAATTGATATAATTTCTTTCACTGATATGACTAAATGCAAGATGCTAGATCGCCATACTAAGTGGAATTGGTAGCTTTTAATACAAAATAATAATAATTGACACGACAAAGAACTAGCAAGGCAGAAGCCCACTGCAAACATTCAACTGAGGTCCCGGTGCTTGAATGCTAAATTTGAAAAATAATGTCAACGAAAATCATGTGGAGCAGTTCACTGCTTGGGTACAGCCAATTGTGGAGAGAACTACTTTAGCTATTGATGTTTCCTTGCTCCTTTCCAAACCCTAAAATGAGGGATTTCGTGTAGAAACTGGAAAGTTAAAATGGACTTAAGTTAGCCAAATGGGATGAGTTCAAATAGTAAATCAGCACGGCTTCCATAGCCAAAACGGTGTGCAAATCTCCTTTAAATGTTTTTTAGTCGATTGTTTAATTGAGTAAACTATTACATCCAATATTGAACATGTTGAATCCAACTTGCGAAGTCTTGAGTGTGCCACGTCTAATTGTGAGTGTGGCGAAGCCCTGGGTGAATTTGACTGAAGAGACATTAGGCCCAAGGACACCCAAGAGGAATTCATAAATTAAAACAATAAATAGCTGAAGTTATATTAAATTTAGCTGCATTTACTGACCGGTGAGAGAAGCAGGGTCGCCACAAAGAGCGAAATGATGGAAGAAACTGCTACAGAAAAGAAGCGGCGCAGCATGTATTCGTTGAGGGTAACCGGCGGAGGTAAACGCAGAATAAAACGAGGAGCATACAGCAAACCTACGTATGTGAGTGCCATCCCTGTGCACGCTGCCACCGCTAAAGTTTTCGATATGGCCGCTGATGATTCCAGCTCCATTTCTCACTCTATCATATGGCGCTATGATTCATAGTGTTCTTTTCCAGATTTACGGATTTTCGAAAATTAGTTGTTCATAATGTCCGGGCCACTGCAATAAACGCCTCATGCTTGTGTCTGTTTTGAGGAACTGAGCTCGGCCATCGAACAAATGATGTCAATCAAGCGGCATGCCTGCGGAAGTTTTCTTTTTTAAAATATAGACCTCCGACATATGAAGGTTTTCAGCTGCGTTTTTTGCAGGGTAACAAATTTGACGGTTAGCGATGCCCGTGAGCTAATGTTTTTTGGTGACGTTATTATTCTTTATGGGGCACGCATATCTACACTCAGAATCAAGAGACATTTTGCATTCGATTCTTGAGTCTAACGTATGATGGGTTTTGAATTTGTTCCATAGTAATGATATTATTATTTTATTTTTTTTGCTCTAAGCAATATTAATGTATCTATTTTATTAGTTGCAATTTTTTTAGTCCCTATAAAAAAAATCAACGAGATGTTAAAATTAAAATAGTTTAATAAAAAAATTAACTCTATATTTTTATCAAATTTATTTTTAAATATCAAAATTAATTTGTTTATTATTCTATTGAATGATAGTTGTGAATAGTATTATTAGTGTGTGACTTAAATATGAAATCTAATGAATACAATTTTTTTTAATCATATTTAGTCAAATTTAATTAATTAAAAAGGTGCAATGGGTGGTGGGCCTAGCTCAATTGGCTACAGCATCTTGTTGCAAGCAAGAAGTCATGAGGTCTAGTCTCCCCACTATCCCCATGATACCGGAGGGCGTGTCGTGCCAGTGTCACTGGTATTAGTTTAGCTAATGAGCATATAGAATTAAAAAAAACTTGAGCAATAATCCTATAATTTATATTTGATTTTCTATTTTAAATAATTCTAAACATGTCAATTATCTTTCTAGTAGTATAAAAATTAATCTTTTCTTAATTTTATTGTAAAGTACATGTCTAATCCAATGCATTTAATTTATTAAATAAAATTTCAAGTCTATTAATGCCTTGAATGACATGAACACTATTAGATACACCATAATAGTCATTTTCTATGTGACAAGGTAAATTAATATGAAAATGATTTTTTTCCTTAATAAAATTAGCTTTAAAATTATTTTGTCTCCTTAAATGATATTTGCTAATATCAATTAATTTATTAAACACTGTAACATGTCCATTGTTCTTGTGATGTCCCTAAATTTTATACACCCAAAAGAGGAATTAGTCTAATTAATTAAATATTAAAATTGTCTTTATTATCTTAGAAGACATTTTAATTATTTAATTAATTAATTAATTAATATTTATGGCTATATGAAATGTTATGATATTGAAATTTAAGCTTTATAAGGCCATTTATATTTAAATAATTTGGTTACAACAACTGAATGTTGAGGGCGAAGATTAAAAGGAGTATTGGCGGAAGGATTCGGATGATGGAGAATTGAATGTGTTTTTGTTTCGATATGGAGATCTCTGAGAACGAAAACTCTCAAGATTTCGTAGCCGTGGAAGGATGAAACCCCTGAACATGGCATCTGTATAAATATTTGACCATCGATTAAAAGATATCATTGCTTTGTTGATTGACGCAAATAATAGGTCGAATCTCAAATATCGGACCTCTTAATCTAGGCACACAAGCAGAGTATTGGTATATCGGAGTTCTAGTGGTGTTGGGAGATTATATTGTGTTGCGTATTATTGCCAAGGGCATGTATTCTTCTTTGTTGGAACTGTCGATGTTCATATTGTGTTCAATAGGAGACGGTTTGGAGTGGTGGATTCGTGTGTGCTTTCCTGTGTATAGTTCTCGGTATAAATCTATAGTGGCATTTTCATAGTGAACAATGGTCGGGCAAGTCTAAGGAGGATCGGGATTCCATAGATTTTGAAGATTTCCGTCTAAACTTACCAGCGTTGATTGGATCTTTCTATCCTCTCCAATTTCGGTGGTCATCACGTGATGAATGGGAAGACTGATAATGGCTAGAACGGAAACTTATAACTATTGTAGCAGTTTGGATGCCATTGTCGTATCTATGTGGAACTTCATGGTGTCGAGAATCTCCACAAATCCGTCATTCTGAAGTGCTCTGGTGTTGTCATAAGTTTCGATATCGAGTTGATTCTTAACACTGGGCGAGCAATCTTCTATTGCCAAAAACCTATGTTGCTATTGCCGGGGTGAGTACTATAGACATCTGGCGAAAGGCGACACCGGGACTATTAATAATTCTCACATAACTCTATCAAAAGATGGGTATGTCTAATACAATATCCCATTTCACTGCTTGTTTCGTAACGTGTATCCATGTGAGTAACATTTGCCTATTTTGAGTTGACTGGTTATAATATATGCATTGTGTTGAGCAGTATAATATGTGTTTCTGAAGATGTTCTATTATCCATTAGCCGAATGCTTATGATAATGTTTGGAATTCCATTTCCCTGTCATTTCTGGAAGGCGTCATTATATCAACATTTGCAATTCTGAGTTTAATATGGAGTTTGGAATTAGTGTCTTGCCATTTGCCACTATGGGATCAGATGTAGAATCTATTATGGTTCCAACAACGTTTGGGGATTGTGATAATCTGTAGTGATTCTTGTATAACTAGATTTTCTGAACAATCTATGATCAACTGTTAATTTCCATTCCTCTGTTAATGAAAATATTCAAGGTCTCAATGTTTGTCTATTTAATGGAAGTTGTCAATGAGACATATCTGAATGCAGAGTTACTATCAAGAATTATATGCTTTATGCTTTAGTATCTATTCTTGGAATAATAACATATGATGCTCTAAGGATCTGCAATAAAATGAAGTCATGGTAGTTGGTCTGAAGTTGATAAATTAAGTATGCAAATATTGGACTGTTTAAATCAGTAACATAACCAAATTAATATAAGCATCAGAAGTTAAATCACGTGGATGATCAATAATAACCTTGGTCTGAGAGGTCGGGGTCATTACAGTTCTACCCATTGTTTTTACTATGGCTTACCCACAAGTGAACAATTTGTGCTACTAACATTATGAGCAATAAAAAAATTCTTTTCATTTGAATATCAAGATGCACATTTGAAACATAATCATTTCAAACTTTCCCATTGCATAACAAAGAATCATTTCAATAATTCAAGTAGTGATTTCGCATTACATAATTTCATGATGATATTTCCCATTTACAATTTCTCAACAAGAATAGAGATACATGTTTACACTCATAGCTTCCATCAGCTCAATGATATATATACAAACAAAATACAATGATCTAGATGTCCCCAATGTTGATGCATACCTCCTAGATGTTCCCATCATTGGTGCATACATCCTAGGTGTCCCCAAATTGGTGCTACATCGTCAAATCTCAGCTGTCAACTGTATGAGGGAGAGCATCACTCAAGCACTTTTTTGCCAACAATGGACTTACTGTCATCCCCTGCACATCTACCTAACGGGTAAGATGGCCCTACCCTTCAATGAAGAGTTTGATTTGGTAACCCCATAATATTGGCCTTCTTGAGCATAGTGTTGTGTCCTACATATTTAGAGCTACCATATATTGACTACAACCTACATGTATCACTTCCCTGCCTAGAATGCAATCATGGATCATAGTGAATTGACAGTGTAAATGGTGGCTACTTGCACTACTTTGGCCAAAGAATTGAACAACTAGTACTTCAAGTGCGAGTCATTTGTCCACCCACCCTTTAGCTCGATTTGGTATTGACCATAAACATATAACACATTCAATCTAAGGTGATGACATAACAAATTTTCCAACAAGGTTATTCCCTTTACCATGGATTACCCAAACCCCAAGAATAACTAAGTCTTAACAACTGATTATCTAGGTTACACCCTTTCCCATGGATTTCTCTAACCCCAGGTATAACCATGCTAACCTCCCATGTTCAAAATGATATTTTCATAAAAGATATTATGATATAGCAACATATTCCACTTTTCACTTTTCATGCAATATCCATATAGTCTTAACAAACTAAGTATAGTTCTAATAGCATTAAAGCCACACATACTTCAACATAATATAAATGTATTTTGAAATAAGAGGGTTTCACCAATTCAAGACTCAACCAAGAATCACACAAGATTATTCAAAACTAGGGAATAACTCAGTTCATAAAAACAAGCAAATCATGCATTCCAAAATCAATCTTTCCCAAATAAAGGCATTTATAAACAAATAACCTTTCAAACATAAATAATAGAGGAATAGAAATTAGCATGCCTGGATTTAAAGTTCCAATTGATAATACTATTTTCCAACCTCAACCTCCACAACCACGATTGCTACTTCTTCAATGCTCAACCAATCTCCAAACTCTAGCCTCCTCTTAAGAACTCTCAATAAAGAAAAATTCACAAACAACTCTCTCTCTCACCATAACTCTCAAAATAATGCTTGCACAAAAAATTATGTAGTAGAATAGCAATGAAAAATTATGAATGGAAAAGTGTAACAAATGGTAGAAAAAACACCTCTACTAATACTAAAATATGAGCATCATAATGCTACAAAAAGTTATTAAATTTTCCACCACTCTAACAGCAAACCAAAAATGCATCGACTCGGCTAATATGTGGCTGATTTAAATTTTCAAATTGCAACACATAATAGTCCTCTTATTTCCAATTTCATAGAATGGACGAGTTGACTCTTTTCTTGTGACAACATGATTATTTTACTAAGTCAAGGCACAACAATGCACTACTATAGGTTTCCTATTTGATTTGCAAGTCAACTACCCTTATAACTTCTTCCATCTTTGCATTGACTGATTTCATGTTTATCATATGGCTTTTCCTAGATATGGCACAAGTATTAGACTTCTATTGGTTTCCACTTTCTATAGATTTTGGTGCCACCTTTCATACTTAAGCACCCTTTATTCATGCATGGTAAGACTAATTCAGCAATGTTTAAAATAGCATTTGTTTTCACCTTATATGTTGCTCATAAATCTTTTGACTTATTCTCCTCATGCGCTTTATGGGCAGCATTAAGCTTTGGCCATTGTATCATATATGACAACACTATATTAATGTGTTGTGCTTTATTTCAAAGCACTATTAATATATATCAAATAATATACATTATATATATATATATATATATATATCCACATGATTACTAAATATATTACTTACCAATTAAATATATATATAAACATATATCAAAATAGTTATATATACAAGTGTATATACATATATTAATATATATGTATATACGTCTACATTAACATATTTATATACATATATATTAATATATGTATATTACGTATATATATAGCATTTTTTAATCCATACTTAAACACATTTATTCTCATATTCATTGATCAATGTATATACATGAAGTGTATATATGTATATATGTCGCATTTGTCCAATCAATATTCCTATGCATACGGGTTATCCGTTCATGAGCATGCATAGATATGTCTATCTATGTATACTCATACACGCATATACTCACATGTATGAGTTATCATAGACATGTATATATATACATATATACATTCCATGTATATACTTCATCGATTAAAATATGAACACATGAGGAAGGACTTTCACTCAACATAAAAACTCCATCACATATCCACAAACTAGTACATTCAAAGACTTAAACCACATATCAATACAAAACATACTCAAACCTTGACAAAAGGTTACTTACCATTTTTTGAAGTATCTTAATTCAACTAGACCAACTAGGAAATGAGTGTGTATGCTCAATTAGGCTCATCAAGGTTACCAGACCAAGTTCTCTTGAGTGATACTCCCCCTCTCTTTCGGAGGTTTGAATATGTTCCTACATCTAGCTTAGTACATCACAACAGTAGTTACCTGATAACACTACATTCATATGCATCATATATTTTCATCTTCAGAACATTATAAAATATCAAATTGAATTAACAATACAACGGGGTGTAACAAACACAACAAAATTTACTTCACCCACTACAACATTGGTAGGAACATGACACAATATGTCTCTTATTTATTATTTATTTTGTTTTTTTAGTTGTGTAAAAATTATTAAATAATTAAAGTTTTTGATCAAGATTTTTGTATGAATAGTTGTTAGCATTATCATTTATAAAGTAATAATGGTACTCATATTTACAAAAAAGGATGGGTGGATATAAAATCACACCTCGATAATCCAAACGAGGATGTAGTCAAAATCAAAATACATAACATAAACAGTCGCTAAGCAGCAAGAGTGGTAGTTGAAGGGGGAGGCAAAAGATCTCGGTCACCTAGCTTACCCCATACATCAGTGGAGTCCAAAGTGTTCACAAAAGGGTCCCACATGTCATCGTATTTTTCTTTATCTTGATCATCACAAGCTAGAGAAATATCCAACATTGATCAAGGACACTAGATGGAATAAAACCAATTGAAAGTACCACTAGAATGCCACGTAGGAGCTCCACCAAAAGACCACCAAAAGGACACCCACAAGCAACACCCTTAGGGTTGGAGAGGCTAATCACCACCAAAAAGTTGCGACACACTCATGTGACCATGATTATGTCGACCAATTGAGGGATAAGTATGTGGTTGAGCAACTTGATTTCCATAAGAAAAGAGACTCTTACCTCTTTGGCACATGTGAGGAGGCAAGTGCCCCTGAGAGGATGAAGGATGCAGACACTAAAAATTATCACTAGGCCTGTGACTTTGTTAAAACCCCTGTTTAATCCTTGATAATTAAATAATCTTAATTATTTAATTATTATCTAATGTTGTAAAGTCTTCTATTAATTAAATAATCTAAATTATTTAATTCATTCATTTTATCCTTCTATGTCCTCTTTTGATTAATTAAATAATTATTTATTTATTTAATTGTCAGTAATATCTTTGATTTTTATAATCAAATAAATTTTTATTTATTTAATTATTTTTCATTTTCCACTAAATTAAATAATTATGTTAATTATTTAATTATTTACTTTTGGCTTTTTCTCTCACTAGTCATTTAATTAAATGACTCATCTTTTCTCTCACTTTTTGAATTAAATTTTTATTTAATCAAAAAGTTAATTTGTGTTTTCCTTTTGCATTTAAATAATGTTTCCATTATTTGAAAATGCAATTTCTCTCTCAAAATGAAGTGTTTTTTTGTAAAATCGGTCAATCTCCTCATTCTTCCATCAGCCTCGTTTCTATCTTATCTCGTCTCGTCTAATTTCACCCATTGATCGAAATAAAAATCATTTAATCTCAATCGTCCATTTTGCATTCAACTCTCTATAAAAGGATGTTGTCACTATCATTTTTAGAATCTAGAATATATATGTTGTTGTGCTATTGAGAATAAACTTTGATATTTTGCTTTGTCTTGGTCATAGGTTTGTTAGTGCATACTTATAATCCGAGGGCATTAATTATTTATAGCAGAATGGAGAAGGGCTATGGAGGTCAGCCAATGGATGCATGAATGTGGTAACATTGTTTCATTTTATTTACGTTTATGTTTCCTTTGTTCTTCTTAGTTGATTGGGGTTTTTGTTTTTAATGATCTTAATATCTTAATCTTAAATCTTAAATACCTATTCACATTTGGTGAACCCAACGTGAAAATATGTTTTTGTTTGATGAAAGTTTTTGCAAAATCTTTTTCGGCATAAATCGAGCAAAGGGCTTCATTAATAAGTATCAGTTTATTTTATTGGCTTCGGTTTCTAACTCCATAAGTTAGTTAATTACCTTATGTTTCTCATATTATTCAAGACCAATAAGGATGAAAATTAGCTTTTGTTTCTCATATTTTCGCGTCATATCTTGATGATGATATTTTGACATGAATTATTTTACAGGGAACTGGGACTATGGTTGCGGTTAACTTCTACATTTGATAGATTCATTGTTATGGGTTTAATACAGGTTTAAATTGATAGATTGATTTGCAATATTTTTCGTGGCTATTAATTTATTTCTTATCGATTTTCTGTGGATATTAATTTATTTCTTATCGATTTCCTTCTTTTTCGTCCACTTGGTTTTATACTCTGCCATAAAAGACTCATTGATAATTTTATTGCTACTTTCTACCAACGTCTAAATCTGAATGGATAGCTGGTGCTAAATTCCTCTTAAAAGGAAAACACATTTCTTTGATGGCTAATATCCTATGCCTTGCTTCCTATTGTGATTGGGTGCTCTTTCAACATTCATTGGTCTTGGGCCCGTTTCCCCATTGTCATTCGGTAGCAGACCATTTCTTTCCCTTTCAACCGATGAACATAATAGAGATTACTTTCTGAAAATTTTGCAGAGTTTAAGATTTAGCTTTTGTTTAATATGCAACTATTTCTCAAAGATCAATATAGTTTCTTCCATCATAGTGCAATTTCAATATAGCTAATAATGATATTATTATCAGCTCTGCCATCCTTTGTTGAATTAATGGGACAAGGAAAGATATGACCACCTATGTGACAGAAAATTTTAATCTGTTGATTGGGAAACTTAGCGTCTGATCTATAATGGAATCGCCTGTTGTAAATAGCCGACACATTTTGAAAAATGTTTAAATGATAATGCATTTAATGCTTACGTTTCTTATGAATAATGTGTCGCTATATTATGATAATGCATTTAATGTAATGCAGTGTGATTCCCTCTTTCATTTGAATTAGTTTTTGCATGCATGCGGAAAAGTAACGCATAGACGGGCCAAAATTAGTTTTAATTAGGGATTTAGGGATTTAGTTTTAATTTTTGGTTTTATGTAGTTTCTTTTCTTAGAATTTAGATTTTGTTAACTAATTTAGATTAATCTTTTGTTTTGTTAGTTAGATTAACTTTGTTAAATTTGTTTTAATTTTGATAATTAGGTTTAGATTTAATTTGGTTTAATTATTTTTGTTAGTTTTGAATAATTTATATTAATTAGGTTAGCTTAGATTAATTTTAGGTTTGATTTATATTAGTGTGGTTAGTTGATTAGATTAATTTTTTAGTTTAGATTAAGTTGTTTTTTTAAATTTTTTTAGATTAATGTCAATTTCCCTTTTAGTTTGGTTTCAATTTTGTGGCTAATCTTTGTTGATTTGGATTTTTGCAGCTTCGCATGTCAAAGACTTAAAATGAAAACTTAAACTTTCGTTTGTCAAAGACTGGAGGCTTAAATTACTAATAAGTGGTTTTGCAGGGCCCTCCTTAATTTCCTTTATTTTAAGTGTCTATTTTCACATAGAATAATTAGGGGGGTTAATTTTCTATGAGGTAGTGGGTGTATGCTCTTACCTTGTGCAAACTCGGTGATCAAAAGCCAGACCCATCACTTTATTTTTGTTTTCATATGGGGGGTTAATGAACCAGTGTTTTTTGTGCTTGAGATGGTAGGTGTATGCTCTCACTTGGTGCAAACTTGGTGATTAGAAACTAGACCCATCATTTTTGTTATGTTAATCCCTTAGAGGGCCTACCTCCCAACTTGTGAAGGAACAACCCAAGTGGCACTTTGTTTCAGTCCACTATATAAATTGTTGTGATTGTTGGGAAAGTCTTCACTCACCTGGTGAGGATGTCCTCTGTCGACAAGCGTCACCCCTAGTATCTGTGAGATACGTCAAAATCCTTTCTAACGAAGGGATTGGGAGGCCTCTTAATTGAGCTAATCTTGTTGCATGTATAGGCACCCGTATTTCCCTAAAAATCAAAATAAGAACCATTTGTTATAGCAACCCAAATCCGTTTTACTTGTTGGTATAGGAGGACGGACCTTTGAAGCCGCCCTACATTTCACTATTCATTATAGAGACATAAAATCCCTCAAGGTCTTTGGATCTTTGGGGGTAAGAGAACTTGGTGTGCACGTGTCATGTAAGGGGAAGGCAGTGTCACCAAGATCTCTAGTTGTCCACTTTGTTTAAGTGTTTGGAGAAATCCAAGCAGGGACTCAGCAGTTAGTATCCACTTTCCAGCCTAGGTTGTGCTTGCTTACAATTGTTCTAAAAAAATTTCAATACTAGTGAAACAATTTTGGAACTAACATAAGCCTCTACTTAGACGTTCTCTAATTTTATATCAGAGTCACTCAAAAAATTTATGTATGTTGTGTTTTGCGTGTGTGTTCAAACAAACATTACCAATACAAATCAAACAACACACCCGACACTTACAAAATTTTAACCTTGAAAACATATTCAAAACGAGCTTAACCTTTAAATATGATTAGACCAAGGAATCACTCACCTCATTTTTACCATTATCTATTCATCCATCACCTCATCTTTTTGCATTAGATATTCCCCATAGGTCAAATTTTTAGGTCATCTTTTTAGCTTGCATAAACCTCTTGTAAATCTTAGGTTAAAAAGCCCATCAAACTTAGACTAGACCATAGCTCCAAATTTGTATTCTCTTGACCTTATCTTTTAGAAAACCAATCATTCTAGTCCTTTGTCATTTAGGTTGGTTCCTTAGCTCATCAATCTAGTTTGAGACTGCCTTGTCAACATATCCTATCAGTCTTTACTATATCTGATCCGTAATTAGAGGTTTACAAAATAACTTGCAAATTAATCCTAATTACAGTTTTTCTCTGATCACAACAAAATTGTGTGAATATGTTGTTTAACCATTGAAATTACAAAATAAGTTCATGTTTATATAACTAATTACTGAAATGTTGTAATTAGAACTCAATAGAGAATTGGAAAATGAAAAGAAATAGAGAATGATAGATAGAAGAATAAGACAGAAGAGGAGATAACGTTGGTTGATAATGGAGTTCGTCCAATCAATACTACATCTTTGAGCCCACTTCTCAAGTAGGACCGCTTTATTAATGTTTCCAAGCAATAGAAATGCCTTGTTACAATATCCAAGCTCCAAAACCTACATATAATTTCTCACAATCTCCTCTCAACACTTGAAGACACTCAAAAGGCCTTTGTGCTTACAATATTCTCCTCCAAAGAATTATTTCTCCAAAATGAACTTGACTAATTACAAGCCAAAGCACACCCCTTTATATACCAATTTATTTGCTAATATGGGCTAAAACCATATTATTTTGCAAATATACCCATATCTCCAATATCTCCCAATTTACAATACAAAATCTCAAATAATCCCCTTACAATATCCTTAATAATCTTTTAAAAATTAATTGAGCCCTCTAATAAATTTGAAATATCTTTTAAATCACTTTAAAATATTATTTTAAGCCCTTTAAATATCAAAGATTCGGGCTATATTCACTTTTAGGGAGATTGAATTCTAAATTATAGGAGTTAATATTTTAATTATGGGAGAAACCAGATTTTGGTTCTATTTTAAATACAACCAACCCCTTATCCACTCCAAAAATCATGTGTGGTGTAGTGGTAGGGAGTGAAAATGGGTAAGAGGAAGTTAGGGGTTCGACCCCCACCTCCTTCATTTTAGCGAATGGAGCAACCGTTTAAACCACCTACAGCGGAGCTGCTTGAAGACATGCCATGTGTCAACATGCGGTTGGTTGGAGAAGTGCCACGTGTCAAAATGTAGTTGGTCAGAGAAATGCCACATGTCAACATATGATTGGTCCATGTCATCATTTGCCACGTCAACTACTGACATCATCAAAGTCAACCTGAGTCAAACTTTTGACCAGCCCTAACTTTCACATACGAGCTTCATTTTCAAAACCGAATATAGTTCCGGAATTAGCACGATGAGCACTACGACTTGGCATCATTTTTGTTTCATTTTGAGACGACCAATTTTTTTCCTTTTTGAATGCCTGATTCGCCTGTTTGACTGAACCTTTGATTGAGCATAACTTCTATATACAAACTCCATTTGGGCCCGTTCAAGTTGTGTCAGGATCGTGTCAGCGAGCTTTATCCAATGATGTTGGTTTCATGAGATTCTAAGACTGTGAAATTTTTAGGTTTCTTGGATCCACCTGGATCACTCCTCCCCATTGAGAAGCTTTTGGACCTCCAAAAGGTCTATTTTATGTACAATTTGAGCTAGGGAAATGTCGCCCCACTTGCCCAGTATCATTTGTCCTTCCTGCTAAAATTTTGAACATGTGACCCATCACAAACACAAAGAAATATGAGATAGCTTTGCTAATACAATCAACTGCATGTTCATCAATATTCATTGTCACATTCATCATCCACATAGAAATAACTAGTAGAATAGCAAGCAACAGTACTGAATACACTAATGTGAAGGGAATAGTATCAACATTCTGAATCTCCTAAATAGGAACATTGTTAGAAAATGAAACATTCAAACCCTCTTTTACCACCTCTAGCTGAAGGCCTGATTCTACTTGCAACTGATCCTCACACTGTGTTGTCTGTGACACCTTATCATGATTCAAATTTTCATGCTTAGTATCACTAGTTGTTACAAATATGAGGGTTAAAGCATTGCTTGCATTTACAATCATCTTCAAATGCCCTGTGTTTACAACAAATTTTTCATTCTTCATGTGATGAGCTCTAACACTGAATTCAATTCCATCTTTAAACAAATGATACCTATTATGTTCCCTGTAGAAAATGGCTTTTCTATCATACAAATAAGGACTGCCTAGAACCATCCCACAAATGTCAAGGGGAATGACATCTAACTCTACCTCATCAACAAACTTGGATGTGATTGCAAATCGGAGTTTACACTACTTTGACACATGTAGCCAAGCATTATCATGCACCCAACCCAATGGATAGGGTCTAGGATGAGGAGTTGTTTTGAATCCCAATTGATTAACAACTTGTTCTGAGCTATGATTAACTTGTGACCCACTATCTATTAGTGTATCAATCTTAGTTTGTTTAGCAATAGCCCTTATATAAAACAAGTAATTCCTTTTACTTTCAACATGTACTTCATTACAGCTGAGAGAAGAAGCATAAGTACTGACAAAAGGAGTATTACCTTTGATACCCACAACTAAAATCTTGGTTTCATCATCAAAACCTGAACCGAGATCCTACACAATAGTTGCAGACTTATGCTTACCCTTTCGATCCTTGAACCACTTTGGCTTCTAATCAAGATGCAAATTCCAACACTTCGCATCTTTGTGCTCTTCCTTTTTGCAATGTGAGCAATAAGGCTTCTCGTCCTCTTTATTTACAGTAGTTGTTTGTTATGATTTCTCTTTCCCTTTCTTGCTTCCTTTTTGCTTACTAGATTCCATCAACAGATTGTCATGGCTATTCCTTGAGCTTGTTTCCAAATGGATAGCTTGCACACTAACTTCATCAATGTTATTTGGATTAAACATAAGTATGGTATGGCTATGTACTTTAACGAAGTTTCTTGTGTGTACAATGGAATGCCCAAAATTACAGCCCTCTTCCTAAACTCTTGTGTATATTCTTGCACACTTTGTCCTTTCTCTTGTCTTAATGATTGTCAATTCATTACTGCTTTTTGCATATGACCTAATGGATAGAACTATTTCTTTAATGCAACTATAAACTCAAACCAAGAGAAATAATTTTTCCATAACGACTTAGATCCTCCTGTGTTCTACTTTCCCACTAAATTAAAGTCCTGCCTCCTAGGCAAAGAGTAGCTAGTTGTAGTTTTTGAGAATCCTCAGTAAACTTCTGAACTCTACAATAAACTTCAATTTTCTTAATCCAATTATCAAGTTTATCTACATCTAGTTCTCAATTATAGATTGGCAAATCAAATTTAACATCTAGTTTTAACAAAGGTGTATTAGTTTGCACAGGTTGTTTCTTTTTAGAAGAGTTAGACGAAGAAGAAGAAGAGGATGAAGAGGATGAAGAAGATGAAGAGGATGGGGATGGAGGTTCAGGAGGGTCACCACCACCTCCTACTCCTTTACCTTTGTCTTCTTTCAACGAGGATTCAACTTCCTCCTTCCTAGCCTTTCCTTCCTTTCTCTTCTTTCATTCTTGCTTCTCTTGGAAAAGAACTTCCACCATTGACTTCATCTCAAGAAAAGCTTGTTGAAAAGCTTTCGGATTGAGCTATGGAGCTTTGTGCTCATTTACAATCTCTGACATCTTCGGTGGAAAGGTCTTTTGTTTTCCAATCTCTAGATTGAATTCTTCTAGTGTACCTTCTCCTTGTTTCAGTTTCAACCTGGTTAACATTCACTTCTGCAATTTCCTGCAAATGGGCTCTGATACCAAACTGATCCGTAATTAGAGATTTACAAAACAACTTGCAAATTAATCCTAATTACAGTTTTTCTCTGATCGCAACAGAATTGTGTGACTATGTTGTTTAACCGTTGAAATTACAAAATAAGTTCACATTTATATAACTAATTACTGAAATGTTGTAATTAGAACTCAATAGTGAATTGAAAAATGAAAATAAGTAGAGAATGATAGATAAAAGATAGAAGAATAAGACAAAAGAGGAGATAACATCGGTTGATAACGGAGTTCGTCCAATCAGGACTACGTCTTTGGGCCCGCTTCTCAAGTAGGACCACTTTATTAATGTTTCCAAGCAATAGAAATGCCTTGTTACAATATCCAAGCTCCAAAACCTACATATAATTTCTCACAATCTCCTCTCAACACTTGAAGACACTCAAAAGGCCTTCGTGCTTACAATATTCTCCTCTAAAGAATTATTTCTCCAAAATGAACTTGACTAATTACAAGCCAAAGCACACTCCTTTATATACCAATTTATTTGCTAATATGGGCTAAAACCATATTATTTTGCAAATATACCCATATCTCCAATAACTCCCAATTTACAATACAAAATCTCAAATAATCCCCTTACAATATCCTTAATAATCTTTTAAAAATTAATTGAGCTCTCTAATAAATTTGAAATATCTTTTAAATCACGTTAAAATATTATTTTAAGCCCTTTAAATATCAAAGATTCAGGCTATATTAAATTTTAGGGAGATTGAATTCTAAATTATAGGGGTTAATATTTTAATTATGGGAGAAATCGAATTTTGGTTCTATTTTAAATAAAATCGACCCCTTATCCACTCCACAAATCACATGTGGTGTAGTGGTAGGGAATGAAAATAGGTAAGAGGAGGTCAGGGGTTTGACCCCACCTCTTTCATTTTAGCGAATGGAGCAATTGTTTAAACCACCCACAAAGGAGCTGCTTGAAGATGTGCCATGTGTCAACATGCGGTTGGCCAGAGAAGTGCCACGTGTCAACATGTAGTTGGCCAGAGAAGTGCCACATGTCAACATATGACTAGTCCATGTTATCATTTGCCATGTCAGTTGATGATGTCATCAAAGTCAACCAGAGACAAACTTTTGACCAACCTTTAACCAGCCGTAACTTTCACATACGAGCTTCATTTTTGAAACCGAATATAGTTTTGGAATTAACACGACGAGCACTACAACTTGGCATCATTTTTGTTTTGTTTTGAGATGATCATTTTTTTGCCTTTTTGAATGCCTGATTTGCTTGTTTGACTGAACCTTTGATTGAGCATAACTTTTGCATACAGACTCCATTTGGGCTCGTTCAAGTTGCGTTAGGATCGTGTCAGTGAGCTCTATCCAATGATGTTGGTTTCGTGAGATTCTAATATTGTGAGATTTTTAGGTTTCCTAGATCCACCTGGATCAATACACAAGGTCATTTATAATCAAATTAGTTGTTATGCCTATCTTAGTTTGATCAATAACTGTATCTTAGGTTTGCCAGAGGTGTTAGTCTTCATCCTAGGTTAGGGTACTCCATCCCTTCATCTCACATCTTGCATACCCTATTCATAGACATACTTCTGATTTTGACCATTGTGACATTACCTTATTCACACCTTAACTATTGTCACCTTGACCCTTAATCGTGGTATCGTTATTAGACATCCCTATATCTTCAAAAATACAAAACAAAATCACTAAGGTTGCGTAACTTAGGCTTAATTCATACCCTTGCATTATCATTACCTTAGGCTTCATAGTTCATCACATCATACGCCTTCCCCTTGCAAGTCCTTTTATGGTAGAAACAATGTCACAAAGGAGAAGGAAAGAAATGGATCTCTACAACAACAACTTATTTGAGTCAGATGACCTTTATAACCACACAAGCAACTTAAACTTTGGTACCTCTTCTAGTGAACCACCCAAGGCATCTACCAATCCTTATGAAAAATTCTTCACAAGATACCAACATAGACAAGTAGTTATAGAGGAAGTCGAAGCAGCTTCCCAAGACCCAAAGGTTGCATCACTTGTAGATGAGATAGTGCTATTGGACCCCAAAGGTTCTTGGCCAAACTTTTGTAGTGTGGTGCCAAACTACCTCATGGCTTCAACATGAACACACTTCAAGCAGCACCCACCCTAAACCAACAAAACCAAGGACCTAACATGTCTACATCTATTGGTTCTAAGACCCCACAAATAAATTCTTCTATGCCACAAGGGGCTCCAACTCAAACTTCCACCTCGATTCCGACACCCTTATTTGGAACACAGCCAATGGCACAATCAAGGACACAATCCACAACACAACCAATGACATAGTCCCTGACACAGTCCATGTCACAACCTCTTGGTTCTACATCTAATCCATTTAGTACCATGAACATATCTTCAAATCCATTTGGAGCATCAAGTGCCACGAACACCACATCGTCAAATTCATTTGGAACATCTAGGGCCTTGAACACCACGTTATCAAATCTTTTTGGCACAAATAAATGGACTAGAGTTTATATTCATGGAACTAACACAAACACCAATGTGCCACAAGGTCCTAGCATAAATGTTCCCCAACAAGTAAATACATAAGGTCCAAACACTTCCAATCCTCTCCAAATATAATCCAATACCAACACCTCATACATCGCACCACAAATCCAAATTCCAATTCCAAATCAAACATTCACACCACAAATCCAAATTACAAACCCAACTCAAAAATTCATACCTCATATCAACACCAACATACCATCCCACGCAAACGTTGGATCACAAAACACAAGTTCAGGACCTTACCAAAATGCAGTTGTAAATGTCATAGGCACAACACTCACACCATATGATGTCCTAGCCAATCAAATGTTAGCCTTGAAAAGCAAGTAGAAAACATGACATTTTCAAACAAGAAGACTTACTCTACCCAAGAGTTATGTCCTTACCCATTTGATAGGACATTATACATGCCTCCTCTTCCTCCACATTATGTCATGCCAACTTTACCTAAATATAAAGGAAGAGGAAACCCCGTCAAGCATGTGAGGGAATTTCATACGGCCTTGATTGACATTTCTTCTGAACAAACATACTTAATGAGACTATTTCCTAGGAGTCTCTCAGGACATGCTTTAGAATGGTTCACCCACCTACTGGAAAACATACGATCATGGGACAAACTTGTTGAAAAATTTATCATCCACTTTGCCTTCAATATCAAAAATGATATCACTATTGCCACCTTATGTCAAAATACACAAGAAGAGAGTGAAGCTTTCATAATATTCTTCCAGATATGGAGAAGCTTAGATAGTCATTGTCTAGTTGGAATTCTTGAAAAACAAAAAATTATCATGTTCGTGCAAAACCTGAACATAAACTTAAGGTATGCATTGGAAACCCATTGTTGTTCCACATTCACCGACGTTGTGGAAAAAGGTGCCATCCTTGAGAAAACCCTTATCGCTAAAGGGGAAATTAAAATTTATACCAAAAAACAAAATGTCCAAGGGACATCAAATGATAAAAACAAGTTTTGGTCCCGTAACAAGAATGTAATAAATGATGGAGTCACAGACGCCAAAGTTGTGAATACAACAAGTCCCACATTGACTGTCAAAGCACCAACATGAACAATAACACACCATATGTTTCCAACCAAGTAGCTAACATGGTCCAAAATGATCAAGAGTGGGGACCCCCAAGACAATTGAGGCAATACCCACGAAGATAATACACTCCTTTACCAGAACCAATTGAATCTGTCCTGAAGAAGCTAGTACAATCAAATGTTATACAACTCCAAGATTCCAAACCATATGACCCAGGACAATTCAAGCCCTCTTGGTGGGATGATAATGCCTTTTGTGACTACCATTGCATCAAAGGGCATAAGACCTCATCATGTCGTCAGTTGAGAACATGGTTCAAGACCTAATTGAAAATGATAGCATAGAGCTCAAGGGACAACAAAAAACTTCCAATAAATACCATACAATTTTCAAGAATCCATTGTAAGACCATGATTCTAGAAAACCCTCCATTTCAGGTCAAAAGATAGACAACCACACCAATTATACCAATGCCTCTTTTGACTACACAACTATTAACCACATCTGAGCTGTTGACGATCATGTTAACACAATCACCATTAAGAAGTAGCTTGAATGCATCATCACTACTTGTAGGACTAAGGTTACCATATCTGGTCCTCCTCCAAAGCAGCCACAATCCAAAACCCAATACAATCTTGTTGACCAATTGGGAAAGACACCCGCATAGATTTCCATCCTTGAGCTTCTATGCATATCACCTGAACAAAAAGCTATCCTCGATAAGGATTTGCAAGAAACCTTTATCCCTACCGACCTGGACATCAACTGATTTGAATCCATGGTTGGATATTTGGCCAACTCCCACCATGTCTCCTTTTTTGACCAAGATTACTCTACACCCACGTCAAACCATAATGACCCATTACACCTTGAGGTATTCATCCACAAACACAAGGTCAGACGAGTCCTAGTAGATGGTGGAGCCAGATTGAACATTTGCACTTGAAAACTAATGAAGGAATTGGGCCTCTCTGAAGCATGTGTGGATACTACTAAGAGCATTGTTATCAGAGCCTATGACGATAAAGAATGTTCTTCTGAAGGTGTTATCACACTACCTATCAAAGTTGGACCTATAGTACTAGATACCACATTCCAAGTCTAGGATCTTGAACTACCATACAACTTACTCCCTGGATGACCATGGATCCATTCCATGAAAGCCGTTCCATCCACATACCATCAATGTCTAAAGTTTCCTTACAATGGCACCAAAATCACAATCATTGGTGATCCTGACCCCTTTCAATATTGCACCAATTTGAGGGGGTTCCCTGAACACCAAGTGCCTATAAACTATGAAGCTATAGTGTCCACTCCATCCAATTACATTGACCCATCCACTCTAACTAAATTCTCCATGTCCGCCATTCCATTTGTCGATCGCAAGATTCAGATCCAAGACAAGGGGTGTGGGGAGTATCATATGAACACTTCCTACTGCATCACTAAGTTACCAAAGTCTCCAAAGTCCTATGGAAAACCCAAACCTAGAAGATGGAACCTAAAGTTGTCATTATAATTCCTCCCACCACCACCTTCACAAACTGGGGAGAGTTAAACAAACAAGACATTGATGATATTTTAGATTGGATTTACAAAGATGAGGAAGATATGAAGCCGCTATTGAAAGAACAATATGGTAAAGGCTTTGAGCTCATGAAACAAACGGGTTATGATGGAATCAGTGGACTCGACATACATAAAAATGGAATGAGAGAACCCTTGATGCCTCTTAAATGGTCAAAGAACTTAGGACTAAGATTTGTACCAATTAGGATTGGAGCTTCAAGTACCAAGGTGCTTTCAAATAAGGATGTGAGTGCTTCAAAAGACGCTGAGACATTTGAAAATCCTACCAACATCTATTATAGCAACATCGAACCTAATGAATATGAGTGGGATTCTTGTACCACTAGTGACTATGAGCTTGACCATGTCTTTCACGAGTCTGATACAGATCGCCCATCCTTTACCAACCTCATGGATATTAATATCCGCGTCAATTCCTTTCACAAACTTGACCCACCAAAGACCACAGATAGAGAAGCATGGGTAAAATTATTTTGGGACCTTGATAATACCTCTGTCTTTATCCTATTCACTGCTTCCCCATCCTTCAGTAACATCGATGACGACATTCCCCTCGTTTACCCATAATTGATTGATTGGGACTAGCAAGGTCCACCCACCTTGGACATATATGAAAATGATGAAGCCATCACTGAGTTCATGGGACTATGAGAAGGAATACCACATGGGGACCATAACGTTGGTTTCACTATAGATCTTGACGCTGCGGCATATTTCAACGAGACTATCCCACCCTCTAGTTGCAAAAATGACAAAAATAAAATGAAAAATGAACGATATTTAGGTGAAAACCACAAGGCCCCTTTTGACCAAGAAAAAGTAAAAAGAAAGGACATATCTAAGGGTAAAAACCTCTTTGAGGCACCTAAGGATGGAGAGTTGGAATTTCTCCCTGTTAATCAAGAAAGATCCCCGATGTTGATTGAAGAAGTAATGGAAGTCAATATAGGTATAACAAATAATCCTAAGATTGTTTTCCTTGCGGCATCCCTAACGGGAGATGAAAAACTAGAATTTCAAGAAATTTTCACAAAATTTCAAGTCAATTTTGCATGGTATTATGTTGATATGCCTAGGTTGCACCCCACATTGGTCCTACATCATTTACCATTGCTTCCAAATGCAAAACTGATCAAACAAAAGCTTAGAAAAATGCATCCTCAGACAGCTTTGTTGGTCAAAGATGAACTCAAGAAATTATTGGATGTTGGTTTCATAAGACCTATGGACTATGTAGATTGGATCTTGAACCTTGTACTAGTGATCAAATTGAATGGAAAAAAATCTGTATCTACACATATTTTTATGACTTCAACAAAGCATGTCCAAAGGATGACTTCCCACTTCCTAATATAGACATCATAGTAGACCTAACGACAGGCTATGAGATGTTGTCCCCCATGGATGGCTTCTCGGGGTATAATCAGATCCATATCGCTCTTGAAAATCAAAAAAAGATGGCGTTCACTTACTCATGGGGTACATACTACTGGAATGTTATGCCCTTTGGAATCAAAAATGCAGGTGCAACCTATCAAAGAGCTATGATCACCATATTTCAAGATCTCATGCACACATTGATGGAAGACTATGTTGATGACCTTTTGGAGAAATCCTTGATATGTGGTGATCATTTGAGAGTCCTAGACAAAATTTTCAAAAGGATTGAAGAATATAAAGTCCATCTAAATCTTAAGAAATGTGTCTTTGACATGACATCGGGAAAGCTCTTATGATACATAGTTTCTCGTAGAGGCATTGAAGTGGATCTGACAAAAGTAAAAGCTATATTAGATATGCCTCTCCTAATAGGAATCAATCAACTCAGGTCATTGTAAGGCCGACGTCAATCCATCAGATGCTTCATTGCACAACTTGTTGATAAATGTCAACCTTTTCAGTATTTGTTATGCAAGGGAATTCCTTTTATATGGACAGACAAGTGTGAGGCCACCTTTCAATAGATTGAAGATTACCTCTCGACACCTCCTATTTTGATGCCACCAATAGATGGTAATCCTCTAATTCTTTACATATCATCTACCACTTCCGCATTGGGGGCATTACTTTTGCAAAATTATCATGACGAGAAAGAACAGGCAACCTATTACATTAGTCACATGTTGGTTGGGTATGAACTCAACTATAGTCTTATTGAATGTGCTTGTCTCATTGTGGTTTTTCCCACTTGGAAACTAAGACATTACATGCTAAATCATCAGGCAAGACTAGTGGCTAAGATAGATCCTCTCAAATACCTACGTAACAAGGCAAGATTGATAGGATGGTTGGCTAAGTGGGTCATGATACTCAGTGAGTATGAAAATCAATAAAATGATAGGTTATCATAGAACAACTTGCCAACGCACCCACAAAAGCTAATCACCCTTTAATTTTTTATTTCTTGGATGAGTCAATATTTGCATTAGACACTGGCGCAACATGGAAGTTATACTTTGACGGCTCATACACTAGTCATGGATCAGGTGCGAGAATACTATTCATCACCCCTCAAGGTAATACTATACCCAGATCATTTAGAACAGCCTTCCCATGTACAAACAACATTGCAAAATATGAGGCCTTACTAACAAGATTATGCATGGCTATAAAATGGAAAATTACAAGTTTGCAAGTCTTTGGTGATTTACAATTGGTCATCTGACAGGTCAACGATGACTATGACACTAAAGATGAGAAATTGACCCCATACAAAAGAATGGTTGATAATTTTAAACTATATTTTGCAAATATTACTTTTTTCTAGATCCCACAGATTTAGAATAAAGTAGCTAACGCCATGGCCACCATTGGATCTCTCTTGGATATTCCCAACAATATGTCACAGTACGAGTTCTTAGTTGAACAATTGCTGGTCCCTACCTTCAATGTCCCTGAATCTAAGATGGTATGTGAACTTATTAGTCCTGATTCCCCATGGTACAAGAACATTTATGACTATTTTCATTCCCAGACATTACCACCTGACCTATCTAGTAACCAACACAAGTCCTTCCTTCACAAAGTCGCTCGCTCCGCCATCATCAATGATACCCTATATAGACATGGCCTAGATAATACCTTAATCAGATGTCTCGACACTAATGAAGCACAAACTACCTTATGTGAAGTACACGAAGGTATATGCGGAGCCCATTCTAGTGGTCCGACTCTAGCTAAAAAGATCATGCGACTGAGATATTACTGGCCTATAATGGAGCAAGATGCCTATCACTTTGTGAAGAAATGTCGATAATTCCAAATACACAATGACCTCATCCATGCACCTACACAGGATCTATAGTCGATCACTTCGCCATGGCCCTTCGCCCAATGGGGACTCGACCTCGTAGGAAAAATTCATCCCACCTCATCTATTTGCCATAAATTCATTATCACTGCAACTGAATATTTCAAGAAATGGATTGAAGCCATTCCCCTAACATACATATTTGGTAAACAAATCTCTAAGTTCATCCTCAATTACATCATATGTCGGTATGGTGTCCCACAATCTATCATCATTGACAATGTTCATCCCTTCAAAAAATTAGGATGTCCATGAGTTATGTGAGAAATTCCACATCGAACACCACTTTTCCATGCCATATTACTTGCGAGGTAACAACCAAGTTGAGGCGTCCAATACGATCATAATCAAAATTCTTAAAAAGGCTGTCAATGATGTTGGTCATGACTAGCACATTCAGCTTAACCCTACCATATGGGTGTATCACATGAGCATTCACACACCCACCAACACCACTCTATTCGCCCTAGTCTTTGGTTCAGAGGCTATCCTTCCTATAGAGGTCAAAGTCCCCTCCCTATGAGTCTCCATGAAATGGATCATTGATGATGAGGAATACCGTATATCTAGATTGCATGAGTTAGAGTTGCTCGATGAATGCAAACATAAGGCCTTGAATCATCTACAAGCATACCAAAACCATATTTTCCATAGTTACAACAAAAGGGTTTTGGTCATACATTTCAACATTGGTGACTTAGTGTTGATGCAAAATCCAAAAAATCATGCAGAACGTGAGAAACCCAACAAATTTGAGCCCAACTAGCTGGGTCCATATGTCATAATAGCATCCTTTGGTTCTGACTCTTATCAATTGTCCACACCCGAAGGGGAACCTTTTTCTGAGCCTATCAACAGCTTGCACTTGCACAAGTTCTATACCTAGCTTCAGAGAGCCAGGCTAAAACCATAACAAAAAAAAAAAATTTGTTACCTTGATGAAAACCTAGCAAATATGCATCTTGGTGACAGTAAAAAAATAAAAAAATATAATAAAGAGAAAATAATTCGTCCAATAGTGAAAACCACATCAATAGCTTTGGATATGTACCATGTTGAAAACCTGGAAAACAGGCACTGTGTGTAGTTAGTCTTTGCTTTTTCATCTACTATCACTCTATCTAGTCTTCCACCCTAATCCATAATAATGCCTTTACCTTCCATCATCTCCCATTTGACATCCATCATAAGGCCTTGTCATCTTTATCATGACTTCCAAGCGGTTAAAGTCTTGCGTCCTTTGTCCTCCATCTTCCGTCCATAATAAGCCCCTGCCCCATTCCATCCCTAATGGTTAGTCCTATACTTGACTAGGGGAAATTTCCTAACACCTAGCTTCATTAGATTCTACACTTGTCATTGGAGGTCAAAACATTTGAAAAAGACAAAAAAAACAAATATTCACAACAAAAATCATAAAACTTCAAAATCCAAAAAATTGAAAAATGTCAAAACCCTGAAACATTCAGATAACTTTCAAAAAATCCTAAAAATAGAGTCAAAGTTAGTCATGCCAACCTTTTTCATTGTCGAACTACATTGCCTCTATGACTGGACGTAGGCAAGGTCATCTGTTGATGTGGCCTCGAGGCATTAGGGTAGTCCTTTAGGTGTTGTCAAATAAAATCATGATTCGGTCCTATGTCATTGGTTGAACTACGAGGTCTCTACGTATTGCTACGTAGGAAAGGCCATCTGTCGATGAGCCCCCGAGGACCCCTAAGTTAGTCTTTTAGTGTTCATTGGGTTAGTCAAAATAAATCAGACACTGCCAACTCGGATGTGAAATAATCATCTGAACTTCAAACACAAATCCTGAATCAACAAGACAAGCAAGCCAACAGGTCTTCAAGTCAAATCAATAAAACCAGACAAATCAATCAAAACCATGTCTTATACAAAATGTGTCCTTCCTGAAACTAGACATTATCATTCATCAAACTTTATCATTTGCCTTATACAAGTAGTTACATGATCAAAACCAGACCAAACGTCTTATACGACACATGTTTCTTCTCCTAAAACCAAGCCTTGTCAAAACAATCAACCCATCACTCACTTAGTCCCTTAACACACTAACAAACACTTATTGGCAAATAATTTGAATGGTTGTTGACTTGGTTGGTCTATTTTGTCTCATCTTTTGGATTTACTTCGGTCATGTTACTAGCCACCTCGAGGATGTCCCATGAAGGATTTAGAGGAGTGATGATGTTTCATGACTCGTCTTTTATTTGATTGTTGTTTGTGGTTTGCCTTGACAAAAAGACTGGGGCAACATGACCCTTAGTATGAGTTAGGAAATTCCTTTTATGTGACTGTTTGTTTTACAGATGGATGACCTTGCACACATTGGTCTATATCATACCATGGTGTGTGTTGTCCATTTGTCATATTTTACTGCCCAATGATGATTAAATGCAAAAGTCTTGTATAGTAAAATATGTATCTGCAAATTATCCCAACTAGCACTATCTCAACATCCATGTCTTCTATGCTAACATACATGTCATTCATGTGCTAACATCCCTGTCTCCCATGTTAATATTTTTTCTATCTGCCTCTTAACAACATCCTGTGACACACAAAAACATATCATGCATACATGATCCTGTTAGGAAGCATTTTAGACAACATTATCATAATAGGCATCATCATACATATACATTTGATCATACATATTGCATTGGAAAATACAAAAATATACATGACATTTAGACATTCACATAATCATTGCATTTCCACAACACTACATGATATAATCATACTACATAATCATAATTCATCATAAACATCACATGGCACATGTATAACACCCATGACATCATAATAAAAAATTAAATGCATCCATCTAAATATCTAGGAATCATGTATAGGCATAATCATCCATAAGGAATTCACATGTAGCATCACCATATAGAATGCATAACAACAACATCATCCCTCACACAATATCATCCCTCACATAACATCATAAACACATCACATAGAAGTACATATTATATACTTGCCACCAAAAATAATATATCATAAATATATCGCTCAAAATGTGTCACAGTACAATGTCAAGATGTATACATTTTTGGAGGCTTTGAACCTAATTTTCACCACCCTGAATGTCTTGCAAATCAAATATTTCGTCATTATCGCACTTCTGGCTATTGCTTGGACATATCGAAACAATTTTCCTTTTTTTTTTTGGAAACTGTCAAAAAATTGCAAATTTTTTTTCTGAGGGGGCATGGGTCCACCCTGCTTACATCGAAGCATGTTGACTAAATTTCTTTCACACAATGCGATAAACTACATTGTATCAAAGTGGGGCAAATGTAGACACTAAAAATTATCACTAGGCATGTGACTTTATTAAATCCCATTTTCATCATTGATAATTAAATAATCTTAATTATTTAATTATTATCTAATATTGTAAAGTCTCCTATTAATTAAATAATCTAAATTATTTAATTCATTCATTTTATCCTTCTATGTCCTCTTTTGATTAACTAAATAAATTGTTATTTATTTAATTGTGTCACTAATATCTTTTTTTTTTTAAAAGAGGGGTAAAGATTTATTAAATCAAATAGAAAAGTACATCGAGCATGGGCCACTGGCCCGAAAGAGAAAACAACACCAGAAAGCCAACAAAAAGAAGCCCCCAAAAAGGGGCAGAACTAATCATCCATATTGTTCTTGACCAGAATCTCAAGATCATGCACACAATCCAAAGGTAGATGAACCCAATCTCCTACCTTCCATCCCTCCAAGCGATCAGAGGCCCACTTAGCCAGGCAATCAGCAGTCCTATTCCACTCACGACAAACATAGCAGAAAGAGACTGCCTCCAAGGAAGCACTCAGACTAAGAATCTGTCTACCCATCACCACCAAATGCCAATCCACATCCTCCATCCATTGTAGATTCAACATATCCACCACAACTTGGGAATTAGACTCACATATAATCTTGCTCCAACCAAGAGCACATCCTCTTTCAAGAGCCAAGAGAACAACAAGAGCCTCCATGTAGTTATTGGTCTGTATCCCCTTATATTCCAAAAAAAAGAAAATAACCTTACCAGAGCTATCCCTGCCAATTCCTCCAACCCCAGCATGCCCAGGATTTCCCCTAGAAGACCCATCAATATTTATCTTAAGAGTCCTTAGAGGGGGGGACCACTTTCCCTCCCTACAAACCTTCCTTTTAGCTTGTCTGCTTCCAACCTATTGTTTCTTTCAAAGAGCATCACTAAAGTCTACGCAAAAATGTTCAAATTTTGAACCACCTACACATCTCCAAGATCAATATCCTCAGTGAGATCACACTTTGTAGCTAGGGTCTCCTGAAGAATATGTATTACTTGCAACCACACCTGTTGCACCATCTTCAGCTTGTCCTAAAATATCCCGCTGTTCCTTTCCAACCACACCTGCCAGATAATAAAACTTGGACCAATATCCCAAGCCACATCAAGAAAGGGGGTCTTAAAAGGAGGTCTGCCAAGACTATTCCAAAACTCTACCAGAGAGCTAGCATGAACACAAGCATGCTTCCAAGCTCCCCACCACCAATTCCAAATAACTCTGGTGAAAGAGCATTGGAAAAAGAGGTGTGAGCTATTTTCTTCACTTTTATTACATAAAACACAAATAGAAGGCCCATGAAAGCCCCTCTTCTAAAGATTCTCCCAAGTAAGACATTTATTTTTCACAACAAGCCACAAGAAAAAATTGCATTTGGGCCAAGCGGACTTATTCCAAACATACTTCCACCAAGAAATGTCCATCTTATCAAAAGTCTGTCTTTCGAGCTCTTGATAGCCAGAGGCCACATAAAACTTTCCCTTCAGATTAGGTCCCCAAGCAAGGATATTAGCTCCTCTTAGATATTTACACACTCTACCATCTAGTATCCTAGCAAGAGCCTCCCTCACTTCCTTAGAACCCTCTGGAGGCCATTCATTGGGTTCTTTCCATCTAGCAACCTCACCATGATCCATCCTTAAAATCACCTTAAAATCCTCAACTTTACTCCAGCCTGCTGCAAGAAAGTTGTCGCAAAGAGGTTGCAGATGAGGGTACTGAGACAAGATAGGAGGGAACTCATCCCAAGAGTCCTCCTAGAACAAAGCTTCTGAGCCCCCATTACAAATCCAAAAAAGATCCTTTTTAACTAACTGTACTCCTCTCTTCAAAGTATCCCAAATCATGGATCCCTTTCCTGTCAAATTGTATTTGGGTACATCTTTCCCTTCCACTCCACCAAGATACTTAACATTAAGGATTTTGGCCCATCCCTGATCCTGGCTTATGCACCATCTCCAAAAGAGCTTAGCAGCTACAACACTAACATTCAGACTCATTTTCTACAAACCAAGGCCCCCATCCTGCTTTGATCTACATACACAATCCCATTTGACTAGAATCCACTTAGTGGAGAGCAAATTACCTGTCTATAAAAATTTACTGGAAAGAGCATCAAAGTCCTTAATGAAGCTAGTCGGGGAAATCTACACAAAACACCTGTAGATAGGAAGTGCATGGACCACAGACTTCAGAAGAGTCATTCTACCAGTAGTTGATAGCCACCTATGGGTCCAATGACTCACCTTACTCCGAAACTTATCCAAAATTTCCTGCCACAGACCCCCTAGCAATCTATGAACTGAAAGAGGAATTCCCAGGTATACAAAAGAGTTCCAATTTGAAACCTCAAGATCCAGGCAATCCAATCTTGAATAAGAGCAAGAGTATTGAAGAAAAAAATATGGGACTTTTCTTCATTAATCTTTTGTCCAGATGCTTTCACATAAATATCCAAAGCTCTTCATAAACTAACCACCTCCTGAATTCTAGCCACACCCATCAAAGCAGTGTCATCCACAAATTGGAGGTGAGAAGGAGGAATGCCATGCCCCCACTTCCAACCTTGAATCAAACCCTTCCTAACTTGAGACTTGAGAAATTTCCCCAAACCTTCAGCCATCAGAATGAATAGATAAGGGGAGAGAGGATACCCTTGCTTAGGGGCTCTAGTCGCACCAAATAAGTCTATAGGCTCACCATTAATCAAGACAAAAAAATAAGGTGAGGTAATACAACTCATTACCCAACTAATCCACTCACTCCCAAAACCAAAGGCCTTGAGAACTTTTTGTAGGAAACTCCATCTGACCCTATCATAAGCCTTGGCCATATCTGGCTTTATGAACATGGCTTTCTCCCTAGAGGCTGCCATAGAATGCACGACTTTGGCAGCTATGATAATCCCATCCAAAAAATTTCTTCCAATAAAAAATCCCCCTTGCTCCTCAAAGATTAATTTACTGAGCCATGGCTTTAACCATTCAACAATCAATTTTGTTATTATTTTGTATGTCACATTGCACAAAGCAATAGGTCTAAAGGAGTTAAGAGAGTTAGCTCCTTCCTTTTTGGAATGAGGGCAAGGAAGGTTGCATTCAAAGCCTTAAGCATCTGCTTATTTCTCAAATATTCTTGCACCACTTCAAAGAGATCCATCTTGACTATGTCCCAGAAATCTTGAAAGAATTCTATGGGAAAACCATCTGACCCTGGGGCTTTACCCTTCTTCATTCCAAACACCACTGCTTCAATCTTAGATAGCGAAATAGACTTAATGAGAGCTTCATTCATTTCAGGTGTGACAATGGAAGGAATGCAATCAAGTACCCAATCCTCCTCAACCCTAGCTGGATTAGAATCTTCTAAAAATAGTCTCCCAAAAAATCTAGTTGCCTCTTAAGCAATCTCCCTATGAGAGGAAACCAAAGTCCCTTCAGTTGTCATGAGAGAAATGAGAGCACTCCCATGTCTTCTATCCTTCACCGTATTGTGGAAGAACTTAGTGTTTTTGTCCCCTTCTTGGAGCCAATCAATCTGAGCCTTCTACTTCCAATAAATCTCCTCTCGAAGCTCCCACTCCTCCAATTCTCTCAGCGCAACAACTTCTTCTCTATATAAATCATCAGATAGACCCCGCTCTTTGATTTGATGAGTAATGGTGTCCACCTTTAGCTGAGCATCTACTTTAGCTGCAAAGAGGTTGCCAAAACAGATCTTGTTCCACCTTTTCAGCTTAAGCTTAACATACTACAATTTCTTGACAAAGGAAAACATAGTGGTACCGTAAGCAAGCCTCCCTTCCTTCCACCAAGCAAGCATATGATCCTCAAGAGAAGCATCCCTCAGCCACATAAGCTAAAACTTAAAAGAGGGATTCTTTGTCATTCGAAACTTAGTAGCTGACAAAATAATTGGCTAGTGATATGAACCTATCTAGTCCAAAATCTCTGACTTGGTATTCCAACCATTTGCCATCCAGAAGCAAGATACGAGGAACCTGTCTAGTCTCTCTACTATAGCCTTCACCCCACATCTTCTATTATTCCAGGTGAACAAACCATTGGATGGTATAACATCCACAACCTTCAAACTCTCAATGTTACTCCTCAAAAGACCCGTAGAAGGGTCGAGCCTGGGAATACCTCCTTGCTTCTCTTCCAAATTTAAGACTGCATTAAAATCTCCTGCCAAAATCCAAGGGAACAAAGGAGCAAGAGAACGAACATATCCTATATGTGACCAAAGCAAGTATTTTTCCATGAAATCAGTTGGAGCATAAAAATTAGTGACAAGGAGATTCTCACCAATCTCACAACAAGTGGCCACCAAGGAAATAGAAGACCTACCAGAGATCCACCAAAGTGGCACCAACTTGCGAGGATCCCATAAAAAAGCTAAACCTCTAGAACATCCTTGAGCTCCAATGCATTGACAAAGACATCTAGACCAAATCTTAGCAGCCATGTTGAACATCCTATCAGTAGATAACTTAGTTTCCTAAATAAAAACCACATCAAGAGAATAAGACTTAATCAATTCCCGAATAGCCTTTTGTCTAGGGAAGCTATTCAACCCCCTTAAATTCCATGAAAGAACAATCATTTTTGACATAGAGACAAGTGAGAATCAATGGTCTTCATAGAGCCAGACTCCACTAAAGTTTCTCCAACTAACTTCACCTTTTCCTGGTCTTTCTTCCTTCCCAACTTAGGAGGCTTATTTGAAGCATCTTTTTTAAAGGCTTTTTGATGAATGCCTAAAGCAGGAGACATACTCTTTCCTTTGCTCCCCTCCTGCCGGTCCTTCCCTGCATAATACATAAAGCAGGTAGGAATTGAGCTCTCCTACAGTTCTTTGCATCCACTTGCTCCCAACTCCTCCATAGGCCCCATGGAGGTATCTGTTTCCATCTGCACCCCAACAGCTACCTCCTGTGTAACAGTTTGAAAGACATTGTTCTCATCCCCTCCTATTTCCCCTGCCTCCAAAAGATCTTGGCCAACAGGCATATTAGCAATGGTTCCATCAAATTGTTCCAAATCATCTAGCGCATCAAACCTATTGAACACCTCATCTACCTACTTGTCCTTAAAGGTCCTCTTTTGGCTCCAACCCTTGTTACGAGCTCTAACAGGAATAAAACCCTCCTTATCCTCCCTCATGGGAGCTTTCCCTTTATCTTGATTAAGAGGTAGACTAGCCAACCCTATTTTTGAATCCCCTACAGGTTTAGCTTTGGGACACATTCTCTGCAAATGCCCATATTCATGATAAAATTGACAACGAAACGACAACATTTCATAATCAAGTTGTTGAATCCATGAGCTTGATCCCAACCGAATTTCCATGGAGTCAGGCAAGGGTTTATTCAAATCAATTTCTACACATACCTGAGCATAGGTAATTACCTTCTTTTCCATAGTCTTCCTTGAAGGACCAACCGGTTTTCCAAGCTGGCTTGCAACTAAATTGAAAATGTCCTCTCTCCAAAACTCCAAAGGAAGCCATGGTAACCTCACCCAAACCGGGACTCGTGAAGGAATCTCTTCAGTGGGATTAAATTCAACATGCCAGGGCTTGATGAAAAGGCCAACTTGATTGTAGAAATAGGGCCCCCCTTCAAATACTTTATTTTTGTCTAACATGCAAGTGAAAACCACCTAAAAAGAACCATTGATCACCAACATTACATCCATATCCCCCTCTGGACACCATGTACACCGAGCCCACGATTCCAGAAAGGGTAGAGACACCCAGATCCCCAAAAACTTACATATCAAAGCGTGTTTTGACAGATAATTGATATCATCCACAATAAACTCTAGTTGGATCTCAACGACCGACCTATTATCACTCTTGGCAAGACACCCATTCACCCTTGAAAGCCTAAAACCTCCATACAGATAAGAAGACTCCCCCATTCCAGAACCATTCTCACCAAAAATCAGATTCCATGCAAAAGTATTGATGGATTGCTTCCTGCCACTGTATCCTTAAAAGACAACCCCAACTCACTAGATGAAACCCCTCCCAGAGCCATGCAAGGCCCCCAACAGAAGACCCCCGAGGGGGAACCACAACCGTACCTCCAAATCACAAATCACCTCTGAACACAACAAACCAACCCTCCCCACAAAGCAACAACCGTCGCTTCACCCAGACCAAGATGATGAGTACACCACCCTTGAACAAGCCAAAGAAGGCTACAAACCAATGCACCCAACAAAGACACAAGGCACTAAAAATAAAAGAAAGCTCCCCCCTTCGAAAACAACAAATAATCCCCTACCGTCCAAACACCCAATCAACAACAACAAATGAAAATAAAACCCTTCCCTGCTTGCAGCAAATGCCCCTCCACCACAAAAAACAAACTAGCACCATTGATCTGCACCCTTCGCACACATGCAAAAAGAGAGGACAACATGCACGTAGCCTCCCCACCACAACTCAGATGCGACACCATCTTCCTCAATGATGAATAGATTCAATACTAGTAGAATCGTGTCACTAATAGCTTTGATTCTTATAATTAAATAAGTTTATATTTATTTAATTATTTTCCATTTTCCACCATAATTAAATAATTATGTTAATTATATAATTATTCACTTTTAGCTTTTTCTATCACTAGTTAATTAAATTTTATTTAATTAAATGACTCATCTTTTTCTCACTTTTTGAATTAAATTTTTATTTAATCAAAAAGTTAATTTGCCTTTTCCTTTTGCATTTAAATAATGTTTCCATTATTTGAAAATGCAATTTCCATCTCAAACTAAAGTGATTTTTGTAAAATCAGTCAATTTCCTCATTCTTCCATCAATCTCATTTCTATCTTATCTCATCTTGTCTAATTTCATCCATTAATCAAAATAAAAATCATTTAATCTCGATCGTCCATTTCACATTCAACTCTCTATAAAAGGATGTTGTCACTATCATTTTCAAAATCTAGAATATATATGCTGTCATGCTATTGAGAATAAACTTTGATATTTTGCTTTGTCTTGGCATAGGCTTGTTAGTGCATACTTATAATCTGAGGGCATTAATTATTTATAGCAGAATGGAGAAGGGCTACGAAGGTTAGACAATGGACGCATGAACATGGTATCACTTTATTTACATTTATGTTCCCTTTGTTCTTTGTAGGTGATTAGGGTTTTTGTGTTTAATGATCTTAATATCTTAATCTGAAATCTCAAATACTTGATCACATTTGGTGAACCCGACGTGAAAATATGTTTTTGTTTGATGAATTTTTTTGTAGAATCTCTATCGGCATAAATCAAGCAAAGGGATTCATTAATAAGTATCAGTTTCTTTTATTAGCTTCAGTTTCTAACTCCATAAGTTAGTTAATTACCTTCTATTTCTCATATTATTCAAGACCAATAAAGATGAAAATTAGCTTCTATTTCTCATATTTTTGCGTCATATCTTGATGATTGATGTGAATTTTTTTGTAGGGAACTAGGGCTATGGCCGCGGTTAACTCCTACATTTGATAGATTCATTGATACAAGTTTAAATTGATAGATTGATTTGCAATATTTTTTGTGGCTATTAATTTCTTTCTTATCGATTTTCTGTGGCTATTAATTTATTTCTTATTGATTTCCTTCTCTATCATCCACTTGGTTCTATACTCCGCCATAAAAGACTCATTGATAATTTTATTACTACTTTCTACCAACATCTAAATTTGAATGGTCAATTGGTGCTAAATTCCTCTTAAAAGGAAAACACATTTCTTTGGTGGCTAATATCCTATGCCTTGCTTCCTATCATGACTAGGTGCTCCTTCTACATTTGTTGGCCTTGGGCCCGTTTCCCCATTGTCATTCGGTAGCAAATCATTTCTTTCCCTTTCAACCGATGAACATAATAGAGATTACTTTTTTGAAATTTTGCAAAGTTTAAGATTTAGCTTCTATTTAATATGCAACTGTTTCTCAAAGATCAATATAGTTTCTTCCATCATAGTGCAATTTCAATATAGCTAATAATGATATATATGCTACCATGCTATTGAGAATAATCTTTGATATTTTGCTTTGTCTTGGTCATAGACTTGTTAGTGCATACTTATAATCTGAGGGCAATAATTATTTACAACAGAGTGGAGAAGGCCTATGAAGGTCAACCAATGGACGCATGAACATGGTAACATTGTTTCATTTTATTTACATTTATGTTTCCTTTGTTCTTCGTAGTGGATTGAGGTTTTTGTGTTTAACGATCTTAATATCTTAATCTTAAATCTTAAATACCTGATCACAAAGGGGATGGAGGAACTTTGATCGCAATGCAAGAGGCGTTTCCCTAGTGGTCAAGCAATTCTTGAAGGTGAGCCATCTCCAAGGAAACCTTGATGACTTGCATCTAATCTATAATAACACATTAAAACATATAATTTCTTTAGAAAAAAGTTAAACATTCTAATCAACAAAGAAATGAGTGAAAATTGTAGAATTTTTATCTTTCCATATGTTAAAAAAAATATCCACCTTGAAAGCATGTCATATTTGATTGGTTTTATGGGGGATGTGAGGACATTATCCCAATATAACAATATTCCAATAAAAAGGGTATAGTCAAAAATGTTGAAAGAAATCAAGAATTTGATTCTAAAGCTTTTGGGCTCGAGGGAAAAATCAGAAGATGTACTCAAAAGACTCCAACTACTCATAGAATGGGAAGCGAGGGTCTCAAATGCCTATATAAACTAACCACTACCCCACTAGTAAGCCTTGGGAAATAATACACCATACAAAGTGAGCTATTTTAGGCTCTAGAACTACAAACCAAATAGTGAGAAATCTATGTTATCAAATTGAGACTAACAACTACAAATGTCATCTCTGGTTTACAATGGGCACCATGGGTAAATGCAAAGAAAGTCAACGATATCCAAGCCGGGGTTTGTAATTATAGAAAGTGGTGTTTGGACCCCATTTCAAATCTTTCCACCAAGGTTTGGAAGATTGAATGTCAATTTTGTGAAACATATTAGTTGGAATAGCCCCTATAATAGTGTTAAAAGTGTAACAGGCCCATTGTTCTACCCGGTAATTTTACTATGTTATACCCCTGAGAGAATAGTTTATGTATCTAACACTATGAGAAATAAAAAAATTATTTTCTTTTCAATAATAAATGCACTATTTGAAACATAACCTTTCCAAACTTTTTCATTGCATAATCAAAGAATCATTTCATCAATACAAGTAATGATTTCACTTTACATATATTCAAGATAACATTTCACATTTACAAATTACATAGAGATGGATGCATGATAACATGCATAGCTTCAACAAGCTTACTGAATTAAGGATACAAATTGGTCTAGATGTCCCAACATTGGTGCATACATTCTAGATGTCCCCATTCCATGGTGCATACATTCTAGTTGTCCCCAATATTGGCGCATACATTCTCAAATCTTGGAAGCCAACTGCATGAGGAGAAGCATCATTCAAGCACTTTTTCGCCAACCACAAACTCATTATGGTCCCCTGCACATCTACCAAACTAGTAAAATTTCCCTACCCTTCAACAAAGAGATTGGTTTGGTAACCTCATAATCCCAACCTATTTGCTTCAATCAATAACTAAGTAAACAACCCGACCAAATAGATTATTCTCAACCTAGGGTTTCAATTAAAAGTGATGCAACGATCAAGTGATCATAAACAAATCATAAAACCTCTCTTTCAATATACCATAAATATTCACATGTTTACTATGTTCACTATGTAGAGGGGGTTAAATTGACATCAAAGGCATAGCAATATAAATAAAGAAAACTCAAATTCATAACATAGATTATACCTTCAATAACCCTCAAGGATTGAGCTCAAGATGTACCCAAGTCTTGAAGATTTTCTCACAAGCTAGAATATGGATTGCTCACAAAATACCAACATAATATGGCTATGATTTCTCAAGATGCTCAAATGAGGGAAAAGGGGTCCAATTTATAAAAATTGGAGGGGAGAAATGGAAGGTTGGAATTTATTGTTTAATGAAGGATTGAGATTGATTGAGAGAGTGAGGTGTGGATCAAGGTGGTGTGGCCTTTTAGCATTGTGACAAGTGTCACAATGGAGTTTGGGAGAAGTGATGAGGTGTGCTCAAACATGTGTGGGCACAACTTGGAGAGGCAAGTCATTAATTTTGGAGGCTAGGTGTAAGATAGTAGGGGTAGGTGAGATTTCTCATATTAATGAGACAAGATTGGGGAGATGTGCATGAATTTTAAATTGGGGAAATAATAATAATGATGATTAGACATGGGGGTTAAGGTAATTAATCAATAATTAATTAGCTTAATAGGGTAGGTTGAGTCAATAAACCATGGGTTTATTAACTAGGCTAGAGTTAAAAGTTGGAGAATGGGCTAATGGAGGTTAGAGAGTGGATAAAGTTAATTAATCAAGAATTAATTAACTCAAGTGGAATTAAAGGGATGGAGGGATATTGATGGGATTAATTATATAATTAATTGGAAGAACTTTAGTATGGGAGGTGATATAATTAATTAAATAGTAAAATATTTAATTAATTATAAGAAGAATATAGAATAGTTTATTAAATACTAAATATTTAATTAACTAAAGGTTGAGAATGGGTGAATTAATTAAATAATAATATTTAATTAATCAAGAAGAAATAATCTCATATTTAGGGTGACTACATTTTTCCACTCTTTGATGCAGTGTCCGTAGTGATGCTACGTCAAAGAAGTTTAAAAATTTTCCCCAGTGGCTTGGAAAGTTAGTTATGAAGTGATGCCCCCTTGAGAAGTAGACCAAAGAAAATTTGGGGAAATATTTTTGTTCAACATCTCAAAAAAGGTGGGTTAGAATGATAGAGGGTGATGTAGAAGAGGGATTTAGCGAAAATTAGGAGAAGAAATAGAGAAACAAGGTCATAAATGAAGATGGTATAGGACTTTTGATGCATCCAATATAGAAGAAATTAGGGTTAAAATGCCTATAACTAGGCATTGGGGGGCCCAAAAAGTCATTTCATCATGGAGTTTACAATCTCAAAATTTGCTAAAGATGGGTCTTGAGCAACCACTTTAGCATTCTCTCATGATTTTTTAAAAGTGGAATTTGCAACCACTTAATTTGTTCTTTAGCTCTCTGCCTCTCTTCTTCTTTCTTTTGTGCTTTCAAGTGTAGATCACATGTAAATAGAGGCATTGAATGTCTTCCATGATTTACTACAAGAGAGTAGTGGTGGGGGGCTTCTTTTTCTTCAATAACGAGTTCAAAGTATCCCGTAGCAGAGTCACCATCAAAGTTGTCTGTTTATGGTAAGACAATATTCGAACTTGTTGACGGGACAAAACCTGAGCTAGGTGTAGCATTGATGTATCCCATGATTTGATTCATTCTTAAGTTCTTAGGACATATAGTACCGATATGTGTATCAGTCTCATGGAAAGAACAAAATACTGCATTGTGTGTAACTTCAACTGTTTGTCTTGGTGGAGGTGTTGGCAACCATGGTCTGTAATTGTTGAAAGGTTGAAAATTATCTCCTTTTGGCTAGTATAGTTGCTGAGGTTGGTATTGTGGTGGTGGTAGTGCAAGCATTTCATTGGCTACCTTTTTGTAGCAGTGGATTTGTAGAACTCTAAACTAGAGGTCTCATTGAGTCCTTCTCCATCTTGGAGGAGGTGATCATATTATCCTCTAGCTCGATGGCATGTTCTTGCGCATCCGTCAATTCTATTTCTTTTGTCATCTTGAGGAAGAAGGCTATCTTCAATGGAAGAGAATCTATGAAACAAATCATCAGAATCTCTGGTGATGGATTGAGTGAAGAAGAAAGTCATGTAACAAGATGATTAAATCTTGCTACAAATCTCCTCATGTGCTCATTGTGCTCCATCTCTGAATTTGCAAGTTGGTAAAACAATAGATGACTGTCTTCAGTGGGCTTGAATCTTGCCAAAAATTTCTCACTCATAGTTGCACAACTTGTAACAATGCTTGGCTCCAGGTGATTGAACTAGTTAGCAACATTCCCAACAAAAGTCTCCATAAAGAGACACAATGCGATGTCTTCATGCACCACATGCAAGTGACACAAGCCATTATGAACGTAGATAAATGTTCATCTGGGTGTTGACTTCCATCGCCTTGAAATCGGGGAAAGTGCTTCCTTGATCCTTTAGGTAACTCATGATTTACCTAAAAAGCCAAAGGTCTAAGGTTATTACCCCAAGGTAATTATTGTGTCTATAGAACATACGCCCCATTTAGACCGAGGTCCCTCTCTTTCCGTTTTGCTCTCGTCGAGTCATTTTGCTTTCACCTCATTTTGTGTGTCCCTATTTTTGAGCTTAAATTGGTCATATTCATTAAAGTCATCAAATTCCCTTTGACCAAAATCACCTATCCAAAATTCACTAAATTTTTAGCCTTTGCGGAGTTTGGATTGTAGGCTTCTGTCTCTTATTTTCCCCACATCCACCCAGCAAGGAGGACCCACATCTATGACTCTCCTTCTGCAGACTTCTGTTGTCGCTATGCTGCTAAGTAGCATCCAATCCTTGACATCTTCTTGCATGGCGGGCTCCACATCCATTGTTGTCGTCCACGTCTTGACCAAGCATCCAACCGAGCATGATTTTCTGAATCTCACCAACCTAGTTGTTGTCATACCGAGGATTAAATGTGTGCATTAATGGTGAAGTTGTCTATAAATATACATCGCCCTAGCTATCATTTTCACCCTGTGTTTTCAATTTCAAAGTAGAAAGAGAGACTCCCGTGCATGTCAAGTTCCCCAGTGGATTCGAACCTTTTACTTTAGTTTACTATGACGCTTAGAGGTCTATATCCGCATTCCTCTTCTTTGTCGTGCATTTAAACTATTGAGGAAGCTTTGTAGTTAGGGTTTTATAACTATTTGAAATCAAAATCCTTCAAAAACCTAGCGTCATATGATACTATGCTTAATTCTGGGTTGTCCACCAAATATTCTTTGGACTAAATTCCAGTGACCTTGCGCGCCTTGACTTCGCATTTAGCATTTCATCAAAGTGAGGGTTTCCCTTAACTCGCGAATCACAATGCGGGAATATGCTTGCCCATTACTGTTCCCTAACGGTGGGGCCAACCCCGTGTTCCGTTGCTTCAAAACCTGCATCACCCATCACCAAAACTGAAGTCTTAACCCTAAGGTTTACAGTTGTTGGGAGAAGGTCCATCGTGGGCCCATGTGTGTGGAAGTCCATCTTCATATAGTTGATAAATGAACGGTCGAGCTTTGGTGTTTTCCTACCATGCGGGTTCTGCCTTCGCTGTCGCGACAAATGAACCACGCCATACGCCTCAAAAATTGTTGTCTTAAATGTTTTGCAGGTCTTCACATGCGGCTCTCCATCACCTGGCTGCCATTGTTTAACAACAAAGCTACCACGTCGCCCCACATTGAGGACTCCACACCCACTACTTACTACCTCAATCTCAAAGTCTTTGGCAAACCGCCAAGTCTAAAATGAACGTGTGGGCCCACCCATGCAGGTGTCTGGCATCAGAGAGCTATCAACCTTTCGCCGCTATCTAACAGTCAAACACCCACATCCTTTTGCCATGCGGGCTCAGTGAGAAATATTTCCTCCATACCAAACTTTAAAGGTCGCCAACACAAAATCTTAGTCTGAGTGACCTTTGTAGGCCTGCCTATGCAATCCACCGTCTGCGGTTCACCATTCCTACACAGTCATTCCTTAGGGGCAAGAATCTAATAGCGGCCCGTCATTCGACCTCTGCACTCTCAAGTCTGACTTCAAAGATTAACATTAAGGCATGACAAATAGCGTCAAAATTATCTGAGAGTTCCGCCATGCAAGGTTGTGCATGCGGGACACTGTCCGTCTTTTGCCACTCTCTTAGCAGCCATACATCAATGTATTTCCACCCCGTGGCGCTCACACCCCTTGCACCAGCATAGGCTAGAAAAGACCAATTTAATGAAGGAAAATGACTAAGGTGCCCCATCATACATCTTCACATGTGCCTAACCTCTTCATAAGGAATTTTCCCCATCAAACGTGCCATGCGGGAATTATCCTACAAGTGGTTGTTTGCGGATTTCCTCTTAATTTGTCAAAATACTTACTACACTCTTTCTGTGTAGGATTTATGGAACCTGCTAGGGGAATACCAAAGAAGCTCACATGAAAAGTTGATAAAGGAAAGAAGTTTGCACGAACCCCAAGGGGAAAAGAAGAAAAAGAGTAAATGAAGTATCAGTTTCATGGGGTGGAGTGCACCTCTAAGCTCGCATCCAAGTGGCACATAAACATAGATGAATTCAAACAGAGGGTGATGGTCAATCCCACCATGAAGGAGGCTCGAAAGATAAAAGAAAGTGGCCTCGCAAAGGCAGTTAGCTTCCCTCACGCACTAATTGTTCCAAAGCTAGTAATGGCTTGCTAGGAATGCTACCACACCAGTACCAAAAAAAAAATTGCTAAATATGGAAGGGTACTGGTAGATTTGTCCACCAAGTCTATTGGCAATACATTCGACATCCCAACCTTTGAGAAAATGGAGGAAGTGGAAAAGGAGTTTGCTCAACAAGTCTAGTAGTTGGATCCTCTTAGGTGCAAAAGAACAATCAACCAATCATGGCTTAAGGAAAAAAGGGGTAGTGCAAATAAGGTGCCCCAAAAGTTGTATAGGAGCGATTTTTTGGAGGAAGATCACAATTTCATTACACTCCTAAGTAGAGTGATGGGCCTACCTACTACTACATTCTTTGAAGAATGGATGTTCTACTTTGTGGAGGAAATCCTTCGAGGGACGACTAAATTCTACTAGGCCAAAACGATAAGTAACAATCTACATGATCAACTTATGGTAATGAAGAAGACATCACAATTCTACATGACCTCATATCTGGTCTATCTCCTAACAGTTAAATTCCCATACAAAGGATTGTTCTGTGCTGGGACATTGGGAACCAGGAGAGGAGAACTTAAAGTGTATGATTGCTATCCTCAATTACAATATAGAAACTTCAAGAGGGAATATAGAAGAGTGAATGATGCCTTCATTAGGCATATAATTAGACTCTTAAGGGGAGACCTAGAAAGAAGAGTAACACATAGTGCCAAGGATTTTATAAAGGGTTTTGGATATCTATTTATCTAATCCCCAAAGTTTACCTACATCCATGCAAAGGGGTTCTCAAGAAGACCCTACAGTTTGCCATGCTACCCTAATGATCAGATCATCTTGTTGGAGGTTCCTCGACAGCTGCAGACTGCCCATACACTACTAAGTGACAAGCACCAAGTGGGGTTGCCATATCTCCTTATATTGGGGTTGGGAATGTACTCTTGCCCAGTTGCCTAGTGTTTCAAACACTCAAAAAAGGAATTGGATGAGTACCATTTGGATCAACATACATATAGAGAAAGTGTGGAACCTCGCGGCAAGTTGAGGAAACAAGTTGGAAAACAATATGCCCACTGATCTCATGTTGAAGACTTTTGGGAAAATTGTGAGGATGAAAAGTAGGTTAAGATGTGGCACTATATGAGGATGACCACCCAATTTGTGAAATCTATCAATTTGTTTCCTGTGCCTGATCAGATTGTTGAAGATGACAACACTCTAGATGAAAGATATATTGCCCTAGATGTTATGCCCCTACCAGTTATTGATTGGGCTAAAGAAAGAAGACATCACCGACTTGGACATCCTCACTCATCTTATTGAACATAAAACTAGGTAATGGGTGGGTGGACAAATAGCTCAACTAAAAGTGCAAGGTGTAGGGATTACATATGGGGAGCTCAACAATGAAATTGAAAGTGAAATAGATAGCGGTGCAACCATGGGTTCATTGGGTGAAGCTCCCAAATCCCTGCCCATCACTAGATCTAAGAATAGGAAGGATGCACCTAAACACAAGCCCAAAAAAAAGATTTATTCCATGAAGACAATAGAGGGCCAATCATCCAAAAGGGTGAAAAGAATGAGAACTTTCATTCTCAAAATTCCAATCATTCAGGAGGAGGAGCCTCAATGCGAAGAGGAAGAAGAGTTTGAGCGACCTCGCTCACCACCTCCCACCACTTCCATTTTGGCTGCTGCTTCTACCACTACCACTCCACCACCTTCCACCTCTAAATCCTTGCCTGTCTTGTCACTGCCCGCCGTGGACATCTCTGTCCACCTCACCTCTTCCTCACCAACTGCTCCGATGATGGTGTTGGACTCTTCTTCTTTGACTACTTCCCCATTGTCATCCTCCTTGCTACCACCTCCACTGCCTACTTTTTCCTCTTTGCCACCATCCATGACATCAACATCTATGGCACCGCCCACTTTATCAAAAGCTTTTGCAATATATATGCAGAATGTACCTATTGAGCTCTTCGGGGTAATCCTCGATGCCAAATTCCAAGCACTAATGACTCAACTTGTTGCTACTTTTCCTCTTCCCTCGCCACCTATCGAGCCACCAAAGATGGAGGCCACGATGCAGATCTTAGAGGAGATGGAGAGCCTCAGCACAGAGCAACACAAAGAGGCTGCAAAGGACATCGTTGATGAGCCCGAGGATACCGATCGAGATGATTATTTTGAACATCCAAAGGGAGGATTAAATATAAACTTAGACAAGGTAGATTATGATGAAGAAGGGCCACAAACTTCTAAGAAAGAAGATGTTGAGGGTCTTGATGAGTACTATGTAGTGGAGACATCAGACCAAGAGCCAGATGAAGAACTATCTCAGGAGCACAAAGATGAAGAGGCACACCTAGAGGAGCATTACTCCAAAAAAGGGAAAATGGAAACGAATGTGGATGTAGAAATAATTGAAGAACCTTCACAAACTGGCCAAGATGAGGGCCTGATATAGGAAGAAATACCTCTGAAAAGGGAGGAAGAAAAGGATAAAGAAGGAGAGAAGATAAAAGAGAAGAGTGTTGAGCTCAAGCAAAACGTGGAGATTGAGCATCAAGAAGATAAAGGGGCGACGTTGGGAGAGGATAAGCGTGTAGAAGATAAAGTGGATGCCGAGCTTGACAACAAAAAAGTTGTTTGGGAGGAGAGCTCAAATGAAGAAGAGAAAGGTGATGAAGAAGTTCTCATGCATGAAAATGATGAATCTCAAAACGAAAAGGAATAGGAAGGTGATCATGAATCACCAAAAGAGTAAACAGGGGTCCCCACATGGTTAGAACAACAACTGATGAAGAAGGCTCTAGTGGTCGCTGATCCTAAGGTTTGACTAGAGGCCATATTGGCCAGAGATCAGACAAGGACCCATAAGGAGAAGAAGCCTAAAATCCGATCGCATATCACGGTTGATGCTTCTAGGTCTCAGACACTGCAAATCGCCACTCCAAAAACATATAAGGATGCTAGCGCCATCTAGGGTTAGGACTACCATATATCCATTATCAATTTAGCCTTGACAACTCGTGAGCAGAAGATGGATGATCTTCAAGGGTCAGTGTCCACCATTATACAAAAAATGAATAAAGATTAGTCCACGAAGGAAGAGTTGAAGGCACAGGTGGTAGACCTCATTGCCTACATCTAACAATGAACATTGACAAAGGAAGAAACCCCAGTAGAATCGTCTGTGCCTACTTTCCTATCCAAGGAAGAAATAAATAAGATGGAGAAAATGAAGAGCTGGACCAAGTCCACCGTGGATTGGTTCAACAGGGTGTTATACAATGGTGACATGGGCATCCGTCATGCAACCAGGATGTACAACAAATTTTGAGGTTTGCAAAAACAAGTAGAGGAAATGATGAATACCTACCAGGAATTCCCCGAGCTATATTAGATCACCTATCCAAAGCTAGAGAGTATCCTTAAGCTCTCCTAGGAAATATGGGAATAGGAGCTAGAATTTCCAAAATAAGATCATTGACTGGTTGAGACATGACAGATGAATCTTGATTACAGGAAAGAGATTTTGGAGAAGGCCTTGTGTGAATTGGATCTTGATCACGAGTGGGTTGCAGAACACTGGAGGGATAGAGGAAATTATTTGAAGATGATGACAGATTATGAGATGCCCACTCTGGAATTAGATCTAGAAAAGATTAAGCCATCATTTCATAAGAAGATGGAATAGGGAGTTGGTGACACACTGTCACCGAATTTTATGGATTTTTTTGTAAGAGCCTTCACTTAGTCGGAATAGGTTATCAAGGCTACACCCAAGTGCACCAAACACTGGGATCAAATCACTAAAATATTTAAGATAGCATTTTAGATCTTCAAGTCTAAGCTATCTAAAGAGAAGAAACTCATACCCATGATTGACAAGTTCGTAGAGTATGCAACAACATAGAAGGAGGCTGGAAAGCCTATCATTGATGATGAATACTTGCTGAAATAGCTTAAAATGCTGGAAGTAGCTAAAGGACAAAATAGACTAGAAGACGAAATAGGGAAAAAGACAAAAATCTATTTTTATATTGTAATGTATTTGGGGGTAGGTGAAACCCTAATTGAAAATAAATCTTGGCCACTCAATGTAAATGAATCTTGTCCATTCATTTCACTTTGGAAAACTATAAATAGGGGCATCCTCTCATTTTCAAAGAGAGAGATGAGTTGTTGGAAAGACATGTTGCTGCAAATTATATGATAAAATCATTGTTTTGATAGTTTCTTGTGTATTGCTCTCATGTGTGCATGATTCTATCTCTAAGTGATAAATTTTAGATTTTCTATTTCAAGTTTTAAGTTACTTTTAGTTATTAGTTTATGTTGTGCTTTAATGGTGGATGTATGCTATTGTGTTTGATGCATTTCCAGCTCATACTTTTTGTTGTTTATTGATGATAAACTGCTAAGTAAAGTTAGTTTGATCATTGTTTATGTTGTTGCACTTAAGTTTAATTATTTTTCATGCTTTAATGGTGAATGAACAGTCTGAAAATATGCAATGACCCTTTTAAGATTGCACTAGTTTCATGAGACTGTGGGCTGCCCCTTGTTAAGTGGAACTTAGTTCTTGGAAGTTTGTCAACTGTAGCATCCTCCATTGTTAGTGTTCATCATTAGTTGTAGGTCTATGAAACTTCTTACCCCTTTTCCCTTTCGACATTACTTTATAATATGAAGTTAAAACAAAGTTCTAGCATCATTTTAAAGCTCAAATCTGATAAGAAAGAAGAAGTTTTAGCTTGTTGTTTTGAACTTGCAACAACTGTTCATTCATTTTCAGAATTTATAAAACTCCATTTGTAGATCCAAATTCCTATAAGCTTAGCGAATCATAAATGCCCTTTGTGATTGCCAGCAAATCACATCAATCAACTGAGTTATTTTTGCAAGTCATGACCTGACACCCGAGACCTTGGGGTGATTTCTAAAATTGAGTTGCATAAATCATCTTTCAAGAGAGATAACATACTTGTATGTTGTCTTTGTTGAGAAAGTGAAAAAACACCCATCAATAAAACTTGCGCTAGAAGGAGGGCCAGACTAAGCTGGATCGAATTGGGTCTTTCTCCCCTCAAAGGTTTGATAGAGTACTCAGGTCCACACTAGACAAGGGATAATTCCAAGAGATACCACAACCTACTAAGGCTAAGAGAGCTAAGAAAGGGGAATCATCAGCTTCAGCCCCACCCATTCGACCTCCATCTCCTCAAATTCCTTCCACCCCTTCATCTCCATCTTCCCCTTCACTCCAAACAACAATTTTCCCTTTCACCTCCCACATCCAAGGTGCTTCCCTTACCCCCACACTCCATTCACAGGGTGCTACCCTAGCAACTGCCCCACTTCAGCCTCAAGTTGTTGTAGCACAACCATTACCACCTCCACCTCCCCCAATGGATTGGTTGGGCAATAATCCATCCCCATTGTCCTTCAATGACTACCATGATATGCCAAAGAATTCAGAAGGATTCTGCACCAAGTTTCATCCACATGATCCATGGAGAATAGTAGAAGAACACATCAAGATCTTCCAAACAACATTGAAGGATATGTAGATCAAACATGAAGATGTGGCTTGTAGGCTCTTCCCTTACTCACTGGGGGATGAATCATTTTATTGGTACATCCATCTACCTACAGGCTCTGTCACTTCTTGGGATCAAATGAAGAACATATTCTTGCAAAATTCAAGTTCCCTATCAGTCCCACATAACTATATCAGCAATTCATGTCTATAAGGAGGGAGTTCAATGATCCTATCAACTCATTCAATGACCAATTTCATAGGGCTTACATGAAGCTGCAATTGCCTTATGTGGTTGATGATCCCTCAATCAGGTTGGTGTACTATGCTACCTTGGATAATCTCACATACGCCCTAGTCAAAAGGATGCACCAACCGCCTGTAAGACTGGTGGATGCATACACGGAGGCAGTGAAAGCAAGGACTAACTTAGGACAACACATTGCAGGCTCACTACCCTCATTGGAACCAGCTTCCAATCCTACTCAAATGCAAGGGCTCACTCATGCTTTGGCTCATCAAATGCCATTACTGAACCAAGTGTTGCAGTTGTCGATCATGCCACATCCAAGGAAACCATTGAATCAAGCTCCATTGGTCCCTCACTACCTGCAAGCCCGATAATAGCATACTTATTCTCAAAAATCTCAAGTTCCCTCATACTTGTAGAACTCCAAATTCCTAGTTGTCCAATAGAACCAACCTTTGCCGCAACCCATTTTCCTTCAGAATTCAATGCCTCCTTAAAGTAATGAGAGAAGGATCAAATCGATGAATTGATTGAGTTAGTGAAGAAGTTGTCCATTGAGATGACTCATTTGAGGAACCAAAACAACCAATTGCAGGATTCTTAGAGAAGCATTCAATCCAACCTCCAAAGGGACAATCGTGATTCGAGTAGATATTTGGGACAAAATTATGAAAGAGGTCAAAATTCAGGGCAGAACTTTGAAAGAAGGCCATCACAAAGGAAAAATAGAACATGGAATACGAGGCCAAATAATGGGGGCATGCCTACACCCCTTGACCAACTGGGTGGTATAGAAAAATCAACAAGTGGAGTTTACCTAACCGAGGTTGCATTGTTTGGATGGTGTCAAATTCATAAGATGAATAGGAATTATGAGTTGGACTGCCTAGAATTTCAAACTGCTGTAGAAATCTTTCAAGTGGAGGTCCAAAATGCTATCGATGGTGCAAGCTGCAAAGATATTGTTTTGTCTAAACTATATGATTCCTCAGTGTTGGTGGTTAACCAAGCTCCTCTCCTGCAAAGTGGCAACAACATGCCCGAGAAGGAGGTCGCAACTAAGAAAGGAGAAATGAAAGAGATAAGTACCGAGTCCCCTATCTCAGCTCTTTGATTTGGTAGACAATGGTCCCCTAGATGAAGAAGAGCAACATGAGGATGAGGTGCATATGTTCCACCAAAGAACGACTCCTTACAACTTAAGAAATAGGAAATCTCGTGGTCCTTTTCACAACCTCCACCCCTCCTAAAAATTTTAATACCCCACTTAATCCTAATGCCAACAATAATCCAACTTACCCTGAAGTGCCTACGCAATATTTCAATAGGAATAGACAGCCCAATCCAACTCAAAACCAACCTACCAATGTTGCCCAACGCACTTTCTATGAGGCAAAAGTAGAAAAAATGGGTGAATATATAGCAGAAGAACTAAAGAAAGTCAAAGTGAGCCTATCAGCCTTTGAATTGCTAAGGGTGCCCTCCATTAGAAATTCCCTATTTCGGTCATTAAATGGAACTGCCTCATCAAAACTTGCTCAAGAGGTACCTACCAAGAGAGTTTCATTTGACACCTCCAACAATGAGCCTGTGATCAGGGAAATCATAGGGAAGAAGCTAGATCAGTCCCCAAACCAGCAACCCAATAAAAGTCAACCATTAGACAAACCTCCAACCAAAGAGCAAAGTCAAATGCAACCAAAGGATAAGAGCAATGACAAGGATAAGGCTCAAGTAGCCCAGGCGGATGCCTTTGTGGGACTATTTCAAGGAAGATTGGAGACTCCTCCCTTATTGTTAACAATTTGCATATTTAGGAAAAATTTGCACAATTGCTTGCTAGATTCAGGCACCTCAGCTAATGTCATGCCCCTTACAGTATGCCAGGCACTAGGGATAACCCCAAACCCATCCAAACATAAAGTCACTTAGTTAGATAAGATTGAGGTGAACATAGTGGGGGAGTTGAACATGATCCCTATGTAGGTTGTAGCTAACCCACGAGTGCAGTAGGTCATTCACATTCAGATTGCTGACATCTCAGACACCTACAACATTATATTGGGAAGAGATTTCACTTGAGATTTGAATGGTTATGCTGCCACTGATTACTCTCACTTATGGCTGCCATGGAAGGGACTACCTAATCAAATCCGCATTGATTAAGAACCCAAGATGAAATTCATGATCACTAAATACAACAATACGAATGAGGTGTTGTTTGCAAAAACGGGATTGGGAAATTACTTCAATGTCGCCTACCAAAATGAAGAAGAATTATGGACATAAGAGGTCCTGGTGGTATGTAATGCCCCCACCGATTTGGTCCATCTTCTTGACGGCACAAAAGTACTAATTGAGTATGAGGATGAAGAATGCTAGGAAGATGGTTGCCTTGGATTGTTGGATAGCTTCCAGGAATTCATGCAAAAATGTGCACAAGACCATCTCAGTATAGGAGATAAGATGGATTTTAAAGAGTTATTGCTACCTATCTGGTGCAAAGTGCACAATGCAGCTCATTCCAAATTTGAGTGTTGCATGTGCCAAACAGCGGTAGAACACATCAAAGGGAAAATCATTCCTAAAGAGGGGATGGAAATACAAAAATATTGGAGCCAACAAAAGTACTAGCAACCACCTAAAGGTACAAAAATAGAACTTCCATCGAGAGAAGATGTCTACTCCATAGGCTTCAAAGACAAGAGTCCCTCCAAATTTTGGATGTTGGAATTCAATGGATCCAAATCCAAGCAAGGAGTGGGAGAAAGCTTCGAGCTCATCAGTCCTATGGTTAAGAAACATTTTTTTCCCCATAGATTACAATTCTATTGCACAAATAATGTAGCAAAATATGAAGCATTAGTTCATGGGTTACTCATGGCATTGAGAAAGAGGGTCAAAATGTTACAAGTCATTGGTGACTCTGAATTTGTTGTCAAACAAGTCAGAAAACTATACTCTTTCCATGATAGAAGATTAGAAAACTATAGGCATAGGGTATGTGATCTCATAGAAGGGCTAGATGCATTCAATATTTAGCTGATCCCTCGTAGCCAAAATCAAATCGTTGATGCCTTGGCTCAGGCAGCTAGTACCCTCCAACCCCTATCATTAACTGGCTTTAAAAAGTTCATTGTAGAGCTCACATCTACCCCATTAGTGCCCAATAATGTCACTCACTTTCAAGTGTTCAATGATGACAAGCACATCCTTGACTTCATCACCAGCTCTAATGTATTTGCTTCCTAAATCATTGATGAAGTAGAGCTAGAGGAAGCTGAGCTTGACATTGAGGGAGCAATCAATTTAAAGACTAACATAATACCAAGAGGCATGGTTTAGCTAGAAAGGATATTTGATTTAGATCACATTAGGGATCAAGATCAGCAGACTAAGAAGGAGTCAATAGATAATCAGTGTGACACTCACAACACGGGTACTGTAGAGGAGGTTAAAAATGTTTTTATTGGAAAAGTGTGCACCCAGAAGAAAGAAGAGGGATTGTTGACGCTCTGAAACTATCATGATGTGATTGCTCGGGGGTATGAAGAACTCAAAACATATAATAAATCAATTATTACTCATACCATTCCCCTTAAGCTAGATGTGAGACCCTTCCAACAGCGTTGGTGCTCGATTAATGCATTGTTGGAACCCATTATTTTCAAGGAAGTGCAAAAGTTACTTTTAGCTAGAATCATCTTTCCTGTTTGACACTCCACATGGGTGGCCAACTTGGTCCCGATCAGAAAGAAAAATGGAGAGATTAGATTATGCGTGGACTTCAGGATCTAAACCAAGCTTTTGAAAAGGAGAACTATTTGATGCCCTCACTAGATGAGGTACTACAAATTGTGAATGGGTCTCAAATAATGTCATTTTTGGATGGCTACTTAGGATATAACCAAGTGATGGTGCAATATGAAGATAGGCATAAAATGACATTTACCATGAAGTGGGGAACATTTACATACAAAAGGATGTCGTTTGGATTGATCAACGCAGGTGCAACATTTCAGTGCACCATGGACGTAGCCTTCAAATATCTCATTGGAAAGTGCATCATCATGTATATGGAAAATCTCACTATGTTCTCAAAGAAAAGAGGAGACCACATCTTTGACTTGTGCAAAGTTTTCTAGAAATGCAGAGAGTTTGGCATCTCATTGAACCCAAAGAAATGCATCTTTAGAGTGACCGAGGGAAAACTATTAGGACACATGATTTCAGAGAAGGGAATCTCCAAAGATCTGGAGCATATGCAGGCCATATTGAAAATTCAACCTTTGAGCAACAAAAAGGAGATGAAATATTTCTTTGGAAAGATTAACTTTGTCAGAAAGTTCATCACAGGGTTTACTGAAATAGTTAAACCACTTAATGCCATGCTCAAGCAAGACACTAAAGTAGAGTGGACACAGGAATCCAAGCAGGCTTTTGAGGAAATTAAGTGGGTCATCACGGATTCCCCTGTGCTGGTTAGTCTAGATTATCTAAAGCCTTTCTACATTTACTCCTTTGCTTCAGACCACCCATGTGCCAGCATGTTAACACAGAAAGATGATGAAGAGAACAAGCACCCTATTGCCTTTATGAGTTCTCCATTAAAAGATGTTGAATTACGATATCACAATGTTGAGAAGTAAGCATATGCTTTGGTACAGGGAGTTAAGAAATTTCAACACTACATCCTGAGGAACAAAGTGTTTGGCATAGTTCTAGACCCCGCTGTTAAGACCTTGCTAATGCAAAATGACCTAGGAGAAAGGAGAGAAAAATGGGTCATGCTACTGCAAGAATATGACATGGAAATTTAGCCCATGAAGCTGGTTCGAGGACAAGCCATCAATCACACAATTTTAGAAATGAAGCCTGAGCTCACAGTGCAACAATATCACTTGGAGTATGTTTCCCCAGACAAATGGTATGACGATATCATCTACTATCTATTGAACAACAAATGTCCATTGTAGCTGCAAGGAGTACAAAAATGTGCTCTAATATTGAAAAGCAACAACTACATGCTACAAGGAGCTATGTTGTACAAGAAGAATCATGAAGGAGTTTACCTTAGATTCCTGGGAAAAGCAAAAGCATCCCAAGTACTAAAAGAGCTTCAAGATAAATTTGGAACTGGCCATGGATCCGGCCCTTCAACAACCCATCAGATCTTATGGGCTAGGTATTATTAGCCAAACCTATTCAAAGATGCCCATAATCACATCAAATCCTATCACGTATGCCAAACTTCTGCCATGAGGGAAAGGTACGTTGTTGTCCCATTGCAACCAGTTGTTGAGGTAAGTACCTTCACTCAATTGGGTCTCAATTTTATTGGTCCAATAAACCCACCATCCTTAGTAGGCCACAAGTATGTTTTGACCGCTACTAATTATTGCACTAGATGGATTGAAGCAATTGCTTGTAGGCAATGTACATTTGAGATAGTTATCAATTTTATTAAAAGTATTATTGTGAATCATTTTGGTTGTCCCTTTGCCTTAGTATGTGATAATGGTCCTGCGTTTGCTACCCTTAAATTTTCTAGTTGGGCATTTGATTAAGGGATTGTCCTCAAATTGTCATCTAATTACTATCCCCAAGGGAAAGGTCTAGCCGAGTCCACGAACAAGAATTTGTTGACCGTCATACAGAAATTGCTTGATAAGAACCCAAAAGATTGGCATACCCAACCACATTTTACTCTATGGGAATATAGTACGCATCATAAGGTAGCCCTAGGAAATTCACCATTTCATCTTGTTTATGGCCTAGAGCCTGTTTTCCCAGTACACCTCAAGATCCCTACACTTCAATTCATCAATACCTACTATGAGGAGGGAGAACGTAATGAGGGTCACTTAGTTGAGCTACTCCATCTAGAAGAAGTCTACAACCAAGCAATAGAATTTTTTTCCAAACATCAGGGCGTAGTTAAGAGATGGTTCGACCATACAGCCAAAGTTAAAACCTTTAGAATTGCATAATTGGTCCTATGTTGGGACAAGGCCCATGAGAAGAAAGGGGGACATGACAAATTTGACAAGCTCTAGCTTGGCCTCTTTCAGATTTTTGAGATTTTGGGAGATAATTCCTTTTGCCTCAAAACGTTAACTGGAGAGGATGTTCCATTTCCAGTCAATGGGCAATACCTCAAGCATTATTTCCTCGCTTGAGCTGTTTGAGCTCACCTCTCTGTATATAGTTGTACAAAGTTAGAGTAGGTTTTTCGCTTTCTATTTTGCTTTTGCTTCACTTTCGTTCACCTTCCAAGCTTTCATTTTGTTGAGTGTTATCTGATCTTGATGCAACAACTATGCTTGGCCTTGACAGAGGCCCCACTTTGTTGCACACTCCTTTCATTTCTTGGATAAGTCTCCATCAATTACCGTGAGTTTCTGTCTGCTTCCATGAAGTGGGTTTTCGTACTTGAACTCGGGCTTGACCCAAGATGGAACCCTTGATTGAATCCTGTCACATTTATCTTAGGTTACACATCATATACACTTTTAAAATACTCTTGATGAGCTATATTATAGTCATGATGACACTTAGGAAAGTGAAAAATCCTAAGTCTGCTCCAGTGATCACTATGGCCTCCAAACCCACTATAAGCTTCATTGCTTATACAATTGAGAAAAAGAGTATCAAAAGAAATATCAAAGAAAAGAAACAAAAGAAAAGAAAAAATATATTAAAAATAGGCAATTGTGTGGGTGTGTGAGCAACTCTATCGGGGCTATGGATGCCTGACTGGCAATAGAGAAATGTTCATGGGGATTGCAGCGACAACTCCATCAAGGCTATGGATGCCTAATTGGTAGAAGAGCACTGTCCAGGTTACTTTTGGGGTTAGATAACCTATGTAGCTTGCCTTGGAAAATTGGTCATTGTCCTATGTAGTCTCCGAAAGAGGGGAATGAATTCGCTACACACACTTTTGAGATATTTCATGGTTTGATTCAACTAAAGATTTTATCCTCCTTTAGGCTCTTAGTTTGTCTGAGGAAACTTGCTTCTAGTCTATGAAACCAGAGATTTTGGGTTCCAGATGAATCCTTACTCTTAGAATGCTTAGGAGCGTTCACCCAGCAGATTCGCCATTTGTTGTGCCTGTAGTACTCGTGCAGGGGCACCATGATAAGTTCAAATTTGCAAGTCTTGAAATAGAGTCTAATGATAGGTTCTAGGTTTTTTTGAGTTTTTTCAATTGAATAAGGTCTTATTAGACCATTTTATGATGTAATTAGTCTATTTGGTGTCATGTTGAGTCATTTGGGGTTCATTTTCCAAATATTGCACTTTTTGTCAAAAGTTGTCATTTGCAAAGTTCTAAAAATGCAAATTTGGAAGACAAACGGTCATTAGAATGATAGTTGAGGTCAGTTGGGATAGTTAGTTTTGGTGTTTTTGAGTTTAAAAGACCTCACATAATTCGAGGCACGAGTTTGGAGATTCTGTATTGGAAGAAAAAAAATAAAACTTCTTGTTTCCTCTGCATTTTTTGTATTTTATTCCATTATAGTCTGTTGTTGTAGGGCCTATATGGACCCGTACTGAAAAATTTGGGTTAAAATTTGTTTGTATTGAGAAGACACATGTGTTAGTAGTAAATTGGCTTTGGAATGATCTGACTTCATTGAGGAATAAAATTTGTATAGCTATTTTTCTGTAGGTGCTCTACAAATAAGGGTTTGCAGTTTTGAGAGTATTAAAATGAAGAAGTGACTCATCCCACCTATTGTAATTTATGTGGCTTGGTGGAATGGGTCCATTATAGTAGGTTTAGAGGGTTGAATGGGTTTTTGTAAGCAGGAGGGGTGAAAGGAAGGCTTTAAAGTGCTGCGCTAGTGTTGTTTTCCTGAGTTTGGGGTTGAAAGTTGATGCTTTCATATAGGGTTCTAATGAAGTTGTTGTGTTAACGGCTATGTAATGATTTTTTGAGCATAGGAAAACACCCTACAACATGTTTGAGGTATTGGAAGGGTTAAAAGAGTTGTGGAGGTAGTTTTCCAATAAACCCTCATCATTTCAAGCTTGGACCAACCTAATTCAAGGGTTTGGTAATTGGTTGCCTTGGTGAGTATTTCATTTCCTAAAACTTGGTAATTAAGAGGTTTTGGAGGCTGGTTAAATACTTTTCATGAAAATTTAGGGTTAGAAAGGTGTTTAAAGGAGTGTTGTGTAAATGTGGCCTAATTGGCCTTTTGGGGGCAGTGTAGAAGCCTGATTTTGAAAGAGTTGGTCCAAAGTGACCTATTGAGTTTTTGAGATATGTTTTTGTATGGCATAAAGGGTTTCCAAAATGGTGGAATTTTTATGGGCTTGATAAATAAGTTGCAAGTTATGAACACAAAACTAGGTCTGCTGACCTACTAGGGAAACTAGGTGAAATTTTGAAAACAAGTCAAGATAGAGCTTTGGGGAAAGAAAAGTTGTTTGAATCTATTTGTATTGTGATTGTTAGTTGATTTCCTCCCTACTCTTCATCAAGTGGTATTAGTGCATAGGTTTGTGATATTTTGAAGTTGAAGAGTGGAAAGTGTGAAGTTGAAGATTCAAAATTCCTCCAAAGGGTAGTGCAGTGCGTTCAAGGGAGATAAAGATGTTAAAAGAATCACAAGAAACCAATTTAGCCAAGTTTGCAGCAATGGAGAAAGAAAAAAGAAGAGGAAAGGCCACTGATGAGGAAAGTGACCATGAAGAAGAGGAAGAGGGTGAGCAAGAAAACCCTCCAAGTGGAAGAACCCAAGATGCTGATTGAGATCCTGATGAGAGAAGGATGATAAAGATGCTCAAGGTTGTAAAAAGTGATGCTTCTGATGTGAAGGTAGAAGTACCAATGTATAATGGCAAACTGGATGATGAGGAGGTGTTAGACTAGATAGATGCACTAGATAATTTCTTTGAATTCAAGGAGGTTGCTGATGATCAAAAGGTGAAGTATGCTAAGATAAAGCTAAAAGGACCTACATTGACATGGTGGAATTACATTCAAGAGGAGAGAGTGAAGAAAGGAAATACAAAGATTAATTCGTGGGATAGAATGGTAGCAAAGTTGAAGGCACAATTTTTACCAAGTGATCATTCAATTCAGACATTCAAGAAGTTGCAGAACTTAAAGACAAAATACAAGGATGTTATGACATATACGGAAGAGTTTCACAAGTTGAGTATAAGGTCTGGACATATTAAGGATGAAAACAAGAAGATTGCAAGGTATATGTGTGGCTTAAGGTATCAAATTCAAGATGAATTGAGTTTGGAAACACCTAGGACAATGGAGGAATGTTTTCAATTGGATATTAAGGTAGAGGAAAAACTAAAAAGAAGACAAGAAAGGCAAGGAAGAGGTAGAGGTAGCACCATTAGAGGAAGAGGATCAAGGCATACTTTTGAAGATGAAGAAGAAACAAGCAAAGGCAAAGAGCAAGTTGCTGATCAAAGGGGTGGATTCAGAGGTTTCAGAGGTAGATTTGGTGAAGGTAGAAGTTCAAACACATTTTTAGGTAGATGCTATCATTGCAATGAGTTTGGTCATCCATCATACAAGTGCCCTGAAAAGCAAGGTTCTACTTCAAGTGGTGATGAAAGGAGAAGTGATAAAAGAGTGCAATTGGTTCAAGAAGATGAAAGTGAAAGTGTAAATTCTCCTAGTATTGTTGCTACTCCAAAAGTGGGAGAATCTTTGATGGTGAGAAGAACATTGCTTCAAGCATCCAAGGAGAAGGAGACAACTCAAAGAAGGACATTATTCAAGACCGCATGCAAATGAAAAGGTAAGGTATGCAAAGTTGTGGTAGATTCAGGTTCCACTGATAATATGGTGTCTAATGAAATGGTAGATAAGTTGAACTTAGAGAAAATTCCTCATGAAACACCCTATAAGGTATCTTGGTTGAATGATGATCAGTCCATTTTGGTTTGTGAACAAGCTTTTGTTGAGATTAGTATTGGTGGATACAAGGATAGGATATTGTGTGATGTTTTACCAATGAATTGTTGCCATCTACTACTTAGAAGGCCATGGAAGTTTGAAAAACATGCATACTATGATGGTAGAAATAATAGTTATTAGATTGAGCATAAGGGAAGCACTTTCACACTGATTCCATTGCAAGAAAATGTGAAGGAACAAAACAAGGCAACAAAAGTTATAATGATGGGAAAGAAAGAGTTTGTGAAGTTGAAGGAAGACACAAATGAAGAGTGTGCAACCATTGCAGAAGTTGCAGATGCTAGGACAATCACTTTGAAGAATGAGGCAGTGATGGAAGAAAGAAAAGAAGGTGATAGTTTGGTGTCCAAGTCTAAAATAGAGAAGGTCAAGGATGAATTCCTTGTAGAGTCTCAAAATGAGTTAAGAAAGCATGATAAAATCATGGTGGGGACAATACTTTGTCCTTTGGTTGTTAAAAAGGTTGAGAGGCAGTCTAATTCTATCAAAACAATGACTTATGAATCTCATCATACAGAGGTTGGTAATTCTGATGATAAGGGGATTCTTGGGATAGAGATAAAGGGAAAAGATGGTAAGAAACAAGAGAGGAGACAAGAACCAGAGGCTGAATTCAAGCATGAAACACAAGGAAAAGAAAGGGAAGTTAAGGACAAGGTTGATAAAGGTTTTTTTGCAGGCTTGAAAGTAAGTTCCATCTCATTTTAAGGTGAAGATAAAGTGAAACAACAACTATCAGGTGGAGGACAATATTTTCAAGGAAAGAGCCATTCAAAAGGAAGAGATAATCCATGGTTGCAATACGTAACCCACTGGAAGGGGCCACCTGATCAAGATGTAGATTGTAGAGTCTTCAAAGTTAAGAGGCAACATGTTTTTGGATGTTCCTTAAGGGACTTGAGGTCTTCTTTTAGGCCGGGTGTATGGTGCAAGGGAACCATGATAAGTTCAAATTTGCAAGTCTTGAAATAGAGTCTAATGATAGGTTTTTGGGTGTTTTTGAGTTTTTTCAATTGAATAAGGTCTTATTAGACCATTTTATGATGTAATTAGTCTATCAGGTGTCATGTTGAGTCATTTGGGGTTCATTTTCCAAATATTACAACTTTTTGTCAAAAGTTGTCATTTGCAAAGTTGTAAAAATGCAAATTTGGAAGGAAAACGGTCATTAGAAGTTTAAATGACAGTCGAGGTTAGTTGGGATAGTTAGTTTTGGTGTTTTTGAGTTTAAAATACCTCACATAATTTGAGGCACAAGTTTGGAGATTCTGTATTGGAAGAAAAACAACAAAATTTCTTGTTTCCTCTGCATTTTCTATATTTTTTTCCATTACAGTTTGCTATTGCAGGGCCTGTATGGACCTATACTAACAAATTTGGGTTAAAATTTATTTTTATTAAGAAAAAAAATGTGTTAGGAGTAAATTGGCTTTGGAATGATCTAATTTCATTGAGGAATAAAGTTTTTATAGCTATTTTTTTGTAGGTGATCTGTAAATAAGGGTTTGTAGTTTTGAGAGTATTAAAATGAAGAAGTGACTCATCCCACCTATTGTAATTTTTGTGGCTTGGTGGAACGAGTCCATTACAGTAGGTTTAGAGTGCTAAATGGGTTTTTTTGAGTAGGAGGGGTGAAAGGAAGGCTTTAGAGTGCTACCCTAGTGTTTTTTTTCTTGAGTTTGGGGTTGAAAGTTGATGCTTTCATATAGGGTTCTAATGAAGTTGTTGTGGTAACAGTTGTGTAATGATTTATTGAGCATAGGTAGACACTATACAACATGTTTTAGGTATTGGAAGGGTTAAAAGAGTTGTGGAGGTAGTTTTCCAATAAACCCTCATCATTTAAAGCTTGGAGCAACCTAATTCAAGGGTTTGGTAATTGGCTGCCTTGGTGAGTGTTCCATTTTCTAAAACCTGGTGATTCAGAGGTTTTGGAGGCTAGTTAAAGACTGTTCATGAAAATTTAGGGTTGGAAAGGTGTTTAAAGGAGTGTTGTGGAAATGTGGCCTAATTGGCCTTTTGGGGGCAGCGTAGAAGCCTGATTTTGAAAGAGTTGGTCCAAAGTGACCTATTGAGTTTTTAAGATATGTTTTTGTATGGAATAAAGGGTTTCCAAAATGGTGGAAGGTTTATGGTCTTGGCAAATAAGTTGCAAGTTATGAACAAAAAAACTAGGTCTGCTGACCTACTAGGGAAACTAGGTGAAATTTTGAAAACAAGTCAAGATAGAGCTTTGGGGAAAGAAAAGTTGTTTGAATCTATTTGTATTGTGATTTTTGGTTGATTTCCTCCCTGCTCTACATCAAGCACACACACCCCGTTCAGATCGGGGACCCTCTCTTTCCATTTTTCTCTTGTTGGGTCAATTTTTCTTTCGCCTCATTTTGCATGCCATTATTTCTAACCTTAAATTGGTCATATGCATTAAAGTCATCAAATTCCCTTTGACCAAAATCAGCTATCCAAAATTCACTAAGTTTTCAGCCTTTGCGGACTTTGGCTTGCGGGTTTCCGTCCCCTGTTTGGCGTTGCGTCTACCCAGCTAAGTGGATCCGCATCTGCAAGTCTCCTTTTGTGGATCGTCGTTGTTGCTTCAATGCTAAGTAGTAGCCAATCCTTGACATCTTACCACATGGTGATTTCCACATCCACTATTTCCATCCACGTCTTAACCAAGCGTCCAATCGAGCACATGTTTATGCATCTCACCAACCTAGTTGCCGCTGTATCGAGGATTAAATGTGTGCATTAATGGCGAAGTCTATAAATAGACATCGCCCTAGCTATCATTTTCACCCTATGTTTTTTAATTTCAAAGGAGAAAGAGAGACTCTCCCGAGCATCAAGTTCCTTGGTGGATTTGAGCCTTTTGTTTCAGTTTTGTGCACCGCTTAGAGGTATGAACTTGCATTCCTATTCTTTGTCATGCATTTAAACTGTTGAGGAAGCTTTGTAGTTAGGGTTTTATAACTATTTGAAATCAAAATCCATTGAAAACCTAGCATCATATGATACTAAGCTTAATTCTGGGATGTTCACCAAATATTCTTTGGACTAAAGGCCAGTGACCCTGCATGCCTTGGCTCCGTATTTAGCATTTCATCAAAGTGGGGGTTTCCCTTAACTTGCGAACTGTAATGTAGAAATCCACTTTCCCATCACCGTTCCCTAATGACGGGGCCAACCCTACGTTCTGTTGTGTCAAAACCCACATCACCCATCACCAAAACTGAAGTCTTAACCCTAAGGTTTACAATTGTTGGTAGAAGGTCCATCATGGGCCCATGTGTGTGGAAGTTCGTCTTCGTATAGCCGATAAATGAATGGCCGAGCTTTGGTGTTTGCGTGCCATTCAAGTTCTACCTTCATTGTTGCTACAAATGAACCACGCCATACACCTTAAAAATTGGCTAAGTCTTAAATGTTTTGTGGGTCTTCACATGTAGCTCTCCATCACCTGATTGTTGTTTAACAGTGGAGCTACCATGTTACCCCACATTGCGGACTCTGCACCTGCTGCTTACTACCTCAACCTCAAAGTGTTTGGAAAACCGCTAAGTTTAAAATGAATGTGTGGGCCCACCCATGCAGGTGTCTGCCATCAGAGAGCTGTCAACCTTTCACCACTATCTAATGGTAAAACACCCGCATCCTTCTGCCACATGGGCTCCTCAAGAAATATTTCCTCCGTGCTAAACTTCAAAGTTCTCCAACAAAAAATCTTAGTTTGAGTGACCTCTATAGGCCCTCCTATGTAGATCACTATCTGCGGTTCGTCGTTCCTACACAATCGTTCCTTAGCGGCAAGAATCTAACAATGGTCTGCCATCCGACCTCCACACTCTTAAGTTTGACTTCAAAGATTAACATCAAGGCATGATTGATAGCATCAAGATTATCTGCAGGTTTCGCCATGCGAGGCTCTGCATGCAGGACGTTGTCTAACTTTTTCCATTCTCTTAGCAGCCAAACATCAAAGTATTTCCACCCCATGACGCCCACACTCCTTGCACTCGCATAGGCGAGAAAAGACCAATTTAATGAAGGAAAATGACTAAGGTGCCCCATCATACATCTTTGCACATGCCTAACCTCTTCACAAGGAATTTTCCCCATCAAATGTGGCATGCGAGAATTCTCCTAGGGGTGGCTATCTATCGATTTCCTCTTTCCCTGCACCATTCCTTAATGACTTACTTAACAACTTCTGTCTAGGGGAAACCCGCATCCCCAGATCCGCATTTTCATAAACTTCTCGAATGAGCTCCAAAAGGTGAACTATGGTGGATATTATGGTCTTTTGAAGGTATATGAGTGCATCTAACACTGAATTTGTAGGATTTAACTAACATTTATCCTCTTAATATGTCAAAATACTTACTACACTCTTTTTGTGTAGAATTTAGGGAACCTGTTGGGGGACCGTCAGAGAATCCTACAGGGAAAGATGAAAAAGGAAAGAAGCCCGCATGAACCCCAAGGGGAAAAGAAGAAAAAGAGAAAATGAAGTATCAATTTCATGGGGTGGAGTGCACCTCTAAGCTCATATCCAACTGGGACACATTCTCTAACACAGACCTCAGGCATGTAAACATAGATGAATTCAAATAGAGGGTGATGGTCAATCCCACCATGGAGGAGGCCCGAAAGATAAAAGAAAGTGGTATCACAAAGGAAGTTGGCTTCCCTCCCACACTAATTGCTCCAAAGCTACAAATGGCCTACCGGGAATGCTACCATGCCAATACCAAGAAAGTAATTGCTAAAGATGGAAGGGTACTAGCAGATTTGTCCACCAAGTCTATTGGCAAGACATTTGAATCCCAAACTTTGAGAAAATGGAGAAGTGGAAAAGGAGTTTGCTCAATAATTCTAGTAGTTGGATCCTCTCAGATGCAAAAGAACGATCAACCAAATCATGGCTTAAGGACAAATGGGACAGTGCTAATAAGGTGCCCCAAAAGTTGTACAAGAGCTATTTTTTGGTGGAACATCACAATTTGGTCACACTCTTGAGCAGAGTGATGGGCCTACCTATTGCTACATTCTTTGAAGAATGGATGTTCTACTTTTTGGAGGAAATCCTTCGAGGGATGGCTAAATTCCACTAGGCTAAAATGATAAGTAACAATCTACATGATCAACTTATGGCAATGAGGAAGACATCACAATTCTACATGACCTCGTATCTGGCCTATCTCCTAGCAGTCAAATTCCCATAGAAAGGACTATTTTGTGTTGGGACATTGGGGAAAAAGAGAGGAGAACTTAAAGTATACAACTACTATCCTCAATTACATTATAGAAACTTCAAGAGGGAATATAGAAGAGTGAATGGTGCCTTCATCAAGCATATAATTAGACTCTTAGGGGGAGACCTAGAAAGAAGAGTGACACATAGTGCCAAGGATTTTATAAAGGGTTTTGGATATCTGTTTATCCAATTCCCAAAGTTTACCTACATCCGTGTAGATGGGTTCTCAGGAAGACCCTACAGATTTCTGCACTACCCTCATGAGTGAATCATCTTGTTGGAGGTTACTCAACAGTTGTAGACTACCCATACACTGCTAAGTGACAAGCACTAAGCGGGGGTGCCATATCCCCTTATATTTAGGCAAGGAATGTACTCTTACCCACCTACCTAGTGTGCCGTATACTCAGAAAAGGAATTGGTCGAGTACCATTTGGATCAACATACAGATAGAGGAAGCGTGCATCCTCATGGAAAGCTGAGGAAACATGTTGGAAGACAATATTCCCACCAACCTCACGTTGAAGACTTTTGTGCGAACTGTGAGGATGACAAGGAGGTTTGGATGCGACACTATATGAGGATGAACGTCGAGTTTGTGAAATCTGTCAATTTGTTTCCCGTGCTTGATCAAATTGTTGAAGATGACAACATTCTGGATGAAAGGTATATTTCCCTATCTGATATGCCCCTACCAGTTATTGATTGGGCCAAAGAAGAGAAGAGGTCACTGACCTAGACATCCTCACCTGTCCTATCAAACACAGAACTAGGTAAAGGGTGGATGGAAAAATAGCTCAACTAAAAGAGCAAGGTGAAAAGCTTACATACAGGGAGCTCGAGGATGAAATTGAGAGTGAAACAGATAGCGGTGCAACCATGGGTTCATTGGGCGAAGCTCCCAAATCCCTACCTGTCACTAGATCTAAGAAGAGGAAGGATGCACTTGAATGCAAGCCCAAAAAAAAGGTGTATTCTAGGAAGACAACAAAGGGCCAATCATCCAAAAGGGTGAAAAGAATGGAAAATTTTGTTCTCAAAATGCTGACCATTTAGGAGGAGGAGCCTCAACACGAAGAGGAAGAAGAGTCTGAGTGACCTCACTCACCGTCGCCCACCACTTATATTCTCACCACCGCTTCTACCACTGGCACTCCACCACCTTCCACCTCTAAATCCTTGTCGGTATCGTCACCTCTCATTGTGGACATCTCTGTCCACCTCACCTCTGCCTCGCCAACTGCTTTGGTGATGGTGTTGGACTCTTCTTCTTCGACTACTTCCCCATTGTCATCCTCTTTGCTATCGCCTCCACTACCTTCTTTTTTCCTCTTTGTCACCATCCATGCCATCAACATCTATGGAACCACCCACTTTACCACAAGCTTTCACAACATACATGCAAAATGTATCTATTGAGCTCTTTGGTGTAATCCTCGACCCCAAAGTCCAAGGACTAATGGCTCAAATTGCTGATTCTTTGCCTCTTCCCCCATGACCTCTCAAGTTTCCAAAGATGGAGGCCACAATGCATATCTCATAGGAGATGGAGAGGCTCAATGTTGAGCAACATGAAGATGCTCTGAAGGACATCATTGATGAGCTTGAGGATTTTGACTAGGATGATTATTTTGAACATCCAAAGGGAGGATTAAATATAAATTTAGACAAGGTAGCTTGTGATGAAGAAGGGCCACAAAAATTTGAGGAAGAATATTTTGAGGGTCTTGATGAGCACTATGTAGTGGAGACATCAGACCAAGAGCCAGATGAAGAGCTGTCCCGGGAGCACAAAGATGAAGAGGCACACCTAGAGGAGCATTGCTCTGAAAAAGGGAAAATGGACATGGATGTTGATGTAGAAATAATTGAGGAACCTTCACAAACTGGCCAAGATGAGGGCCTGATATAGGAAGAAATACGCTCGAAAAGGGAGGAAGAAAAGGATAAAGAAGGAAAGAAGATAAAAGAGAAGAGCGTTAAGCATGAGAAAAATGTGGAGATTGAGCATCAAGAAAATAAAGGGGCAACGTCGGGAGAGGATAAGCCTGCAAAAGATAAAGCGGATGTCGAGCTTGAAAAAGGAAAATCTATTCGGGAGGATAGCTCATATGAAGAAGAGAAAGGTGATGAAGAAGCTCCCATGCATGAAAAGGATGAATCTCAGAAGGAAAAGGAAGAGGAAGGTGATCATGAATCACCATAATGACAAATGCGGGTCCCTGCATGGCTGGAACAACAACTGAAGAAGAAGGCTCCAGCGGTCACTAATCCTAAGGCCTAAATGGAGGGCATACTAGCCAGAGCTCATATAAGGACTCATAAGGAGAAGAAGCCTAAAATCCAATCACATATCACAGTTGATGCTTTTGGGTCTCGGACACTGCAAATCACCACTCAAGCAGCAAATAAGGATGTGAGCACCATCCAGAGCCAGATCTACCTTATATCCACTATAAATTTGGGCTTGACAACTCATGAGAAGAAGATGAATGATCTTCAAGGGTCAGTGTCCACCATTATACAACAAATGAATAAAGATCATTCCACAAAGGAAGAGTTGAAGGCATAGGTGGTAGAACTCACTGCCTACATCCAACAATGGACATCGACAAAGGAAGAAACCCTAGTAGAATTATTTGCGCCTTCTCTCCTGTCCAAGGAAGAAATAAATAAGATGGGGAAAATGAAGAACTGGACCAATTCCATTGTGGATTGGTTCAATAAGGTGTTATACAATGGTGACATGGGCATCCGTCATGCAACCAAGATGTACAAAAATTTTTGAGGTTTGTAGAAACAAGTAGAGGAAATGATGAATACCTGCCAAAAATGCTTCGAGCTATATCAGATCACCTATCTGAAGCTAGAGATTATCCTTAATCTCTCCTGAGAAATATGGGAAATGGAGCTAGAGTTTCCAAAAGAAGATCATTGGCTGGTTGAGACATGATAGATGAATCTTGATTACAGGAAATAGATTTTGGAGAAGGCCTTCCCCGAATTTGAGCTTGATCACCAGTGGGTTGTAGAACACCAAATGGATAGTGGAGATTATCTGAAGATGATGAAAGATTATGAGATGCCCACTCTGGAATCAAATCCAAAAAATATTAAGCCATTATTTCATAAGAAGGTGGAATAGGGAGCTAGTGACACACACACTGTCACCAAATTTCATGGATTTTGCTATGAGGGCCTTCACTCAGTTGGAATAGGTTATCAAGGATCCACCCAAGTGCACCAAACACTGGGATCATATCACTAAAAGATTCAAGAAGATATCCTTTCAGATCCTCAAGTCCGAGCTATCCGAAGAGAAGAAACTCATAGCCATGATTGACAAGTTTGTAGAGTACGCAAAAAAATAGAGGGAGGCTGGAAAGCCTATCATTGATCATGAATACTTGTTGAAATAGCTTAAAAAGTTGGAAGCAGGTAAAGGACAAAATATACTAGAAGATGAAATAGGGAAAAAGACAAGAGTCTATTTTTATATTGTAATATATTTGGGGGTAGGTGAAACCCTAAGTGAAAATGAATCTTGGCCTCTCATTGTAAATGAATTTTTTCAATTCATTTCACTTTTGGAAAACTATAAATAGGGGCATCCTCTCATTTTCAAAGAGAGAGAGGAATTGTTGTAAAGACATGCTACTACAAAGTATATGAGAAAAGATTTTTTTTGATGGTTTCTTATGTATTGTTCTCATGTGTGCATGATTCTATCTCCAAGTGATAAATTTTAGCTTTGCTATTTCAAGTTTTAAGTTACTTTCAGTTATTAGTTTATGTTGTGCTTTAATGGTGGATGTATTTTGTTGTGTTTGATGCATTTCTAGCTCACATTTTTTGTTGTTTATTGATGTAAACTGCTGTGTAAAGTTAGTCTAAGAATTGTTTATGTTGTTGCACTTAAGTTCAATGGTTTTTTATGCTTTAATGGTGAATGAATAGTCTAAAAATCTGCAATGACCCTTTGAAGATTGCACTAGTTTCATGAGACTATGGGCTGCCCCTAGTTAAGTGGAACTTAGTTCTTGGAAGTCTTTCCACTGTAGCATCCTCCATTGTTACTGTTCATCATTAGTTGTAGGTCTATGAAACTTCTTACCCCTTTTCCCTTTTGATATTAATTTATAATATGAAGTTAAAACAAAGTTCTAGCATCATTGTAAAGCCCAAATCTGATGAGCAAGGAGTTTTAGCTTGCTATTTTGAACTTGCGACAATTGTTCATTCATTTCCAGAATTTATAAAAATCCTTTTGTAGATCCAAATTCCTCCAAGCTTAGTGAATCATAAATTCCCTTTGTGATTACCAACAAATCAGATCAATCAATTGAATTGTTTTTGCAAGTCATGACCTGACACCTGAGAGACCTTGTTGTGATTTCTAAAACTGAGTTACAGAAATCACTTTTCAAGAGAGATAGCATACTTGTATGCTATCTATGTTGAGAAAGTGCAAAAACACCCATCAACAGTAATGAAGGTAGACGTCTATGATTTCTATCATTATTTCCAACATTATTGTTGTTATCATCCATTGCTTTTGTATGGATCATGCAATAGGATTCCAGATGGTCATTTTCATGTCATAAAGCGTTAGCTTTTCTTGAAGTTTCATGCCTCGTGCCCCACGGTGGGCACCATAAAATTGTTGGCATTTCAATTCATACCTCGGGTGTGCATATTTGAAAAAGACAACTATGCACAATTAGACTGCTCTTCAAATTAGGATAGGAAGCTTCCTCTTTTGCTAATTATGCATAAACATAAATTCTAAACTAATTTCCTATCTTTTTATCTCAGCTGAGAGCACAAGGTTATAAAACTCTTTGCGTTGGAGTTGAGGTTTTCTTTGGTTTCGTAACTTCAATTACAACTAGTCCAAAATTAATGACGCTTATATTTTCTCAAGTAAATTCAAAGCAAGAGAATTTAGAAGTAAACGGGAATGATTTGGTTAACACAAATCTTGAACAAACTTATTTCTAGAACACACCTAAAGACTCATTGTACTTTCAAATGAAAGCTGAAATAAAGATCATAAAAGCAAAACATGAAATGATAAACTTGCTTTCAAAATTCCCTTAAAGACTCATTGTACTTTTGAGGTGTAGACTGCAATAAAGATTATAAAAACAATATCACTGAAAATCTTGAGACTTTGGATCAAAGCACTATCGGCATAAGATTTATTTCCTCAAACTCCAACAATAATTACACATTTGGGTCAACAGATTGTATCAAGAGGAAAAACATGCAATATATGATCAACCAAATTACACTAAACAAAGTGAATAGATATTGAGTAGCAAAGCTTGAAGGTACTAAGGCTCAACAATTTTGTTATAGTAATAACAGTTAAGAAATAATGAGCAAGGTTGCTCTTATTTATACACAAACACATGAGTAGGGAACCCTAAAATCTCCTTGTGTTAACAATCAGTCTTGCTAATTTGTAAGATTTATTCCTGTCTAAACAAAGATAACTAACAGTTAACTAGAATGACTATCACCAGTTAACTGATCTAAAACTAAAGAAAACTCTAACTGTACACAAGATTTTTCCAAAGATAGACATGCATGAAAAGAGGACAAAAAGTTAACTTGGAAAAGGCATCAAGTTAACTGCTGATCTAAATTCTATCCTTGGAGATCGTCGCATGCCTCAATTGTCAGTTTGCTGCTCGTCAACAACTTGACTTCTATTCTTGGAAATATCTACACGCTTCAACTAGCAGTTCACTGATTGGTAACTTTGGCAGCTCTGTAACTGGAGTAATGACCTCTATTTCTTTTGCAGCTTTATGCCTTTGACGCTTTTCTTGATTTTTCTCAATGGAAGAGTATTGCATGATGAAATCATGAATTTTGACAATGAACACAGATATGTTTGGAAAAATCTATGAAAAAGCTAAAAATAGCTTCTCTAAGAGGTAGAAAAAGGCTAATTTTTGGATAAAAATATGAGATATGGATTTTGTAGAGAATGTCATGCTGAATATACCTAGATCGTTTGTTTTTTGAAAAACTAATTTTTTCACGGACATGCAAGAACCTCTCAGAGGTAGAAGCTGCGAAGCAATTTTTTCGTAAAAAAATATGAGATGCGAGTTTTGTTGGAACTTGTGTGCTAAAGAAACCTAGATCAATCATTTTTTGAAAAAAATGATTAATCTAGAAACCTTAAAAAATGGACGTTGCAAAAGCTATTTTTTTGGAAAAATATAGGACATGGGTTTTGTGGTCAATTTTGAGTTGAACAAACCTAGATGATCAAATCTATGAAAAGATTGATTTTTCTTGAACATGCAAGAAACCCTAAGATAAAGGAAGTTGAAGAAGCTACGGAAATTTTTTCCAATCTTGGAGAAGATTGAAAAAGAAGATAACCTAGATCGTAAGAAGTGAAAAACTATGAACTGTTGCCTCTAAAAAATGATGCCTTGAAAAAACACCTTATGAAAAGATGTTCTTTTGTGCAACCTGATCTCAAAAATATGAAGAACATTGAAAACCCCTTCGATTTGATCCTTGAAATGCCATAGAGAAGAAAAATTTGTGTTTGGCGTTTGAAGTCAACCTGCAAAATAATGAATTATGGACACTCAAATGCTTCTTAGATAAAGTTTGGAGGTGAAAGAAGTAGTAAACTTGTGAAAACCCTAATTTTAGGAGTCATCACGTGAAAATATTTGTTAACTCAAGTTGACCTGGGTGCCACCTTGAGATAAGGCATCCAACCTCAACAATGTTAGAATATTTTTCAATATTTTCAAATTTTGCTTGATAACATGCCTCCATTTGATCTTCGATTTTGAATGTCTAACATATCTTATGAATTGGCTGATGGATTCATTGTAGATTTGGATCAAATCTAAGAAAGATCTCTTGGAGGCTGCGAATCTTAAAACTACATTTTCCCCCTTGAGCTTGCGTGCCCCTAGCTTGCAAAGGCGCTTTTCTTTACTAGACTTAACCATTTTTTAAGGATTTTCAACTTTTTTCAAATTGCCTTCCATGCTTCATTTCTCCACTCAATCTAAAATTTCCAATGACTGATGAATCTTCTGGGTAGGCTAAGGTATTCATCAGAAAGCTTGAAGAATTCCAGAAAGGATGACTAGTTTTGCAAACTCTGAAAATTGTTTTAGAGGGCTCAAAGTTATGGGTGCCCCTAGCTTGCAGGAGCGCTTTTCTGTGTAGAAGATATAATTTCCACTTTTTCTGCTTGCTGAAACACCCCTATTTGATCTTCATTGTTGGATGTTCGACTGCTCCGATGAACTTGTTGATGAACTCATCGCAAAGCTAGAGCTAGGGGCGCTTTTCTGTGTAGAAGATATAATTTTCACTTTGTCTGCTTGCTAAATCACCCCCATTTGATCTTCGTTGTTGGATGTTCGATTGCTTTGATGAACTTGCTGACGGACTCATCGCGAAGCCTGAAAAAAATTGAGTAGGGCTTGTTGGAGGTCATGAAACTTGAAAACTAAATATGATGCCTCAAAATTCTAGGTGCCCCTGGCATGTAGGGGTGCTTTTCTACTTTGTACTTATCCAATTTTGTGTTTCTTGACTTTCATAACTTTCAGTTTCATCTTCGTTTGCGAGCATTTGACCAATCCCATGAATTAAATGTTAGATTCATTGGAAATATAGCAAAATTGTGGAGAGGATCCACAAAACTGCAAACCTTAATAGTTGTATTTAACCCCTTGAATCCATGGGTGCCCCTAGCCTGTAGGGGCACTTTTCCTCTACTTTTCCTTGTGACACTTTTGTTTCCTATGGTGTGTCTTCACTCGATCTGCATTTCGCGACATTTGATGGATTTGTTGAATTGATTGACAGATTTGTTGGAAGGCTTGCTCAAATCTAGAAAGAAACTGTTTGCAACTACAAACCTTTAAAGAACTTCTAACTGCTTGAAACCTTGGGTGCCTCTGGCTAGTAGGGGTGCTTTTGTGCTCCAGAAAGCCATTTTTCGATGGTTTTCATCCTTCTCGAGCTTCACATTCATTGTGTCGTTGATTGAGTTAACTGTGATCGTTGTCTGCCGACCGCACTCATTGTCCATGTGCAACACCAACACTAGCCTTTCACGTGTTTGTCGACTATGTCAGTCGTTGCTACTAATGTGTTGACTGCATTTACTGTTGCACGTACGTGATCTACGAAGTGTCCAACATTCCAAACGTAGTTTATTTTTCACAATTTTTAACTTTTCAAATTCCTCTTCGCTGTTCACCATTTTTTGAACATCTTTCACCATAGATTGTTTTGTGTAGCGTTTGAAGCTTAGAGTTTGACACCTGGTACTAGTCATCCTCGATTGATGACCATGAAGGTCCTAACTTTTCTCCTAAAAAAGTGAAATAGACCCACTAGAGAAAAACTGACCTTATCATGATTCTGACTGGACTAGTGTGATCATGACAAAAGATTAACCAATCAAAATCATTTTGAGCTATTTCTGGGAAGATCCTATTTTTAGGGCTTTTCTAAAAATAATGGCCTGGAACCCTAATTTCAAAATTTTCAAAATTTTGCCAATATCCTCTTGACAATAAACCTGGAAAAACCCCATGATCCGTTTGTTGTTCAGAGATTTCTAAGAATAGAAAATTGTCATTTTTAGAGACTTTGACCTTTGTTTACTTTTGACAAAAATATTACAATATTTTGACCATTTTTACCAAAATGCCTTATTAAAGCAAATTTTTAAATTTTGGGTACAACACAAACCAAATGTTGTAATCAAAAGTTATAATCTAGATAGACCCTTTGGATGAGATGATTTGGGATTTGCTTACTTAGGATAGGCAAGTTCCTAAGCAAGGCTAGATAAAGATAATTTTGAAAAATTTAGCAAAAGGAAGCCAAATCCTTAGGCTAAATAATTCAAAGAGATGGGCTAACCAAGGATGTAGCTTAAGATAGGAAAGTTCTTAAGCTACCCCTAGATTAGTAAGGATGGTTGAGGATCTAGATTAAACCCTAATGAAAAATTTGATTTGTAAGGGTGGTGGTAGGACTAGATGAATATTTTTGAAGGGATAATTTTGGAAGATTAAGGAATATGTCCTAAGGTTGGATTGGATAATAATGATCAATGAGGTGACAAAGGTGATGAAATGAAGAAAGGGGTGTTGATACCAAGTTCAAGGTGATTATGATGTAAAAATGATGAAGAGCTCTAAGGTTTATCCTAAGTCCAAGGGGCATATCTAAATGATAGGGAGGGTGGGGGATTAAGGATGACAAGATCTAGGTATGAAAAATGATGGGGTAAATGGTGTTCAGGAAATGATAGAGTTATAGATTTTGTTGAACAAACTAGAGAACCCTACGGGGTCAATGTCAAAAGACTCAAGTTTTGTGGTTGAACGAAGGCACAATTTTAGAGAATGTAGGCACAACCATTTTTGGAAGAAGCATAGAATGACAGTGATGATCTGGTAGAGCACAGGTGCTAAGATTTTAGGCGGAGGCACAACACTTTTGGTCAGAGGTGTAGTTTTATAGTCTTAAGTGTTTTGGCAAGAGATTTGATAAACAATAAAACATAATGGCCGAATTTGGTAACTTTTTATAGGGTATGGTCAATCCTTAGCCCTTGTGGATTCATTTCCATTGGAATTTCAGAAGAAGACACTTCAAGTACTTGTTTACAAATCCTAAGCTCAAGTGGGTACTATAGGCTAGTGTAGTCCCACAACATGGAATCTCCTTCGACTCAAGGGTAGGGATACCTTCAGGGGGTGTATACACTTGTGTCTTTGTGAGAGCGGACAACTAGGGTTCTCTAAGACTGGAAGGATGACCAAATCACCTTCTCCTTGAAAAGCTACATGTAGCTTATGCAAAGTCGAGGATTTTTGTCTCACTCAAGGGAGTTGTATGGTGGGGATCTATAGGGTGTGATGCGCATCCCTTTCACTAATCTAGTCTACGTTCGAAGGCTCTCTAGGATACACAATGTTTTTTCTAGGGCATCATCGATATACCACAAGGATACATGAGGCTCAAATTGTGAACACTAGTCCATCACAAATGTGGGCTGAGAACTTTTGAAAAGAAAGCTCAGACCAACTCTTCACCCCTCGCTTGGAATCACCCTAAGCAATTGGAGCTCTGCCAATTACAATGCAACTAGATTAGGGTACAACTTTAGTTCTCCCCCCTTTATATACCCCGCCAATACACGTGATTGAGATCATCCCCTAGGGTGATGAAATCCCTAGGTAGGCCTCCTAAAGGGAAAGGTATGCTAGGTGTTTTTGATCCCCAAGATCGCATGTAGCGCGAGGGGAGAGCATACCCACAAGACTAGCAACCTTATGTTTACCTAAAATAATCTAAAAAAAATGAAGAAATGCAAAGATTTCTAATCCCCAAGATCACTTTAAGTGTGAGGGGAGAGCATATGTCTATTGCACTCTTCCGAACTCGTCAAGAAAGTTCATTAACCATCTAATCTAACTTTAGTGCCTGAATTAGTGGAAAAAAAAAAGTCTTGTACCAACGTCTTGCAAAACCACAAATTAGTAGTTTAATGGATTTTATCTTAGATAATCAATCAACTGCACCACTTGTTAGTCAATTTGTTATCTCAAAAACCATGATAAATCAGATGTGTACCTTTATAGTAAAACATAAACAAAAGCACAAAACTACAAATTAATAGATTTTAAACCAAAAGTAGAAGTGCCAAAATATTAAAAACTGTGCCTACATTTTTAAAACTAGTTAGCACAATTTTAGTTTAAATATTGATTATGTTAACTACTTGTGTTTAAAAGATGGAGAGTATTGTTATTTTATCGATTGATTAATTACGTAAAACAACAAAAGTTAAGATGGAACTAAATAAACTAAGTTTTCTTAGCTTAAAAAAGAAGCGTCGTTTTGTATAATAAAGGCACAACTAGTCGCTCAAAGGCACAACTAGTCGCTCAAAGGCACAACTAGTCAAAGTGTAGGCCCCAAAAGGAAAACCAAAAGCGTTGTAGGTTAGTGTGCAAACACCAATTTTTTTTGTGTAGGCACAAAAAACTAAGGTTTGACCAGAAAACAAAAAATTGCTAGTGAGTTCTTTTGACCTTTTAAGGTTAATTTTAGAGCCCAAAAATGAAATGTGAATGGTGATGACTAGAGAAGTTGTTTATCCTAAGTAAATTTTGGATTGTTTTAAGTTGTGGGTCTGTTTTATCTTTTCCCTTAATGTGATAGTTGGAGTTGTAAAAATAAAAGAGAAAAAAGATCTAATATATCTACTAATAGTTCTTAAACCAGAATAAAAAGTTTGTTAAAAAGCTGAATGTAACCTTAAAATGCTAAACAAAACCTTGCAAAAACCAAAAATGGTTAGCAAAATAGCAAGGCAAATAGTGGTAAACGTGGGCACCAAAATTGTGGATGCAGCACCAAAAGTCGGCACGTAGGTGTCAAAATTTTGAACATGGGCTCAACAAGATTTAGTGAAAGCATTGAAAGTCGTTGCACATGCGTGACAAGTCAAAGAAAAAGTGCAGTTTGACAAAGGCTAAAACTTGCATACTTAAAAATTCACAACACTTCACACAAAAAAGTTAGTAGGGACATGGGTCCCACTGGGTGTGCCAAATGTAGAGGTGGTTAAATTGACATAAAAGACATAACAACATAAATAAAGCAAACTCAAATGCATAACATAGATTATACTTTCAATAACCCTCAAGGATTGAGCTCAAGATGCACCCAAGTCTTTAAGATTTTCTCACAAGCTAGAATGTGGATTGCTCACAAAATACCAACATAATATGGCTATGATTTCTCAAGATGCTCAATGAGGGAAAAAGGGTCCAATTTATAAAAATTGGAGGGGAGAAATGGAGGGCTAGGATTGATTGTTTAATGGAAGGTTGAGATTGATTGAGAGAGTGAGGTGTGGATCAAGGTGGTGTGGCTTGTTAGCATTGCGACAAGTCACAATGGGGTTTGAGAGAAGTGATAGGTGTGCTCACACATGTGTGAGCACACCTTGGAGAGGCAAGCCATTAATTTTGGAGGCTAGGTGTAAGATAGTGGGAGTAGGTGAGATTTCTCATATTAATGAGACAAGAATGGGGAGATGTGCATGAATTTTAAATTGGGGAAATAATGATAATGATGATTAGAAATGGGGTTAGGGTAATTAATCAAGGATTAATTATCTTAATAGGGTAGGTTGAGTCAGTAAACCATGGGTTTATTAACTAGGCTAGAGTTAAAAGTTGGAGAATGGGATAATGGAGGTTAGTGAGTGCATAAAGTTAATTAATGAAGAATTAATTAATTCAAGTGGAATTAAAGGGATGAAGGGATATTGATGGGACTAATTAAATAATTCAATTATTTAATTAATTGGAATAACTTTAGTCTCGGAGGTGATATAATTAATTAAATAGTAAAATATTTAATTAATTATAAGAAGAATATATAATAGTTAATTAAATAATAAATATTTAATTAACTAAAGGTTGAGAATGGGTGAATTAATTAAATAATAATATTTAATTAATTAAGAAGAAATAATGTCAGATTTAGGGTGACTACACACTACATTTGTATATAATTTGGAGGACATTATCATGAGAATGGTTTGTGCTTATGCACCTTCAAGTCCTTGTCTCAATATGGATTTGGGTTTTCGAAATGTGAGTCCTCTTCTAGAATTTCATGAATAGGAAAAGACCCTAAATCACAATAAGAAGATAACATAACCAAAAAATACATTTCTCAACCCTATTGTTGAATATTGATATAGTTGGATCGAGTACATGTGCAATGATTATGAATCTTTGGATCAATAGTTCTTGCACATTGTTAGTAAATCATTTTTGCAATGATGGCTAAAACCTAATTACCCTAATGATGAAAGTAGAAAACACTAAACTATGAAAGTTTGAAATTACATAGGAGAATCCTAAACATAGCACTATCCTCAAAAAATGGTGCAAAAAATTTAAAGCCTTTCTAATGTTCAATCAACTTGGTGTTCATGAGTGTACACACAATTTCGAGGGTAGGTTCCTAACTGAACAGTTCACCAAACCCTCACAAAGGCTTTATTAAATTATCAACTCGGACTCGTAAGCTTTTGATAGTTCTGACACTATATGTGCATTCAAGGATCCTAACTATGCCCTATATTGATGAAACATAGGTGGTCACACATGTGATGAATACTATAAAGGATCAAAAGAAAAATAAACTATCAAATTGAAAAATAGGGGAAATAACATGAATTTTTTTCTTATGCTATGGGTGCCTTCTACTTAACGTTGTAACTGCTAACTATTGAATTTGAACTTGCAACTAACTAACACTACTAAATTCTGACTCCTAACTTCTCTGGAGACTAACTCAACATAATGTTACAGAATGTAATTCATGCTACAATACATCATTCATAGAATTCACATACATATAAGTGAGAATTAAAATAAATGAATATAAAAATATAACATCTAATCTAAAGCAGAAAATAGAATGGGTTGGCACTACCTTGAGTGGCCCTTGCTTGAGTTGTTGCACCCATAGGAGATATCAACTATGCACTACTGATCAAGAATTCATGACAGTGACTGAACTCCTTTATTACATAAGAACTAAAAGTATTAAACTCTAACAAGAATCTTTAGTAGATTTCCCATTCAGAGATACATATCCATTACAACTAAATAACAAAAAATTAACAACAATGAGGTATTTTTGGTAAAACAATAAAAAAAGTAGAACTAAAACTAAATATTCTCCTCAACTATTGATCCCAATATATAGGCACGAGAGGAGTTTTATTCATACAAGGACTAAAAATAGAACATAAATCTATATGTCCACTCTCCCTCAAGAATAAGGAGAGGACTAGTATGTGTAACTGATAACCATAATTGAAAAAGACAGAAGAAGAGAATTCAAACTATAACTCTGCCTTAATGGTATGAAGAGACGTGCTCTATGCAAACCGTCACATCATTAAGCTTTCCTACTCAGAGTAGATTCCTTCTTCCTGTTATCTTATTTGGTGTTGGTGGTGACTCACAGTTGACCATTCAATGGTCATCTTCATTCCTTCTTGGAGTTTTCACGTTTCAAGCTTTATAGCTTCTCCCCTGCAACTAGTTGTGATCTTATGTTGCGGGCTATAAATCCATCTCTTGCAGGTTATAGTTCTCCTTAGCTGCAAAAGGTTAGTTTCATCATAAAGAATACACATCATTAACAATCATAAATCAAGCATAGAATCATATTGAATTTCATGAGCATTCATATATCCACACATACAAATACCATCATAATTATAAATTTCCACATACTAAAGTTTGGTTTAAGATGCATTAAAGATATAAAAGATGTATTAAAGAAATAAAAGATGTATAAGCCTTTAACATTGTTTGTGAACTTGGCAGATTGAAATGCTAAAAGTCATGAACATAAATGAAAGAAAAGAAGCTATTATCTAAGCTCATCAACCTCATCTCCCAGTTTCTCTTCTTTATATAGCTTAGATTAATGTCTTTCCATCATATCCTTTCATAATAACACTTAATTGTTTTATTCCCACGAATTTAACTTTTCCTTTATGATATTTTACACTTTTATAATTTATTTAGGCATATTAAAGGTGTTTAAGGCTACTTAAATGGTATATAATGAATATATGGGTCTAAAAATTACCCAAATTACATTTGTGGTGCCTCGCAACCTTCTATATCTTTCCAACACATATAAATGTGCATTGAACTTTTCTTCAAATGATTATATTGGTGAAATAAAATTGCTTTTATTGAAGCTTGTATATTTTTTTATTTTATTTTTCATATTTGTTACCTTTGTTTTGTAAAGTGGTTAGGTCTTATTATTATCTCCAATTCTCATTTTGCAAAAAACAACTAATGTGATGTTCACCACTATATCTAATGAATTATTTCATTTTATGAAATGTTATACTCACTTGGCTATTAAGTGTGAATATAATACAAGCTAAAAGTGGTGCAAAACATCTATGAATAAGATTTGAATCATGAAATAGAATAATAGTATGATTGTCCACAAAATATCTTATTGAAATATAAGTACTTATTTCCTCTTGTTAATGACCAAACACATTTTGTATGTTTATCCATTTGGATGCTAATGACTATAACATGTGTTTCTCTTTAATCTATTTTTTTTTATCACTTGTAGTTGGTTATCCAAAGATTTATATTCTATATAACTATATTTCAAAATCATGTATTATATGTAATTTATATAGCTTACAAGGATCCAAATCATACTTAAATATGAACTAATTGCTTTTATGTAACCCTATGATGGGTAAATAAAGAAGTAATCAATGGTCTCATTGCATAATTGAAGTGGCATAAAATATATAACAATTTCTAAGGATTCAAAGAGATAATCCCCTAAATTGTATCTAAATATGTTAATTCTAAACAATCCTTCATTGTTAATGTGTTATCAATTTTGTAAAATTGAGATTGATTTGTTGATTCATACTTATCCACATGGATAGTATCTCTTGTTTTTGTGTGTCTCTTGATTCTATTTTCCTCCTATTTTTTTATCAAATGAGAAAAACAAAATTAAGAGTAAATTGTGGAGAGGGTGTCATACTTGTGATATGTATGAAGTCAATTCTTGTTCAATTTCTTTTTCAAGTGATTCACTAAAATATGTATTTTGTTGTTTTTATCTATTTATCCCTTCTCCATATTTTATAAATTATCAGTATTAATGCAATATCAATGATATTACAATATTTGAAGCACAAACACTAGAAAAGGCAATCGGACTATCTTATCTCAAGGTTCAAGGATTACAAAGATAAAGATTCTATTTCCTTTGATCACCAAGAACATTATGTAAACAATGATATTATTAAGAGATAAATGCCTCCACAAAGTATTTAAAAATTTGTATAGAGTGGTCTCAAGAAGTTGATGGATTTCATGTCTTTAACTATGTCCCTTCTCCATGTCAAGAAGTTGAAAATCCAATAAGACAATTTGTTGAGAGATGTAGAGAAAGGGCTAACGTAAAAATCAATTAATAAAACATCACTAGTATTATCAATTCACTAATTTATACATCATTATTAAATTTACATTTCTTAAAACTAGCATACCTATCTTTATAATAATCTATGTAAAAGATGTCGAGAGATATCATTCTCAAGGGCTTATTTTCTATTAGATTTTTATTAAAGTAAAATAAAGGCCATAAGAATGATATCTCTTAGTGTCTTTTATATAGATATTTTTAAAGATAGGTATGATAGTTTTAAATTAGATTTTTTTAAAGATTATTTCTATTAATTTATATTATTTACATTTTCTTTTGGAAGAGTTATTTTACTATATAATTTGATAAATAAAATAGTACATTTCATTAAACAAAAATATAATAAAATTGATATTTATTGACATATTTTTAAAACTTATATATGTATAAATTAAACAATTAAAAATAGTTTTAAAAATAACTATTGCCCAAAATTTTTTTTGATAAGTGTAAATAATATTTACTAATAATTAAATAATACATATATTTCACATTTTAAGTTGTTTATCTCATCTTTCACACTTTAGATATAATACCTTTAGTAGGGATACAATTTTATAATCTCACATATGACAAATAGGTTGTATGTACTTGGTTAAGTTTGGTTTGTCTTATTTAGATCATCTATGCTCATCCATAGATTTAAATATAGGCCATGTTACTATATAGTGTCACATTCATCATCTTTTATAAGGGATTGAAGGTTAATTATTGTTTTTTTATATTATTTACTTTATTTTTTATTTTCAATGATAATACAATAAATCTTCTCAAATTTTAAAAAGATAAATGAAAAATAAATTACTTAAATTTTTACTTCACAAGTTATTTTATTTTTTATATGAGTATTATTTTTAATATTTATTTAAACCATGTTACTTTGTTACTTCACATTTTAATATTTATATTTGTATGGGATGTATATTTATATTTATATTTTACTTTTGTGGGATGATATTTTTTATAAATAAATGTTAGTTGTATTTTAGTTTTATTATTTTTACTTATTGACTCTAATAGTTTTTGTTAAGACATAATATAATATCTTCTTATGAATAAAAAACAAGTTTTTGTTAAGGCACTCACACTATTACACTCCACCCCTCCACCCTTTGTTTTTTTTTTGATCAGTAAAAGGTTATATTTTATTAATAAAAAGGGAAATTACATATAAGCTTTTATTACAATATAACTCCTTAATAGTCCTTTTAGCAAAAAGCATGCTTCTCCCAAAAAACCCCACAACTACAAACTGCGTAGTATTTTATCCAGACCCTAAAGCCACCCCCAACCTATTACTATTCAAAATTCAGCCCCATCTCCTGGCTCATGCCAACCATATCCTTTTTATAATAGTGCATAGCCCACAAAAAACTCCCGAACGACACCACGCCTTACCAAAATTCAGATCCGCGCTTTCTCGGGGCCTTGTGAATTCCTGATTTTCACTTCGCATAGCTCGCCTTGAGCATCCTTCCAGTTATTTCACTTCATTGCCATTGTTCCAACCACAACGCCGATATATATTTATGGTGGATAGCAAAATTTCAAAAACTTCAATACTATCACTTCCATCATTCCTCAAATGCACTTGTCCTCGCTCCTCGCCTTTTACCCTTCCTCACTCCACACTTCTTTAGAGGGAAATGACACAACACAACTGCTGGTTCCTGTCGCCTAGCCGCGTCCTGACGGTGCACTTTTGATTTCAACCGCTCCCACGCCCTCAAAATTGCTTGCTTGTAAGCCTCTTTATTGGTTCTCCTCCACCACCTTATAAATGGAATCAAGCCTTCCTCTGTGGCCTCATCCATGTCCTCTATGCCCTCCGAAACATCAAAACCCACTCCTGGCACTGCCCATTCTAGAAAGGACTCCATCTTTCCTAGAAGCACTTCTTCAAAAAGCGTTAGCAACACCCACTTTATTTCTTTAACCTCCTCGCCCAGCTCCAAAGCCCACGCAAACACCATCGACGCTATGTCGGCATTCAGACGATCTCTGTGTGTTGCCTCCCTGAAATGCGGTCCTAACACCTCCAACACCGCTTCCACCACCTCATTTTAGCCAAATTTTAAAACCTGTTTGAAATGTTTCATAGTTGGGGGACCAAAGAAACCTTTTTGTTGCAGATTCGTTGAGAATCCTCACATCGCCTCCATCCTTAATAGCACACACCCTTCAATTCTGCAAAAGGTTTTGCTAAAAATGATAAAGACTTTAGACTTTTCTCTATTTTAATCCTTTCTGTTCCAGCCATTCATTCCAACGTACTCCCCGTCAGTCTTCATTAATTGCAAAACATCCCACTATGTTCAAACCTTGTATCATTGAATGAAACTTTAATTCAGAAGATTACACCAAATTTCCCACAAGCTAACCAGGTCACCTTTGTCCTTCGGCGTCGGAACTCCCCTGACATCGTCCTCGCTTCTTTTTGGAAGGACAACCACTTGCAAAAAGACATTAATTACCTCATAACCGTTAGCCAACCTATCCCCTTTCTTCGCCACCTTTTTCAAGACCCATTAGCAGACCCTTCTGTCGTCCTACACTGCCTAACCACCAGAGTTAGCTTTTGCCAGCCTGTCCATCCTTCCACGTTGGCTGATTCAAAAAACTGCTAGAAAATGTCTCCCCATAAGTCCTCGACGACCAACTTTGCATTCCCCTCAAAAGAAACTACCCACTTGGACAATTTGTCCGCCTCCATATTCCCCTCCCTCTTTATGTGACTTACCAAAAAGTCTTCAAATGACTCCAATTATTTAGATATAGATTTAACAAAATTCTGAAGGTGCCAAGCCTTCGCCCCTTCCTCCCTAATTGCTTGTATTATTATTAAGGAGTCACCTTCTAAGTGTAAATTCCTAACCCCAAGCTTTTTAGCTAGCTTAACTGCTAATAACGTTGCTTTGGCTTCCACTATATTGTTGGTTCCACACTCTAGCTTTTTTGCTGCAAAGGCAATTGTGTTGCCTAGGTGATCCCTTAAGATCACACTAGCACCAGAAGGGTCGGTGTTACCTTTAGCTGCTCCGTCAAAATTAACCTTAATCCAACCTTGAAGGGGTTTTTCCCAAATCACCTTATTGCTTTTTTCACTGCATGCCTTAACCTTCACCGACCTCGGCCAAGTTTTAAACTGAATACCGGGCCAAGCCCTTTGTATTCTCCTATCCTCCAAGGAGAAAGGGTTGCGAAGATTCTTTGGATAAGAAACTACATTGCTCACCACCTCTTCAATGCTATGCTCGATTCGCTAGAACATCCTTTTTATGGTTTCACTTTTCTCCACAAAGATTCTCCTGTTTCTTTCTTTCCAAAGCTCCCAAATCACCAAAGAGGGCATCACTACCCATATACAAGATAAAAAGGAAGTTTTCACCACCTTTGGCCAGCTTTCAAAGACTTCTCTCAAAGTCCATTGCATCGGACTTTGCCATCCCAGCTTCTGCCACACAAAATCCCAACAGCTTACAGCTGTCTCACACTGTATTAGCAAGTGATCAACCAATTCTTCATCTTTGTCACATAACACACATTTTGTGGGGCCAGCAAAGCCTAACCATTTCCTTCTATCACCGGTCAGAATTCTTCCCTTAACTGCTAACCAAGCAAAAGTGCCTGCTTTTGGCAGAACATTCTTGTTCCAACATAATTTTTTTGCCCAAAAGACCTCCCTCTCCAAGGAGTCCAAAAGTTGATAACCAATTTTAACCAAATAACAACCATTGGAGGATCCACACCAAACAATCTTATCCTCATTCTCTGAAATAAAGACTTTCCTCTCTTGAAGAATCCTCTACATTTGCTGGATTTGCTGACAAGAGAGCCCCCCGCCCACAACCTCTTTCCACACCCATTCTTGACCTAAAGGCCCCTGCTTTAAAACCATATAGTCACGCACCTTACTTCCCCAACGTTGCGAAAAATAATGTTTAAGAACCACTGTTTCAGGCTCTTCGCCAATGTTTGGCAATCCATCCCACGAGTCTTCCTAGAAACTCGCCTTCAAGCCATTACCAATCTGCAATGAGAGATGGTTTAAGATCACCGATCTACAAGACAAAATGAAGTTCCAAATTGCAGAACCTTTTGGAGGATTACGAATTGTAAAAATTCTTTGATCTTCATTTGAGTCTAGGTATTTTGCTTTCAGAATTTTAACCCACAACAACTCTAGATTGGCATATAAACTCCACACCAATTTAACACCCAGAGCCTCATTTAACAGCTACCAATTCCTCAAACCAGCCTCGCCTCTATCCTTAGCTCTACAGATTTTATCCCATGCAAGCAGCGGGATTTTATCATCATCATTTGCTCGATTCTAGAAAAATTTCCTCATGCGCTGCCCAATGGAATTTAATACTTTCTTTGGGATTTTTAAGCACATCATAGAGTAAATTGGAATAGCAGATATTATAGATTTAAGCTTTAATATTCTACCAGTTGAAGTGAGCCATTTTCTTTTCCAACCATCCATTCGATTATGACATGAATCCACTAGGTCTTTCCAAATGCCAGCCCTATTCGCCCCTCCAAACAGAGGGATACCTAAATATTTATTCGGGAGAGTTCCAACCCTCATTCCAAGGATCTGGCTAATATCTGATTGTCTTTGGATTGGAGTATTAAAAAATAAAATTTCAGATTTGAGCCAGTTAATGCATTGACCTGAAGCCGGACCATATTTATCAAGAGAAATTTTCATCACCCGGGCTTCTCTTAAGGTTGCATCCCCCATCAGAAAAGTGTCATCTACAAATTGGAGGTGTGATATGGGATCAACACCATCCACCACTTTAATTCCTTTCCATTGGCCTTCACTACATTTGCGGGAAATCAACCTTCCTAACACCTCCGCCAGAATAATAAAGAGAAAAGGTGATATAGGATCACCTTGTCTGATCCCTTTACAAGAACTAAAGAAACCTTGAGGGCTTCCATTTACCAACACAGAAAAATGAGGCGTACTAATGCAACTTTCCACCCAAGTCCGCCATTCCAACCTGAAGCCAAATTTTTCAAGCTCTTTTAACAGAAAATTCCTATCAACCTCATCATAAGCTCTTCTTATATCTAACTTGACCATCATTTTCTCAATTTTTTCCATTCGAACTAAGTGGATGATTTCATGCGCAACAATAACTCCCTCAAAGATTGACCTATTTGGAGAGAAACCACTCTGTTCTACAAAAATTACATAACTCAACACCTTTTTCAACCTATTGGCAATAACCTTTGAGATGATTTTATAGATCATATTGCATAAAGAGATAGGCCAGAAATCTTCAAAGGAGTTGACAACCAACCTTTTCGGGATAAGGGCAATAAACGTGTTATTTAGATCCTTGAGAACTAGGCCACTCCTCCTGGACTCTTCGACCACCTCCCTAATATCATTAGCAAAGATATCCCATAACTTTTGGAAGAAAATTGTTGGGAAACCATCAGGACTTGGAGCTTTGTCCCCCCCCAGATCAAACAAAGCTTTCTTCACTTCCTTTAGTGAGACCTCCTCCATAAGCATTTCATTTTGTGCCTCCGAAATGCAACATGTGATGACATCCAGGATATTAGAATTTTCCGAGGAGCCATCCGATATTGCATTATAGCTCTTGGTGAAGAACCGCGTGGCTTCCATGTTTATTTGATTAGCATCATTCAAAGTAACCCCATTACCATTCTTAATTGACATTATTTTATTAGTAGACCTATGGAGCTTAACAGAGTTATGAAAGAACTTAGAGTTCCTATCTCCTTCTTTCAACCATGTTTCCCTTGACTTCTGTCGCCAAAAGATTTCTTCTCGGGCTAAAGCTTCTGAGTATTCTTTATTTAGCTTCTTCTCCAGCTCAAAATCCTCCTCCCTCATCCCATTTTCAATTACCTTAGTATGCAAGGCATTTAGACTTTCCTCTAATTTTAGTTTTTCAGCGAAGATATTTTTGAAGGCTTCTCGATTCCAAGATTTTAATTTCTCTTTGATGTGTTGCAACTTTTTAAAGAAGATGAAAGCTTTACAACCAGAACGCCTTGGAGCATTCAACCACCACTCCCTAACCATCTCCTTGAAGCTATTCGCCTGAAACCACATCATTTCAAACTTGAAGGGGCATCTGTCCGGGGTTGAATCCTCTTGGATCCTCAAATTGATCAGATAATGATCTGATCTAGAAATCGGGAGGATCTCCGCCTCACAAGACCAATTCTGTGATGTCCAATCACCTGCCAGGAAAAATATATCTAATTTTTCCACAATATTTAGAAAGCCCCCTCTTCTATTAGTCCAAGTGAAATCGCCTTTCTTAAAATGTACTTCAAACAACCCATTATTCACTACAAAGTCACAAAAGTCCTACTGACTTTGTCCAGCCCAACAGACTCCCCCAAGTTTATCTGAGGTCTCATTATTGCGTTGAAGTCTCCACCTAGGAGGAACATTCTACCTTCTTCTTCACTTAAGGGCCCAGAGAGTTCTTGCCATAACGCCTTTTTCTGAGCTGAATTGTTTGGACCATAAATGTTGAGGATGAAAAAACAAGTTCCCAACTGTTTCGATTCCACCCTGAACCATTGCCAGCTTTTTTCCTGTCTCACAACCTGAACATCAACCACAGAAGCATTCCAAAGTAAACCCAAACCCCCCGAAGCACCGAACAAGGAACATTTCCAATGTGCAAAACAATTTAAAAAAAAAGCAAAATTTGATTCCTTAATCTTTGTTTCTTGAAGCATAACTAAAGCTGGTCGCGTTTGATCAAGACACCTTTTGATCAAATGTATCTTGTTAGAGGCATTGCAGCCCCTGACATTCCATGATAAGATTTTCATGGCTACCGGGGAAACGCATATCCTTTCCCCGATCTCAATTTACTTTGACCATCAACATTACCAGCCAATTCCAACCTCATCCTGTTTGTTTTAGGGCCCCTCTTCTTTTTCTCACCATACTTAATTTTGCTGTTTAGGGCTATTGTTTGGTCAATGGTTCTCTTTTCAACAATGCCCATGTTGTCATGCAGACCAAGGTCATCTTCACCACCATCTTCCTCATCTGAATCTGACTCAGATGTTGCATCTTCCATATTTCCTCCACTGTCTCTGACCCCCTCAAAAGCACTATCTAAGTTTCTTATTGGGGATATGGGAATATCCTTATAAACAGGTTCTTCCACCTCGTTTCCACAGCCGCCTGCCAGATAGGATTTTCTTGAAATTCCATCTAGATCTTCATGGATTTGTTGTGGCTATTCCCTTTCTTCAGTAGGTTGTGCCACACTATTCTGTAGCAACCCCATCTCCCTTGAGGAGTCTACCTGAGGATGGGAAAAAGATTTATTAATATTGCAAGGAAAGTTAATACTTTTCTCTTTTTCATGATTGAGATTCTGCTCCAAGAAGTGTGCACTTGCATTCTGAGGTGAGTCCTGTCTTACCAAGAAGATATTATCACTCCTTATATCTTCCAAACCCATTGAAGGCCCCAATGCATCTTCCATTTCACCTCCATCCTTTAGCACCGAAGTAACCTTTAGGGTTTTATCTGAAATGTAATCATGTTCCATCCATTTCTAGGGTTTCTCCTCGTAGCCACCAGCAAAGAGGGAATCTATTTCCTGTTTCTGGATTCCTTCCCAAGCCTCAACCCCTTTCGACTTGAGGGTGCCCCAAGAACACTCCATTTCCCATATCTGAGACTCAAAGTCATCACCACCCCTTACCTCTGAAAGGTTTATTATCTCCTTAGCTAAAGAGTTTTGGGCCAGACCTTTTCCTTTTTCACAAGAATCTCGGTTAACAATAGAAGGCACCTTTCCAATGCAACTCAAACATTCAAAGGGGTTATCCTCTATTTCTAGCTTCTGACACCAAATACCTTCCCCAAACTTCAGTTCTAGTATTTCTGGTAACGAATGAATCCCCTTCCGCATTACACAGATCTTTGGGTATATGCTAAAATCTGTTTTATCCACCGTCTCTTCCAACTTTACAAAGCCCCCAAACTTACTACCTATCTTTCACAACATTTCTTGGTCCCAATACTCCTGGGGAAGATTTTTCAATTTTATCCATATAGGGATTTCCTCTACCCTTGTTTCATTGGGGTTAAAATTTGGAGCCCAATCTTTTATGAAAAACCCTATTCCTTCCATTACAAATGGGCCACTATTAATGATCCATTCCTTATCCTGTGTTGTTTTACAAATTACAAGATAAAAACCGTTCTCCAGGGTTTTAAGAACACACTCTTTCCCCCAGTTTTGGTCACACCATGCCCGGATTTTTGTGAATGCAGGCCATTTCCCTCCCTATTTCATAAAAAATGCCTTAGATTTAAAAAAAGAGGATAGAATCACTCCATTCTCTATTTTCCAGAAGCAAAGAGGTCATAGTCGTGTAAGAGATACTTGACATTACTTGACTTGAGCCTGCTTTTTCCACTTGTTGCTTCAGTCGCCAGAACTTTCCTTCTACCTGTCTGAAATCAATCTTCTCTGCTAAATGCCAAGACCTAAACCGCTAGCCCTTTTTTGGTTGAAGTCGGCCATTCCGTCAATCAACATTCTTGGCACCAGCCATAAAAGACTTATTAACCAGAGCCTGCCAAGCCTAATTTGTTTCTGCCTGTCTAGGATTTTGGATATTCCAGCCCCTTCGTTTATTGAAAGGCCATCGGGTTTGAGCCCCTGCGCTATAGTGCAGATCCCTGTGCTACCTAAAACCAAAGTTCCACGGAGTTTCAGGGACGGGGACGGGGGGACGGCGGAGGACGGGTTTCCGAGATGGGAGACGGGGGGCCTAAATTGGGGGATGTGAGGGAGACGGCGAGGGGACGACGGTGAGTGGGCGGCGGAGGGGTGACACTTAAATACATATAGTACTTGAAAAATTAGTTATAAAAAGATGTATAACACATAAAAACAAAACTTAAAACTTAAAAGATTAATAATTTAATTGTCTAAACTCTAAAGTTCTAAGAATCTAAACACAATAACACATTGCAATAATATATCATTTCATTGACATTGGAAAATGCAACAAGAACTATATGTTTCATAAATTGAGTTTCATAGTCATGATTCATGAATCATAATTTGATAATTACAATCAAGTATCACTGTATCATTAATGTTCAAACTTCAAAAATAGAGTACAAGTAACAAAATAGTAAATACTAATACTAATAGTAAATGGCTCCAGGCTAATGGCCTGATGCCGCTAATGATCTAATCATCTCCAAGCTCCATGCCAATCTCCTCATCACTGGAACTGCTGGACTCCGCATGCTGAAGCTCATCTAAACCAATACCAACCAGCCCTGTCTCTGTAGGATCATCATCTATCTGTGTTGGCTCTTCTGGCTCTACATCCCATTTGGCTGCTGGACTCTCCTTGTATGTAGCTGTGTTGCGGTCAACTAGACGTAAGGCACTATGTACAGCCACAAGCTTCTCTGCCCTCCTAGAAGTAAGCCTGTTCCTCTTAACGGAGTGGATGAAGCTATAAGTGGACCAATTCCTCTCAGCAGCAGAAGAACTAGAAACTTGGGATAGCAAACGAATGGCTAGAGTAGTAATCAAAGATCTAGGCCCATGCATAGTCCACCACAACTTGGGGTCCTCCTCTAACATAGTCTCCAAATCTACCTTGGCCGCCTCTGAATATCCCCAAAGAGTGGCAAATTTTGTCCACTCGGTACGAAGCAAGCTAGCCTCTATAGGATCATACATTCTGTCAATGGCCTTCATGAACCCTTCCTTCACCTCAACATCCTCTATGGGTGTTATTCGACCGGGACATGGCACATACCATTTTGGGTTCAATGCATAGGTAGCCATGTGTAAGGGAGTGTTAAGCTTCTCCCATTTACGCTAAATGATTGGATAAATGTGTTCGGTGTAGAATTGCATTGTGGGGTCCTTCTCTCGCACTTTAGCCTTCATTTGATCAAGCATGGAATCAATGCACTCGTATACCTCTCCAAGGGAAGGTGCATTAGAGTCCCCAAATCTAATAACTTTGAAGACTGGATCAATGATGGAGACAATATATGTGGCATCAGCCCAAAAGACATCATTCTTCACCACCTCCTTAACCCTCAACCCCTGCTGTGTCTTCGACTCAGGCCATCGGGTCCACTCTGCTGTCATTACCATTAGTTGCAATGGCTCTTGCAACTCAAGCATCCTCTCCAAGAGAATAAAATATGATGCATACCGAGTCTCTATAGGTTTCAGGAATTCCTTCTTAGAGAAGGTCCTGAAAAGTGCATGTGAAGTATGGTGGTTGCAGATAAACATCTGCACATCTCTAGCATCACTCACAATTGATTTGATCCAGCTGATTTTACCCATGTCCTTAAGTGCATTATTCATAGCATGCACACAGCAAGGAGTCCACCAAATGTGTCTATAGGCTGCCTCAACCAACTTCCCTGCAGCTCTACACACATGGGCCGCATCTGTCACTACCTGCACCACATTTTGTGGCCCAACCTCCTCTATGGCATCCTTGAGGATCTGGAATTGATAATGAGCATCCTTGCTATGCCCTGAACAATCAATAGCCCTAAGGAAATAAGGGCCCGCTGTAGATGTGACCATGATGTTGATGAGTGGACGATGCCTAATGTCCGACCACCCATCCATGACTATGCTGCATCCACTTGAGACCTAGGTTCTCTTCATCTTTTCCATCAAAATATTAATCTTGGAATAGTTCTGATCCAAGATTGTTGTCCTCAATTTAGTTTCCCCCGGTGGCACATATGATGGTCCCGCCCTTATTACCTTTGACATAGCTTCCTTGTAATAAGGAGAGCGAGCCACATGGAATGGAATGCCATTGGCAAAGAAGAATTTTCCAATAGCATCATCTGCCTCATCCTTTGCTTTTGCATTGAATAAATCTGCCAATGGTTGTGAACTTGAAGATGCCACTTTACATTTCCCCTTAGGCTCTCCTACACTTGAACTGAATGGATTTGGTGGCCTTTGACTTTGCAAACTAGAAGTAGAAACTGCTGCAATTTGATCACCCTTACTTCTATGTGCCAATGTAGCTATCATAGGTGTTGCTTCCTCATTAGAACCCCATAATTTTAAAAATTCAGCTTTATACTTTGCATTTTTTTCCACCTTCTTACAAACATCTACACCTTTTCCTCGAATAAGAAGAAAGTGAGCATTAGTTCTAGTAATTCTCCCAAACCAGTCAAGATGACAAAGGTGGCACTCCCACTTTTTGGTGCCGCCACGTGTCCCAGGTTGTGCCGGCATCTTAGTTGCAAATTGTTTTAATGGTGATTTTGGATCAAAGGGGCCCTTGGCATATCTTTGGAGGATTTTTGAAGGGCATTTATCTTTTCTACTCTCAATAGAACCTGTTTCAGCTTGATTTTGAGTGTTTGAGTCATGTTCATCCTCTTCTATTTGAAAATCTGAATCATCAGATTCATTTTCACTTCCACTTCCACTTCCAATTTCTGCTTCAACCTCTTCACCCTCAACCTCATTGTCACTTCTATTGACTGAACTCATTATGCCTTATGGTAATGTCAAATGATGCTGCAAAAAACAATTTAAAAACAAAATCAGACCTTTATAAATTTTAAATTTATAATTTCAAATTTATTGCAAAAAAATGAAAAAAACAGTATCAAATATTCATATCTTAAAATCAGATTATCAGAAAATTCAAAATAGATTTGCTAAAGAGGATTTAGAAAGTAGAAACTTAAAGTCTAAAATCTTAAACTTCTAGTTTCAAGAAAAATAAAAAAATAAAATGAAAAAAGAAAATGCAACTGGCAGGTGTAGAGACAAATTGAAATTCCACAACATAACTTTGTCTATGAATGCCAAATAGATAACTTCCCAAAACTGAACAATATCAACTGGGTAGAATGAAAGGGTCAACCTCTTTCTAACTACAGACTCGGTTGTTAATTCAATTGATAGACACAACAACCTTATTCCCATTTCAACTGCCTTAGTCTAACTAAAAGACAAAAAACTACTATCACCTTATTCTATAATTCATCCCTATAGTTCTGCTGACAGGACACTGATTTCCTATCTCACTGCTAACAGAAAAGTAGAAAACTCACTCGGCATTGCAAATTAAAAGAAACGGGATACTTCTATGTTTTATTTTGTCAAATCATTTGGAATCTCATCACTATTTTGTCCAGTCCAGTCCCATGCTGACATACAAAAATCCTAGAAACAAAGCACTATATTTTCACACTAATGTTTGCCTCCATTAGACCAAATAGAAATACAAAAATGAAAAAGTTACAGTGCTCGTGTGCTTTGGAGAAGCCCACGGGCTTCTGCAAAGCCCGTGATCACTATTCCATGAGCTAACAGTGCTCGCGTGCTTTGGAGAAGCCCGTGGGCTTCTGCAAAGCCCGCGGGATTCTCCAAAGCACGCAAGTTTGTTCAATGGAAGGTAAGGTGGAGGGTAGGGCACATGACCAGGGGCCAAAAAATATAAAACACAAAAAATAACAAAATAAAACAAAGAATGCAAAGCCAAAATTCTAACCTTGTAACGTAGTCACCACAAAAATAAAAAAACCCTCCTTTAGCTTTTAGCTCAGTCACCACTTCAGTCGCCAGGGAGAAGCTCGAAGTCTTAGCTCAGCCGCATGCCAAAGCTCAAAAAAATGAAATGAGAAAATATAAAACATTATGTTAAACTTAAAACTCAACATTTTATTTTTTCAACCGGCGTTTCCCAGGCGTTTCCTAGTGAGAAACTTGAGGAAACGTCTCCCTCAAGGTAGGAGACGGTGGGGTGCGTGGAGACGGCGGAGGGACGTTTCCCAAGCGTCTCCCTATCTCAGAAACTTGATGTTTTTTGGGGGGGACGCGTCCCCGTGGAACACTGCCTAAAACCCTCCCTATGCCGATGCTCCGCCATTCTATCAATCTTTTTACCTCTCAACCCTTTGTTGCCACAATTACACTTCTCAATATAATAACAAGTATATTTATCGACTCACCAATCCCAATTATAGTTAATTAATCTAAATTGATTATACTTATTTGATTAATCTAATTTAACATTAAAGAAAACTTATTTTCTCTTACAATAATCATTTCCTAGAGAAAATTATTAAGATGGGTTATAATTCCTTGCTTAAAATTGTGACTTAAACTCTATAGTCATAGTTTAAACACTTGCTCATAGTTATTTTTATTCAAACTAATTTTAAATAATTTGAAAGAAAAAAAGATGGGATTAACTATCAATTTAAATCTGATTAAATTGGTGCGCGGTCTAGTGTTTGGTGCCGCGTTGCTTCCTGCTCGAGGTTCCTTGTTGGTTCGACTTGTGTCTGCGTGGTCAGTCTCTTTGTATTCATGTGGGAGTGTGCCATTGTGGGGTGGTGTGTAGGTAGTGGTGGAGTAATGGTTGAAGGGTTTTCTCTTGTTGTGGCCATTTCTCACTTTTGTGGAAGTGTGTGGTGGTGTGCCGGTAGTGGGTGTGTGGGTGTTTGGTGGAAGGGTGGAGCTGGTGTGGGGATCCCACATTATTTGTCTTCTTGTATTTCCTTTGCATGCCCATCTCGAGCCTTTTCGCTGCCATGTCTCGGGCCTCTCCCAATATGGAATTTTGTGTTGCGATTAGGTCGAAGTTGCCGACCTAGGGTACAATTTTTTTTTATAAAAACCTTTTCTCTACAAATTTAGGGTTTTTGGATGTGGGCTTGAATGGTGGTTCGTGGATCATGAAGATTAACGGTTGTCTTGAACGCTATAAGGAGAGACCAAAACTAGTGATCCCACCAGAGATGATTGCCGAAGATGCATAATATTATTGAAAGCACTCTCTATATTGCAAATTTTTGGGAATGAAGGTTTCTCTATAGTTTTTGGAGTCTTGGGCCAAGTGGACTTGGGCACCAGAAGGTGAAATGGGGATTATGTTGCTGGAAAATAATTATTTTATGGTCACTTTTAATTGCATGGCTGATCGGAATAGGGTCTTTGAGGGGGGCCCCTATTTTCATAACCAAGTTGGGTTGTTCATCAAACCATGGCAACTAGTTTTAACCCTTCCAAGGAGCTTCTGAATCACATTCTGGTGTGGGTTCAGTTGCCTCATTTTCTAGTGGAATGTTGTAGGGAGGATGTTCTGCACTTGCTTGCCTCGTTGCTCAGAAAACCAGTTGGGTCCTCGTTGCAAACTTTGGGTAAAAAGGTGATGACTTTTGCTTGAATATGTGTTGAAATTGATTTGAGTAGACCTCTTCTAGATGCTGTGGATATGTGTGCGGGGTCTATTTCTTGGGTGTAGTAGTTGGATTATGAGACCCTTCCTTTCTGTTGCTGCCTTTGTCATGAATATGGTCACTTGCAACATAGATGCCCAAGATCTAAGCCTATGGAGTCTTAGCCTTCACTACCTCCTCGCAACCCCCTTGGGGCTGATAAGGGTAAGGGTTCTGATTCTGGTGAGGTGGTTGGTGCTAAGGGTTTTATTCTAGTTAAAGCTTGCAACAGAAATAGGGGTCAAAAGAGGAGCCTGAACGAAAGACAAGATGATGATACTTTTAATAGGTTTGAGGTATTGGATGTTCTTAGTCAGCAGTAAGTGAATCTAGGTTTAATGTGCTTGGATCAGGGTGTGGTGGGCTCAGTGCAGGAGGGTCATATTTCTAGTGTTCCTCTAGCTCTGAAGGATGATGCGATTTTGTGCATTGACACTGATTTGCAGATGGTGGTTCAGGAGGTGTCAGGTCCTATTGTGGAGGTTTTGAAGGGTGATGGGGATTCTTCTCATCTTATGTGGATTGTGGGCTTGGATGTGCTCAAGAACAACAAGCCTTCTGCCCAATTGGGCCTTATGCAAAAAGATCTTAAGAAAGGGGGGTTGAGAAAGGATCAAAACTTGGTAGGAAGAAATATTTAGAAAAGATTAAATTGATAGGGGAGACTTTGGTGGAATCAGAGTCTGTCAAGACTCTGGACTCTCATTTTTTGTGCCCCTTGAAATGATTGTTCTTTCGTGGAATGTAAGGGGCTTGAGCAGTGGCCCTTGACAAAAAATTGTTCATGAGTTGATTAGAAGTCATTCTCCTGATGTCTTTTTCCTACAGGAGACTAAGTTATTTGTTGAGTGTATGTTTGTTGTAGTGCCTAAGTTGTGGGGGATTGGTGAGTTCCAATGCATTGGTGCTCAGGGGTCTGCTGGGGGTGTGGCTTGTTTATGGAACCCTCAGAAGATCCGCCCTATTTGGTAGATGTCCTTTAGATCTTCCATCTCTATGGTGGCTTCTCGCTATGAGACGGGGGATTTTGTTCTCTTCTCCAATGTCTATGTGCCTATTTAGCTCCAGGGTAAGAAAATTTTGTGGTCTCATATCTATTTTGTCCGTGGCATGGCCCCTTACCATCTGTGGATTATGGTTGGAGATTTTAATGCTATTGTTGAGTTGGCTGAGAAGAGGGGTGGTATTGTGAGGCTAGAGCCTTCTATGTTGCTACTTCAGGACAACATCTTAGCTTTAAATATTGTTGATATCAAGCCTAGTAATGGCTAGTTCACTTGGAACAATCAGAGGGTCGGAGATAGTTGCATTGTGGAATGATTGGGCTGCTTTCTTGTTTCCTGCAACTGGGTGGGTGGGATGTGGTCTTCTAGTTCTAAAATTTTGGATTGGAGGGGATCAGATCATTGGCCTATAAAACTGGCTATTTCTTCATCACGGGTGCCTCAATCTCCCTTTTTCAAGTTTCAATTTATGTGGTTGCACGACCCCTCTCTCCATGACTATGTTGCAGAGTGGTGGAGGTATGGTAGACTTGCTTATGGTACTGCAATGTATTCTTTTGCTAAGCTTCTTCAATTTTTCAAATTTCAATTTAAATGTTGGAATAGGCAATGCTTTGGCAACATTTTCCATGCGAAGTCTGCATCCCAGGCTAAGTTGAATGGTATTACAAGGTTGATTCAAGAGGATGGGATGACTGAGAATCTGTTGTAGGAAGCGAATAGGGCTTTGAAAGCTCTGGAAGAGTGAGAGCTATGAGAGGAAGTTTACTGGAAACAAAAGGATTGGGTTGAGTGGCTGGAAGAAGTGGATACAAATATTGAATTCTTCTTCAACTTAATTAAAGCTAGACGACATGGAAATTCTATTTTTGCTCTAGTGAATGATAGGGGAGAGCTTCTTTTTTCCTCTCATTATATTATAAATGAAGCTATACAGTATTTTGCTTCCTTATTCAGGAAGGATTCGCAAGGGGGCTCTGTTGAGGAAGCTTAGGTCCTTTCTTGTATTCCTTCTTTGGTCTCTGAGGAGATGAAGTAGCATATTAAGAATGATATTTCACTGGAGGAGCTAGAGGGGACTGTGTTTTAGATGAAGAGGGGGAAATCTCCTGGCCTTGATGGTTTCCCGATTGAGTTCTTTTAAGAATTCTGGGAGATTATCAAGCTGGACTTGTTGGCAGTTGTTCAGGAGTCTCCAAAGAATAAGTTGATGTTACAGGCGTTGAATTCTACCTTCCTTGCTCTCATCCCAAAATGTGAGGGGGCAAATAGGTTAAGTCGATTTCATCCTATCTCTCTTTGTAGTGTAATTTATAAAATTATTTCTAAATTGATTGCTGACAGGTTGAAAAAGTGGCTCAAGGTGCTGATCTCTGAGGAACAGAGTGGTTTTGTGGCTGGTCGATAGATATTGGATGTGGTTGTTATCGCAACTAAAACCATTCACTCTATGGCCAATTCCAAGGATAAGGCGATGTTCATCAAGCTGGATATGGCTAAGGCATATGATAGAGTTTGATGGTCCTTCCTTTGGAAGGTTCTGGGTGCTTTTGGTTTTGAGGATGAGTGGATTCAATGGGTTATGAGTTGTGTTACTTCGATTTATTTCTCTGTGTTAATCAATGGTGAGCACTCTAAAAAATTTGGTGCCTCTCGGGGTTTGCAGTAGGGCGACCCCCTCTCTCCTTATTTGTTTCTACTTCTTGTTGAAGGTCTGGGATGTTTGATAACAAGGAACGTGGAGTTGGGTCTCATTCAAGGGTGGTGGTGAGGAGGTGGTCTACCTCCATAGTCTCACTTGTAGTTTGTGGATGACACTACTTTAATGGGTATGGCTACTATTAGGGAAGCTTTGAACTTGCGTAGAGTGTTGGATGTTTATCTTGTTGCCTCGAGCCAATTAATTAATGAAGATAAGTCTTCCATCTTTTTCTTCAACACTTCAATTTCCATTCAAAGGCGGATTGCTCATATCTTGAGTTTTTAGATTAGGGTTCTTCCTCTGACCTATCTCAGTATCCCTATATCTATTGGTCAATTGCCCAAGGATTTTTGGAGGAATATTCTGGAAAAAATTTAGGTGAAATTTAATCATTAGACCCACCATTGGTTTTCTTTTACGGGTCATGTTTAGTTGCTCAAGTTCATGGTACAGGATCTCCCCATATACAAATGTATGATTCAGGTGGTCTCGTTGGGTTTTGTTAGGGTAATGGACTCTTTAGCAAGACAATTTTTATGGGCTGGTAGCTTGTTGTCTTCTAAATGGAGCCTTTCCAATTGGGACATTGTTTGTAGCCCAAAGCAATTTGGGGGTCTTGGGTTAAGGTAGTCATGATTGTCTGGGATGGCATTGGTAGCTAAACTGAATTGGTGGTGGTGTGTGGAACAAGATCAGATCTAGGCTAGGATTCTAACTCAGAAGTATTTCTAGGGGATTCCTCTGATCGATATTCCTCATTATGCCCTGTTGGGGAAAGACTCAGTGATTTGGAATACACTCAAGAAAGGATCTATGCTCGTCATAGAAGGGTTATTTTGGATTTGTAAAAGAGGGACATAAGCTCAATTCTAGTCTGATTCTTGGGATGGTTATCCTCCCATTGTTTCTCAATTTCCTAATTTGTTGAATCTGTGCTAGAGGTTCTGTGAGGCTAGATGGTCAAGGGTGAGTGAATTTAAGTCCTTATCTTCTCAAGGGCAGTTGGTCGTGGCGAGATGAGAGAATCCTATTGAATGGCCTGTTGTTGGTATGGAGGAGGAGTGTGTTGAGCTTCATAGTATCCTTTCTAGTAGATGTTGTAGCGCCCTCCTAGATGAGGATGTTCTTTCTTGGTCTCCTAATCCTAAGGGTGTCTATATTGTTGCTTCTAGATATCAGGCACTGCTATCTCATTAGCTAGATGGGGTTGAGGTTCCTTGGTGGAAGAAAGTGTGGAATAAGATTTCTTGGCCGAAGTGTAACTGTTTGATTTGTAACTTGGCTCACAATAGATGCTTGACATGGGATAACATTCAGAAGCGGGGTTTTTAGGGCCCATATATGTGTGTTCTTTGCGGTTGTGGTGATGAGGACTCTTCTCACTTTTTTTTTCTGCTATCCCTTTGCTTTGGTAGCTTTGGCATTTTTGGTAGGGAGTTTGGAAAAGCTCTTGTGTCCATGCTTCTTCCCTGGTGGAGATTTGGAGTATTCTGGGTAGACCTCCTTCTATGGTCTCTTTCTTGTAGGATGTGTGGTACGTTGGGCCTATCTTCTTACTATGGCAAATTTGGTTGGAGCAGAATCGAAGAATATTTCGTGGAGAAAAGCTGTTGATTCAACAAGTTTGGCACAAAGTTATGGGTATGATTCGGGAGACGGTGGAACCACAGTGTGATGTGGTGTTTCCTTTGGAGAGAGGGGATGCTGAGTTGGTGGATAGCTTGGGTATTCAAGGGTTGTCTTCGACCTCTACTTGTGTTAGGAGAGAAAGGTGGGGGAAAAAGAAAGTTCAAAGGGTAGGGGGATGGCTGCTCCCTCTGGCTGGCACTTTGAAGTGCAACACATATGGTTCTTCAAGGGGAAACCCTGGGCCTGTTGGAATTGGTGGGGTTGGTAGGGTTTTTCAGATTCGGTGGTTTTCTTCTTGTTTATTCATGAAGGACTATAGACTATCAACATTATGGAAGGTTTGGTGATCCTTTAGGCTTTTGAGTGGGCTTATGCTTTGGGGTGGCACAAGGTTATCTGTGAGTTGGATTCATAGGTTTTGATTAACTTGTTGAATGAACATAAGGTGTCTGATGTTAGTTGGAAGCTGGTTGTGATGGTGCAACATATTCTATAGATAAGTTCTTTGATGGAGACATTGTCTTTTGTCCATATCCCGAGGGAGTGGAATAGGGCAGTTGATTGTTTGGCCAAGTGGGCTTCTGAGCATGTAGATGGTTGGAAGATTGATGAGTGGGAGTAGGTATCCCATGAGCTCCGTTAGGACTTGGAGAGGATTATTGTCGAGGATGGGAATGGTTTTGGTGAAGGATGATGTTGTTGTTTCAAGTTTTGTTTTGCTATATCTTATGGGTTCCTAGGGCCTTGGCCCTTTGATTTTATGTAATACTCCTTTCTGATTTTCAATAAAATTTTTACCCCTTTTATTAATAAAAAAATTGATTAAATTTAATGGTTATTTATGACCACCAAACAATTTTTAAAGTTAAGTGTTTGTGAGGATAACCTTTCTATAAACAAAGTTATATTAGTTCATATATAGCATGCACATAGATAATAAATTATGTGTTAATTCTAATGATAGATCATGAAATTTAGGATTGAAAACATTAATAGATATTTCTATGATCAAATTTAAAAACTATAATTAGGTGTAAATCTAATATTAAGATCCTCGGTTATATTCCTAAACTCCAAGATCAAGGAAAATGGGGAAGAAAAATTGTAAGTAATTTCTGGTTAAACAATGAAAAACATGAATATTAATTTTAGATCCTTGAAGAAACTAGTAATTAGAGAATTTTTTTTGTAGCACTTGTTTGGAAACCCATTTCATAGTGCAAGAAATTTAACTAGATGAATAAAAAACATAAATATTTATGCATTACATAGATTTTGGAGAATTGGTTAATAGCTTAGTGACAAATACAAGTTCTCCTACATTATAATATATATACATATATGAAACATAAAAATTTGGTGAGGCCCTAAGTTTAATACTCATAACCTAGGGTACATTCCATCATTTCTAGGATCTCATTAAGATGCAAATCAACAAGGTGCATAGATTGAATTTCAACCTCAAAGGTGAGTCAATCAAACTTGGATCTGCATATTTTTGAGGATAGGAATTATTTGGGAAGACTTGAAATAATTAACGTAATTAGACTATCTGACCTAATATGCAAAATGTAATTTCTTGAAGATAAACAAATGGAAACAAAACTTTGCAAGTGGATCTAAAAAGTGCAAACTAATGTCTACTTATCACCAAAATTTGGATTTGAGTGTTGTAGCAGAATTGGGTCACCCCTAGGCGACTGGGTCTTTGTTAGGGTGTCTTAATTTTTGAGGTGAATAGATCGTCAGTAAATTCTGTAGTTGAGTTTCCATGTCTTGACAACTTTGATGACAATAAATACAACAATAAAAAATGTATCTTCAAACTCTTCAATTCTCTTCAAACTTGTAACCTGCACATTCACAAAGAGGGAAAATGCTGTGCCATATAGAGGCTTGCCTCAGTTAAACCTCATGTAAGTGTTTCCACTTTCACAATGGAAATGTCAATGATAAACTGATAATGGAAAGGAAGGAAATGATGAATGAACACAATGTTGCAACTCACCACCCTTCAATGACTTCCTTAAAGATTGAAGACATACACATCACTTCAAGGATTTGGATCTTACTTGATATAATGCTTGATTGCTTTGGAGATCTACAACAATGTTAGCCTTCACAAAACATGAACATGAATACACATAGAATTTGACATGATGTTGGATCTTGAATTACTATAATAAACTTTGATAATGTTGCTCTTGACTTGCTCAATAATGCTCTTGACAATAGTATTTTCTCTTGAATGTGTGTTAGATTTCAAATGATAAAAAGACTATATATTTATAAGTGTTTATCTAATTTCTTGAAAATTAAATTGTAAAAGTTGACACTTGTATTTGAATTTTGGATATTAAAATATTTCCAAAAACATATCTAAATTTGGGTCTTGGCTAAGAAGGGGGATCCAATCGCCCATGGGTGACTGGGTCTTGGCCCAAAATTCTAAGACACTTAAAGTCTTGGGGAAAATTTAATGATTGGATGCATTTGTTTAATACTTGTTCTCCTTCCAAAAATAGTAAAAATTAGGCGTTGGAATGCATAATTTGGAAAATTAGAAGCTTAATTAAGTCCAATAAATTATGGGGCCAAAAAATAGTGTGAAATTGTAAGTGTATATAATTTTCTACATTACATTTAGCCTCCACTTTAGTGAGAGTATGAACTTACTCTCAAACTCACACTAAAGTAGAAAAAAATATGTCAAGAGGGGTTCAATTGTCCAAATGTTAGAGAGATAGGATGACTAAAGATCGAGGGAGGTGATCAAGCCCCCAGGATCCAAGATCCCATGGAAAATAAACATAAGCACAAAGGAATGCACATGTATGATATGTAACAAGACAAGATACACAAACATGCAATGTCAAAGCAAATACAAAGAAAAAAGAAAGAAAAAATGGTATGGGCTAACAAGCTGTATTATGCTAGCAACCATACAAATAGGAAGACACACAGGTTAGTGAGGACCATTTTTTACTAGGTGAGCTCCCAAAATAGGTAGGAAAATGAGAAACACACACTAGGTCTACAAGGTATGCCCATAACTATACCAAGAGTTATACTCCCTGATAACCTTGATAAGTGCTACAAAATGATCAAAATAATATGCCAATGCTTACACTAGGTTAAACCCTTGTGAACAAAGTGAAGCCAAAAATGTCAAATGTTAAATGTCAACACACCACTAAGTTTAGCCTCTTTGAAAAAAGTGAAGCAAAAGTAATGCCAATGTATGCCCCCACTTTAAAGAAATTGTTGAACACCATGTTGTAAGAAATTAATTTAAAGTAGAAAAAGAAATGATAAATGCCAAGGAACAAAAGATCACAAGAGCTTATTTGGAAAGCCCTATGGCCAATGATATGTTTCCAAATAAACTACATCATGATAAGGGGTTGCCCCCATAATACAATGCCACAAAAAAAGGTGTACAATGAGGGATCCACAGATTTGGGGTTAGTATACATCCTTGCTATAGTGATATAATAGAGCTCGGTGATGAGGGAAAAATATGTCATTATTTTACCTTTTGTATGTCTTTAACCTTTGTCAGTTTTCCTAGTTTTCACTTTTGTTCTTGTCACTTTTCGTTAATGAACTAAAGATATTTTATAAAATGCAAGGAAATATAAAAACTCATGAGTATATCAAATCCTTTGGTCCTTTATTAATTATCTTTATGCTTTTGACAACAGGGAATGCTTAAGTAGATGACACATAGGAAAGAAGGCAGTGATGGAGTAAAGTTAAGGCCTCTTGGGAGTCATTTGTAACTATCGTCATATTAGTGCCGAGTTGAACTAGTCTATTTTGGGTTGTTGTGTCATTTTGAGATGTTGGCAAAAGCCTATAGACTATTTTTGTTTATCTTTTGAGGTTGTTGGTCATAGGCCAAAACAACCAAAAATCTTGTATGTTTTTATTTCGCAGACTGTTATAAGTTTAAATGGCTTACAATATATATAAATATGTAGGCTAAGACTCAGCGGGGATAGATAATAATAATATATTGATATCGTTCTTTGATATACACCTCTGTACGTAAATTGAAACACTGTGATGCCAATTGAATGAATGCTTGATTAGCATGGAATAACTCGTAGCTTCATCACCTGTTAGTCGGCGGAGGTAGGGCCCACTTCATTGATTACATGGTGATTACTGTAGTAGGAATCTATTGTGTGGTAATGTATATTTTGGTTTTGTAATCATTTCAATCTATTCCATATAAATTACTGTGTTCACTGTTAAGTGTTAAGTTTGATATTTACAAGTGTGCTTAATCTTTATTAATGTACCTAACACTTGTCAGTTTGCTTAATACCGATCAACACATTTAATGTTTACTAGTATGAAGGGTGACTGAAGTAAGATTGCCATTAATTACTGTTAGATTATGGGATAGTGTTGCAGTTCACAAAGCGTTAATCAGTGTGATTGATAGAAGTACAAAAACCTATCTTAATTATACTTTCATTCAGTTGCTTAATCTTAGTTTTGTTCAATTCATTTCAATAAAGATTGTTAGTTTTTCTCAATTCATTTCAATAGAGATTGTTAATTTTGCTATGTTGTGTGTTAGTAATCTGTTTTTTGTTGTTCGGGTTCTAGTCACACAGGTGACAGGAGGTCTGAGAACCAGATTTATGAACAAATGCAATTTGCATGTAGTTGAATCCATCCCCACTTGGATTTCTAGGTTTATCCCTTAGGAAAACAACCCCAATATCTTTCACAAGCCTATGCTCTTGGATTGACATTGAGGAGTAAACTAAGGAACTTACAAAATTCTCAAAGATTGATCTCAACCCATTCAAGATAGAGTTACAAGGATAGTTATACTCAAAATATCAGCCATAGTTTAATCTAATCATTTTGGCACCGTTTCTAGGGAAAGATATTAAAGGCCTGAAATCATAGCAAGCTAAATTTGGACCAATATGTCAAGAGGAAAGCCTATACAATTATCGACCTTGTTAAGGTTAATACTCCTGATTTGTGTTGCTGCAAGTGATTTAGGTGCATGAATCGTAGTAGGGATAGTAGAGGAAGATTTATTAGAAAAGAAAAGGGAAGTAGTTCACAACGTGAGAAATTTAAAAACAAATCAAAAAAATCCGATGAGGGAACACAACCCGAAGAATTGCAAAATAGGCCAAAGGCATCCATTGAAGGAAGTAGTTCAACTCAAGAGAAATTGAAAACTAGATTGCAGTCATTAGAGCTACCCAAACCTGATATTGAGAAGTGTCTTATAGAGTTTACTATTGTTGAGACCCTTATAGGTACCCGTCCAAGTTCTTCTGAAATATTACAAAGAAAGGTTGAAAAGTTTTTTGAGAATCTTACGGGTTGAAAGTAGGTCCATTCTCAGAAACCCAAGAGCCATTTAGAACCTAATTTACCCCTTGGGAAGTAGACATCATGGATCCCAACAACAACAACAACATAAAAAAAAACAATCATAATAGGGCATTGGCCAACAACAATTTGGTTACCTTTGAGTTTCCAATCACACATCTTGAAGAAGATGCCCCTATGAAGAACATTCCTCATCCCACTTTGCTCATTTTTCATGGTCCTTTGATTGAGGATCCTGACATGTTTTTGTTTGAATTTGTTGTGTTGTGCCACAACTATGATTATCAAAGTGACACATAGAAGCTCAAACTGTTCCCAACCACATTGAAGGATACAACACTGCGTTGGTTCATGAACCTCAGAAATATTAGGAAATGGGAAGGCATGAAGGAGTTATTCCTGACCAAGTACCATGAGTATTGCAAAACAAAGGAGATTTGGGATGAAATATTTTGCATGACACAAAAGGAAGACGAGTCCATGGAGGACTACCTTGAATGCTTCATATTCAGTATTCAACGATCTTGCCAACAGGGGCTAAATGAGGATGTTATTAAAATGTTGTTTCTTAGAGGCATAAGAGATGATACTATGGAAGCATTAAATTTAATAGGTAAAGGAAACATTTCTAAAATGACTTTGATGATATTTGTGATATTTGCAGGAATTATTCAAGGTCTCAGCATTTGGGAAGGAACTCTCCAAGTAAGCCTTATGCTCCAGGTAATGCAACAAGTATAACGAAGCATGAAATAGGTAATTTACTTGAGGATCTTAAAATTGATTTGTTAAATCATATGGGTAAACAAGTAGACACTCTTTATACCTATAGGAAGCAAGAGGAAGCCGAAAAGGCCTTGGCTGTGTTTTTTCCGACTTGTCACAAGAAACATGGTAGTAAGGATTGCCCTTACAATAGGACAAACATTTCATCCTTAGAAGAAGTCAGTAGGAGTTATACATTAAGGCCTCTTCCTATAGGTGTGCCTGATATGGAATATTCTGAGGAACCTATCTAATACATGGCCCCTAGGTGACCTTTTCCACCTCGAGTAATGCACCCTAGCATGATGAATGATTATCTTGCTTCGGGACCTAGCCAACCTAATTATTTTTCTAATCAACCTAGATGGTATGGGGGTTGGAAACAACCCTCACCATACCCTCAATGGATGCCACAATATCAATATGCTTCACAACCATGGCAACAGGCATGGAGGCCACAATCACCACAACCTTCACAATACCCATCACAACCATAATTTACACCTCCTCCCATGATCAACCCATACCAACAGTCAAAAAAATTCCTTTCGACTATACCATCATCATCTACTCAGCTAGCCACTCCGAAAAAGCCACCAAAGCCTACACCAATGCCAACCCAACCAAACCCAAATCCCAACAATAAGGCAACACAACTAGTGTATAATTATGAGGCAACAGGTTACTCCACTTATCCTGTAAACATAGTAGAATTAGATGGAGTTCAATTAAGATCAGGAAAGGCTCTTCAAGGGCCCACCATCATGGAGATCAATGAAGAATCTAAAGCAGATCCAGTCAAAGAACCTCCCTTTCTTGAATGATTTCAATCTAAACCAATACAAAGGGAAGTCTCTCAACCTGAGTTTTATTTTGTTAATGAGTTACACAATGTTAACATCAAGATTCCTTTGTTGCAGGCTATCAAGGACATTCCCGGCTATACAAAAATAGTTCAGGACCTATGTACTTGGAAGAAAAAGAAGAAGCAAGACCCGAAGAACATCCAAGTTATTGGAAAGTTGGCAGACCTTATGCTTAGGAACATAACCGTTATGAAGTACTCAGATCTAGAGATTCCTGTCATTAAGGTATCTATTGGTAAAGTAAGTATTCCTAACACCCTTGTTGATTTGGGTGTTGCAATTAATGTTATGAAAAATGAAACAAAGGAAAGATTGTCACTAGAGGGATTTAGACCTACTCCCATAGTTCTTCAAACGGTAGACCGATATTTGGTCAAACTAGAGGGTATGATTGAAGATGTAATCCTTTCTATTGATTCGTGGGAATACCCAACTGAATTTGTGATTTTGCAGTTGAAGATTAAGCTGGGGGGTACCCCTTGATTTTGGGACGACCTTGGTTGGTGGCTGCAGATGCGTTCATCAATTATCGGTCAGGAAACATGGTCATTTCTAATGGCTAGCACAAGAAATAATTGAATTTATACCCGCTAGCAAAACCCTTGTTGGAGACAGAGGATCCAATATAGGTTGATAGTGACTTGGATGAGTCATTGCCAATTTTGACAATTGATCAAGCATTAGATATTGAAGAACTCATTGAAGATAGTATTCTTGTTAATTTCCTTCAGAATAGGTATACATTTAATGAAATTTTTGAAAGCATGGTTCTCCATTCAGGTATAAATACTCAATGTCCTTTTGGAGACTTTCCAATGGTAGGTAGCTCACGATCTATTCAACATTTTGTCACATTGTATCAATTGCTACCTCATAATTGTTTGTATGGTTCATTTTTATCCCCTAGAAATTCTAGTGATATGGCATCCACCTCCCAAGTACTAGCCATTAACTCACCTACACAATTAGAAGCTATGGAAATTTTGCCTAATCACACACTTAATATTAATCCACAATTAACCACTAAACAAATCCAAGAACTTATTGTCATGCTTAGAGCTAATAAAGATGCATTTACTTGGGAATACCAAGATATGTGTGGCATTCATCCTGACACCTGTACCCACCATATTTACATTGAAGAAGGTAGTAGTCTAGTCAGGAAACCACAACGATGACTTAATCCCATCTTGCATGAAATAGTTAAAGAGGAGTTACAAAAATTGTTAAATATTGGGTTTATATATCCTGTGGTGTATGAATAATGTGAATAAGCAAGTAAAGCCTATACAACACACCAATGAAACATTATATCAAGGAATTCAAATAACAATCAAATTGAAACAAACAATTCCGCAATGGCTTCTCATTGTCCTCTATCTCCAAGGATTCTTTAAGTCATTTTGCTCTTAGATTGTTTGTGCACATGACTTTCTAAATGACAACCTAATGAATGAGATATGTTGGAAATGCAAGAGATGTTTCCTACATTACATGATTGATAAACTAGCTGTAGATGATATGCAAAGATAATAATGCTGCTATGCTGTTGCTAATGGAAATGATATGATTAAATTATTGTAATTAAGATGCTGCTAATGAAAATGCCATGATTAAACTACTTGATGCTAAAATGCTAATACTAGAATGCTCACTAAAATGACAATGCTGATGAAAATGCTGCAGAGTATAATTGCTACAAATGCTCAGCTCTCTCTCCCTTTTGCTGTAAATGAGGGCCTATTTATAAATTTTCCAAGGCCTGAGCCTAGGTGGCAAAAATCAACAGTCTAGATTCGATCTGGAGAATGGACGGTTGAAGATGAAGAGGTTAGAGAGAAAAGGGGAGTGTGTTCCCTTCATAAGAAAAAATTGCCAAGTGTGAAGAGGAATAAAATGAAGATGAAGGCCAAGTGTCCCAAATTAGTTAGAATTTGGTGATGATAAATGCAAAATTAAATATTAGAAATATTTAATTTCTTGAGACACATGATGAGGTGGAAAGTGGGAAGTTAGTCGAAATGTGCTTAAATTCGAAATTAAAATTAAAATTTAAAGAAAGGAGGTTAATTAAATAAAACAAACTAATTAAATTTGTTCGTTTAACTAAGATTTGAAGAAAATGATTAAAGATAGAAAGAATTAGAGAAAATAAACTATATAAATAAAATTTTCAATTTATTTATAAGTAGAAGAATTAAAGATTATTAATTAAATAACTTGTATTTAATTAATCCTCCAAACCAAATTTGAGAGTATACATATCCTATTTCAGATAGTCAGTGGGTCTCTCCTCTAGTTGTGGTTCCCAAGAAAAATGGTAAGTGGAGAATTTGTGTTGATTATAGAGCACTAAATAAATCTACTAAAAAGGATCACTTTCCATTACCATTTATTGATCAAGTGTTGGACACTCTTGCAGGTAAGAAGTTTTTCTCTTTTCTGGATGGGTTCAACAACTACAACCAGATTTGAATAATGCCTGAGGATTAGGACAAGACTACTTTCACTTGTCCCTGGGGCACTTTTGCCTATAACGTTTTTCCGTTTGGTTTATGTAGTGCCCTTGCCACTTTTCAAAGGGTTGTAAATGATTGTGTTGAGGTGTATATGGAAGATTTTACCGTCCACAGTAATACTTATGAAGAGGCTAAAACAAATTTAGAAAAGGTTCTTAGGCATTGTATAGACACTAATTTATCATTAAGTCATGAAAAGTGCCATATGCTTATGACAAAGGGGATGATACTTGGTCATTATATTTCTACTAAGGGTATTCAAGTCGATCCCAAAAAGATACAGGTTATTCAGGACTTGCCTACACCCACTAGCCAAAAGGATGTGTGTAGTTTTCTAGGCCATGCAGGGTACTATAGGAGGTTTATCCAAAATTTTAGTAAGATTGCCTCCCCCTTGTTTGCTTTGCTAGTGAAAGATGGAATTTTCTCCTAGACACTAGAATGTCAAGAGGCTTTTGAAACCATCAAGAATAAGCTTGTCACCACAGTAGTACTTAGAGGTTTGAATTGGGAGCTACCTTTTCATATCCACACTGATGCCTTAGATTGTTCCATGGGGGTTGTCCTTGGACAAAAATAAGATAATCTTTTCTACTCCATTTATTACATCAGTAAGAATTTCACCAGGGCTGAGGTAAATTATATAGTAACTGAAAAGGAGTTCTTAGTTGTTGTTTATGCAATTATAAGTTTCATCATTTTATCACTAGATATAAAATGTTTGTTCATACTGATCATTCTACAATTCAATTTCTAATGAATAAACCTATTGTAACTGGTAGAGTTATTAGATGGTTACTATTGCTTCAAGAATTTGATATTACTATACTTGATAAGCTTGGTCGTGAGAATGTGGTTGCAAATTTTCTGTCCAAGCTACAACAACAAGATGAAGAACCAGTTCTAGTTGATGATGCCTTTCCAGATGAACATATCTTTGCCATATCAACAAAGAGTCTGTGGTACGTTGACATGGAAAACTACTTGGTCACTTGTAAGTTCCCACCTCATTTCTCTCTGAGGGAATGCTGAAAGTTGGTCGGACTTAGTAGTGATTATACGTGGATCAATGAATTGCTCTTCCGTTGTGGCCTCAATAATATCATGCGTCAATGTGTGCTCGAGGATGATGTCTTCGACATACTTTACACATGCCACATAGAACCCTGTGGAGGACATTTTGTCACTTAGAGGATTGCTTAGAAGATCTTGACTACAGGATAATATTGGCCCATACTCCACAAGGATTATAAATGCTATGTTCAACACTGTGACAAATGTCAATGTATGGGCCGCCCCACATGCTCAGATGAAATGCCTCTGCATCCTCAATTGTCCATTGAGCCTTCTGAAAAGTGGGGGCTTGATTTTGTTGGACCTATCAACCTGCCATCTCATAACAAGGAATATATCCTTGTGTGTACAAATTATTTAACAAAGTGGGCTGAAGTTGTTGCTTTAAAGCATGCGAGGGACACCAAGGTAGCTGAATTCCTCTATTATGATATTTTTACCCGATTCAGTGTTCTGCATGAGATAGTTATAGATCAAGGTCCATAGTTTACATCTGACCTCATTTCTACTTTGGTTTGAGAATATGAGATTCGACATCGCAAGTCTTCACCTTACCATCCCCAGGCTAATGGTCAGGTCAAAGTCACCAACCAAGAACTGAAGAACATTCTTACCAAGATAGTTGCTCTCAACAAGAAGGACTGGGCTACACGACTTCTTGAAGCCGTGTGGGCCTATTGTACTACATGGAAAACCACCACTGGTTTGACATCTTACGAGCTTGTCTATGATAAGAGGATTGTTCTCCCTATCGAGTTCGAGGTAAAAACCCTTCGCACCATACTCCAGTTGGGTATGAGGGTAAAAGCACAACCTATGTCACACTTTCGGCCAAAATAATAATTCCAAGCGAATTATTTTTGACCGGTACATTTTTGGTTGAGTGGGTTTCGACCAAACCCACGGGGCAGTGACATAGCGTTGACATGGCAGTACCTTTCTAGCTGGAATGGTTTCGGCCGAAAGCCACTCAGCCAAAAATGTATTGGCCGTAACACGGATAATAAAATTAAAAAAAAGACCAGAGCCTGACCATTTTGCATGCTCCCACGAAACGTTTTGTGGCAAGAGCTTGTTGGCCGAAGTGAAGATCACCCAGCCGATAAATACCCAAGTTTCGTTTCGTTTTACCTTATGCTACGTGTGTTTTGTGAGCTTTGTCGGTGGGTAAAGGTGTAGTTTTTGAGTTAGGGTTTGTGTGATTGGTTAATTAATCACATTATTTGTTGTTTTATTGGCTGAATAGTATAGCAAATTACGAGTGTTTGGGATTTAGATGAAAGAAATGCATATTTGTTTGTGATTTGTATTGAGGAACAACAAATGGAAAATTTTGTTGTTTATTTTGTTTCTTGGTGGAGTAGGTGAATGTATTTGATTAAAACCCTTGTTACACCATGAAGTCACAAATAAAATTTTGGCTTTAACAGTTTAAATGATTTAACTTGTGTAAAAAAATTGCTATGGTGAACTAGAAATATGGGGTTTCAGTTTCTAGTTTATAAAAATGGAAATTTGGGGTTTAAATTTGGGGATTTAAATATTGGGGTTTCAATTTTTGGGTTTTATTTTAATGGAAATAAGCCTCATCCAGAAAAAGTTTCTCAAAATCATCTTGGTAAACAGAAGAACTTAGCTCTGTAAACATCTTGATAACATTGCGCATTAAACCTCAACTTTCCCTATTTGTTCACAACATACGAGCTCAAGAAGAGTACCCTGCAACCTATCCTTTATTTTTGTAGCATGGATGATATAATACCTCCACAAATTTAGTCCTAGTTCATATATTGGGGTTTTGCGAGAATTGGTTACATATGTTCTGTCCATGTACATTAAAATATCCTGAATCATCTACAATGCTTTGTTATGGTACACCCATTTTCTGTTTAAGTCTTCCAAAAACAAACTCCCTTGTGCTCCATCAACTACTTTGGCTATATCCTTTAGATGAACTGTCATTGTAGTCACAAGGCCAGAATACAACTTTTCCCCATATTTATGAAGCACCATATTGTAAGCATTCCTGCATGCAGAAGTACCCTACTAAAATTGATGAATTTTTTCAAAGACTATCACTTCCCCATATCAAAATATGGAGAAGCCCACTAGTAATAATGAACAAATTCTTAAACATATATAGTAGAGGGACTAAATTAAGCAAGTATATAAATGTTGTAACAAGGTTGTTATTTCATACTTGAGTTTGACACCAAATTTGTTAAATAAATCGACCTGTTTAAACCAATATAATTGGCAATTCCACACGACATCTGAAATAAGTACCCCACAGAGAGGAATGAGGGAGATAGATAGATGCATAAACAACCAGGCTTGATCAATGGATGAACTGATCAATTTGGAAGAGAAAATTGAGAGCAACTCCAAACAAGGAAAAAATAAATTTAAACAAAATACACTACTAGATGAAAGAAAATATCATTGCCAACAAAATATACATAACTCTTTGCAAATGATTCCAAGTAATAGACAAAGCTATGGTTGCAATAGAAACACATTTTAATTGACACAAACTATCAAGAAGTATGGTTTGGATTCTGTCAACTGAGAACTCCTTTGTTAGTAATTCAAATTAAGGGGACCGATATGGTTGCAGAAACCAATTCCAATAACCACAAACTATATAATAGGTACATCTAAGATACCATAAACAACAAATTTCATGGAGTCTTGGGGTATTTGATTAGTAAACAAACCTAGGTAATGTTTTGTTTCTGGCCTAGAAACTTATTTATGAGATCATATTCATATGTACTTAAAGTCACTTGAATAGTAATTTGTCATAACCTCTTTACCATTATACATTATTAAATTTTCTTTAAATACATTGTTATTATAGATAAATTGATAATAGATAGAAATGGTTTCAAATTAAAAATTTGGTATGATAAAATTTCCTGACCAAATTCAATATAAAAGCAAGCTACCTAAAAATTATCAACTGATTACACTGTTCCCAACTTGATAAATAAAATTCAACTCAAACAAAAATGTCCTTGTAGCCCTATTTGCACAGAAACAAGAACAATTTCTACTAATCCTCCTGGCTTTGTATCTTGGCTAGCATGTTGGTTACCATGATGTTGAGTTGTCCAGCTTGCCCTACAATAGCCTTTCTCTTCAGTGTTGAAACATTATGCGCAATTTCAGCACGGTAAGTCCTGTTGTGCATCATAAAAAGGTCCAACTCTCTAGCATTGTGTACAACAAATTTTTTAAATCTAGAAGGCAAGTTTTCTTGTTTGATCCATAACCAATGTTGGGCATGAGCTCCTTTAAAATTTTTGGCTTTTGCAACTATTCCACATTACTGAAACAAAAAATTGATACCCACAAGAAGCTTTCTACCCACAACACAATTGAAAACAAGCTGGGAATGAAATTGTATTGCATGTGGGAGTGGAATGGACTTGTTTGTTTTTTCTATAGATTATATAGATGCAATATTAATCAAATGTGAAGGATGCACATGATATACTTTCACCTTACATGTATGTATGTGTTTACATACATGTACATATATATGTATATATGTATGTATGTATGTATGTGTACACATATATATGTAAATGCATATGTATGTATGTGTATGTACATATGTGTATGTGTGTACATGTATGTATGTACATAATGCACGTACATGTGTGTATGTGTACATATATGTACATGTGTGTACATGTGTATGTATGTATATATTATATACATGTGTATGTGTGTATGCATGTATGTATGTACTATATATGTGTGTATGTGTGTATGCATGTATGTATGCATATATACATGTGTATGTGTGTATGTATAATGCATTTATGTGTATGTGTGTATGTATGTATGTACATATATGTACATGTACATGTACATGTGTACATGTATGTACATGTACATACACACATACACATATATGCATACATACACATATATACATGTATATACATACAAACATACACATATATATGTACATACATGTACGCATGCACACCTACATGTATGTCCATACATACATCAACATACATGTATATACACATACACATGTACACATGCACATGCACACATATAAATATATATATGTACACATGTATTGAAAGTCTCTTTGGAGTTGTCAAATTTCTTACGTTATCCAAGTTGTTACAAAAGATGACCTATTGAACATAGAGAGATATAAAGTTTGAACTATCTCATTAGATATATTTAAAGTTAAAAATGTTTTAGTTTTGAAACTTGATTTTTTTTTAATTTAAATATATATTTGTTTTAGTTTTGAAATTTTCAATTTAAATTTGTTTAACATCATGTCTATTTTGTTTTAATGATATGCAGATCTCTAGATTTACATATATATATATATATTTGTGTATATATATATATTTAGAGTTTGTATATATATATATATGTTTTAGGAGAGAGTTTATATATATATATATTTGTATATGAAGAGAATATATATATATATATATTAAAGAGAGAAAGAGAGGAGAGAAAGAGAGAGAGAGAGGAAGAGAGAGAGAGAGAGAGAGAATACATTTACACATATACATAACAAACACACACAACAAAGATATTAAATAATGAGGAGTATATATATGAGAAGAAGAGAAAGAGAGAGGAGAGATATATATACATGTATATATATATATTTGCATATATATATATATATATATATATATATATATATACAAATATATATATATAATAAATATATATATATATATGGTATATATATATATATATATATTTGTATATGTGAGTATATATATATATATATATTTGTATATATATATATATATTATGGCTGATGAGGGATCTCATCATTCCCCTCATTCTGAGCAAGATGCTCAAGCTAGAACAAATTTATATCAGGATAGTATTGCTAGATTAGACAATGCTCTAAAATGTTTAGAGCAAACAATTCACAACTCCCCCAATTTGGCTAATCGAGATAGATTAGTCACTATTAGAGAGGAGATTTATCGAATGATTAAGACAATTCAATCATAGAATCCTTATGATGATATCAACATTGAGCAGTTTTATTTGTCTCTTGTCAAGAGTGTTACTGGCACAATGAAATGGAGAGAAGTTTCCAAATTAGTTTCAAGCGAAAATGTGTTAACCATGTTCCCTCATTATAGAGGACAAAATAGAATTAGAGGATATGTGGTTACGAGGTGTGTAGATCCTCTTGTTGCACCATTCATATACCCTAGATGCTTGTATATATATATATATTATGGCTGATGAGGGATCTCATCATTGCCCTCATTCTGAGCAAGATGCTCAAGCTAGAACAAATTTATATCAGGATAGTATTGCTAGATTAGACAATGCTCTAAAATGTTTAGAGCAAACAATTCACAACTCCCCCAATTTGGCTAATCGAGATAGATTAGTCACTATTAGAGAGGAGATTTATCGAATGATTAAGACAATTCAATCATAGAATCCTTATGATGATATCAACATTGAGCAGTTTTATTTGTCTCTTGTCAAGAGTGTTACTGGCACAATGAAATGGAGAGAAGTTTCCAAATTAGTTTCAAGCGAAAATGTGTTAACCATGTTCCCTCATTATAGAGGACAAAATAGAATTAGAGGATATGTGGTTACGAGGTGTGTAGATCCTCTTGTTGCACCATTCATATACCCTAGATGGTTGGTAGCGTATCATAGATGGCCTCATAATGATGAGCTGCCATAGTATTTTGTCAAACAGTTATATGCAAAATTTCATTTACAGATAGATGTGGACTACACATCTTATCCTGAGCATGTTGGCCAAGGTAAAGGCCATTTTTCTGAAAAACCATAGTTTAGATGTTCAGATTTGCCACCGCCTGTGAACAAGAGGGCATTAGTTGGCCCAAACCTTTTGGTTTTACCAAAACATTTGGAATTGGCAGCAATAGGGGAGACAACAATATGTTCCACTTGAGGGAATTTTTTTTATAACATTGCCTCTATTATGACACAGATCAATCAGATTTCATCTAATCGAGTTGGTAGACACTTATTACGCCTATGGATCAACCTTCCTCCCACTGAGGCTACATTTGCATCGTATGATCCATTTATTCATGCCAATCTACCTACTCCTTCAGATTTTGAGCAAATGACCCACACAACTCTGCATAATATGTGTAGAGCCTCAGTTTTGGATTTACTAGCAACAGATCAGGTTATCAGTGAGGACCATGGGATCACTCTTGACCAGGTACAAGACTTTATTAGACAGCGATATCCCGGTACACATACAAGACACAGGGTGGTAAATGCAGAGGATATTCCACAACAACCTACAGGATCCCATGCGCATCATGTTTCTATTGATCCTTTAGCTTTTCCAGGTCGTCAGGATGTTACAAATCATGTTGAGGTTACTGCAACACCTGATCTTGTCCATGGCACATATAGACAACTTCTTTTTGGAACTGATACTGTACATGCTACAAATCCCCCTCCAGTGTCTTTACATTCTCATGATCTTAGTGACATTGGTAGAGCTATCGATCAGGCATGACAGGCACTTGAATAATTTATATATATATAGTTGTGTTCTAAAAAATTATGTATGTATATGTATGTATGTAATGCATTTTAAAGTCTAGTTGTTTAATTCTTGATTGAAATTGTGTACTTGAAAATTTTAAGCAGTATGGTGATTTGTCAGACTTTGGAAATTTGATGCATGATGGCGATCCCACGTAGTATGGAGCTGAGGTACATTTAAATTTAATAAAAAATTTAATTACTTGATGTAATTTTGAACACATTGAACATGTACATTGTAATTTTAGATAATTTTACATATATGTACACATATATATACATTTATTAAAAATTAAATTTAAACATGTGTGTACTTGAACACATGCAGGGGTTGGGACGAGGCTTAGGACATGGATCGAGAGATCTTGGATTGGGACATGGATCCACACATCTTGGATCAGGAGAGGGATCGGTCCATGGATCGAGGGAGATATCAGGCCATGGATCGAGGGAGAGATCAAGCCATGGATCAGGCAAGAGGTCGAGGGAGGGATCGGGCCAAAGATTTGATGATTCTATTCATACCAGACATCCCTCTCTTTGAGATGTTTTACAATATTACATGTTTGAGATCAAATTATTATGTTGGAGACACTTTTTATGATTTATGTATCACATTTACATACACTTATGTTTTATGGTATATGCTTGTTATGATTTACATCACATTCATACATTTATGTTTTATGGTTTGAATAGGTTTGTTATATACGTGCATTATTATGGTATGAACACTTGTTACATCTATAAATACATCATGCATTATTAATATGGTTGTATTTATTTAGCAAGTTTGTACCTTTATTTAAATTTATTATGGTTTGTTCACACTTGTTGTACATCTATTTACATTGTGAAATCAAAATGTTGGACTATCTAATGGTTTATTATTTGTAAATTTAAAAAGATGGACATGTACAATTAATTTAAATAAATAGAAATGAATTTGTCTAAATAAATAGGTCAAGAAATAGAAAAAATTGAATGCAAATATGCTTGAGATTAATGCTATATTTAAGTGGAACATAAAAATGCAATTGGAAATAGATGATAACTTGAATTATTAGCTCTAAATGTTCATTTTTAAAGTCACTCCAGGTTAAATACATAAATTGTGCATATATCATGCTATACATGAACTTAAGAATTCCATATAATCTAATACGCATGCTCATTTGAATGTGCATGCAAAGAATTCTTGAACTAGATGATGAGCTATACTTGTGTCCAATTGAATGTAAATGAAATCAAATATATTCAAGTGAACTTAAGAATTCCATATAATCTAATACACATGAATTTGATTGTGCATGCAAAGAAAGTGATCTAGATGACATGAGCTATAAGTGGAGTTGAATGTAAATGAAATAAAATTTCTATTCTTGAACTTAAGAATTCCATGGAACATTTATGCAATTGGAAATTGATATTTAAATCTCAAGTTATGTACATAATATAAGTATCTAGATCTTCCTGGATGATAGTTCTATATATTAAAAAATGATCAATCCATATATAATTACCAAAGATGGAAAATTACATACATGGTCTCAAGCTATACATGGTAAACAAAGTTATTGATGCCAAAATGTAGCTATCTCAAGCACCCCAAACACCATCACTATGATTCACTACAATGAATATCCCAATGCACCTTGAGGTGAACAAGAAAGATCAATCCAAGAGAACTTGGATACAATCTAATATTCACAAAATGATATGTATACCAACTTGGTAATAGAAAATCATGGTTGCACTACTCTAAATGAAAGAAAAGTTCAATTTTATGAAATGCCTATAGATCTTGGATAATATACCCGATGATTAGGACAAGGTGGGTGATTAGAAGAATAAATGATGAGGATGAATATGGAGAATGTGATTAGGATTGGGATAAATTTTCAAGACCTAAAAATTATTTGATTTGATTAATGTTGATTCTCAGATACTTACCTGATAGGCTAATGTTCCTAAGCAAGAGTTGATTGGATTTGATAACTACACTTAAGATAGGCTAATGTTCTTAAGCAAGTTTGGATTAAAGATGAAATCAAATTAAGGTCTTAATTTTTTATTAGGAGATTGAATTTGAAATGGATGATAGTGGATTAAGGATAAGGTCCCTAGATGAAAGCTTTGGGTGATGACGAAAGGACAATATGATGTATGGACTAGATTGAGACCTTAAGCAAATTTTGATGTTCAAGTGATGATTTTTTTATTAAGGATGGAGATTGGATGTATGGTTGAGATGGATATATATGGATAATAAATTATTATATTTTGGATGAGGATAGATGAATTAGATTCTAGTCCATTTGATTAGGATGAGATTAGGTTGATAATGTGATTAGAACATGATAATGAATGATTAGGGAGGGATGATTCTAGGACGATTATGGTTATGGGATATTACCTGATAAGGTGATCTTAAAGATGATTAGGATGGGGGATGCTTAGGATGAAAATAATAATTAGGATGTGATGATTAGGATATGAAAATGGATGATCATTTAAAATTATTGAATGTTACATTAGTAACATAAAAAATAAAGAAAACTAGAGACATGTATGTCTAGATTCTTCACCACTCAAACACCAAATCAACTATATAATTGTGGAGTTGAATGTTCAAATGAAATGAAAGATTCATGAACTTAAGAATTCCATGGAACATAAATTTAAATACAAAATTGGAACATAAACTAGGTTTTGTAAATTGCACACATATATATTGAATCTAGCTCATATAAGTGGAGTTGAACAAATAAATTCGAAGATTTGAAAGTGAAAGTTTAACAATTCCATGTCAAACATAAAAATACAATCAAGGAATCTAGATGATTTAAAGGAATTTAGGCAAAATGTGAACTTTTTAATTTAGTCACTAGGTTTCAAGTAAATTGTGCATGTACATATATACATGATCTAAGATTCAACAAATGAAATCAAAGATTCTTGAGTGAACTTAAAAGAATTCCATGTCCAACATAACAATGCAATTGGAAATAGATGATTTAAAGGAATTTAGGCAAAATATTTGAAAACATTTTTAAAGTCACTAGGTTTTGTATCAAGCATATATGATCTAGCATACATGTATTTAAGTGGAGTTTCAAATGTAATTTATGAAATCAAAGATTCTTGAACTAAATTAAGAACTCCACATGGAACAAATTTATTTAAATACAATTCCAAAAATAAATGACCAAGCCTTTGAAAAAAACCCATTCTAAATCATGTCACATGTCCAATCAATATAAATATATAGATCTAGATCTATTAAAAGTTTGAATACACACACACATATATATATATAGTCATACATGTACATATATCCAAAAAACAACTTAGAGCTCCTAGTACATAAAATTTGGATCCTCTCTATCTTTAATTATCTCTAAAATCTTTTCATGATCTTCAATAGGCAACCTCCACTTTTGATTGGCACGTCCTCTTTAAGGTAAATTTTCTAAATTTATTTTTGTTGCTATAACTAAGTGACTATAATGTAGAAACTTTTGTCCTGGAATATAATCAACAAATATAATACCATTTTTATCCATCTTTATTTGTTGATAATATGTGCCTTCAATAGCGACTGATCCAATGGGATACTCTTGTCCATCACCACCTGCCATCGATTCCACCAATTTGCTTTTTGGTTGCGTACATCTTAGTAGATAGTAATCTACACCTTCCGCATTGTCAGGATCTGCAACAACAATGAAAATATCTCTTGTACACACACCACACATGTAAAGTAAATACATTTAAACATGCTTGAAACTTACTTAAATATAGAATATATTTAAATCAATTTTAACTAAATTAATCAATATACATTTGTAATCAACTAAATATAGAGGATTGTGGACATCGACATTGTCATTTTCAACAAAAGGAGGCATTGATATTAATTGTTTCATTTCCCATTGTGAAACATACCCATCTCTAATATTCTCATTTTGAACAATATTTGCATTGTCCTCAATGCAATCAACACAAAAACATGATTTTTCTCTCACATTAATTACATAAGGCCCACTACTTCCTGTTGTCATGATTTGATGCAGACTTTTAATACCATGAATTGCTTGACAATTATAAGGATTTGATCGATCAATATCTGTAAATTCAAATTTGAAAATTCAATTAAATCATGTACACTTGAACTTTGAAATTCAAAATTTTAACAAATTTTGACTAGATGTACTTGTAACTTCCCAAAAATATTGTGTGTTGTATGTTGAGTCACGAGCAAAAAAATGACTTTTGCACCATTTAACAATTTCATTTGCATTTCGTATGGCATTACCTGCAAGTACACAAGTTGGCACAATTTGTCACCTATTTCTTTCAAGGAACTTAAAAGAATTTAATTTAGTTTAAATATATATCTAATCTTTTAAAAAATATCTCTAGATTCCATATATATATATATGGTGAAAGTTGTACCAACAAGTTCATGTTGACAAAGTGCACGCTTCACACATGCTCCTTCTCCATCGTGCTCTCCTTTTCCATGTCCACTATCATAAAAATTCCACAAAAAATTGGTGTTGCGTCTAGCATGTTGATGGCTTAACCAAACAAAAGCTTTTGTAGACTTAAATTGTCCTATGAAGTTACAAATAATTACACTCAAACCAAATCAACTTCAAAAAAGTAAAATTATATATAAGCAATTAAACAATTTAAGTCTCAAAGTTAAAAGTAAATATAAATTTAAATAAAATTAAAAAAAACAATGTACTTACCAACACATCCATCATACCATATCTAGTGTTGTTCTCGATTTATGCCACGTCGTCTCAGATCTTTGAATTTTTTTTTGAAACAATGAGCTACATAGCTTCTATCATGATTTGTATCATCACTGATATAAAATTGAACCTCTTTGATGATAATTCAATCATCTTTGCTACTTTGTATTTCATTGAACTCTAACTCGACATGCCTATAGAAAATTTGCACAAAGATTGCAACTTGCTTTGAATGATAATATTGACTTTGAATCTTAGTTTGAGGACTAAATGTATAGTTCTCAGAGAAATCTACAATAGAAATAATACAACCTGGTGGAAAGAAATTATTTGATCACAAAATTGCTTAGCTTGCCATCTTGCACCGTGACAATTCTGGATATGTGGATATATGATATTGCAAATATTACTCATGAATTCATTGTAAGGCAATCCACTCTCTTTGAGAACATTTTTTTTGGCCTCAACTCCTGACTTAGTTAAGTATGTCTCATATTCAAATCTCTTCCAAACAACTTGCATTTCATTATTGTCAACATGTAAAAGATTATTCAAATCTCCACAATCATTACATATATTTTTTATACACTGAACATTGAATTCATCCAAATCTTCTAATTTTTCGCATACAAGAGACTTCACAAATTGTGTTGTGCTTCTAGGGATGGCTAAATTCTGATCAATTGTTGCCATAACTTTTCTATATGATTGTAGGTGTAGATCAAATTCAACATGATTTCGACAATAACAAGTTTCACGTACTTTATTTATCCATACAAATGATGGTCGTAGTGTCTCAAACATCCTTTGAAAAATCTTCACATTTGAAAATTCTTGCTTGAATGCTTCAAAAAGTTCACTTTGTGTTGTATCTATAAAATGTTTTGGATAATTTTTGTACCATCTTCACCTATTATTTGTATAGTATCCCTTCTATTGGAAGAAACACGAGAGTGGGTGGTCCAATATTCAACCACCTATTTCTTTACATCTTCTGAAATTCTATCTTTTCGGGGAACCCTACAAATATTTACCCAATTTTTCTCAAAATTTCTATCTATTTCATTTATGTTTTCAATATACCTTTGAACAGTTCTCCTAGAAACATTTAGTAATTCATAAATTGCTTGAACTTTTCTTCTATGTGATAATTTCTTATTAGAAATTACAGTCATCAACACTCTATGTGTAACACTTAGATCACTAGATCGACTCTTCTTTTCAATACATTCCAATGCTTCTTACAAGTTTTCAACAATTGTTTGTTTTAAATATGATGACCTTTTCCTATTATCAACCCCTAACAACTCCAAAATAGGGGTCATTTCTTTTCGTCTAAATAACTTTGCAACTAACTATGCTCTTCCAATTAGAGATTTTTCTTCAAAAAATTCATCCCATATTTTTTTAGAGTGTAATTTTAATGTGCTTTCAGATAACATATCTTCATATGAAATATTATTTAAAAGAGAATCCTCATCCATCTCCATCAGATTTTCCATACCATAGTCCAAAAAATTTCTATTACTAGGTTCAGTTTGTTCTTGTACCTGTACGTCACCTTGATCATCAATATTTTCCACATTGGGTTGTTGTTCAGTAGATGTTCCTTCACCCGCTTTTCTCTTCCTCTGTCTTGTTCATGTTCGATCATACTTCCTCGATCTAATCCTTGGATTCACCATCACAAATTGCACTCAAATTGGAATTCACTTGCATACAAATTTGTACACACATGAGCTTTCAATGAAACATGTATAGTTAATATTGCATAAATATTTAAAGCATGTAACTAGATGCACGTGCTAGATCATGACATCACTTACTAGATCAACACTAAATGTGCATTGAAATATATGTCTAGATCTTTTAAAATAAAATGAGTACTATATAAAACATAGAAAGAGAAACATATCATGAGCTCGATATATACCTAAATGTGTAGATCACCACTTATATTTGATGTGAAAGAGAGAAAACATGATATATATTATCTCCTATGAAAAGGTATTTAACAATAAAAGGATAAAAAATTACAAAGGGGTTCAAGGCATGATTCCTTAAATGCACTTGGATGTGATGTAAATAAAATCACACAATGTTAAAAGGAGGAAGGATTAATGACCTAAAATGTTTAAGCATATAACCATATAAGAATAAGATGTTACAAAGGGATAGAGACATGATTCCCATAATATGAAGATGCAACGTGATGACTTGAGGTTTAAGATGTAATGGAATGCACATGATGCCCTCTAGTCTATGTGGTAACTAGATCTAAAAGTGTGGTCCATGAACATACATCAAAGAAAATAATCAATAGTCAAAGAATAATTTGTGGAAAAGTTGTACATGCTCATTTAAAGTATCACAATACATGCACATGAAAATTTAAGAATTAATGAGGCAACATGAGAAACCAAAATTTTAAGGCAAAGATCATAAAATCCCGAGTACTTTATGTAGACACCGAAAAATGTCCTAAGTCTGCGAGCGTCATTTTTCTTGGTCTTCGTCATTCGATAATTGAATAATTTTAATTATTCAATTATGTTTGATCATATTCCTCTATTAATTAAATAATTTTTAATTATTTAATTAATTCACTTTATAATCTTTATTCTATCCTGATCGATTAAATAAAACTAATTGCATCACTAATTTCTCCCTCTTCTTCAATAGTTAAATAAAATATTATTTATTTAATTATTTTGTCACCTTTCATCTATAGTTAAATAATTACCATTAATTATTTATCTATTCATGGTCCTTTAATTCTTTTATAGTTAAATAATTATTAACATTATTTAACTATCCTATGTCACCTCCCCTATTAAATAATTAATCTAAATTAATTATTTAAGGTCTAATTTTCATCTCTCAATTTAATTAAATGCTCCTCTTTTCATTTTCTCCAAATAAATAATTTGAATAAATTATTTATTTGCCACTTGTCCATTTCCTCCACTTTCTCCATTTTTGAATAAATAATTTAAAATAAATAATTTATGCACCACTTGGTCAAAGATGCCCTATCATTCATTTCTGTCATAGCTTTCATTTTTGTCATAGTCGTCGACATCATACTTATCACGATTCCTCCAAGAATAGCATATTCTTCGTGCATCAATTCTGGACCATTGATCTTGGAATCCTTCTAGAGAATTAATGTCCATTTTGTAACCTCCCTCTCATGCATCCTCCACCATTGATCTTGGAATCCTTCTAGAGGATTAATCTCAGCCGTCCATTCGAAAGGTTGTCTATAAAAGCAACCCTCCTCCATTTTCACTTGAACATCTAACTTTCTCCAACTTTTTTGCTTACTATTTGTAGGTATTTACACAACTTCAACAACAAATCTGAGGGCAATATTGGCATAAGGAGAGAAAAGGAAGTGAAGCAACTACAATGGGGAGTATTTATTTATGCATGCTTTCATTTTAATTTCTCATTGTTTGTATTCTCTTGTTGATGTGGTTTTGTAGTCTAGAGGTGTTTAGTTGTCACTATTCTAGGCTAGAAGTTAAGAACCCCATCTCACACTTTAAACAAAAGTCTAATAAACATAAACATGCAAAACATAAAATATAATTTAATAATATTTATGTATACAAAAGATAAGTCCAAGTTGGAAATAAAAGTAAAGGCAAAGGTAAATTTAATAAAACATAGGTATAAGGAGGACATACATAAGAACAAGAATGGAAGAACATAGAATTGGTGATGAATAATAATGAAATGTAAGAATTTAAATAGTGAAAACAAACTTCAAATGCATTCATGAAAATAATTTTTAAATTTAAACAAAATAATTCTTAAATAAATTATATAAATAAAATAAAATAAACTCCTTTCTATATAATTCTTTATAAATATATAATTTTACATAAGAGACACTTAAAATTATATATAATTCTCAAATAAATAAATAAAAAATAAACTTCTTGATAATGATATTTTTGATGTTTTAATATAAATTTTACATGTATGCTAATTTTATGTATATATAAAAGTAATTATCAAATTACCTACTATTATGAGATGTTGATATGATCTAAAATTTTACATCCACTTAAAATAATTGCAATGATAAATACTATACACACTTACATCAATGATAACAAATACATGATAATAGTTAGGTACAATGTTTTTAAATGGAGATGTAACTTTTATTTTTAAAATTTTTACAAATATTTCTTTGATGCTAATATTTTAATAAATAATAAAAATATATTTGAGAGTTATTTGAATAATTCATGTATAATTTTTTCCTTTCTATTTAATTAGTTTTTTTAACATATTTTCAAAATTATCAATTACTATAAAAAACATATCATCATAAGATGCAACAAAATTGAAAAATAGTGAAAACAAATTCCAAATGCATTCATGAAAATAAAGACATAATCAATTAAATAAGTTGAAGATCAATGTACCTTCAAAAATAGCTCTCCTATTGTCCAAATATGTTTTCTTTCGTTGAAATAAGTCTTCTAAATTGTCGAAATTATAAACCTTCTAAAATGTCGAAATAAACCTTCTTTGATTGAAATAAGCTTTCCTTGGTCAAAATCATCGAAATATGTATTTTATCGAATTTTCTTGAGTTGAAAAATTAAAAGATTTTTTTTTTTTTTTTTTATATCAATTTTCACTTTCGAGTAGATGTCAATCGGTTATGTCTCGACCGAGCACTTTTCGGTTAAGTTGTTCTCGGCCGAGACTGTCTAGTTGGCATCCTACTTGGTAGCCAACTCACCCTTTTTCAATTTTTTTTGAAACATTCAACTTTGGCAGAGTATTTCTCTAGTTAGAATGATTTTTCTGCAAAAAACAAAAATACCCTTTTGCAGAGCTCGGAGTGGAGAATCCAAATATATAATTTTTTAAATATTTTGATTAGTTTTAATATATTTTATTTTTAAAATAATACAAGTAGGTTGTTAAAATTAAAAAAAAGGTTGATTAGAAATTAAAAAAATAGTAAAACTTATTAAAAAAATTTAAATCTTATATGGGCAAGAGGAGAGAGTCTTCTTCAAAAGGGTATATTTTTTTTTTGAAAATGATTAAAAAAATTGAAAATAGTTGATAGCCTGAAAAACATCAAATTTTACATGTTTGACTTTAAAACGTTATTACCAAAAAATATACATCAAAATTTAATTTTTTTCCAAGCACAAGATATTGAAGTTACCTTGGAGAAAAAAAAAAGGGAGAAATGAAGTGTTTTTCAATTTGTTTCTTGACGGCCCGTGAAGTCACTCTTTTTTAAAATTTTCAGCATTCCAAAATCTATCCTTAAATTGATAAAAACATAATGAAAACATTTTTTTTTTAAATTTAAAAAATTACAGGAATAAACTTCATCAAAAGTTCTACATTTCATTAGTTTACACCATTTCGAAACTCAAAACATAAAGACCACTTTTATGTGGTTGAAGTTCAATTTTTTTTTGCTATTGGTCGATTCCTTTATAAAGTGTGACACAGGTTTGTGCTTTTACCCATGAAATTGTTTGATGCATAGAAAGAATGGATTGCATAACTCCACTCATTAGATGAACTTTTCCAACAAGCGCTCTTCCATGCAGAGATTGTCCAGAATCAACGTGCTCTCTCGCATGATCGTTTCATTCTACAACAGTCATTTCAACCAGGTCATTGGGCACTCTTATATGATTCCCATTTTCAGGATTTTAAGGGAAAGTTCCATACCTAGTGGCTTGGGCTCTATGAATTTGAGATGGTCTATGATAACGAGGCTATCAAGCTTTGCACAGTGGACTTTGATCGCATGGCTTTAGTTGTCAACAGTCGTTGGTTGAAGTTGTATAAGAGGCCTCTCTCTAGGGAAGAGTTTGTCTTGAATCTTCCTAAGGTACTCCATCTACTTGACAGGGTTTTTGTGGCCTCTCCCAATACATTTTAGGTACTTTAAAAAAATGCAATAAAAGATCCAATAATGAAAACCCTCGGGCATTGTTGGCCAGTTAATGTTTGAAAACTAGTTTTTGGTGGGCGTTAACTGCTAAATAAATCTTAGAAGTAAAAACCAGGTTCTTGATGCTTCTAGGAGGTGATAGGATGAAAACCAAGATACTAGCGGTCTATTGTCGAGATCAAAATTGAAAAAAAACCAACTCTATCACAAGTATGCATTTCGCTTTCCTATCACTTCAATGCCATAAACCATTCTACTTTGAGCTGCATTTTTTACGGTGCTTAGGTCTCTCACTATAATTATTCGGGGTCTCCTTTTGATCTCTTGTTCCTCTCCACAGCCATGGCCCCTTGTTTTTGCTTTACATGTCTATTAAGTATACTATTTGTTATAGTACCTAAATGAACTATGGTTCTAGTCTTTTTCTCTACTGTGAATATCTATTCTTTATTTAGGTGCCCCGCTGGTTGGTGTTTTCCTTTATGGCCTGGGTGGTTCTTTCGGGGCACTGTCTATGCAGGAGATAATTTGCACCGCATGGCATGGATGCCCATCCGCTGCCATCCATCTGACACCGCTGCCGTATCTGCCAGTCCTCGTCCTCGTCGGTCCTCTTTCTAACGTACCCTGACATCTGTTGTGCAGTACGGTGTCTCCCGTCAGATCAGTCCGTCAGTCCTTTACGTTTTTTTTAATTTTCTTTAACTTTCATTTATAACATTAATTTTTATATATTTAATTTTAACATTAATTTTTATATATTTAACTTGATAGATTAATAATTAAAGATTTAGCTAATGTTAATTTTTTTTATATATTTTTTTTTAATAATTGTTTTTTAATAATATTTTAGATTTTATTTTGTATTTAAGAAATAAAGAAAAATTAATATAAAATGTAAAAATATTTTAATTATTTTATTTATTATATATAATACATAAATTTTAATCTTTTAGATTATTTTATTTTATTTAAAGAATATTTTTATTTATTTAAAAGTTATTTTATTTTTGTTATTTTATATTTCTTTAAAGAACTATTTTCACTTATTTTATTTATTTATTTAGTTTTAGTTTTAGTTTTTAGCTCAATGTTAAAACTAAGATATAATATAAATTATTTTTAATATTTTATGCAATGTAAATTAAATTTTTAAAATGTTGTTATTATTATTATATTTATTATATATTATAGTTTAGATATTCATTCAATTTAAATTCTCCTATTATATAAATATATTATTTATTATTGAATTATATTAAATAAATAGCATATATCTTATATATAAAATAAAATATGATATGTTATAGTAAATAATATTTATATAATATAAATAAATAAATAAATAAACTTTTATAACTAAGATTTTATAGTTTTAAAAAAATTTTATAAGGTATATAACCCTAATCCTAATTTTATCTCTAACCCTAACCCTATTCTCATCCCTAATTGTAACCCTAAACTTATTCACAACTTCAACCCTAATCCTAATCCTAATCCTAACCCTAACCCTAACCCTATCCCTATCCCTATCCCTAATTTTAACTCCAACCCTAATCTTTATCCTTACCCTCACCCTATTTCTAAGCCTAACCCATTTTATACATGCTAACTCCAACCCTAATGCTATTGCTAATCTTAAACATAATCCTAAATTGAACCCTAACCATATCGCTCATCCTAAACACATTTTTAGAATATTCTTTAAATTGTATTTCTTCGTATTATAATGTTTAGAATGTGTGAAAATATAACAATTTGTTTGATGTGATATTGTACAACACCTCACAACTTAAATATATAAATAGATGATACGAAGAAAAAAATGAGGGGTTTGGACAAGACTGGGGTTGGAATAAGAAAAAAAAAAACAATGACAGGGTTTGGACAAGACTAGGGTTAGAATAAGCCTAGAGAGAGGATGACAAGAAAATTAGTGTAAGAGTATTTTTTAATTCAATTAGTATAATAGTGATGAGGAAGAGAAAGGAAATAAATGTTTTCATCGTGAAAAAAAAAAATTTAAACTACACACTCAAATTTTGTTTATGTTTTAATTTTTTTAAATGTTACAATTTTGAGCTATTCTTTATTTTATTTTTAATTATTTAAAATAATGATAGTTCATAACTATTGTTATATTAAATGCTTTAATAAATATCTCAAAAATAAAATTGAAATTACATGAAAAGATAGATTAGAATTTTTTATGGACATTTTTAATTTATGTAGTTTAATTGTTTGAGTACAATTGATAAGAATGATGTATGTTTATTGATGGAAAGACCAATGCCACAAATTGTAAACTCTAAATAAATATGATTTATTATTAAAAATATTTTGATTCTAATATACTAACTATTTAGAAAATGCACTTCTACATTCACATCTAAATTGATAAAACTGCACTCATAAAAAAGAGTGATTATCAAATTAAAACGTCCTATCAAAGTGGAGGTAGTGGGGTGTTTTGGATGGTGTATTTGGAAATGGGGATTAGTTTTGATAAACATCCTATAGTAAAACACTCATATTCATTCAATCAATCCATATGAATAAAGGTTAGTTGCAATAAATATTTTAATTATTACATATAGTAATTATTACGTAGGAACTACCTAATTACTTTAAAACTAAATATTTTAGTTTTAACATTTACCTAAGAACTTATGTAATTATTACCTAAGAACTACCTAATTACTATAAAAATAAATATTTTAGTTTCAACATTTACCTAAGAACTAAATAGATGCACAGGGCATCTATGCATTAATACATATAGTAATTATTATCAAAAAACTTAATATATAATTTTTTTAATAATATTTTAAATTTTATTTTGTATTTATCTTCAAAATATTTAAAATTATTTATTATATATTATATTTATATAATGTCAATTTATTTTTTATATTTTATATAATGTAAATTTAATCTTTAAAATATTATTATTATATTTATTATATATTATTTTTTATATTATAAATTATCAAATAAAAACATTAAAGTTAATAATGAAATTTGAAAACAAAAAAATCATAAGTTATACTTTTTAAATTTTAACTCTTATACAACGAGTCATTGCAGTGAGAGTACGCAGCACGGAGAAGGATGTCTGCCACCAATGTACAACTACGTAGTTTCCAAAACCAGGCTCTGAAAACAATGGTACGTGCATTTAATCATTGACAGTTAGCAGCAGCAGCAAGTACGTATGGCATGGACATCGAAGGGCATGGCCATCGGTGCAAATTATCTCCCTGCGACAGCTGCCCATTTATTGCATAATTTATTATAAAACTTAGTATCATCGAAATAGGGAGAGTAAGGATCGGCAATCTCTAACTGCTCTAATTATCCCAATACCAAATTTCAACCACCTCCCACTTTTACACAGCTTTACTTTGCAAGTTCTCCAGCCATAACTAAGGCTCTTCAAAATACATCATCAAATATGATGCCACTTCAAAGATGCTTATCACAAGTCCAAAGCAAAAAATAGTGAGACCACCCTTGTGCACACACCTTTATCAGCTGAGTCGGGATGTGGTACTCACATGACCTGTTGCTCTTTAGGATCAAAAGCATACATTTTGTTTAATTCATGGGTAGTCAAATCCACAACTATTGGACATTATATAAACTATTAGTATTATATTTAATGCATTGCAACCATTGGGCCCTCTCCCCAAATACTATTTTTTTATATTTGATCTTTTATTGTATGAATTTACTATTCGGCCTACTTGCTTTTGAGGAATAAAGGGGAGGCAATTAAATTTAAATTCAATGCACTTTATTACAACATACTCACAGGCTGTAGACATCTTCATCATTACTCTGCGCATGTAGGTAAATCAATTAAAATTCAACCAGTTGTATGTCTATTTTCCAAGGACAATAAGATCCGCAATCCAAGGACTTCTATTACTTTTAATGAAATGGTACACAAGTACAAAAACCTGCAAATCTCAGGCACAATGCTGCATACATTTAGACACTGCTAAAACAAAAAGTTGCACTGCTGCACTTTCATAAAACACCCACCTCAAACTCAATGGTAAAACCCAGTTGTTACTTGGGCCTACATAACTTTAGCAAACCTTTGAAAAGCCATATGTACAGAGGAAAATTTATGGCTAAAACCAATTGATACAACTGTTCACATGTACTTTCTGTCCCTGAAAACATTTACCTGTAACGTCATATTTCAGCACAAGCTATAAAAGAAAAAGAAATAGAACAGATTTCATGTATATAACCCGCTTCAGTGGGCGGATTTTTTCCTCTGGCTTCTGACTTCCCAGTATGTTTGAATTTGCTCAGGGCTTCTCCATGGAAGGCGTCCTGCAATCAAAACCCACCTGCCATATATTGACAATAGGCACAATTAGTAGCATGAAACTTGAAAACCAAGGATAATCAAATTAAGCTTGGACATTTTAAAAAACTAAACACTCATACCCAGTCTACTAAACTAAACAGTTTGATATATCTTTAAATCATTTTGGCCTAAAGAAAGTTAGGCCTTTTTATAATACTAACATAGGATTCAACTGCATAGTTTTTGAGTCAAACTCATTCACCCATATTTTATGAGTAGTGGTTTGAACAAACTCATTTCTCATGAGAATGAATAGTATTGATATTCGAAAGTGGTGATTTGCAGAAACACATCTCTCATGATAATAGATGGCTCACTTAGCACTCATTGCATCTGGCAGAGGTGAATTCAGCATTGAGACTTCTCTAAAGGTCACCCATCCCAATACTAGTCTGACTCAAACTGCTTAACCATGAAGTTTCCCAAAAAAATCAAGCTCATTTAGATTGCTACCCCTCCATATCAAATTAGGCTTTATGAAAATTATCTCTCTCTTTATACTACCAAATAAATATATATACCTATCTCCAAGAAGCCTGTGAAGCCTAAGTATGAGATCTTCTTCGTCCTCACTGAAATCACAATCCCATTTTGTACTGCTTCTTCTCTCACCTGCATCAACTTAAATCCATACATACTCAAGTGTTAATCTCAGTTAAAAATTCACTGTCAAAAATGAACTTAATCTTATTCTACCTTTGGCTGGAGAGTCTCCATGAGCAACATGATTGTCCATACTCTGTAAAATCTCTGCACCTGTCTATGAGTCTACGAGCTGGGTTAGCTTAGAATATGAAAATGCAATATGATTTAATGGATTAGTTAGCAGAGTAAAGTATACAGAAGTTATAGGTGAGCAGATTTGTCAAGGCAGGAAATGTCCTTTCAATACGACCAGTAGTTCAGTTTAAGTTGAATTGCAGGTCACTAAGATTGTAGACTGTTGAATAAGGAGGAGCATTGATTCCAATGAAATGATGACTTCATTGACAGGATGGCTAGAAATGTCAAAAGATAGTTGGGGTCATCCTGTCCCATCAACTTTATTCCTGGAACAGGAAAAGATGTTGGGTTTTTCATACAATTCTTCTCGATAAGGACATATAAAATCCACTTTAGTGTATTTGTTCTCGATCTTATCTTAACTTCCCACTAGAAATTACGACGAATCAATGAAACATCTTTAAATACCACCCACACTAAAATTCAACAGTCAAACAGAAAGGTAATAATGGTCTGTTCCACATTTCAATTTTTTCCTACCATAGATTTACTGTCTACCAGTGGACAGAGTATCTACATGACAGGTTCAGTGGGAGTACTTATACTGTGTAGGTATTTGTTACACAATGTACAGTATATATAATATTTGAGAGTTTAAGAAAACAAATAAAATGTAAGGGCACATATTTCGAAATTTCTAATTATAGATAGGGACATTGCACTACATCCACTCTTCCTTTCCTTTTTTGGAAGGTGAGTTTAGCAATATTTTTTAAGTGATAATTTCTTATTAAAGGTAGTAATAGTGAGAATTTATAAGAAAAGAATAGAAGAATTTTAACTTTCAAAAAGGTTAAAGATAGTTTATGGAGTGGACAAACATTAAAAATAAAATTTTAAAATAAAATTTTAAAAAAAATATATAATTTATGAAGAGTCAAATTTGTCCGACCAAAAACTTTTGATTAAAATTTAGGTTATGGGAGTTTAGAGAAACTTTAGTAACCAACACCAATTTTAATTGTGTTCCTATTCTCCTTGACAAACAAAAGACTTCCCATTATCACTTGAAATGAAAGAAAATAGGTTATGTTGGTATCAAAATAGGAGTATGATGAACCAATTAGGGACCTATTTTCCCCTATTTCATTAGGAAATGAGATCCACACAAATAATTGACTTACAACTCTTAGGTGAGTCAACTCAAAGTGTGAATCTGCAAATTTCCTTATGACTGAAGGACGGGGGTTAGGTTCACTAGGCACATTTGGGAGAAAAACTAAAAATACTAAACTAACCCAATCATGCTAAGTTAAACTTAAAACAACAATATTGAACTCAAAATAAGTAGAACCAAAAATTAAATTGCAGATCTAAGAAGGGCGAAATTGTGTTTACCAATCACTGAAAGTGAGTTTTTGAAGTTGATCTGGGACTCATTCGCCTTGGGGCAAATGGATCCACTGTCAAGGTTTTTCTACAACTTTTGGGAGCCTCTGATATAGATTTGAATCTTCCAATTTGTCCAAGTGGCAGTGTCAAAATGTTGGAAATAAATTTTGTAGATATTTTTTGTGAGATGACAACTTTTTCAACTTTGTCAACTTTTTTCAAATTTTCTTCAAGAGAGATTCGCTTTCTCTTCCACCTAGACTGCAAATCCAACATGAGAAGGAAAAATTGTTTGTTTTGGTGAATGGGGTTTTTCCTTGGTCAAACCCCGCTTTGGTAATCAAACCTTGAAATGAATAAAAGCATGAAAGAGGGAATGAAGAATGAACAAAGCTATGTTACCACTCAACAAACCCTTGGATAAGTCCTTGAATGAAGGTCTGCAACTTGAAATGACTTCAATGGATGTGGATCTTGACACTTGAATCCTTCTTGAAATGATACCTTGAATGCTTGACTTGATCATGAAACGTACATTACAATGTTAGCTCCAAAAACATGTATGATGCAAGAAGACTTTGATATGACAATTGGATCTTCAATGCTACAATAAAACTCTAATAAATCTGCTCTTAAATGCCTTTGAAGTTCTCCAAAATTCCTAAGATACCCTCTTGAAAATATTAGATTGCTTAAATAAAAAATGTTAGGTGAAACATATTGAAATAACCTTATATTTATAGGTATGTACCCTCACTTTCCTAAAATTCAAATATCACAAGCTAACATTGAATCACATAATTGAATATGTTAAAATATTGCCAAAAACATAATTTAAATTTAGGTCCTAAGGTCTAGGGATGACCAATGGGACCTAGGTCCATAAACCTAGGACACACATTGCTCAATGAGAAGTTTCATGTTAAGGCATTAATGAATGTTGGGTTTCTTCTTCAGAAAGTGTAATTAATAGGCTTGGAAAATGAATTAAAGGGCCAATTAAGGAAAAATTAAGCTCAATTAATTAAGGGGGCCCTAAATAAGTATGAAAGTGTAAAGGGATACACTTTACAACACTAAATTAAGGAATAATTAAGTCTAAATTAACTAGGAGGGTCCATACAAGTGAGAAAATGTAAAGGGATACATTTTTCATCACTACATTTAGCCCCCACTTTAGTGAGAAGATGACCTTGCGTCAAACTCACAATAAAGTAGACATTCAAAACATATGTATGCATCAATGACAAGATACTTAATCATACAACATCAAAGACTTAAATAAAACGTAAAAATAAAAAGGACAGATCAAGCCTCAACTATCCAACATGATGTGGAACACACCTCGAGTATTTGTCCAAAAACATTCACAAACGAAACTTTGGCTGTCCACTATGTAAACAAAACACAAGTTCACACGAGCTAATGGAACTTTGACTGTCCACTAGGTGAGCCCCCAAGGATGGAAAATGAGTGAATCTTATTAGGCTCTCATACCATACCAAAGATATACCTCTGATAAATTCAATAAGGCACCACAAAACAAAACAAAACATAAAAAGGGTGGCAAATGAGAGAATCTTATTAGGCTGAGCCCATTCCATACCAAAGCTATACCTTCAATAATTTCAATAAGGCACCACAAAACAAAACAAAACATAAAAGGGGTGGAAAATGAGAGAATCTTATTAGGCTCCCATTCCAACCAAAGCTATATCTCTAATAGCTTTAATAAGGCACCACAAAACAAAAATAAATAAATAAATGTGAGCTTCATAAGGTCGAACAAGCTGTATTATGCTAAGAACCTATGAACAAAATGCAAATAAACATGTTCAAAGGGATTTTGCTTAGTTCGTGTAAGGTATCCTCTTAGGGAACATTGTGTCTAATGTCTCCAAGAGAGGACAAGTCAAGGATAAAAGATT
>VDFB02271358.1:1268029670-1268098047 GCA_007258455.2 Sequoia sempervirens
TGTAGAAACATAATGCCACTCTTTAGAAATTGTGTGCAATCTTGCACTAGTAAATCAACCTACAACATCACGATTCATACTAGCTACAAAAAACAAGGGAATTCTTTAGAAAAAAATTGTAATGAGTTACATGAAAATGCCAAAGATGATGTTAGAGAGGATTCCCAAGGTAAAAAACAATCATTATATTAATAAAACCACCTTAAAAAGTGACTAAAAAATGGAGATTGTGCATTGAAGGGAAAAGATAACCAAATAAAAAAGGGCATGAGTGGGATCTATCAAGAATTTTTTTGTTTAATTGTGTGTTAAAGTGTGCATTCATTGAATTGGTGGAGAATGAAAACAAAGATGAACCTCCTAAAGAATGTAGGTGTAGTATTCATAATTAGAAATATAGTAGGGGCAATAAAATACAACTAAAATTTGACACCATAAAAAATGTGTTGGTAAATTTTATGAAAAAAAAATCATAGATGGAGAGGAAAAATTAGTGATAATATGTCCTAAACAAAGGAATATTTTTTTTATGTTAAGCATGTCATGAAATATGATGAGTATATTGAAATAAAAAAATCTTGCAACATGTGGAGGTACAATTGAAGATCATTCTAGAAATATGATGAAAGTAGCACAAATGACAAAAAAAAAATAGTTGAATGTTCTTTTTCATATTTCGACTAAAGTGTGTTTATGACAGGCGACCCAAATTATAATTTTTCTTTTATAGGAATTATTAAATTTTCTAATAATCATTGGTTAATAAATAGTGGATAGGAATGTGTAAGTTTTTTTGTTAAGGCGAAAAAATAGGATGTGCAAAAAAAAATAAAACAATCAATTTTATTGCATTATATTTACATAAAATTACAATAGTAAATAACACTTCTTGTGTGTATGACTTTGTATACTATAGAAAATAATGTCTCCCAACCTCATCTACTATTTATTCATAAAATGGAGGATAATGCAACATTGCATAATCTATGTGAACTAATAAAGAAATATTTTAATGAAATTAGAGGTATGGGTGACTAGACAATTGCCTGATTTGTAGCGATGGATGGAGCTTTAGTAATGCTAGGCCATAGAAACAATCTTCATTTAAAGTTACAAACTCATTATTCCCCATGCGTAATCAGCACTCACTGCATGACCCACAAATTGAGCTCAACATTTCAAATTGTGAGCAAGTTTTCTATAGTATCAAAAATTGAAGATCTAATTTACAAACTCCACATATATTATTGTTGAAGTCCCAAATAGTTTTATATTTTTAATGTTTTTTTGAGGGAATAACTACAAAAAAAAATTGTTAAGGATGTTGATATCAAATGGTTCTCCTTGCATGGATCAACAGAAAGAGTTTTTGTATAAGATCAATTTTTACTTGGAGTAATATATGAGCATTTCCTTACAGTAGACAAAGCTCATGGCCTCTTATTCATATTAAGTGACATACAGACACTTCTAAATGTTGAACATACCTTAAGACTGAGAGGGAAGGTGAATCAGTCTTAACACAAATTTAACCCCTTTTGGAACTTAACTCTTTCAACACAATTCAACCTTCTTTATTAGATCAAAACCTTAAAATATAATAGTGACAGATAATGATATAACAGTTTGAATCCTTAGCAACTTCAACAACCTTTAATTAATGCAAGATATAGAAATTATACTTTTAAACAAATTAGCAGCAATGAGAAAGAAATAGAGGACACACACATGTACAAGGAGAACACCAAATTTACTTGGAAAACCCGATGAGGGAAATACCACAATGAGAGTTAACTCACAATATAAAGGCTCACTACCAAGAAGGACTTGCAAGAAGGTACACTATCTTAGAGAAAGATACAAAAGGACTTGCAGGACTGAAGCCAACACAACTTCAGGAGCAAGATAAAGAGGACCTAATGAGATTCACTATCTCAGAGCAGGATACACAGATTTAAATAAGGATTACAATGCTTGTCAACATAGCACTCTATTGATTGAGGCATTATAACACAATTGATCTATCCTTTCACACAATTTAGCACTATCACTGTTGGATATTCAATACAATTTGCACACACCCTTCTTTGCACTTGTACACTTCATCTTGTTGCATTTGAAATTATCTTGCATTTATATCCACTACAACACTTCAAAACTTTAATTAGGTTATCCAAGAAAAGGATAAACAATGAAATCAACTAGTTAGCCACTAAAACATAATGTAATCCTATCCAAAATATGGAGAGGACCAAAAACACTCTTAGCACTTCTTCCAATGTGATCCAAAATAATTTACATGCAAGCGCACATCAACCTAAGTCGACATCAAGGAAATGTGTGGATGAAAAGTTCAAGTGCATAACCAGTCGGCTCATAAACATACTTCTTATTGAATAACTTGATGTGGTCCCAAGCAGGATAGGTCGAAACCCAAATCTATCATAACACATCTTCCATGTTGATGGTTTTCACCGCCAAGAACATGGTTCAAGCAAAGGAACAAGACCTGTCAGCCAGATATCCACAAATATCCTAGAAATCCAACTCAAGATACAATGTGGCACCAAAGTGACCAATTAGTAGCGTGTGGATCACATGGGGATGTTCCTTGAACATCCAACAACACTTTAATATACTTCTTTCATATTGTCATGCCACCAACAGCCATCGTAGATCAAACAGGAACAAAAGTTATATTCTAAAAACATAGAATGCTTAATCATGAGATATAACATTAACATATTAGCTTGTGGATGACTTCAATATATGAGATTATAACTGAGATACTAAAAAAACATAGAAAGCACATTCACCAAGTTGTAGGAGCAGAGACATCAATGCAGAGAAATGCAGAGCATTTTCTAAACTAATCTAGACAACCAACAACATTGTCAACCTTCTGCAATTCACAGAGATCTCCTTGGTAACACATGTGATCTCAAAAGTAAGGAGTGCAATATTCAAAAAACACTATCATTGAAAACCAAATTGCAAGACCAAAGCATCAACAACAAAGGAATGTGGAGCATTCTCCTGGACAAACTTCAATGCAACTTCTTGAACTAGAAACACTTAAGCAACTTGCAGAGGCCAGAACTTCCTTTTAGCAACACATACTTTATTAGGAACATTAGGAGATAGCATAAGACATACTATATACCTTCAGCAACAACTTTTCACTATCATTTATGCTTCTAATCCTCATTTGAGTATATCATCATGAAATCAACTTTGTCGATAGTAATAATGTATTATACGAACTTTAGAAACTCTTCTTTGATAAGGCATGGCATCCAATCATGAACTTCAACAATTCTCCTTTGATAAGGCATGACATCCAACCATGAACTTCAAAAATTATTCTTTGATAAGGTATGCCATCTAACCATGAAATCCATCACCAATGTTAGCCCAAATTGAATATAACAATGACAACCAATAACAAGGACTAACAACTTACTTATCGAGTGTTGACATCAATGACAACCACTATTAATATAACAATGACAACACCTTTCTTCGGCTAGCTTTGCAACTACTCCTCTCTATAAAATTTTATCCTGTAATTCCTCTCCTCTAAAAATGAATTCAAAGAAAATATAGTCACAACCACCATCAATAGACTTTCAAAAGGCCATCCCAAATGAAAAACCCTAGTTGCAACCTCATTTAGTGTCCAAATGACTTTTGTCCTCTATGAATCCAATCTGAATGTCAAGAGGTGTGAGAGAACATTCTTTGACCAACACCATACATCTACATGGAATGACCTACATGGAATGAGTGCAAGAAAAAACAAAAATGCCCCTAAAATATGTTGGAAATGGTGTCTAAGAAATGCATTATGTCAAGAAAAGGTTCTACAAACATTAAATGTAGCATGGGTGCCACACAATCCCTCATATCCATACTAAAATGACATAAATTCCCATAGGGAAAGAGTCTAGATTGAGTTCAAACAGTTGCAGTGGTGGTTGAGCTTTGATGAGGGTAGTTGAAACTTATCTTTAGTCATTTTTTGCTTGTTGCATAATTTTGACCCCTATGTGGATGCAAAAAATCGACTTGGACTAGGATGTAGTGTGAAAGAAGAAACTTAAGAAACAAATCACATCATCATCTAGCAGAAATTTCAACTTGGGGCACCACTATAGAGAATGAGCCCCAAGCAAACAAGTTTAGATGCAATCACAACCTCTACAAAGGATCAAATGACACTAAAAGACTTGCAAATCCCTTCTATGGAAATCTGGCATCAATTGAGTCATAAAGACTTGCAACATCCATATACTAGTGAAAATCCCTTAAGAAGTGCTTGCAAAAATTTGCACCTCAACCGATTGTGTGGGAATCTGACCCTGTCTGGGTCAAACTTACTTTGGACATCATGTTCAACTCACCTATAAATCTCCATAACCTTCCTACAATCCATTTTTCCCTTTGAAGAAAATTTAATCCCAAGTGCATACACGGGAATTCACCCTCCATTTTTTTTGTTGTAAAAGTTCCAAAAGCAACTAAACTTAACTTGTCTGGTTCAAACTGAAAAGTCCACAAGGAAAGATGGACCTTATTTTCTTACATTATGATAAAAAGAAAGTGAACTAAATGAAGAGCCTAAAAGATGAAGTTCTCTTGACCCATAGAAGCCTATAAAACTAATAGTCATTTTTTCAACATTTAAACCTTGATGTCGAAAAACATGACCTAATTGGACAATTGCAGAAAAACATGACTAAACTACACCTTGGTGAGGAAGATGGCTCCATCTGAATGGAAGACAAAACCCACATGGGCATAACTTTTTCTCCTTAGTGAATTTCACAAAACTTTAAAAGGAAACCATACATAATTTTTCATGTTCTACCCATTGGTGCAAAGAAAACCAGACCTAACAAATATCTCAAATCAGTTATAATTTTGGGCAAATATGGCTAAGGCATGAAACAAGACACAATATTTTGAGGTGTATCTTTGAATGAAGTTGGTTTTGATCGTATGCACACAACCTATACGTGAGTCTCTGGCAAATCTACCATCAATTGCTTCTTAGTTCAATCCTGACAAGCATGAGAATGATCCCTAAATTTAAATCATCAAATTCAAATTTTAACTTTCTCACTCCCTTATACTAGTCATTACGAGTTGACTTAGTACATGTTTCTATGACATGTTGCTATGTCATGGAATTTAAAGACATTCAACGAGAAATTAATTTATAATGGAGATCACATGCTTGAATCATTAAAAGGGTGCTTCAACGAGAAATAACAAAATAGTGTGGTTATGAAATTGATAAGTGTTGAAGTATTGTGTTTGAATTTGGTGACAATTGATTCACCCCCCCCCCCCTCCCCCTCTCAGTTGTTTTGCGCTTTTTAACAAATATCATGTGGCAAATGAAGTTAACAATAGTCTAGATCATCCCTAAAGGGTTTGAGATCAATCTATCATTTTTCAAATTGTAAAATAGATTTTTTGACACTCATTTTGAATTGAGGTAGATAATTTCATGATTTAGTTTGAATGCTTATTAATTACATTTATTTTATTTTAATCTATGTATTTTACAACCCTTATTTACTTAGTTAACTATTTATTCTTATAATTTTATTTCTAATGATATTGTTTAAGATTTTACTTTAATTTGACTTTTGCTTGTGATTTCACTCAACCATTTTTTCCAATATCTATGTAATAGAACACTCATCCATTAAAAAAAATTAAAAATTAAAAAGTGTGCCTTCTATAATTCTTATTTACGTAATTGACTATTTATTATTATATTTTTATTTATAAGAATATTATTAAGATTTTACTTTAATTTGACTTTTGATTGTGATTCATTCAAAAAAAAAAACATATAATATATTTCTATACAAAGCTATGTAATGAAAAAATAATTTAAAAAAAGTATGTATTTAAAAATGAGAAATGCTCTCCAACTCAAAAGCCTGCATTTATTTTCTTAAAATATATATATATATATATATATTAAAAGGCTGCCAGGGCGAGAATCTCGACGGATCGATAATATTATGAGGAGAATGTGCGTGAAATTCAGTAACTTTTCACACGTCAGCATTGCAAGTTTCGACAGAATATTTTCCGTCAACGACCTAACTTAGGCCGCAAATCTGAGAGTTGACAGGAATTTTATTGGTCACCTGATGTTGAATTGAATAATAGTTAAGACATGCGTGGGATTGGTTAAGTTATAGGTATGATGTTTTCCTACGGTAGGTATTAAGTGGTATAAAAAAGGATTTTAAATTTTCTTTGATTAAAATAATATTTGAGGATTGTAAGAAAAAGAATTTTAAGACGGGGTAGGTGTTAAGTGGTACAAAAGAGAGGGTCTTTTTGGGTAAGGAGTTATATAGGGGAGGAGAGTAATGGTTTATAGGTCAAAATTAAATTTATATTTCTTTTTTAGATTAAAATAATATTTGGGAATCTTGAGAAAAAGAATTTATGATAGTTTTAGTTTCAACGTGGGTATTAAGTAGTACAAAAACAAAGGATCGATTCAAGGAGTTATATATAGGTAGTGGTTGGTAGGTTAAAATAATAGATCATTCAGGTTTTTTTTTAAGGTTAAGATAATAGATAATTTAGATTTCCTTTTTAGGTTAAAATAATATATTAAGAATTGTGAAAATACAAAATGATGGGTTTAGATAAACAATAGGCTAGGTACTACGATATAAAAGAGGTTGAAGGGCTCTAACTTTAAAGGGGGTATGTAGGGGAGAAGGGTAGTGGTTGGCATATCTACTATAACCATTTAAGTTATTTAGGCAACCAAAATTAATAAATATCAAGGTGAAGTTGATGGTAACATTTTTTTAGTATTGCAATGGTGAAAATTATATACCCATACTCTTTTCTATTATATTTTGGACTCATTTTGATTAAAGTGGCTTTTATGTAATTAGAAGCCTATAAATGGTGTCTTTTTAGATGAGAGTGTGCATACAATCTGAGCATTATTGATTCCCATCCACACTTCAATCTTGACCTTTAATCTACCCCTTTCTTGTCCCAAGAAAAAACGCGTCATGAAAGTTATCTTGATCATTTCTACAATCAAAGAAGTATAAAAATCCTTTTCCCTTCAATTCACGATCCATTTTTTAATCACTTTTTGAGGTGGTTTTATTAATATAATGATTTTTTTTACCTTGGGAATCCTCTCTAACATTGTCTTTGGGATTTTCATGTAACTCATTACAATTTTTTTCTAAAGAATTCCCTTATTTTTTGTAGCTAGTACGAATCGTTATGTTGTAGGTTGATTTACTAGTGCAAGACTGCACACAATTTCTAAAGAATGACATTATGTTTCTACATTATAGGTCCCCTTTACCACTTCCAAGAAACCAATTCCTACTTGACATGTCATATGCATTGGGAACCATATTTTTTTATTATGCTTATGGTCACCATAAAAGAATCAAGACTAATAGTTTTTATATCTTATGTAAAAATAAAAATAAATAGATAGACGAAACAAAAGGAATCATAGACCCCTAGGGCCAAGATGCACCACTAACCAATATCATTTGTAACAATGAAACTAAATAGATAAATAAACATGAGGATTCTTATATTATAGAACGATAAAAAAATTACCACTTGACTCTCACTAACTTGATAATGCTTGTAATTATCAATGTATCCCTAAAACATATAATTTTAGGTAGTAAGTAGGCATTGGAGATAGGATAAACCAAAGAAATGAGTCCAAAACATAATTCTTCAAAGGACATAAATATTCATGAATCGAGTCAAGCCAAATTGAGAGTAGAAGAAAATATGTAAAATAACAAATCAAAGTTTAAATTGTGTTTATGTGAATTCAAATTTGGAAAATCCCACGTGATTGTAAAATGGAGTAAAAATATGGAAAATCTTGTGTGGTTTTAAAATGGTTGGAGTAAATGTTGGGCAATTGGGACCACAATCTAAAATATGTGGTGATTTCAAGGCAGTTACAACCCCAACATAGTAGGGTGTTATAATCTAGTATATTAATGAAACTAATCCTTATATAGGGTGGAATTTTAATGGTATTAGCAAATATGTTAACTAATTAAAACACGCCTCTAAAATTCTAGGCAATTTTAAATTATAAACATGTAATTTCCCATGACAATAATATTATGTACAAATGTTTCATAAATAATTTTGTGATGATTTAACATTCCTTGGGTTGATGAATTATAAATTCCTGACAATTCGGGCCCTCCACTATTTCATCATATTTTCCAAAATTGAATTGGCTAATACCAACTATTTTCCAATTGACGAAAATTCATGGCTAAAAACATTCATGGACCAAGCCACCCATACTCACATTTTTTTCTTCTTTTACCAATACCACCCCACCTTTTCATTCTAATTACCTTACCATTTCCATCCCACCCACTTCTATATCTATAGATCTTATATATCACACTTAATTATTGTTGGTTCCTATTGATTGCCCCATACCACAACCATCTCACGAGGTTATCCAACCCCACTTAGAGACCCTTTCTACCTTTCTCCACTTATAGACCACCATTCTTCTCCATCTTCTCATATACATGATACTTCATTAGATGTTTCTCCTAGCACTATCATTGCTTATACCTATGATGCTACACCACCAATTGACACACAACCTATCACCTATATACCTATGATGGTATGAGGCCTACCTACTCTTTAATATGATTATCCTTCTTCTTCTTATGGGCCTCCACCAACATCCCTTTAGGATCTTACTCTTGAACGTATTCATGTTCATCCTAATACTCTCCCAAAACAAACCACATGCATCTTTCCATCTCTTGGTCTTGATTCATGAAAATGTTCCTTTATTCATAACTGTGAAATATCATACCATTGACATCAACATATTTTTTTTTAGACTGCAAGAATCAGGTAGCCCCCCTATAAACTGCAATGCCCTGGTAAACTTTTTTCACATGACTGGTGGGTGCTGGCGCGACACGCCCTTCAGTACCACAGGGACAGGGGGAGACTAGACCTCATGACCTCTTGCTTGCAACAGGATGCTTTAGCAATCGAGCTAGGCCCCTGGCCGTCAAACACACATTTGTTGACAATAGACTCGACTTCAAAATTTGCACCACTTAATTGTTAAGGAAGATCTATATTACCTTTACTTCTTTAAAAAAGACAATATTATTAGAAGCTTTGATAATACTCATCAAATTCATTCGAAACCATTATGCTTCCTATTACTATTGACCCACCACCTTCACTACATTATTCCATAATAAAATGCCCAAAGAATTGCCATTTAACATTTTATTATGAAGATCAGTCCCAATTTAATCCCATGCATACACTTTTGGAGCTACCTTATCTTAACTATTCTTCAATTCAAGTCCAAGCTAGGCAGTTGACGGAACATTATTTAAACCTCTTTAGAATATAATTGATCTCCCAATTTTGACTGATTAAATCTTAAATTACGTTAAGTGACGGAATCCTGTGCGTAACATCAAGTGTTCTGTGCACCATCTGTCGAAACTGGAAAGGCTGACGAAAGAACAGCTATTCAATTTCATTTGGTCTGCATTTTTGTCTGTCTTCTCCAATATTCCTAAATTAATTGTGACGCTTTCAATCAATAAAACTAATTCTGTCTATTGTCAGAAGAGGATTATTTAATTGCCTGATTTTTCTTGTTTCCATTGGAGTGGCAATAACTATGCCACTCTATCACGCAAGATCTACCTTAAAATCTCTAAGAATAAAAAAAATAACAAATAACAAATAAAAAAATGTAAGAATATAATACTTACTGTCTACTCGTAAATAAAAACTGAAAACAAAAAATGTCGCCTCATGATGTTAGGTGAACTTGGCACATGTAAAACAAATTGCATTATTTATTTAAGAGGATTTGATAATTTCATAGTCATGTTTCATATGCTACATTTAGTATTTTTTATTTTTTATTTTGGCTATGGTTGGGATTTATTGTAATCGATACAAATAATTGTTAGTTTTAATATATTGATTATATTGATTATTTTTTCATAAAAGAGGTCTTTTTATTTATGCACAAAAGTTTAAATTAGAGAAAATAATATAAACTTAAAATAAAGGATAAAAATGATAAGAATAATATAGATAAAACACATAATATTTATATTTTAAGTGTATCATTGGGGATAGTCAAACTTCCTTCTCAAATGCAATAACAACATAAATGATAGACCATTTCAGTCTTTGAGTGATTGAGACATTCAAGGGGGTTGAATTTGAAGTAGATGCTCATTAATCTTCATTTGTGTGGCCTACTAAGAAAGGATCCAACTATAAATCTAGAGGTCCTTAAAGAGTAATAAACGTATTGTAATCGACTCTTCTATTTTTGTTATTTTTGCTCAGATTTGGCTACATCATCAACTTATGTCAATTAAATAATGGGTATGAAAGGAGGTATATATTAGTAGTGAATATGTCAACAATTGTCATAGCTATGCCAAATATTCATGTTGAAGATCACCTTTATTAACTCTTTCATTGCTACCTTAAAACAATCTCTATTATATTCCTTAGAAATGCAATGAGGAATGCAATCTAGGAGTTTATTTAACTATGTTTCCTTGTCTATTTTTTCTTCCGAGAAGAGTTGTTTAAAACAAATTAAAATATGATCTTGAACCTCTTTCACATCCTCTATATAGAAGCCATATGCCAATTTAATTTTTGTCATGGTATTATTATTCCTTCTTTCTTGTTTTTTCCCAAAGAAATATTTTGTGATTTAGCTACCTTCCTTGAGCCAAAACATATAAGATTTTAATCTCCAAGAATTCTCTTCTTTTTGGAGGAGATTAATCCATTTATTAGATAGATGGTGTTGCTAATAGAGGCTTTCTCTAAGGTCTTCTTCTAAATTCCTATGAATTTCTTCAAGTTGAGTCATTAGAGAAGTTTTACTTTGAGTTTTTTCAAAAGATTATAGTCAATGTATAATGCAATCCCTTGTGTGTTAAAAATTTTCACCCATTTTTGTCTTGGAAAAAGGGTGCTTGGGATCAATCCAAGAAGTTTAACCATTTGCACAAAGGCTTCTTTTTACACCAAATGGAAGAGCACCTGAAATGGATTGGGCCCTATTATGTGGAAAAAGGGATCTAGGGTCTAAATCACACCCTTCCACTTATAACATTGAGGGGGACACAAAATGATCATATAAGACTACTTGGCTACTTTCCTCAAGGAAGAGCCATAATGGTTTATCAGTGTTTTGGTCCCCTTTGGGAGGATTGATTGGGAATTGAAATGATGTGATTAGATGTGATGTGTGTGATTAGGTAAATGTAAACTAGGCTAACTATGCAACTACAACAAATTGATATGAATATATAAAAAAATAGAAATATTTGACTAGAATTGGAAACAAAGAAGCAAAGTGCAAAGACAAAGGAACCTGGAATTCAAATTTGAGTTGAAACTAACTGGTCAGTGGCATGGGCACCCTAGAATAAGAAATTAAGTTTTTTGGAGTTTCAAAAAGAGATCAAATGTGTTATAGTCTGTAGGTGCTTTTCTATTGGACTCGGCTTTGAAACGTCATTTGTTGATAAATAATTGATCTTTCCCTAATTTGATGAGTGAATGTGCTTAATTTTGGTGCTTCCACCTCCACAATGACTATGATGATGTTGGATAAAGAGTGCTTACCTTAGGTTAGGCAGAGGCAAATGGATTAAACAAATGATTAATCACAAATGCTACAACTTACCACTCATATCTTCTTTCCTTGATGGATTGAAGTCATGTCACACATCTCATGCAAGGAGAAATTAATTATTGATTGAAAGTTTTGCATGTGTTAGTACTCACAAAAATTGTGAACATAAAACATGAACAATCTTACTTATGATTCAACATGATTTTCATGATGCATTTCTTGACTGATAAAGATGTAAACTATTGATAATTTTTCTCTTGAACTACCTTGGCTACCTTTTTGTGCTCAATTAGAATTCAAACTACCTTCTAGTTTCAAATGGTGAAAAAGAATTATACTTAAATGCATTTCTTGATCTCCCACAATGATTATTTTGAAAAGTTGACAAAGGAATTTAAATTTATAAACATAAAAATTTTGACAATAAAATATTAAAAATTGAGCCAAAATAGGGTGGTCGAGGGTGAGGGTGCCCTATACTAGAACTATTTTAGAATTTACGTTGTTAAATAATTATTATTTTTAATTCCCAATTTTATCTTGAATTTTCAAAAATGGTAATAAAACAAGAAAATGACAAGCACAATTAGGTCCAAGCACATAAGGACGAGTAAAACATAGTGTGAAATTATTAGGGTTTGCAATTTATGATGCTACATTTAGCCCTCAATTTAGTGAGAGTATGAATAGTTTATGCTCATGCTCAAACTAATGTAAGGAAAAGCCATGAGGGGTTCTTTCATCAAAACATTGGAGAAGTAAGATGACACTAAATCTAGGGGATGTGCTCGCCCCTAGGCTCAAGATCCTACGACACAACAATGTAAGGATAAAGGAACACCCACATATGATATGCAATGCAACAAAAAAAACATGAGAACCAAACATAAAGCATACACAATGAAGACATGAAGAAAACACAATGAAGACACAAAGAATACACGATGAAGACACAAGCATACACAAATTAAACATATAGAAAATAGTTGAAGCAATAGTACACATTAAAACACAATATGCATGAAATATAAACATAAAAACAAAATATTAGTATGATAAAAGTATTTGAGTCAATAAGATAAAGAGACCTTAGTCTAAAGATTTATCTCAAATACCAAGTGGCATCCATTGAATATAATATGTTAGACATGATGGTGCTCTCATAAGGTTAGCAAGTTGTGTTATGTTAGATCACCTATGAGCTACATAGATCCACTGGATATCAAGTTGTGTTATGTTAGGTGTCCATGCAATATGATGGGTCTCACAAGGCTAGCAAGTTGTGCTATTCTATTTTACTCATGAGGCACATGGATCTACTAGCTAGCAAGTTGTGTTATGCTAGGTATCCATGTAAAAATGATCAAGTTCATGGGACAACAAGCTCCAAGTATGCTAGGTCTATGGATCATTTTTCTAATATCACCTCAAGGAGTGCATAAAGGTTTAATGTCACAAGGGACAATTTAACATCTTGAGGGACGAATCACCTCAGGAGTTGCACAAAATTTTAATGTCGTATGGGACGAATTAGTAACCATAGCTCAGGGGGTTTTATAAACAATGCCGCCACAAAGGGAGTATACAAATACAATGAAAACCACACCTCGGGGGTATTATGCACAATACCACCACGAAAGGGGCACATGAATTAATTTAAAGACTACACCTTAAGAGGTATCATGCATAATACCACCACTAAATGGGCATATGAATGAATTGAAAGGCCACACCTTAGGGGTATCATGCATAATACCACCACTAAATGAGTATATAATTGAATTCAAAGGCCACACCTTAGGAGTTATCATACATAATACCACCACTAAAGGGGAAGATTAATGAATTGAAAGGCCACACTGTAGGGGGTATCATGCATAATACCACCACTAAAGGGGCAGATTAATGAATTGAAAGGCCACACCATAGGGGGTATCATGCATAATACCACCACTAAAGGGGCACATGAATGGATTTGATCTTCAGTAAATGTTGAATGTGTGATAATGGACAAGGGATATGCCCCCCTTAAAATGTTAGCATACTTTCTATGTTGATATTTTAAGGAAACAAAGAGGGGAAGAGGGGATCCTAAAAAAAGAATAGATACCCCTCCCTAAGATTAATTATCCTTTCCCCTCAAGTGTAAGTGCAAGGACAATTAGTGTAGAGACTGTAGACACTTAAAAATGTCCTGAATGATATCATGCACTCAAATTCGATATACTAACACCATTTCATCCTAAAACCCATCCTCTTTTTGCTTAGTTGATTAAATTAGCCTAGTTATTTAATTAATTAGATAGAAGAGTTGTTGGTGTAATAAATATACTAAATTAAATACTATTTTGGAAACAATTGAATTCTTTAAAAATTAAAATAAAATAATAACTGTATTTAGCTAAAAAACTATGATAGATGATAAACTGTGATTCACCAATAATGAAAAAATATCAATGAAGATTAGATCAATACCTTGGATCATGAATATATGTATGTTGATCTAGGTCACTTTCGTGATTGTAAAAATGATCTAGCTAGTGTAGATTTGATCCCTATCACACATATCTATTATGAACTTATGATTCTTATCTCTAATAAAAATTTAAAATGTCAACTTTAACTTGTCTTGATGTTCTTAGTTTGTTCCCACATAAATAGTAGTTTTGGTGTTTGATGGTTTAGATGTGGTAGGGATAATTACTTCCCTTCTGTCAAACCATGCAAGGATATCAATTCAACAACTAGATAAAAAAAATCAAAGACAAAATTCTTAAACATGCAAGATTTCTAGATGCTTATGTAATGTAAATTCTCTAATAAATTCTCTTGATAGTTCATGCAAGTAATAATTCTAAATGTGTAATGATTGATTCAGATGTTGTGCTCTAGGTTATCTAAAATGACTTGGAGTTATCCCTTTAAATATAATGCCAAGGGTCAAACAAAACACTTTTACATCATGAGTTAACACACAATCATCTCAAGAAGAGGTAAAGTTGGCCCCATATTATAATTTGAATTTTTAAAGTTAAAGGGCCATTCCTTTGATTGTAGAAATGCTCAAGATAACTTTCATGACCATAGATTTTTCTTGGGACAAGAAAGGGGTAAATTAAAGCTCAAGATTGAAGTGTGGATGGGAATTAATAATGCTCGGATTGTATGCACACTCTCATCTAAAAAGACACCATTTATAGGTTTCTAATTACATAAAAGTCACTTTAATCAAAATGAGTCCAAAACATAATAGAAAAGAGTATGGGTATATAATTTTCACCATTACAATACCAAAAAAATGTTACCATCAACTTCACCTTGATATTTATTAATTTTGGTTGCCTAAATAACTTAAATGGTTATAGTAGATCTACCAACCACTACCCTTCTCCCCTACATATCTCCTTTAAAGTTAGAGCCCTTGAATCTCTTTTATACCATTTAGTGATATGAGATTTCCACAATCCATATTGAATGTTCAATTTTGCTTCTGGATTCAATTGTGTGCAAGTTTTTTCATCAACGTTTCATATCACACTCTGTGATCCATCATCAGAATAGAGAGCTGAAAGGAGATGCAAAAAGTGATGGGTCTAGTACCTAGCCTATTGTTTATCTAACACATCATTTTGTATTTTCACAATTCCTAATAATTTTTTTTTACCTAAAAAGGAAATCTAAATTATCTATTATTTTAACCTACCAACCACTACCTATATATAACTCCTTTAATAGAAAAAGTGAATAAATCCTACTACTTAATACCCACCTTGCAACTAAAACTATTATAAATTCTTTTTCCCAATATCTCCAAATATTATTTTAATCTAAAAAAGAAATATAAATTTAATTTTTACCTATAAACCATTACTCTCCTCCCCTATATAACTCCTTACCCAAAAAGACCTCTCTTTTGTACCATTTAACACCTACCCTACAACTAGACCCATCATAAATTATTTTTCTTACAATCCTCAAATATTATTTTAATCAAAGAAAATTTAAATTTGTTTTGAGCTCTCAATCACTTACGTAATCTCCCATATAACTTCTTTCAAAAAAATAAATAAAAAAAGCTACAAAATCCTCTTTTTTATACCACTTAATACCTACCCTAGGAAAACATTATATCTATAACTAAACCAATCCCACGCATGTCTTCACTATTCTTCAATTCAAGATGAGGTGACCAACAAAATTCTTAATAATATTCTTCTAAATAAAAATATAAGAATAAATAGTCAATTAAGTAAATAAGGATTATAAAAGGCACACTTTTTAAATTATTTTTTCTATTATTTTTTTTTTTAATGGATAAGTGTTCTATTAGAGAGATATTGAAAAAAATGGTTGAGTGAAATCACAAGCAAAAACAAATTAAAGTAAAATCTTAAACAATATCATTAGAAATAAAATTATAAGAATAAACAGTTAACTAAGTAAATAAGGGTTGTAAAATACATAGATTAAAATAAAATAAATGTAATTAATAAGCATTTAAACTAAATCATGAAATTATTTACCTCAATTCAAGATGAGTGTCAAAAAATCTATTTTACAATTTGAAAAATGATAGATGGATCTCAAACCCTTTAGGGTTCATCTAGACTATTGTTAACTTCATTTGCCACATGATATTGATTTAAGAGGCACACAAATTATCTAATAGAATGCATGCTTGAATATCAACTAACTTTACCATAAAGATATTTGAATCTATCAAGGTTTTGTCTAGAAATACTATTTTAAGATTTATAGACTTGATAGGCTAATAGGTTTTATGTAGGCCAAACTCTTTAGATTAACAACAATGAGCAATATCAAAGACACCATACATAGACATGCAAATGGCCTATGTGATGATGATGTAGATTTAATTATTTATTCCCCTTTAAAAATTGAAGCACCCTTTTAAATATTCAAGCATGCGATCTCCATTATAAATTAATTTCTCATTGAATGTCTTTAAATACCATGACATAGCAACATGTCATAGAAAGATGTGCTAATTCAACTCGTAATGACTAGTATAAAGGAGTGAGAAAGTTGAAATTTGAATTTGATGATTTAAATTTAGGGATCATTCTCATGCTTGTCAGGATTGAACTAAGAAGCAATTGATGATAGATTTGCAAGAGACTCACATGCAGGTTGTGTGCATGCGATCAAAACCAACTTCATTCAAAGATTCATCTCAAAATATTGTGTCTTGTTTCATGCCTTAGCCATATTTGCCCAGAATTATAACCGATTTGAGATATTTGTTAGGTCTAGTTTTCATTGCACCAAGGGAAAAAGTTATGCCCATGTGGGTTTTTTCTTCCATTCAGATGGAGCCATCTTCCTCGCCAAGGTGTAGTTTAGTCATGTTTTTCTGCAACTGTCCAGTTAGGTCATGTTTTTCGACATCAAGGTTTGAATGTTGAAAAAATGATTGTTAGTTTTTCGGGTTTGGGTGATCCCACAATACTGGTTTACAATTTTTGGCCAAACTGGACACTGAACTGATTTTTTCTACCTAAATCTTCACTTTCAGGCACCTATAGTGGCTAAACCGTGAAGATGATGCAAACTAGTGATTTGTGACATTTTTTCTGTAGATTTTAAATATATTTTTTTCAATTTTTTTTGAATCAAATTGCACTTCTTTTTCCATCTCCTTGAAAACTAGTTTTTTCAATAAACACCATTTTTAAGGAGTGATGCTCACCGTATACAACATAACTTTTTTTCCATGAAGGATAAAATTCTATTTTTTCGAATTTAGATTTGTAATGATGATATCTAGCACTTTCATTTGGTTTCATAGTGTTTTATTGAATATTTTTTCCTTAATCAAGTTTCAAAGTCAAACCAATTACAATTCAGACATAGGTGGACCGTATACAACATAACCTTTTTTGTATGTATTGAAATTCAATTTTGCTTTTGTTGGATCAAGGACTTCAATATCTAGTGCATTGATATTTTTCAATTTTTTTTTTTGATAATCGCTATTTTTCCATATGTGCGAACATAGAGCTTGATTTTCGTGAAAACCTATGTTTAATCAAACTAAAAATAATAATAAAACCAAAACATATTAAAATTATATTGATGATAGCTTGTTCCGAGGACTACCATCATCCATTGGATGTGAAGTCTCCTCCATTTTCATCCTCAGCTTGAGCTTCAAAGGGAAAAATTCTGGAGAAATTTGGTGCTAGAGGGAGAGAAGGGGGAAAAGGGGGGTTCGAATGAACCTAGGTTCGAGCGAATCCCCCTTTCCACTAAGTTTTCCTTTGTTTTTCATTCCGGGAAATGTGGAATATGGTGGGACCTAGCATTAAATAGGTTCGCTCAAAGGAGGGTTCGAGCGAACCCCCTTTGGGTTCACTCGAACCAAAAGTTCATTCGAACCCCCAAAAACCAAAATTTTCTCTATGGGGGCATTTTTTGCAATTTTCCTTCCTCACTGGAATTGTAAACTAGTTTTGTGGGTTTACCCGTTTCTATGGGTCAAGAGAACTTCATCTTTCAGGCTCTTCATCTAGTTCACTTTATTTTTCTCACAATGTAAGAAAAATAGGTCCATCTTCCCTTTTGGAATTTTTAGAGTGAACCAGACAAGTTAAGTTTAGTTGCACTTGGAACTTCTACAACAGAAAAATGGAGGGTGAATTCCCATGTATGCACTTGGGATTAAATTTTCTACAAAGGGAAAATTGATTTTAGGAAGGTTATGGAGATTTATAGGTGAATCGGACATGATGTCCAAAGTAAGTTTGACCCAGATAGAGTTAGATTCCCGCACAATCGGTTGAGGTGCAAGTTTTCACAAGTGCTTCTTGTGGGATTTTCACTGGTGTGGATGTTACAAGTCTTTATGACTCAATTGATGCCATATTTCCATAGAAGGGCTTTGCAAGTCTTTTAGTGTCATCTGAACCTTCACAGAGGTTGTGATTGCATCTGAAATCGACTGCTTGGGGATTGTTTCTCTATCGTGGTGTCCCAAGTTAAAATTTCCACTAGATGATGATGTGATTTGTTTCTTAAGTTTGTTCTTTCACACCACATCCTAGTCCAAGTCAATTTTCCGCATCCACATAGGGGTCAAAATTATGCAACAAGCAAAAAGTGACTAAAGATAAGTTTCAACTACCCTCATCAAAGCTCAACTACCACTGCAACTGTCTTAACTTGGTCTAGACACTTTCTCTATGGGAATTTATGTCATTTTAGTATGGTTATGAGGGACTATGTAGTACCCATGCTACATTTAATGTTTGTAGAACCTTTTCTTGACATAATGCATTTCTTAAACACCATTTCCAACATATTTTAGGGGCATTTTTTTTTCTTGCACTCATTCCATGTAGGTCATTCAATGTAGATGTATGGTGTTGGTCAAGGAATGTTCTCTCACATCTCTTGACATTCATATTGGATTTGTAGAGGAAAAATTTCATTTGGATACTAGATGAGGTTGCGACTAGGGTTTTCCATTTGGGATGACCTTTTGAAATTTTGTTGATGGTGGTTGTGACTATATTTTCTTTGAATTCATTTTTAGAGGAGAGGAATTAGAGGATAAAATTTTATAGAGAGGAGCAGTTGCATAGCTAGCAGAAGAAAGGTGTTCATAGGAAACCATAGGTTTCAACTTGTAAGTCCGGATATAGAAATTTTGACATTGTACAGGTTTGGGTTTGTCCAAAACTCTGAAATAATACTTGTAACCTTTGTGGATCAACTGTTTAATGGAAAATCAACCTTTATAGAGTGTCTCCACATGTATGCAATATATTTATGGATGTATGTTGTTTAGTTAGTCAACCGGAGGACTGTAAAATCCTTGCAAAGATTTTGCAAGGTATCTTTGAACATAATAAAAAGAATGTATCTATGCACTTTTGGATTGTTAAGTAGAGTCTCTTAATATTTTAAAACTATTTGTGGTTTTCTTGAATGTATGTGTAGAGTCGAGCTTGCTTGTGCATTCTAGAAAAATGTCTTTTGTGATGTATTGATGAATGTATCACCTTGGTTTTAGATATCTCAAGTTTTGTTTAAACACCGAGACTTTGTTTCCTAATTAGATAAAGACATCGATATGTTATTTGCTTGCTCTCCCTAACATCCTCAACAAACTCAAAATAAAACAATTCAAACATCTTTAGTTTTTATTAGTGTGTATTTTTTTGTCATGTTTGAATGCTTGGAATAGTTAATAGGGGTTATTATAAAACTCATTCATTGACAAGTATATGGTAGATTATCTATTAATTAGGTGCTCACCTTTACATCCCCAAACTAGCACATAAGTATATTCTAGAACTAACATTTAGATACACTATGTAGTGGGTATAGTTTGTTGTAAGGAAGCATTCAATCATATTTTCAATAACCAATTCACACCTCAAGGAAACCCCCCTTGGTCTTGTAGAGATAGAAGTGAAGGAGGTATTACCCACCTCAAGCATTGGTCCTTAGCTTCCCAACTTGAAGACATGTTTTTGGTGACCTTCTTAGGTTTGACACCCTTGGAACTTGGAATAGTATCAAACCTTGGGGATTTGGGGCCTACAACTCAAATCACCAAAAAATTGGTATTGTTTTCGAGGATAAATAATTTGCATTTTGTTGTGTGTTGAAGTTGGTATATTGTCAACTTATGCCAAAAAAATGGTGCTTGAAGGATTCCAAGGGTTATTGGGTTGATTTGAAGACTATGATGGTGGATATAACCTAGAATCAAATTTTATGCCTTGAAGGTCTATGTACTTCAAGGGTTTCCTCACTGTTGTGAGGTGGCAACTTTGCTATCAAAATAATGATTTTTTGTTGCTAATGCCAATTGTTTCATGAGCACATATCAAGAGACTATAGTTAAGTATTTGGTACCCTAGTTTCTTCCAATTTAAAGCATGGTTTCATTCTTGGTAAAGAAACACTTTTTTTTTTCTCCTCTCTCTACTCTGCATAGTTAATTGTAACCAACCATGATGAGTTGGAATGGGTGCATATATCCTATGGATACTTAGACTAATGTAACATATGATTCAAACCTTAGATGTTATGAAAGGGTGCATGTCTAAGAATATTATGAGGATGAATCACCTTGTTCATACACCCCAACACATAGAAAGGATTCACTTTTAGAAATAGATACATCCATACTTGAAAAGGAGCTGAAGGTGGATAGGCTTCTTGAGCTTGATATGAATTGTGAAGAAATAATCATGGCTTTACAATCACAAAGAAACTTTGTTGTTACAAAAAATGGATTTCTTTGTCCCTTGTTGTTCCACTTGATCCCATTTATAAGTACCTTAACCTTCCTTGGGTCAACTATGAAAGGAAAACAATGAGTTCTTCAATATACTGATTGATGCTTGGGTTTGATGGTTATGATCAATTGGGATGGGATGCACATGTTGAGGTATTTTTATAATTCATGGAGAAGTATCAATTTGAATATGATAATAAAAGTGGATGAGATTCTTTGTTAGGTCATTGATGGGAAAGGAAAATAAATGGTATCATGGTTTCCTTGAGCATTCTTTTGCTTCATGGAATCAACTTGTGGCTACATTTGAAGAAGAGTTATTTCTAGACCCTATTGTTCTCATTGAAGAATTGGAAAATATTAGATGGAATGAGGGAGATTCCAACATGGAATTCAGTTACAAGTTTGTTGTTTCCCTTGCCTAGATCTAAAATGATTGCAAACCTAACATACCTACTTATATTGACATGTTTCTTGGAGCCTATGATGTCTCTCTAGGTTTCGGGTCAATACAAGAAGAATTTTAATTAATTAACATGAAAAAAACATACAAGTTCATTGATTATTTGAGAAGGGATACGATTGCAAAATCATTGTCCTAAAGAATAAATATTACTAGTGGTGAACTTGTTGAAGACATCAACTATTTGGAGGTGACATCAAATAGAAGCACAATATCAAGTGATGATTGTGTTTGCAGGAGGGTAGAAGAATGTGTTGGTTTAATGCATGACAAAAATATAGATGAAGATGATAGTATTTGCATTGAACTTGATTAATCATATGGATGGCTGATTGTAATGAAGATATTAATGATGATTTTTAGTTTGTGGAGGAGAGATATGACCTTATTTCTTGTTGTAGTAGTATGGAAAATGAAGAAGATATGTACACAAGAGATTCATTAGATGAATTAGCTCAGGTAGCTAATTAACAGAGCATGCACATGATGGTGATGTAAATGATGAACAAGGATCTTCCTTCTTGTTTGATATTTTTCCTTCTTTTATCCCTTTCTGATTTTGAAGTTGCTATTAATTATTTGCATAAGGATAGATTAGGCACAATTGTACACGAAAAAAAAAATGTAGAGATAAATATTTGTACAACTAATAATAATCAATGTGATGAGTTTGCACTTGAAGAATGTGATGTTAGTGATCATATAGATACATATGAGAGGCTCTTTCTTTGGTGTGTGACTTGTAGTCCTCCTCATGCATAGTGCACTTGAAGGGGGTCATATGATAATGTTGTAGAGTTGGATATGGAAGAAGAAGTGTGCCACATGTTTGATTGTAGCAACAAATGTGTCACAATAGATTTCCAAGATGAGCTTAAAATTGAGAGACAATCTAAAGAGTGCAACTCTTCAAATAAAGTGTCTTGTGTTTCAAAAGATTGTGTTGATGAAGATTGCATTAGCATATATGAATCCAAGGTATGTTGATTTTTTGTTGTCTCGAAGAATATGAAAGTGAATAAGGAGTCAACAAGGCGAAAGGTACTTTACATTGCTTATAGATGATTACACTAGAATGACTTGGGTTACTTTCTTAAAAGAGAAATCAGAAGCCTTTGATAAGTTTAAGATTTTTAAAGAAAAATTTGAGTATGAAATGGATGTTAGGATCAAATGTTTAAGGTCAAATAGAGGAGGTGAATTTTCCTCATATGAATTTGAAATTTTTTGTGAAGATCATGGCATTAGGATACATTTGTTTGATCCTAGAACCCCTTAGCAGAATGGGGTAGTTGAAAGAAAAAATTGAACAATGCAAGAAATAGCTAGAACAATGATGAAAGATGCTAACCTTCCAGATATGTATGGGAAGGAAGCAACTCACACTACTATTTATCTTCTTAATAGAGTGTAGTTGAGAGTCAACAACAATAAGACCTCATACTATTAGATACTTCAAAATCTTTGGCAACAAATGCTACATTGGAAGAGATGAAGGTGATCTTAGAAAGTTTGATTCTAGGTGTGATAAAGTGATATTTCTTGGTTACTCTACCAGAAGCAAGGCGTACAAATGCTAAAACAAGAGGTTAGGGAAGATGATTACAAGTAAAAATATCAAAGTAGATGAAGACTTGTGTCAGATCTCACATGAACCTAAAGATTTTGGAATTGATATGCTTCCCTAGATTAAAGAAGAAGAAGAAGAAATAGGAGAGAAAGAGGAGAAGGAACCAAAACTAGTAAAGACTCTGAAAACTCTAGAAAAATATGTGCAAAAGAATCACTTTACGGATTAGATCATTGGAGATAAGGATAAAGGTGTGCTGATTAGGAGAAAGTTTGCAAGAGCTAGCGAGCAAGTAAATCTGTGTTTGTTGTCAAAATTTTAGCCCAAAAACTTTTCTGATGTTAGGAAAGATGACAATTGGATAAAGGCAATGGAGGAAGAACTTGATTAGATAGAAAAGAATCAGACTTGGGAATTAGTTCCCAGACATGCTGATAAAAATGTCATAAGAACAAAATGGGTGTTCCGGAACAAAATGAATGAGGATGGTGAAGTGGTGAGGAATAAAGCTAGATTGGTTTGCAAAGGATATTCACAAGTGGAAGGCATTGATTTTGAGGAGACCTTTTCTTTGGTAGCTGGAATGGAAGCTATAAGGATTTTTCTTGCTCTTGTTTCTCATAAGAATTTCAAAGTATATCAAATGAATGTCAAGTTATCTTTCCTGAATGGTGATCTAGAAGAAGAGGTATATATTGAGCAACCAGATGGATTTCAGTTATTAAAGAATCCAAATACGGTTTGCAAACTTAAGAAAACTCTACATGGTCTCAAGCAAGCTCCCAGAGCTTAGTATGCTAGATTGGATAAGTACCTACTTCAACAGGGGTTCAAGAGAGGTAATGCAAATAGTAATCTATACATTAAGGTTCAGGAAGACAATTTGTTGATTGTGGTTGTGTATGTTGATGAAATCATCTTTGGTGGAGATGATGATATGTGTAAAATTTTTGTAGAAGAAATGTAGAAAGAATTTGAAATTTCAATGATTGGTGAATTATCCTTCCTTGAACTTCAAATTATTCAGCAAGATGGTGGTATCTTTATTTCTCCAGCCAAATATGTAAAGGAAATTTTGAAGAAGTTTGGGATGGAAGATTCCAAACTAGTGGGTACTTCTATGGTGACACACTGTCACTTAAGAAAATTTGATGAGCCTCCGGAAGTTGATCAAACTCTCTACAGGTCCATGATTGGAGGTTTGGTGTATTTAACTGCTTATGGACCAAATATCATGCATGCGGTATGTTTGGTTGCCAGATTTCAATCCAATCCCAAGTAATCTCATGAGAAAGCTACGAAAAAAATCTTTAGATACTTGAAGGGTACTCTGGATTATGGCCTATGGTACAAAAAGGATAAAAAATTCTCTCTGAGTTCCTATACTGATGTTGATTGGGAAGGTTGTGTTGATGACTAGAGAAGTACAAGTGGAAGTGCATTCTTTTTGGGAGATAGATTGGTCTCATGGTTCAATAAAAAGTAGGATTCAATATCTTTGTTCACAATAGAAGTAGAATATATTGTTGCAATATCTTGTTGTACTTAGGTGTTGTGGATGAAGCAAACTTTGAAGGATGTGAAGGTGGATTATGATGAACCTATTCCTATACTATGTGACAATACAAGTGCAATTTACATTTCCAATAATCTAGTAATGCACTCAAGAACTAAACACATCTCAATCCGGTATCACTTTATGAGAGAGAAGGTTGTAGAACATGAAGTCAAAATGGAGTATGTGCTTACCAAAGACCAGATTGTAGACATTTTCACTAAGGCACTTTCAAAGGATACTTTTGAGTATCTGCGGTAGGAGTTAGGGTTTATTGCCCCTCCTTGTTCTAACTAGATGCATAAATGGTACATATGTCCAGGGGGAGAAATTCATGTCATATTCTTTACTCCTGGGTTAATGAGTGCTACCTCTCAAGGGGAGTTGGTAGAAGGGGGGAGCCCTCAAGATGTTATGCATTTGTTGTGTATGTATAACTAGTTAAAGAAGATGTGTTATTGGTCAAAGGGGGAATATGTGTTGCTACTTCAATTGAAGATCTTTTTCCCTTTGTTCCTAAAGTCAAAGAATGTCCTACTGCTTTGTGCAGGAGTGTATGGTGCTTTGTCCTTGATGTCAAAGGGGGAGAATGAGAAGTGTGTGTTTCCATCAATGCCAAAGGGGGAGATTGTTGGTAGTTGTTGCTTTTGATGTCAACACTAAGGATATTGTTGGAAATTGTTGTCATTGATGTCAACACTGATTGTTGGTTGTCATTGATCTCAACACTTCATATAATTAAGTTTTTAGTCCTTACTATTGGTTTTCATTGTTATATTTAGTTTGGGTTAACATTGGTGATTAAGTTCATGGTTAGATGGCATGCCTTATCAAATAAGAATTGTTGAAGTTCATGTGGTTGGATGTCATGCCTTATCAAAGATGAATTGTTGAAGTTCATGATTGGATGCCATGCCTTACCAAAGAAGGGTTGCTAAAGTTCATATAATGCATTATTACTATCAACAAAGTTGATTTCATGATGATATATTTAGATGAGGATTAGAAGCATGATTGATAGTGGAGAGATGTTGTTGAATGTCTACAATATTTCTTATTCTCTCTCCTGATGTTCTTGATGAAGTATGTGTTGTTGAAAGGAAGTTCTGGCATCTGCAAGTTGCTTAAGTGTTTTTGGTTTAGGAAGTTGCATTGAAGTCTATCCGGGAGAATGCTCCACATTCCTTTGTTGTTGATGCTTTGGTCTTGCTATTTGGTATTCAATGTTGGTGTTTTGTGGATGTTGCACTCGTTTATTTTCAGGTTGCCTATGTTGCCGAGGAGATCTCTATGAATTACAGAAGGTTGGCAATGTTGTCAAGGTTGTCTAGATTGGTTTAGAAAATGCTCTGCATTCTCTGCATTGATGTCTCTACTCCTACAGATTGGTGAATGTGCTTTCAATATTTTTTCAGTGTCTCAGTTCTAATCTCATATACTAAAGTCATGCACAAGGTAATATGTTAATGTTATATCTCATGATCAAGCATTCTATGTTTCTGGAATATAGTTTTTGTTCCTATTTGATCTGCAATGGTTGTTGGTGACATGAAAATATTAAAAAAGTGTATGAAAGTGTTGTTGGATGTTCAAGGAACATCCCCATGTGATACACACATTGCTAATTGGCCACATTGGTGCCACATTGTGTCTTGAGTTGGCTTTCTAGGATATTTGTAGATATTTGGCCGACAGGTCTTGTTCCTGTGCTTGCGTCATGTGCTTGGGGGGCTACAACAACAATGAAAGATGTGTTATGATTGATTTGGGTCTTGACCTATCTTGCTTGGGACTGCATCAAATTAATTCAATAAGAAGTATGTTTATGGGCCGCCTGGTTATGCGCTTCAATGTTTCATCCACACATTTCCTTGATGTCAACTTAGGTTGATTTGTGCTTGCATGTAAATTATTTTGGATCGCATTGGAAGAAGTGCTAAGAGTGTTTTTGGTCCTATCTATCTTCTAGATATGACTGTATTATGTTTTTGTGGTCGACCAATTGATTTCATTGTTTGTTTATCCTTTTCTTGGACAACCTAATTAAAGTTTTGAAGTGTTGCGGTGGATACAAATAGAAGATTATTTTAGATGCAACAAGATGAAGAAGTGTACAAGTGCAAAGAAGGGTGTGCACAAATTGTATTCAATATCCAGCATTGATAGTGCTAAAATGTGTGAAAGGAAAGATCAATTGTGTTATAACGCCTCAGTCAGTAGAGTGCTATGTTGAAAAGCATTGTAATCCTTATTTAAATATATGTATCATGCTCTGATATATTAAATCTCATCAGGTCCTTTGTATCTTTCTTCTGAAGTTGTGTTCACTTCAGTCCTACAAGTCCTTTTGTATCTTTCTCTAAGACAATGTTCCTTCTTGCAAGTCCTTTTTGGCAGTGAGCCTTTATATTGTGAGTTAACTCTCATCGTGGTTTTTCCCTCATTGGGTTTTCCATGTAAATCTGGTGTTCTCCTTGTGCATGTGCGTGTCCTTTATTTCTTTCTCATCACTGCTAATTTGTTTAAAAGTATAATTTCTATATTTTTCATTGCTTAAAGGTTGTTGAAGTTGCTAAGGATTCAAACTGTTATATCATTCTCTGTCACTGTTATGTTTTAAGGTTTTGATCTAATAAAGAAGGTTGAATTGTGTTGAAAGAGTTAAGTTCTAGAAGGGGTTAAATTTGTGTTAAGACTGATTCAACCCGCCCTCTTAGTCTTTGGGTGTGTTCAACATTTAGAAGTGTCTCTATGCCACTTAATTTGAATAAGAGGCCAAGAGCTTTGTCTACTACGAGGCAATGCACAAATATTACTCCAAGTAAGGATTGATATTATACAAAAACTCTTTATGTTGATCCATATGATGAGCCTAGTTTTTGGTCCAATTTTGGGTAGAATCTATAGTTTATTTGCTGGAAGTTGTTATGGAATTTGATGTTAAATTTTGATATTTTCATAATGTTTCCCTCAAACCATAGACATTGGGCTTAATCCTATCTCTGCAAGTTTTAATGACATTGGCATATTATGTGGATTATCTATATTGATTTTGCATGTGGTTAATGAATGTTCCTTAAGGTGGTTATAGATGAGCAGTTATTGTGCGTACTGACATTTCCATGCAAATTTAATTCGAGGATGCTAAGTTGAGGAAGACATTGCTAGCTGGGCATGCACCATAACGTCTAGCAAAGGAATCGCTCAAGGTCAAAGGAGGTCAACGGTAGAAGATTCCTCATGCAACCGAATGTAATCGCCTTGTAGTGGACTTTAATGATTGAGCAGATGCGAGCATTGCTACTGTGCTAAATCTGTGTCTGGACCTGCATGTCTGACCAGATTACATGCACGCGCAACCACTGCCACTCCACTTTCTCTGTTTTCCCTAAATGTCGTCCTCCTAGTCATGGAGTTGACTGCCTTATTTAGCTGATAGTATAAATAAAGATCTGATGCTCCTTCCTTAGGAGCTTGCATGATTTGATATTGTACTTGCACTCTCAAGTTTTGAGTAATACAAATACATTACTCTTTTGTACTCATGATTTATAGTGAATAAAATAAAGTTATGAGTTTGAGCATCTGAGTTCTCATTAGTTTAGAGGATACTTATCCAAGGGAACCCACTTGGTGAGTAATCCATATTATTAGTTTAGCATTAGTTTAGTATTACTTATTGTTTAGTAATTAGTTAGAAATTTGGCACCGACTGTTCTTGCAACCACTAGAATTTCATTTTGTGATTGTTCCTGTAGCTAAAGCAGACATAGTAGTACCCTATTTGTTGCTCAAATTTTCATTACTATTCTGCATTTTAGTTTGAAGTAGTTGTTGATTGATGGTTGGCATTTATGGTATTCCCTTCTAAGCAATTTACTTTCAGTATTGTGAATTCCTTCGCTGTAGAATGAAATGGCTACTTTGAGTTCCTAGTGCACATACTGTGCTGACCCATTTCAAGTTCACGTCCCTGGGTTGACAAGTTAAATGCACCTTCATGATGATTGAAATAGCTATTTAGGTTAGATGACCAATCTCTGAATCATGGTTGTAAGGGCGTAGTATTAAATCATTGTAGGAGGCCAACATTTTTTGCGCCGTTTCCGGGGATGGTGTCAAACTAGGGAGTCTTTTGGAGTCATTGGTAGTTTTTCTTGTTGTAATATTTCTAGAAGTTGTTCTTAGTATATCCTCATGTATGAAGTAATGACCCCCCCTTATTCTTTACCAATTCTTTGTGTGAGCTAACTGATAGTGAGTGATACCGCATGCATAGATGAAGGAGAAGGGATGCTTATGGGAGATTCCTTCCTAACAATCCTAGTCCATTCCAGCTAGTTGAATATTAGAACCCACTAAGAGAAGAAGAAGAAGAAGATCCACACCCCTTTGTTGATGAATTTCCCGATCTGAATAGCTTTGAAGTCTCCTATGAAGACCAAAATTAGCTTGAGAACCCCTTTTCTTTGGAACTACATCAAGCAAAAATGGGTGATGCAAATGGGAATAGACCTAACCAACCAAATTTTCCTTTCCCCATTGCCCATCAAAATGAGGTTGAAAACATCAAGAACATCCCTGCTTCAACACTCCCCAAGTTTTATGGACTTGTCACAGAAGATCCTGATACCTTTTTATTTGAGTTTGACATACTCTGTAGGAGTTATGATTATACTACTGATTCCCATAGGCTTAAGCTATTCCTTACCACTCTGAAAGAGGCTGCCTTAAGATGGTTCATGAACCTAGACAAAAATATTGTGGAAACTTGGGAAGACATGCAGACAAAATTCCTTGAGAAATACAAGGAATATTGCAGGGGTAGTGACATGAGAGGAGGTGACATTTTCAGAATGCAACAAAAGGAAGATGAGAGCCTGAAAGATTACATTGCAAGGTTTCTGTTTTTCCTGCAAAACTATCCACACTATACACTCAATGAAGACTCACAAAAGTTACTTTTCCTGAGAGGAATCAATGATAGTTGCACTGATGCCTTGGACCTAATGGGAGGAGGAGATATCTCCCAAGTTCCTTGGGAAGATATCAAGAAATTATGCCAGAATTACTCTAGGGAAGCTTCAAAGAAGGGGAGAGCTTACCAATATTCCATGGGTAAGTCAACTACCAGTGGAGTGTCAAGAGTGGAGATTAGTCATTTGCTGGAAAAATTCAAGCAAGACATTATAAATAATCTAGCTACTTAGCTAGATACACTTCAGGCCAAGAAGAAGTAAGAGGAGGCAGAGGCAATGTTGATAGAGTATTGCCCCCACTGCAGACAAAAGAAGAGGGACTGCAGATGCAAGATGGTAGCTAGCCTTGAAAGCAAGCAGATTCCACCTGAGTTCAAACCAATCTAGATTGAAGAAGACCAAGTCTACTATGTTGCACAAAGGAAGCATTGGGATCCAAGACAAGGTATATCACCGGATCCACTATCCTATGTTGGGCCATATTTTAATTCCTATTCATTTGGTAACCAATGTCAACCCCCATATCCATCCAGTTATGGAGGATATCCACCACAACCTTGGAGTAACCCTCCAAATGCTTGGCCCAATCATCAAAGTTCTCCACCCCAGTGGCAGCAACCTCACAGGAATTGGTCACAATTTCAAGGGCATTGGCAGCCACCTCCAAGAAATTGACAGTAAATAAATCAATGAAGAGGAGGACAACAATGACCTACCCAAACAACCAGTTATATGCAACCACCTTCTCAGCCCCAAAATCCTGCTATAATGCCTCCACCTGCTAATCCAAGCTCAAATGCACCTAAACCTACTCAGCTACCAGCTCAGCCCACACCCAATCCAAATAGAAAACCACAACAGTAGCCTGCATACTCTAATGATTCAAATCAATTCCCTACATATGATGTGAGTGTAAGTGACATCCACTTGCGTTTAAGAACTACTCTACTAGCCCCTTCCAAGCCCATTATCACTGAGCTTCCTATGAAAGAGGAAGAGGAACCTCTAAATGATCCCATTCAACCAAGAGTACCTAAAAATCCTGAACCATCCCAATTCAAGAAAACTGGACAAGAACCACCATTTCCTTAGAGATTGGAAGTTTCCAAGAAGAAGGAAGAAAATGAGGATACAACTTTTGATATCTTGGATTAGCTGAAACATAAATGTGTCCAGATACCTCTATTTTAGGCCATAAAGGATGTTCCAATCTATGACAAAGCAATCAAGGAAGCATGCCTCAAGAAGCCAGGTAGGAAAAAGAAGGACCCAGCTACAGTTCATGTGGTGGGACAACTAGCTGACATCATGCTAGGAAAAGTAACTATCCCCAAGTATAATGACCCAGGTAGTCCTGTGGTAGCAGTTGTTATAAATAGGGTCCAAGTAAAGAAAGCTCTGATTGATATAGGGGCAATAATAAATGTAATGACCAAAGACATCCTGCAACAACTAAATGTTACAAGCATGGGATCTAATCCTACTATCCTGCAGCTTGCTGATAGCTCTACTGTAAATCCTGATGGTGTAGTGGAGGATCTTGTGGTAGTTTTAGACTCCTGGGAGTACCCAACAGACTTTATGATTCTTTCTCCTAAAGCTACACTAGGCGGGTATCCCATTATTCTTGGAAGGCCTGGGTTAGTAATTGCAGATGCATACATTGGATGTTAGTCAGGTGACATGACCATTTCAGATGAGAAGAGCATGAAAAAAATTGTTTTTATCGTCCTACTTAGCCATCTCATGATGAAGATAATCTTGTATGGCCACATGTTGGTGAAGAGGCCGAGGAAGTTAATTATATGGAACAAATTATGATGCTAGGTAGAAGCTCTATTATGTAGCTCCAAGATGAGGATGAAGTATTGGCTAACATCATTCAAAACAATTGTGAAGTGGAGGAAGCATCATCTTCTCATTCTGCTACTCCAGTCAAGATACTTTTGCCTGCTCTTCCTGCAACCACTGTTCCTGTAGCCACTGTTCCTATAGACAGAGTTCCTGCAACAATAGGTATGTCCCATACATTGCTTCCATATGAACTAAAAGTACCACGTGTTAATGAAGCAACCATAATAGAGTTAACTACACAAGTACATGTGTCATAAGGAAAGTATCTGAATGTTAATAGTAAATTAAGCGGGGAACAACAACTGTTATTGGAAAACTTATTAAGAACTCATCAACATGCATTTGTGTGGGATTATCATGATATGAAGGGATTGGAACCTAAAATTTTCACATAGAATTTACATCAGAGATGATTGCACCCCAGTAAGATAGCCACAAAGAAGAATTAACCCTGCACTGAGAGAAATTGTAAAAGGGGAACTACAAAAATTACTAGATGTAGGATTTATCTACCTCATTTAAGATAGTTAGTGGGTGTCTCCATTAGTGATTGTTCTGAAGAAATGAGGGAAATGGATAGTTTATATTGATTATAGGGAACTTAATGCTGCCACCAAGAAGGACCACTTTCCCTTACCCTTCATTGATCAAGTTTTGGACACACTTGTAGGAAAGCAATACTTTTCTTTTCTAGATGGATTCAGTGGCTACAACTAGATCCAAATTGCACCAGAGGACCATGAGAAGACCACATTTACCTATCCATGGGGGACCTATGCCTATTCAATACTTCCATATGGCTTAGGAAATGCACCTACAACTTTTAGAGGGTAGTCATTAGCATATTCTTAGAAATTTCTCATGATTGCATGGAAATTTATATGGATGACTTTACCACTTATGGTGTTGATTTTAATCAAGCATTGGAAAATATTAGGAGAGTCCTACAGAGATGTGAAGACCAAAACTTGTCCTTAAACAATGAAAAGTGCTTCATGATGATGCAGGAAGGTGTAGTTCTTGGCCACTACATCTCCCACAAGGGAATTCAAGTAGATCCTACAAAGATTGAGGTAATCACAAATCTGCCCACACCTGCAAAATAGAAGGATGTTAGGAGTTTCTTGGGTCATGCAGGATATTATAGGTGTTTCATCAAGGATTTCAACAAGGTAGCAACACCATTGTATACTCTTCTCACTAAAGATGTTTAATTTCAGTGGACTGAAGCTTGTGACAAGGAATTTTCTAACTTGATGACAGCTTTGACTCATGCTCCTGTACTCAAAGGACCTAATTGGGAACTTCCTTTCCACATCCATACTAATGCATCAGATTATGTCATAGGAGCAACCTTGGGACAAAAATAAAGAGCTATTGAAAATTCCATTTACTTTTTCAACAAAAATTTACAAGGAGCTGAATTCAATTATACAGTGACAGAGAAAGAAATGCTGGCAGTAATCTATGTACTAAAAAAATTTAGACATTACATAATAGGCTACCAAATATTTGTGCACACTGATCATGCAACCATTATATATCTCATGAATAAACCTTTGATCACAGGTAGGTTGGCAAGATGGTTATTGTTGATGCAGGAGTTTGATATAACCATTGTGGATAAGCCAAGGAAGGCCAATGTTGTTACAAATTTTCTTTCAAAGTTGACTACATCAGAAGACAATCAACCCATAGATGACTCTTTCCCTGATGAGCATCTATTTTCCCTCAGTATACAAACACCTTGGTATGCTGAAATAGCCAATTATTTGGTCACAGGAAGGGTTCCTTCTCACTTCTCTCCAAAAGAGAAAAGGGCACTTATTGAAAAATCTTTTCCTTTCTCTTGGATTGTTGGATGTTTGTTTTATATTGGACCAGACCATGTCATGAGAGATGTGTGAGAGAAGATGAGACATATGACATTTTGCATGCATGTCACAATGAACCATGTGGAGGACACTTTACAACCAAGAGGACAACAATGAAGATTTTGAACACGGATATTACTAGCCAACACTCCACAAGGATGCAGGAAGGTATACCATAAAATGTGATAGATGTCAAAGAATGGGTAGACCAACCAGATCTAATGAGATGCCACTTTTCCCTCAGGTAGTAATCACTCCCTTTGACAAGTGGGGATTGGATTTTGTGGGACCCATTGACCCTCCAACAAATGGTAAGTCTTATATATTGGTATGCACTGATTATGTGACAAAGTGGGTAGAAGTTAAGGCCATGAAGCATGCAAGAGATAACAAGGTTGCCAAATTTCTTTATGAGGATATTTTCACAAGATATGGAGTCCCAAGAGAAATAGTGACTGATCAAGGGGCTCAATTTACATCAACCCTTGTTGCAACACTAGTTAAGTACAACATAAGGCACAAGAAGTCTACTCCTTATCACCCCTAGGCTAATGGCCAAGTTGAGGTGATCAACAGAGAAATTAAAGCTATTCTGACCAAAATGATAGCTATTCATAGAAAGGATTGGGCAAATAGATTACTAGAAGTTGTTTGGGCCTATAGGACAACCTGGAAAATAACTACAAGTTTCACTCCATTTGAGTTTTTGTATGGAAAGACAACCATGATGCCCATTGAATTTGAATATAAGACTCTTCAGACTGCAATAGACTTGGGGATGGATATTTCTGAGGCACAAAGAGAAAGAATCATGCAACTAAATGCTTTGGATGAGATAAGAAGAGCAACCCTGCATCATACAAAGGTAGTGCAGAATCAGAGAATCAAGTGGCATGACAAATTTATCAAGGACAAGAAATTCCAACTAGGAGATTGGGCCCTGCTCTATGACTCAAGATATCAGGACAATGCAGGAAAATTGTAGACAAGGTGGTTAGGACCATTTGAAGTCACTGAGGTATTTCCTAATGGAGCTGTTCAACTTACTACCATTGATCCTGTCATATTCAAATTACTTGTCTATGGTCATCGCTTTAGATTATATCACAAGCCAACTTTCAAAGAAGAGTTCCTATAGCAATTCACCCAACACTCAACACCCAAGCTTCCTGCAGCTGAAGGAAGTGGACCTAGTGTCCCTCCTGGCTAATTAAGGTACTTACTTGTCATAATAAAGACTTCCGCTCTTGTGGAAGTCTATTTCTTCGCCCATCCGCCCATTCACCCATCCATCACCACCTTTCTCTCTCTTCCATCACTTCATTCCACCTCATCTCATTCCACTTCATCTTCATTAATTGCTCAATTTATTCCCTAAAAGGCGAACGGTACTTTCTCCACAATCTTTGCAATGAATCCTCCACACATTCAGGTATGTGTGCATTAATTGCTATCTCTTAATCATCTTTTAAGTGCATTCATTTAATCACTGTACGTTAGTATAGACATTCACATAACATGTCATTTCTCCCTATCAAATCACCACTCCCATCTCGCATGTGCGGACACATGTCCAAATTTACGTTGGGGGGAAAGAAAAAGATGCAAATATATTTCCCATGTGTCAATTTATGCTAGGCTACATGAAAAAATTTAAAATGAGCCGATTTGAAATCTGAGTGAGGGGACAACTTGCATGCGTGAAGTGACATTAACTATAGCCTCCATTTCTTTCCATCATAATTCTCCTTTATCACTCCTTTTCTTGCCATTATTGACTCTGTCGTAATCTTGAGTTGCAAGCTAAAAGGTAAAACAAAAGAAAGGGAAAATTCAGTCGATATTGGCACTAGAAATTTAGCAAGTATTGTAGGAAGGTGAACTTGATTTTCAAATAAAATTGTAGAAAAGAAATCATAGAGAATTTGTTTGATTGCAGACAATGGGAGGTGGGTTAATTCGAAATGAACCCATAGTGCGTGATGTTTTATTGCATAATGCACAATGCCTGGCCGAATTTAGAAACCGTGGATGGTTAGATTAACTCCTGAAGCTGGATGGCTTTAATGAAAGGATTGCCCTTGGATTTTCCCAGATATTTTCTGAAGAAAAAGCCACAGTAAAAGGGTTGGAAGTTGTGGAAACTGAGGAAAGAATTGCAGAGGTCACAGGGTTACCTACTGATGGTGAAAATTACCTTGCTTCCAGAGACGCCAGATTAGCTAGGGCCGAATTTATAGAGCCGAACGACCCCCCATTGAGCATAGATAAATAGGGTGTAAATAGAATGTCTCTACCCGTGCCATGGAAGCAAATAACCATTTATGTTATCAAATATATCACCTGTGAGGGTCTCCAATTGAATTTTCATTCTGTGCACTTCAAGCTTTTGAATCACATAAGGCACAAAAGAAGGATGAATGTGCCTAACGTGCTATACAATATTCTCTCAATCATGGTGACCGAGACCCAAAAAGGTAGGGATAATTCTGTTTCCCACCATTATCTGATTAAATTGCTAATTGAGAAGTCTCTGCATGATGTATCTAGAATGACCTGGGAAGAATTTATAAGTGTTGATCAAATTAGACCTAAGCACTTGCAACCTAGAGTTTTACCTCAACCCCGTAGGTCTAGCAGGAGATTGAGCACGACTGAAGCCACTCTTGGTGCTGGCTCTAGTGTGAATCCTCCTACAACAAAAGAAACCATAGAAATTAGTTCTTCTGGAGAAGAGCACTCAGAAAAAGAAAGCTCTTCATCAGATTCTGATGAGGACATTCCACTTGGCACCCTGATAAAAACAAGGGAACATAAGAGAGAAGTAAAAGTGAGAAAAGGAAAGGCCAAAAGGAAGCCGACAGAAAGAAAGGTGCCAAGTTCTAAGAAGAGGAAGGCTGACACTGTTCATCCTGCAACCAAAGAAAAATGTGAGAGACCTCCCAGGAAATCAAGACCAGCTGGGCCACTGATTGGTACACCTCGACAGGAAAGCTCTAAGCCTAGTGAGACATCACATGAGGACCCTAAAACTCCAATGGAGCGAGAATATTGAAGAAAAATACATATTTGAGAGAGCAACAAGTGTAACACTGGCCGATCTTGCTGACATTGCAAAAGAGTTTGAGGAAAATTAGGATTTCCTCTAGCATGAGAAAGAAGTCCTACAACAACAACCAGAACTAGAGAAGGAGTTCCTGTAGCCACAACAAAAACAAGAACGAGAGCCCCTGCAACAAGAAGTGGGAGAAGAAACTGTACCCCCACAACCAGAAACAACTGGACAACCTGAGTCCATGCAGATAGTGCTATATGAGGAGCCGCCATCAACAAAAAGACTGGTAGGAATTCATAATCCTCCCGATTTTACAATACACACAACAATATTGAATTTATGGAAAGAAATACAAAGGAGGGAGGAAGAATGGAAAAAGGAAAAACAAAAATTGAAGAAGGAAATTCAAAAGAGGGATGAGGAGATTGAAGATAAGGATGCAGAACTTGCCACCATGAAGCAGAGGGTGGATGATATGGCAACCTTGGTACCACAGATTTTGGAATGTAGGACCCCTCCAAGGGTCTATGTTGTACACCTGAAAGAGAAATATCTCTCTTTTAAGCTATCAAGGATTGCCTCAGGTTTGAATCCTTCTATTGACACCCCTATTGAATTTTTCAATGCTTATAGGATTTCCTCACTCGAAATGAAGAATTTTCCATTGAATTTTATTTGCATAATTATGTTGTAACTCAAGACGATGATTGAAATATGCTGTTGTATGTTGGGGATGTCTAATTAAGGGAATTTATGTCTTGGGTGAAAAATGAGATTAGTTGGGGACAACAACATGGGGCTTATAAGAAATTGGAGTCTAACATCCCTCTGCCCATTAGGGCTGAATCAAGCAACCCAAGGGATATTTACAGAGAATGGCTCATAATGCTTCTCAAACCTAGTTATGGCAACATGATTATGCCTTGGATTGAGGTAGCTTATAGTGAATATGAGGTAAAGGTAGCAACAAAGGAGGAAACTATGAGAAGATGCCTATCACAAAGATGGAATAGCCTAACTGATGAGCTGAAACATGTCGAACCCCATTCCACCCATAATTATGTTGCAACACTAAAAAGGATTGGTAGGTATATTCAGATTGGGAGAATGAAGGGGCGATTTTGGATTCCCCTAACTTTCCAGTCATCCATTCTCATGTGGCCCATGCCAAACTTCAGATTCTACCAGTATGACGCTGCTGCAGAAAAACAAAGATGGAACAGATTTGATAGATTAGGAGGATTCTATTGGGATCCTGATTCACGCACAACCATTGATGTTGGAAAACTATTAGTTGCAAGTTTTAGAGCTTTGACCAAGAAAAAGAACAACCCTTCCCCCATTGGAGGACCAACAAAACGTTAGGTTGGGGGGAGTGGTGAGCCCAATTTTTGGTTCAATTTTGGGTAGAATCTATAGTTTATTTGTTGACAGTTGTCATGGAATTTGATGTTAAATGTTGATATTTTCATAATATTTCCCTCAAACCATAGACATTGGGCTTAATCCTATCTCTACAAGTTTTAATGACATTGACATATTATGTGGGTTATCTATATTGATTTTGCATGTGGTTAATGAATGCTCCTTAAGGTGGTTATAGATGTGTAGTTATTGTGTGTACTGAAATTGCCATGCAGATTTAATTCGAGGATGCTAAGTTGAGGAAGACACGGCCAGTTGGGCATGCACCATAATGTCCAACAAAAGAATCACTTAAGGTCAAAGGAGGTCGACGATAGAAGATTCCTCATGCAACTGAATGTAACCGCCTTGTAGTGGACTTTAATGGTTGAGTAGACGTGGGCATTACTGTTGTGCTAAATCTGCATCTGGACCTGCATGTCTGACCAGATTCCCTGCATGCGTAACCGTCGTCGCTCCACTTTCTCTATTTTCCCTAAATGGCGTCCTCCCAGTCGTGGAGTTGACTGCCTTGTTTAACTAATAGTATAAATAAAGATCTGATGCTCCTTCCTAAGGAGGTTGTACAATTTGATATTGTACTTGCACTCTCAAGTTTTTAGTAATACGATACATTACTCTTTTGTACTCATGATTTATAGTGAATAAAATAAAGTTCTGAGTTTGAGCATCCAAGTTCTCATTAGTTTAGAGGATACTTATCCAAGAGGGCCCACTTGGTGAGTAATCTGTCTTATTAGTTTAGTATTACTTACTGTTTAGTAATTAGTTAGAAATCTGGCACTGACTGTTCCTGTAGCCACTAGAATTTCATTCTGTGACTATTCCTGCAGCCAAAGCAGATAGAGTAGTACCCTATTTTTTGCTTAGATTTTCATTACTATTTTATATTTTAGTTTGAAGTAGTTATTGATTGATGGTTGACATTTATGGTATTCTCTTCTAAGCAATTTACTTTCAGTATTGTGAATTCCTTAGCTGTAAAATGAAATGGCTACTTTGAGTTCCTAGTGCACATACTGTGCTGACCCATTTCAAGTTCAAGTCCCTGGGTTGACAAGTTAAATGCACCTTCATGATGATTGAAATAGCTATTCAGGTCAGATGTCCAATCTCTAAATCATGGCTGTAAGGGCTTAGTTATTAAATCATTGTAGGAGGCCAACACCATGCAAGGAGAACCATTTGATATCAACACCCTTAACAAGATTTTTTTGTTGTTATTCTCTCAAAAAAATATTAAAAATATAAAACTATTTGGGACTTCAACAATAATATATGTAGAGTTCATAAATTAGATCTTCAATTTTTGATACTATAGAAAAATTGCTCATATTTTGAAATGTTTAGTTCAATTTGTGGGTCATGTAGTGAGTGCCAACTATGCATGGGGGATAATGATTTTGTAACTCTAAACAAAGATTGTTTCTATTACCTTGCATTACTAAAGCTCCATCTATCGCTACAAATTAGGCAATTGTCTAGTCATCCATACCTCTAATTTAATTAAAATATTTCTTAATTAGTTCACATAGATTTTGCAATGTTGCATTATCCTCCATTTTATGAACAAAGAGTAGATGAGGTTGGGAGACATTATTTTCTATAGTATACAAAGTCATACACACACAAGAAGTGTTATTTACTATTAAAAGCATAAAGTTTCCACAGTCCATGATAATCAAGTGAGAAATTTTCTGGATTGAATCTGTATCATTTTTTTTAATCAATGTTTTGGATCATACTCCATGATCCATCATCAGGATAAAAATGCAAGCAAAAGAGGACGTGTTATGTACTATTGTAATTTTATGTAAATATAATGCAATAAAGTTGATTGTTTTATTGTTTTTGCACATCCTATTTTTTTTTGCCTTAACAAAAAAAACTTACCCATTCCCATCCACTATTTATTAACCAATGATTATTAGGCAAATTAATAACTCCTATAAAAGAAAAAAATTATAATTTAGGTCTCCTATCATAAAACATACTTTAGTCGAAATACAAAAAAGAACATTCACCTATTTTTTTTGTCATTTGTGCTACTTTCATCATATTTCTAGAATGATCTTCAATTGTACCTCCACATGTTGCAAGATTTTCTTATTTCAATAAATTCATCATATTTCATGACATGCTTAAGATAAAAAAAATATTCATTTGTTTTCCATATTATCACTAATTTTTTCTCTCCATCTATGATATTTTTTTTCATAAAATTTACCAACACGTTTTTTTATCGTGTCAAAATTTAGTTGTATTTTATTGCCTCTAATATATTTCTAATTATAAATATTACACCTACATTCTTTGGGAGGTTCATCTTTGTTTTCATTCTCCACCAACTCAATGAATGCACACTTTAACACACTTAAACAAAAAATTTCTTGATAGATCCCACTCATGCCCTTTTTTATTTGGTTATCTTTTCCCTTCAATGCACAATCTCCTTTTTTTAATCACTTTTTGAGCTGGTTTTATTAATAAAATTCTTTTTACCTTGGGAATCCTCTCTAACATCATCTTTGGCATTGTCATGTAACTCATTACACTTTGTTTCTAAAGAATTCCCTTATTTTTTTGTAGCTAGTATGAATCGTGATGTTGTAGGTTCATTTACTAGTGCAAGACTGCACACAATTTCTAAAGAATGACATTATATTTCTACATTATAGGTTCCCTTTACCACTTCCAAGAAACCAATTCCTACTTGACATGTCATATGCATTGGGAACCATATTTTTTTATTATGCTTATGGTCACAATAAAAGAATCAAGACTAATAGTTTTTATATCTTATGTAAAAATAAAAATAAATAGATAGAAGCAACAAAAGGAATCATAGATCCTTGGGGCCAAGATGTACCACTAACCAATATCATTTGTAACAATGAAACTAAATAGATAAATAAACATGAGGATTCTTATATTATAGAACGATAAAAAATTACCACTTGCCTCTCACTAACTTGATAATGTCTATAATTATCAATGTATCCCTAAAACATATAATTTTAGGTAGTAAGTAGGCATCGAAGATAGGATAAACCAAAGAAATGAGTCCAAAACATAATTCTTCAAAGGACATAAACAAGAATCGAGTCAAGCCAAATTGAGAGTAGAAGAAAATATGTAAAATAACAAATCAAAGTTTAAATTGTGTTTATGTGAATTCAAATTTGGAAAATCCCACGTGATTGTAAAATGGAGTAAAAATATGGCAAATCTTGTGTGGTTTTAAAATGGTTAGAGTAAATGTTGGGAAATTGGGATCACAATCTAAAATATATGTGGTGATTTCAAGGCAGTTACAACCCCAACATAGCATGGTGTTATAATCTAGTATTAATGAAACTAATCCTTATATAGGGTGGAATTTTAATGGTATTAGCAAATATGTCAACTAATTAAAACATGCCTCTAAAATTCTAGGCAATTTTGCATTATAAACATGTAATTTCCCATGACAATAATATTATGTACAAATGTTTTGTAAATAATTTTGTGATGATTTAACATTCCATGGGTTGATGAATTATAAATTCTTGACAATTTGGGCCCTACACTATTTCATCATATTTTCTAAAATTGAATTATCTAATACCAACTATTTTCCAATTGACGAAAATTCATGGCTAAAAAAATTCATGGACCAAGCCACCCATACTCACATTTTTTTCTTCTTTTACCAATACCACCCCACCTTTTCATTCTAATTACCTTACCATTTCCATCCCACCCACTTCTATATCTATAGATCTTATATATCACACTTAATCATTGTTGGCTCCTATTGATTACCCCATACCACAAGCATCTCATGAGGTTATCCAGCCCCACTCAGACCCTTTCTACCTTTCTCCACTTATAGACCACCATTCTTCTCTATCTTCTCATACACATGATACTTCATTAGATGTTTCTCCTAGCACTATCATTACTTATATCCATGATGCTGCACCACCAATTGACATACAACCTATCACCTATATACCTATGATGGTATGGAGCCTACCTACTCTTTAATATGATTATCCTTCTTTTTCTTATGGACCTCCACCAACATCCCTTTGGGATCTTGCTCTTCAACGTATTCATGTTCATCCTAATAATCTCGCAAAACAAGCCACATGCATCTTTCTATCTCTTGGTCTTGATTCATGAAAATGTTCCTTTATTCATAACTGCGAAATATCATACCATTGACATCAACATTTGTTTTTTTTAGATTGCAAGAATGAGGTAGCCCCCCCTATAAACTTCAATGCCCTGGTAAAAAAATTTCATGTGACTGGTGGCGTTGACACGACACGCCCTCCAATACCACAGGGACAGGGGAGACTAGACCTCGTGACCTCTTGCCTGCAAGAGGATGCTTTAGCAATCGACCTAGGCCCCCGGCCATCAAACACACATTTGTTGACAATAGACTCAACTTCAAAATTTGCACCGCTAAGTTGTTAAGGAAGATCTATATTGTGACACTTTCAATCAATTTTTTTTTTTTGTTTATTGTCAGAAGAGGATTATTTAATCGCCTGATTTTTCTTGTTTCCATTGGAGTGGCAATAACTATGCCACTCTATCACACAAGATCTACCTTAAAATCTCTAAGAATAAAAAATAAATAGATAACAAATAAAAAAATCTAAGAATATAATAATTATGCCCATACGATGTGTTTAAGAATATTATATTGAATATATTTAGTGCTCTCTAGGACCACTCGCTTAAACACATCGTATGGGCATAATTATTATATTCTTAGATTTTTTTATTTGTTATTTATTTATTTTTTATTCCTAGAGATTTTAAGGTAGATCTTGCATGATAGAGTGGCATTATGCCACTCCAATGGAAAATATAATACATATTTTCAATATTATACTTAGTTGTCTACTTGTAAATAAAAATTGAAAAAAATGTCGCCCTGCGATGTTAGGTGAACTTGGCACATGTAAAACGAATTACATTATTTTTTATTTTTCTTCACGAATTGCATTATTTATTAGCCGATAGGCTATTTGTTTCAAATTTTGGCCGCGATTTTCGTCAACCCAGCCATGAATAGAATTTCTCGGCGCCAAAAATTAATAATCACTAACGACCGATGACGAGTTTCTTGGGGTTGTTTATGATGACGTGGAGTTTGCTAATTACATGGTTGGCGGTGGTGGAGTTGGTTGCCTCAATACACAGAAGTAGAATGGTAAATGTTTGCTCGTGTGAGGGTTAATGCATCCTGGTGTTGTTGTACGATGGTGCGAGAGAAAGTAAATACAATATTCAATGTTGTAGTGTGGGAAAGTATATTTTTTTTGGTTGCATTGTCAAACAAGCCATTGTGGTCTTGGTTTGATAGTAGAGTATTGAAAAAATTGTCACCTTTGTCTTCGTTTGATAGCAGGTTGGAGGGTTTTAACACTGATGTGCTCCGAAATGTGCGAGAAAATATATTGATTAAGTTGCATTGTCGAAAGAGCCATTGTGGTGTTGGTTTGATAGCAGACTGTTGTAAAAATTGTTGCCTTCGGCTCATGTATCTTAAGATAATTAAATAATAATCAATCAATTGATTGATTAACCTAGACAAAAAGGTCAAATATAGATGTGCATCTAGGTCTAATAAATATAAAACTAAAATAGAGATAAAATTATATCATATCTTAAATTTTGGAGAGAAATTATTATTATTAAAAAAATTAATAATTTAAAAATTTAAATTTTATTTAATTTTTCAATTGTAATTTTTTAAGAATAAATTTATTAAAAAAATGTATTAGTTGAGAATTAATTTACTATGGATTCCCAATGACCTGTCATTTACCTGCGATTCCTAAGATTATTAATTAAAATCAATTTTAAATAACTATTATAACTAAAATTATTAAATATTACATATTAATAAATAAAAAAGTTATTGATGATTAATTACTTAAAATTAAAATTAATGGATACATTGCAAATAATAAGATTCGTTCAACATGACCTATGTTTTATTTTACATTTTCATAATCAATTTTCAACTAATAAATTTTGATGTGGGGGCGCAAAGATCAATTTTTCATTTTATGCAAATGGTTCTTAATCTCACATGCATTGTGTGTGAGATAAGAACAGACAAGTGGACTATAACAGAGGTTTAAAATGCTTTACAATGCTCAAATTAAATGAAGACGTATAAAATAATCTCTACGCCAAAATTAAGTGATTTATAATATGTTCAAGTTAGGTGATTCAAATTGATATCTTTCAATGCACACATAGGTTGGCTTTAAATTTAATACATATGTATCGATGTGCTTGATCTATCCATCTAACTATCCGTAATAATATATAAATTGATTTTCCAACATCTCTCTTCATTACGGTCTACTCTACCTATTTTATCCTAGGTAAAGTCCAAAACATAAGGTTCACCTCTTACTATGAACTAACCTCACGTTATTTCATATTGGCTTATTAACACACTTTCCCTTTCTCGACTCAATCAAACAATTGCAAATATTACTAATTATTTATATTTCACATTGCATTCCGAAAAAAAAATTGTTTCTTACTTCCCATTGAATAGCCATTTGCGGTGGACCCCTATTGGCTGATTGTTGCATGCCTGTGCATGCAACTGCTAGTTTAAAAGGGATTTGATAATTTCATAGTCATGTTTCAATTTTATTATTTATTATTTCTTTTTGGTATGGTTGGGATTTATTGTAATTGATACAAATAATTGTTAGTTTTAGTATTTTGATTATAATTTCTTCATAAAAGAGGTGTTTTTATTTATGCACAAAAGTTAAAATTAGAGAAAATAATATAACCAACTTAAAATAAAGGATATAAAGGACAAGAATAAGAGATAAAATAGAGAATATTTATATTTTAAGTATATCGTTAGGGATGGTCAAACTTCCTTCTCAAACACAGTAAGAACATAAATGACATACCATTTTAATCTTCGAGTGATTGAAATATTCAAGGGGGTTGAGTTTGAAGTAGATGTTCATTAATCTTTACTTGTGTGGCCTACTAAGAAAGGATCCAACTATAAACCTAGAGGTTCTCAAAGAGTAATAAACATATTTGTAATCAATTCTTCTATTTATGTTATTTTTGCTCAGATTTGACCACATCATCAACTTATGTTGATTAAATAATGTGTATGAAAGGAGCTACATATCAGTAGTGAATATGGCAACAATTGCCATGACTATGCCAAATATTCATGTTGAACATCACCTTTATGAACTCTTCCATTTCCACCTTAAAACAATCTCTATTATATTCCTTAGAAATGCAATGAGGAATGTACTTTAGGAGTTTATTTAACTATGTTTCCTTGTCTATTTTTTCTTTAGAGAAGAGTTGTTTAAAACAAATTAAAATATGATCTTGAACCTATTTCACATCCTCTATATGGAAGCCATATACTAATTTAATTTTTGTGATGGTATTGTCATTCCTTTTTTGTTGTTTTTTCCCAAAGAAATATTTTGTGCTTTAGCCACCTTCCTTGAGCCAAAACATATAGAATTTTAATCTCCAAGAATTCTCTTCTTTTTGGAGGAGATTAATCCATTTATTAGATAGATGTTGGTGTTGCTAATAGAGGCTTTCTCAAAGGAATTCTTCTAAATTCTTATGAATGTCTTCAAGTTGAGTCATTAGAGAAGTTTTACTTCAAGTTTTTTCAAAAGATTGTAGCCAATGTCTAATGCAATCCCTTGTGTTTTAAAAATTTTCAGCCATTTTTGTCTTGGAAAAAGAGTTCTCGGGATCAATCCAGGAATCTTTAACCATTTGCACAAAGGATTCTTCTTTACACCAAATGGAAGAGTACTTGAAAGGGATTGGGCCCTATTATGTGGAAAAGGGATCTAAGGTCTAAATCACACCCTTTCAATTATAACATTGAGGGGGATACAAAATGATCATATAAGACCACTTGGCTACTTTCCTCAAGGAAGAGCCAGAATGGGTGATCAGAGTTTTGGTACCCTTTGGAAGGATTGATTAGGAATTGAAACGATGTGATTAGATGTGATGCATGTGATTAGGTAAATAAAAACTAGGTTAATTATGCAACTACAAAAAACTGATATGAATTTAGAAACAAACATAGAAATATTTGACAAGAATTGGAAATAGAGAAGCAAAGTGTAGAGACAAAGGAACCTCGTGTTCAATTTGAGTTGAAACTGATTGGGTAGTGGTGTGGGTGCCCTAGACTAGGAAATGAAGATTTTTGGAGTCTCAGAACAAGATCAAATGTGTTATAGTTTGTAGGTGCTTTCTTGTCAGACCCAGCTTTGAAACTTCATTTGTTGATAAATAATTGATCTTGCCCTAATTTGATGAGCAAATGTGCTTAAATGCTTGATCTTGATGTTGAGTCTTCAATCTTCTCCAAATCCACTTCATATCTACCACCCACAAGAAAGAGAGGAGAGAAAGGGTTGTATCATATAGGAGTTTTCCCAAGTCAAACCCCATTTTAGTGTTTCCACCTCCAGAATGACTATGATGATGTTGGATAAAGAGTGCTTACCCTAGGTTGAGCAGAGGAAAATGGATAAAACAAATGATAAATCATAAATGTTGCAATTTACCACTCATTTCTTCTTTTCTTATGGATTGAAGTCATGTCACAAATCTCATGCAAGGAGAAATTGATGCTTGATCAAGAAAGTCCTGCATGTGTTAGTACTCACAAAAATAATGAACATAAAACATGAGCAATCTTACTTATGATTCAACATGATTTTGATTATGCATTTCTTGACTGATAAAGATGTAAAATGTTGATAATTCTACTCTTGAACTGTCTTGACTACTTTTTTTATGCTTAATTGGAATTCAAATTACCTTCTAGTTTCAAATAGTACAAAAGAATTATACTTATATTCTTTTCTTGATCTCTTGCAATAATCATTTTGAAAAGCCAACAAATGAATTTAAATTTGCAAACATAAAAATGTCAATGATAAAATATTAAAAATTGGGCCAAAATAGGGTGGTTGAGGGTGAGGGCACCCTATACTAGACCTATTTTGGAATTTAAGTTGTTAAATAATTAATTTTTAATTCCCAATTTTATCTTGAATTTCCAAAAATAGTAATAAAACGGGCAAATGAAAAGCATAATTTAGGTCCAAGCACATAAGGGGGAGTTAAACATAGTGTGGAATTTTTAGGGTCAACAATTTATGATGCTACATTTAGCCCTCACTTTAGTGAGAGTGTGAACTTACACTCATGCTCACACTAAAGTGATGAGAAGCCATGAGGGGTTCTTTCATCGAAACATTGGAGAAGTAAAATGAAACTAAATCTAGGAGATGTGCTAGCCCCCAAGCTCAAGATCCTACTACATAACAATGTAAGGATAAAGGAACACCCACATATGAGATAAAATGCAACACAAGAAACATGAGAACCAAACATAAATCATACACAATGAATACATGAAGCAAACACAATGAAGACAAAAAACATACACTATGAATCGACACAAAACACACACAACTTAAACATATATAGAAAACAATTCAAACAAGAGTACAAATTAAAACACAACATGCATGAAATAAAAACATTAAAACATAAGGTTAGTACGATAAAAAAAATTGAGCCAGTAAGGTAAAGAGACCTTAGTTTGAAAATTTATCTCAAATACCAAGCGTCATCCATCAAAGATAATATATTAGAAGCGATGGTGCTCTCATAAGGCTACAAGTTGTGTTATGCTAGATCACCTATGAGCTACATAGATCCACTAGCTATCAAGTTGTGTTATGCTAGGTGCCCATGCAATATGATGGGTCTCACAAGGCTAGAAATTTGTGTGCTATTTTACTCATGAGACACATGAATCTACTGGCTAGCAAGTTGTGTTATGCTAGGTGTCCATGTAAAAATACTCAAGTTCATAGGCCAACAAGCTCCACTATGCTAGGTCTATGGATCATTTTTCCAATCTCGCCTCAGGGAGTGCATAAAAGTTTAACATCATAGGAGACAGTTTAATGTATTGAGGGATGAATCACCTCAGGGGGTGCACAAAAGTTTAATGTCACAGGGGACAAACCACCTCAAGGGGTGCATAAAATTTTAATGTCTCAAGGGACAAATTGGTAACCACACCTCGATGGGCGTTATACACAACACCACCACAAAGGGGGTATACAAATACAATGACAACCACACATTAGGGGGTATTATGCACAATACCACCACAAAAGGGACACATGAATGAATTTAAAGGCTACATCTTAAGGGGTATCATGCACAATACCACAACTAGAGGGGCATATGAATGAATTTAAATGCCACACCTTAGGGGGTATCATGCATAATAACACCACTAAATGGGCATATAAATCAATTGAAAGGTTACATCTTAGGGGGTATCATGCATAATACCACCACTAAAGGGGCACATGAATGAATTGAAGGCCACACCTTAGGGGGTATCATACATAATGCCACCACTAAAGGAGAACATGAATGGATTTTATCTTTAGTAAATGTTGAATGTGTGATAATGGACAAGGGATATGCCCCCCTTAAAATTTTAGCATACTTTCTATGCTGCTATTTTAAGGAAACAAGGAGGGGAAGAGGGGATCCTCGAGAAAGAATACATACCCCTCCCAAAGATTAATTATCCTTTCACCCAAGTGTTAGTGCATGACAATTAGTGTAGATACTATTGTGTTGCTCCTCATTGATGAAATATGGTTGCACATAATATTATACCCCCATGAATGGTAATGAGAAAACATATGATGCTAAAAATTCCATATAGCGAGGAGAAACACCACTAATGATCAAATTTATTATCATATAAGGATCCATATAGTGGTGATTCTCCTTATTCTATGATATTCGAATAATATCATATTGTTGAAATAATTTTTGAATTTTTCCCTTTAAGGCACAAAACTGATTAGTAGAATGCACAAACATTTGATGGTATGCACAAAAAGATGAATTATGTTGTTTTTATTTAGTAGAGTTTTTTTCATGTGGAGGTGGAAGGGTGATTATACCAAACTCAATAAATGTACATAACAAATTCTATATCTCAGATAAGGGGTGTGGAATGGGAAGTAAGCCTTCTTTACGTAAATGATCATTCGGTGGTTGGGTAGAGGTTGGAATGAAAGTATTATACAAAGGTGGAGGGAGAGGGTGTTGGTAGCTTATTCCTTTTGTGGAAAGTTGTGATGTGGGATCTAGAGGAGCTTGAATTCCTTCATCATTTATATTAAATCCTTTCTTAGAAATGATTCAAAAATCCATGGCCATAGTGCTTCTCTAAATCAAAAGTTTTGTTGTTAGCGTTGTTCATATGAGATGGTTGAATATTTTGAGAAGAGGAAACACCATTAGTGATATATGGAAGGCAAGTCATCGTAAGTTTTAAGGGGATCATTATTATGTATACACAATGGTTGAGGGACGAATTGTAAATGGGTCTCTTTGTGAGAGGAAGAAAGCATATCAAGTGATGGTATGTTAGGTTTTGAGGATTCTTGGCAAAGGCAAGGAATGCAATTTATGTGAAGTGGATTATAATTAGTAGGTAAGTTTTGTGGAGGAGGTTGGTTTATGGATTCTTCCTGCATAGTTGTTATGTTGTCAAGAGAAATGTTTGAGTGAAGGGTAGGTAAAGTAGTGTTTAGGAAGCAATTCATACCTTATCACATAATGAAATTATGTCCATATCCATGTGCAGGCTCCCTAATATTTTTCTTGAAAAACTGCATTACAAGTAACCATTCCAACACAATCTCTAAGTACAAGAGACATTTAACCTCACCCACTTGTCTTTAGTATCCATGAGCATCCAACAATCAATCAATGCCAACTTAAAATATAACCTTTAGGATATAAAGCTCCAAGAAAATGATTAATACTCAAAACCAAAGAGAACTAACCAAACCATTTCTAGAGCTCCAACTTAGAATTAGGAAAATATCATGACATGTCATGATCTAACATCCTCTCAAAAGAAGATGATATGCTCCAATAAATATATATTTCTTCAAAGAGCACCTATATCATGCCAAAACTCTAACTCATCATACCATGAGATAATACCATCTCTCATCTAAACCAAGGATCATTTGTCAAAACTGACCAGTCATAAATGTCACACCTCACCAAAGACTCCAATAGTCTTCCACAAAAAATCCAGATGTCAACACATTTTTAAATAACATGAATATCAAGCATCATTTGTCAATGTATCCAAAGATGTCAATGAAATCTCATTGTAATCCAAGGGAAAAATTCAAGAGCTCCTTATTACACCAATATGTATCATTACAAAATATCATCCATCTACTAGTACAATATTATCAATGGATCACTATACACTGTAATACCAACTTAGAACAAATATATTAAAACAAAGAAGAGAGAACACACTACGTAACTGCATAAAACTCCCACTAAAATTGATACAAAGCTATATATGGCATCATGACCAACATCGTATTTAGAATTGCACTAAAAGTGAATAGAGCTTAGCATGCACCATAAACTACTACTATAGATTCTAATGAAAAACTATATTAAGTACTTCAAAAAAATTTATATATCACACTATAATAAACATATCAATGTAATGAAGGTAACTAAAAATAAAGCCTACCAGACTAAATCCACATTAAACAATTTACAATATTTGTACATATGTAACATCTCAAGAGAGAAATGCATAATCAATGCTTCAATATCAAATAGATATATAAATATATTTACTACCACGTTACTATCATGTAGAATAGAGGTAACTAGGTATAACATGTAGATTTCCAAGACTCAAACAATAGGACCAATGTTAGACCTTTTTTTCTAAATAAATCCACATAAGAGTACCCATAGATCAATAAGGACCCACCAAGCATCCCTATAAATCTAAAATTATATTCATCCATAAAACTCTAAGAGTATGAAAACAAAAGTTCTATAGATCTACAAACCATAGATTGGGGTTAACATGTAAAACTTGCAAATCCATCTCTTTGTAAATTTAAATCCACTTATTCACCTAGAAGTTCACACTAATGAACAACATCAAATATATCATACGAAACAATGAAATATCATAGATCTACAAACCCACAACTTTTCTAAGTAGGAAAATTATAAAACCTATAGAGGAACCAAGTTGTCCAAGATAATTTAGGTCACACAATAACCAAAAATCACAATAAAATAGAGGAATTAGGTTATCTAGAAGCTTTGAAATACCAACTTCATAACCCACAAGAAACCAATGGCCAACCATCCAATGCTTTCATGTAACCAAGGACTAAAACCATGAACCCAACATAATCACTCCATATTGTAGTCCAAATAATAGGTATTTTTCCATGTGAGTAGGGGGCTTAAACCACCTTCCCAACATGAAAACCCTTTCACTGCACATGACCACAAGGAAGAGGAACATAACCACCATGCAAGAGGAAAGCTACATATTTCCAAATAAGATCTCCAAGTCACAACCATGCAAGGAGAAAACACATGAAAAACTCCAAAAAAGTAAGATCTTATACAATGAGCTTAAATTTCCCACCATAGATCCCATTAACAACATCCATTTGAGAGTTAGTTGTCACGACTTCTAGTTTCATAGATCGAAAAAAAATGTTAACACACAAAACATCCACTACAATATACAAGTCTCCAACAAATCCTTCTTATACAAATCTAGCTTTGATACCAAATTTGGATAAAAGATCATTCTCTAATCCAATTTTTAATCATCAAGGTTCTATTCAAGCTATTATACCCATTGGTGAGATATATGGCTTAGAATACTACAATATTAAAACATAAAAATTGTATGCAAATATCTAATTAATTTTCCATAATATGGAATTACCATGTAGATTTATTCAACCTCTTTATGATGGTTAAATCAATCAATTTAACATGCTAAATACAACCATCTTAGATGAACTTAAAACAAAAATAAAAGGAAGATATTTAATCACCATAAAATAAAAGCAACAAAGAGGCACAAATCAACAAAATAAGAATGTTTTATGTGGAGAAACCCTTTTGAGAAAAAACTCCACCAAGATTAGAGGCTAAGCATGTATTATCTTCAAATTCATATTTGTAATACATTAAATTCCATTACTTCTTTTATGTCTTCAATTAGATAGAACCTATGTACAAAGATTTTCCTCGCATCTCACACACTCCCTTAAGCACCTATGAATAGAAGTTTCTTCCTTACTAATTTCCTCACATGCTATCACCTTAAGAACCTCTTAAATAGTGTTTTCATGTCCTAAATGAGATGTTTAAGTTGGTTTCACACCCCAAAATCCCTCATTGAAAATATACTAGCTTACTTAACATAGGCCATTGTAGGTTGCAACCAAATTACTAACCTACTCAATTTGGGTGCCTAGTTTGTTGTTAGTTCCAAGGTGGTTAAAGACATTTAATAAACATCCCAAAGTTGATCTCAAGTATCAAAACAACCTCATTGGAAGTTGGGAACCATATGATTGATTATACTATCCCACATTTTATTTCCTCCATAGGTCTACCCTAGTTAGTAGTATTTTAAATACTATTATGACATCAACCCATCTATCCATTCTCAAACATCTTTCTATGATCATGTGTATAATCATCACTCTCTATGCAATTTCCTTGACCTTATTTTACATAACCACATCAATGAATATTTTACCTATGCCACATAGAACCAAATTAACCCTCATTCTTCTACATATTCTTCCTATATGACAATTCATTTCATGCTACACCAATTTCATCTTTACCATCCATTGATCGTGATCCCTTCACCATATAGTGATGTTTTTTATGATACAACACATTCCATTTCTCCCTCCATTGCTAATGATATTACTCTTCCACATGATCCTATGTTCTCTTTTGAAGATACATGTGTAGTGTCATAAATTTTCACCACTGCGTACGGTTAATTTTGTTTGTGATGTGATTGATTTGTGACCTGATTAAGGTCTTTGGGTGACTCATTTTCAAATTGTTGTATGGGAGAAGGATTGATCTAGGTTAATGTATTAGTCTAGGATCTCTTTTTCCATATGAAAACATGGGACATATCATCTATTATGATATCCATACATACCTCTACATTTCTTTCTCCACGACTTCTTCTATTCCTCCACCACTACCACTTCCATACCTTGCACGTTTCCTTAACTCCACACTAATTCTCCATTTACTCCTCCCGTAGACACACCTCTTTTGTCTCTACCTTTCTCTTTCATTTCTCCTCCTTGATTTGTCCATGATCCTCTAGAGCAAATCACTCATATCCTAACTCTTTGTTCTATTACCACATACCTATAGATCTTATGCATCACACTTCGTTATCTTTTGCTCTTATTAATTTCCTCATACCACAACCATATGAAGAGGTTATCCAACCTCGCTCACAAATCCCTTATACGTCTCTCCACTTAATGACCATTCTTCTTCATCTTCTCATACAAATGATACTTTATTAGATATTTCTCCTAGCCCCATCATTTCTTGTACCCATGATGCTACACCACCAATTAACATACAACCTATCCATTGTATACCTATGATAATTTGAGGCTTCCTTGCTCTTCCATATGATTATCCTTCTTCTTCTTAGACCTCCACCAAGATCCCTTTGGGATCTTCCTCATCTCTTTCCTTTGACTAATAAAGCCCTTTGCAATGCTTTTCAATAATGTTCTTCCTACTACTCCACCAAAACAAATCGTGTGCATTTTTCCATCTCTTATTCTTGATGACATTGACATCATTTTTTAATGCATCCAAATTCCCCCCTCAATCTAATTCATGAAAATGTTCCTTTACTCATCACTACAAAATATCATATTATTGGTATCAAAACACACCTTTGTTGAGAATGGATCGGGCTTAACATTTGTAACACTCACTCAATTCTTGAGCAAGATCTATATTGGTTCTTTAAACAAGACAAACATAAAATAGAAACTTTGGTAACATTTGTCAAATTCATTCACAACCATTATTCTTTTTATATTACTATCGGCTCCCTCACCTTTGCCCAAAAAATTCTCATTGAACATTTTATTATGAATTGTGATATTGCTATCAAGATTCAACCATGTAGTTTTTTGAGTCAAACTCATTGACCCATGATTCATGAGTAGCGTGTTCACAAGAACCCATCTTTCATGATAATGAATGGTCCACTTAGCATTCATTGCATCTAGGTGATGCTCACAGAGGTGAAGCATTGAGCCTTCCCGGGAGGTCATCCATCCCAGTACTACTCCATGGATCAATGAGTTTGACTCAAAAAACTATACAGTTGAACCCTAATAGCAATATCATAATTTGACACGCTGGCGAAAATACCTCTGCTTATCATTTTATTATGAATACCAGTCCCTAATCAGTCCCCATAAATCCACTTGGGAAGCTACCTAATCGTAACTATTCTTCAATTCAAGTCCACATGGCCTACAATCATACTATAATTTAAACCTCTTTATTATAGAATTTGTCTCCCAATTTTGTTGCAAAGCTAGGCAGTTGAAAGAACATTTGACTGATTCAAACTTAAAATATGTTAAGTGACAGAATCCTGTGCGTAGCATCATGGGTTCTGTGCAGCATCTGTCGAAACTGGAAAGGCTGACGTATTCAATTTCATTTGGTCCACATTTTTGCCATACTTATTTGTGGCAGTTCCATCTCTTCAATATTTAAATTCTTTCAATCAATAAAATATAATTCTGTTTATTGTCAGAATATGATTCTTTTTCGTCACTTGACAGTACTCAATTGCCTGCTTTTTCTTGTTCATTAGTGGCAATAACTATGCCACTCTATCTACCCTTCAAATCTATAAGAATATAATAATTCTATCCAACGTTGGCTTTTTTTTTTTTAGGAAAAAACCACATTATGTCAAAGAGTTCAATAGTTCAATCTCATGTAAAAACATGACGAAAAATTTATTTGAGATCTGCAATTAAACAAAAGGCCAAAATTTTAGTCATGTAGTTGAGGACTAGTTCTCGACTAGTTTCCATCATCTTAGATGTGAGACGAGTAGATGAACAGTCCCCAAGGAAGATTGAGAAAAAATAACTTGCATTTTTTGTAACAAAGGGATTGTTGAAATTGAATCACTTCATCATAGAGTGTGTAGCAAATGATGATATTCGTATTCAGTTTGAAAATCATTTGAAGGTGGTTAGTCTGAATGAGCTATTTGATGAGGCAAGACTTCTCAAAACAACGTGTTTCTTGGTTAAGATACATAATAGAAGAGCTGATGTCGAAAGGAAATTGAAAACGTGTTAATATTGTGTTTCTTTCTCCCTTAGACTGTTTGATCTTGTAAACATCATTTAAAAAAATCATTCTTTATTCATTCATTCATACTTAGTTGTCTACCTGTAAATACAAATTGTTAATAAAATGTTGCCAAACTCCCCACATGTACAACAAATTACATTTTTCATTACTTTTGATAATTTCAATCACTTTTCATTTGCTAAATGTTAGTGTAGTTCCATTATTTATTAGTCTTTATCATGGTAGGAATTTTCTTGTAATGAAGACAAATAATTGTTGTTTTTAATATTTTTATTATATTATGATGAATATTTTTCATATTGTTTAAGTTTATTTTTTATAGTTTGATTTTTCATATTTTATTTTTTCGTTTTAAATTTATTTGTCTTATGATTTTATATTATATTGTATTGTATATTTACATTGATTCTATCTAATTATCTTAAATATATATATTGTCTTATTTTACTTATATCAATTATATTTAGATATCTTCAATAATACATTTTTTTATGCATTTACATTGATTATATCTAGTCAACTTTCAAGCATTACATTATCTTATACACTTAAATAATTATATCTTATTATCATAAGCAATTTTTTTACGATCTTGTCTTACCATTGTCTTATGCAACTATTGTGAGCATTTATGATCCATTATTGTCATATCTTGCTACTTTAGAGCATGTCCTACATTGTTGGTGTGAATATATGTCTTGTACCTAGTAATTTATCTTGCTAGGGACTTAGGGGACTTATTCACATGTTAAGTTTACTTAGGATATAAGATTCCTTCTAAAAGTCTTGTTGGCATGTCTAGATCTTATTTTATCTAGCTTTTAATGCTTGATTCCTAGGTTGTTAGATTGCTAGTTATCTCATGTCATAGGATTAAGTCACATGTCACAATCATATTCAATCCTATTCCTCACTTTGCCTATATGAGCAAGGTCATTGTACTTTTTGTAATATACTTCATACCTCATCATCATTTTGATAGGTCTTAATATCAAGCAAGCTCGTATTATTGCAAACCCTCTTGTAGAATATTTTCATTGTTTTTGCACGCGGTCTTGGGTATTGAGCTAATCTTCAACTCTTACATACATTACTGCATCTTGCTCTCATATCACTATCTTACATGATAATCTTGCATTGCTATATCTTATGATATCATGACTTTACCTTAACTTGACCTTAATCTTCATATCTTACACTAGGAGGCATCATGTTTTCCCCCCTTCCCTATTGAGACTACATTGTTGTATCTTATAATTGATCCTATTTACATCAAGCTTATATTATTATCATTTATTGTACTTACATTTCTATATTATTTTGATCCTATAAAACAATGCTTACATTATCACATCATTTTCCATTTCTTTATCACTTTGATCCTATATTGGGGGGTGCTATGCTTTTCCCTCTTACAATATTTTTCTATTTTTTTACTTGATTATTTATATCCATATCACTTATCTTCTAATCATACTTGCTATATGTGGGGGGTTTCTCCCATTGTTGTGTTCCATGTTGATCCATTTGATATTCTTAATTGTAACTATCTTATTTTGATCCTATCCATCCTATTGATCCTATTGATTTTCATGCCATTGAACCTTCTTATCTTATTGATCATACCCTATGTGTGCTTGTGCCAATAAATGCCACATTGAGCCATTTATTATACTCTCATAGGATTTTTTGGCCATAAAGGGTTGCATCATCATTATCTTGATCCTAGTTTACCTATTGATCCCTCCCTATGTGAAATCATGCTCATATATGCCACATAGGGCCATTTGTTATACAATTATATCTATTTTTAGCCATATAGAGGGCAATATTTCCATTATCCTTTGATACTATACTCAATGCATTTTCGTTCTCATGAATGTTACATTAGACCTTTTATTATAGTGTTTTTGTCTATTGAGTGTCACATCACCGTTATTTTTCCCATGCTAGGGTTAATGATCATCTTTAATTCTATCTCATCTATTCAAGAGTTTCACAACTTACGAAAAAAGTTAACACTTAACATAAATGATACACATCAATTAAACAACATTACCATCCATATGGAACTCTTTCCTTGTGAAGAGAGAAATCTTGCAAGAGCAGTAATTCTCTCTCAAGAAATATTGTAGCCACATTGAAGATACTTCTCCCACGTTAAGAAGGAAGTCCTTTAGACAATCTTCAACCACACTTTCTTTTTTCATGTAGACATGAATATGTCAATTTTAAGTCATATATGTGCAACACATATTCTAGCTATCTTTGACTTGTGCACAATATGTAGAAAGAAAAATTTAGATAGTACATATTTTGGTAAACAATAATAACCTTTGTATCTACCTTCTTTTCACCCATTTCATTCATCCCTCACTCTTATTCACCTATTTATTCTATGGTACCATTGAATATGTTAGGACAATATCTTGAGGAAAAATATCTTTTAACAAATATCCTATGCCATTTTATAAGTATGTTTGTCCATTGGAACCTTGGGATCCTATTAAAAATTGTTATGGTTATGAAGACTATAATTATGAGAATGGTCAAGGTACAAAAGAAAATCTAGACCTCATGACATTTAATAATTCTAGGACGAATATTAAGAACATGTGTAATCAAGACTTGATAACCCTTAGGGATGATGAGTCAATATTTGATTTGAGATCCATTGGAGAGACACTGATCTCATGTAGTATTAAGCTATAGTATTAATACACTACATAATCCTAATTGAGAAGGTACTCAACACTGACCCTAATTTAGTATATTTCAAATGTATTTGTGACATTTTTGAATGATTTTAATTTTTACATGACTTTATTTGGCAAATTTGTTATTAAAATTTAAAAAAAAATTATAAAAAATTAATGAACAAGTGTCACATAGTGGTTTGAGTATTTTCCTTTGTAGTATTGTAATAATAGTGCTTGTCTACCTGATAGATGAATTAAATGCATCATAATTTTATTAAGTTGGTGAAGATTATAATTTTTGGAGTTGACCTTCACTCCAAATTTGGTTCGTACTAGACACAATTATGGACTACCTTTCAAATTATTTGTGATGTTTTAAAGTGACTCAAATTTTTACATAAAATTATTTGGAAAGTTTGTTATTGATATTTAAGTTTTTCTTAAAAAAAATTTATTAAACATGTGTCATGTAATGGGTAATATTTTCCTCTATAGTATTGTAATAATAATATTTATTCTCTGGTCATTAGATGAATTAAATGTATCATAATTTTACTAATTCAATGAGTATTATAGTTCTTAGAGATGACCTTTACTCCAAATTTGATTCATACTAGGCACAAATATGACTAGCATAGTTAAATTTAAGTTTTTTCTTTATAATAATTAGTAAAGAGTCTTCATATTAGTTTATTTTGAGGTTGATAACCCTAGCCTAAGTAGTATAGTTGAAATTGAGTTTTTTCCTTAGAATAAATATTTGTTTTTGATTAGTAAGAAAAATAGGTATTAAAGGGACCTGAAACCCTTTACATCAAAATGTTGCATAAAAAGGATAAACACATCCAACCATCAGCCAAATAACAACCAAAAAAAATAAAAATAAATACCTATAGGCTACTTCATATTCTTCAAGGTATCAACAACCTCTAACTCCTAGTTGTAATGCAGGTTGACCAGGTAAAAGAGCTCATTCTTCTCCTCTTTGAAAGACTTCTTTTTGTTGCCTTGGGTTCTATCACTAGGCCCCTTTGCTTCATCCAACATTTGTTTTTTGCCTTTTTTTTTTGTAACCTGCTCTTTTTTTTATTCTCCAGGATTGTTCCAGCCATCTCTTCCTCCCTTATCTCCTTAAGCTTCTTCATGAGGATCCTTGGACCCTTGGTACTATTCTTAATCGAGCATTGACTTATCTTCAAGCGATTCTCAATATTGGTATTAATCTCTTGATTTTTATCCATTTCCAAGATTCGGCTCTCATAATACTTTTTTAAAACAATGATGGCTTCCTCAACAACTACCAACCTGGTCTACATCTCCCTGTTTCTAGACTCAAAGTGGTTCCTCTCCTTATTAGAAACATTTTTTTGCAAACCTCAAACTTTGAAATTGGTTTTATTAATCTATGAGAAAAACCATTTGGCCAATTTGAAATAATTAGCCAGTCCCTCCCTTTCTAACCCCAAGACATCATATATTTCATTTCTATTAGCATGTAGGTAGGAAAAATCATCAAATAAAGAGGGACATTAGTAGCATCTATGTTTTTCTTGGCAAGACTCTTCATGGGGGTTTGGACCATGGTTTTCTCCTTTCTTTTTCCAACCTCTTCTCCACCAGGATTTGATTTTTTTCCCCCTTCTTTTCACTTTTGACTCCCACCTCCTCATCCCTTGTTTGAGATCCCTTAGACCATGAAATAGCCTTCTTAGCTTTCCTTTTTGGAGAGATCTTCTTTTCAACATAGAGACACATCCAAAAGGGAATGATCTTGCCTAAGAACTTGTGCCACCTTTTTTTGAGATGACTTTACTACAAGGAAAGCAATTACTACAATAATTAAATGATTACTTGCTTTAAGTCATTGAACCTTTTGAATCTAGGCCCTTGATTGTAAAACAAAATTTATTGTGTGCATCCAAATTGGCCTAATTCCAAATGGATTGATTGTAGGATGTTAGCTATATGAAAATATCTAAAACACCTCAAGAGAGTTGACAAATCTTTTATTTTGTGCAATAGTAGACTCTTTGGATGGTTTTATTTTAGTTTTACTATGTTTTCTTAATATGGGCATTGATGAACCTCATAAGTGTTGAATGGAATATCTTATGAACTAAATGTTATGAAGGTTATATGTATTTGATTTGTGCGTGTATATTGTATTCATTGCATCTCTCTATTTTTTTGATTTTCCTTAGAATCTTCCACCTTCTTGTATCCATGGCTATGTGAATATTGACCAATAATTAGTTTCCTACAAGAGAATTATCTCTTCAACAAGGTTAGAGTTGTCATCTTCATTAAATAGGCCCATTTTCTATCTTTTCATATTACTTCTTACCTTTTTGATATATTTAGTTAGGAAAGAATTAGATTTATGAACTTTAAAAAAAAAAATTGTAGAGTTAAATTTTATGTTTGTAATTGTTTGTTCATTTAGACACTTAAAAATGTCTCAATGGATCACATTGGCTAACTAACATCATTTCATCCTAAAACCCATCCTCTTTTCACTCAATTGATTAAATTAGCCTAGCTATTTAATTAATTGCCTCATTTTCATCTATTAATCTAATTGACCTAATTAGGTTAATTCATCCCCTTCATGCTAACATTTCGTCATATTAAGTTGAATAAATCAAATTATTTAATTTAATTCCTAAAGTCCTCTTATTTAATTAAATAACCCTAAGTTATTTAATTAAATATCATATCACTTCCCCTTTCCATTAAATTCCCCTAATTTGCATAATTGAAACTTTATTTAATTATCAAATTACTAATAAATCTAATTCCCCCCACTTGCAAGGGAATATTCCTCCTTTGCACATTCCTCCAAAAAGGTAATATTCCCATGAAATATTCCTTTGCACATTTAATTTAGTTTTAATTAACTAAATTATCCTTTTCCTTCACCCATGAGAATATTCCAAAGAAAATTCTCTCTCTCACTCATTTGAAAAAGGGGAATATTCTTTTTTCTCAACAAACTTACTTAGCTTCTTGTGCAAGTTAACTTGTGACCTCTTGTGCAAGTTAACTTGTGACCTCTTGAACAAGTTGAAAGTGTGTTTGTTTGAAAGAATATTAACCCTTGATTAAATCTCATCTTGTATTCTCACCCGTTGATGAGAATCTATGATCCATTCCTCTCATTTCCTCCATCCTTGATGGTTGATTAGCTTTTTCAATCTCAACCCTTCATTTCTCATTTGTTTTCCTATAAATAAAGCACTATTTGGAGACAAATGGATCCATCTTTTAGAACAAACTTATGCTGTTGAAATCACTCACACTCACACTCATATTTAGCACACATTTAGTATCTTTTAGTTCATTTTAATTGCATTAATTAGCTTTATATTTCCATTAATGGCTTCCATGATCATATAATTCATCCATTTAGCTTGTTTAATTAATTAGGGTTTGAATCTTTTAGGTTAGAATCCATTTAGAATTAGCTTAGCATTTGTATATCTTCATCATTTAGCATAAAATCATGTTTAATTAGCTTGCATCATGCTCATTTAGATTAAAATCATGTTTACATACACATCTCACAATGGTTTCAATAATTTTCTTCAATAAAATTGGTTGAAACAAGGCTCATTCATCCACGAGATTAGGAAAGAGTCGTCATTCCACATCAATGCGACACCACTCCCACAACGGGATAAGTTTCATATGGATTAGAGTAGACATTTAAATGTTTTCATAGTTTAGAGTGATTTGTTTTGATAAATGTTTAGTTTAACTTTCATTTGAATGATCTTGTTGAGATTTGACGTTAGCAACTTCGTTATGCTTCAATTCTTCATGGATAAAGCGTAATCGATCCATGCTAATCTATCTGATCACAGTTCATTGCTAATATCTAAATTTATCATGATATATAATTGCAATGAATGTTTGAATAAGTTTGTGTGGAAAGATAAAACTAGAAACACTAATCATTTTATACAATAAACCTTATATTTATCTAGATACACTTTGAAACATGATAGAATCCTTCAATTGGAACAACTTTACAATGGTCACTAAGTTATCCTACATAACCATGACCTAGTGATATAGACATTGGGGAAGTTTGGTTCTCTTTTAGGAGATTGAATTACTTGTAGAAGGGTGAAGTGCACCCATGCTATTTGAATTGGTGCACGTCAAAGAAACCATCAACATGATTTGACCCCTTTATCCCAATCCACCAACCATTCATTCATTTTGAGCTTCTATAACCCAAATTTGATGCCATAAATTTTTCATCTCCACGTGAGAAATCTTTTCTATTTTCTATATAAATAAGATTTATTCTACACAAATCCCACTCAATCCAAGATTAATTTGAACAAAAAACCCTTCTAACCCTAATACCTAATAACTAATAAGTTTAAACATTAATACTAAATGAAAGGAAGTTGGATAAAACTTCCACATTTAATAAAGAGGAGATATATGCAAATAAAAAATAAATACAAATTTAAACAAAAAAAGAGTGAATGCACAAGCACAATAGAGAATTTACCTTGGAAAACTCTTTTGGATTAAACCAAGCATCCATATCTCAAACTAGTTGTGTTATTAGCAACACAAAGAGGGTTATAATACATACTTAGGCTCAAACATTTATGTGAGAATATACCAACATACTTATTTAGAGATATTTTGGTAACATAACAATACTTTCAAAACTAAAATGTCAAAATTTCATCTCAAGCTCTCAATAAATAAGAGAAATAATACATGAGACTATCAAGTTGCAACTAGGAAACCATGAGCTAGAACTAACCATAATGTGGCATATGAGAAATAATTAGGCACAAATAAATGATTTGAGCCTAATTTAATTGGGTGTTGTTTTAATACCCCAATATGAGAGATAAGAGGGAGAACAAAACTTATATAGTGAGTTACAAGATTTTGCAATAGGAAAAAAGAATAAACTTACAAATGTACATGCATTCACGCACACAAAATATATCATAGCACATTATACCTCCATTTAATCATGAGACCATCAAATGGTAACTAGGAAAACTTGAACTTGAACTAACCATACTATGACATGATAGTAAGAAATGGGCACAAATTAAGGATATGAGCCTAATTTACTTGGGTGTATTTTCTATACCCCAGTATGAATGATAAGAGGAAAATTAAAATTTATGCAATGTGTCAGTAAAATTTGCAATAGGAAAAAATAATTAAACTTAAAAATATGCATGCATTCACATGCACAACATTTCTCATAGAACATTATACATCCATTTGATCATGAGACCATCAAATGTTAATTAGGACCACAAGCTACAAGTAACTATAATGTGGCATGTTAGCAAGAGTTGGGAAAAATTAAGGATTTGAACTTAAGTTACTTGGGGGTGTTTTTTATACCTTGGTATAAGCAATAAGATCAATATTAGAAATTATGCGGTGAGTTAGAAAATGTTGCAATAGGAAAAATAATTAAAATTAAAAATATACATGCATTCACATACACAACATATCTCGTAACACATTATACATACATTTGATAATCATGTTGTATATTACATACATCATATATAACTCTAATACATCCTATCTTGTTACATACTCTCTTAAATTACATTCTATATGTTTTACATCTTGGATCTCTACATGTACCTAGGTGTAAGAATTATCAATATTTTTTCTCTTGTACATGTTATGACCTTTGTATGTGTTGGTATTTGGATAAGTATGCCGCATTTCCTTTGCGGTGGATGTACCTTGTTGTAAGTTGGCTTTATTCTGCCAACATCATCCCCCCTTTGAAATGGCATCCTATCCTCAACACATCTTGGCTCTATCCTCACTAAGACCCCAAAAAATTTCCAAAATTTAATGCTCCTACCTCCAAAAAATTGAGTTTTGTTCGAGGAAAAATATGTTTATAGATACATTTGATTTGGGTGACAACCTTGTTTTATTATTGAGTAGCTTGATATTAAAACTTATATTTCTCCATTAATCTACATTATAGTGCTCTCTCGTTCAGTTACATTGGTTGGGATTTGAATAGATTTGACAAAATTGAAGGCTTCAATGAATAATTGTATCACATGTGCCAATTTGAGGCTTGCCACTTCCCACAACTATTTTCTTGATGCCCTTAGATCTTCTCTTTGATCTTGTATATATTGATACTAACTATGAATGTATACAACTACACCCTTAGATTTCTATCTAAATCCTTCATGGCATGATAAGTAGAAGAGGCCTACATTATTTAATTTTTAATGTTGTCTATTTGTGCTCTTAAGGATTTTGTAGAAGCTATCCAACCTAGGAAGAACTAATACAATGTATTGATTTATCCATAGTAATCTACATTTTGTTGATTTATACTTCTAGATTGGTGTGGGTGGTAGAAAATTTATTTTTTATTTGTTTAGACTACTTTTCTTCTTTGCTAGAGAATTATGGCCAATTCTAAAAAACCTTCAATTATTTATGCTAAAGTACAAGGTGTACTTGAGATATAATCAAGAATAACTTGTTCAATTATCTTCTTAATTTCTTCCCCTACCAAAGGATACATTTTTATAATTTCTAAGAGCATGCTCAATGTGAAAAGTGGCATGTAGAGTTTGTTGGAATCTATAAGATCCTCTATTTTCTCTCTTTTTGGCCCTTGTTCATTCTATGATGATTTTTACTTTGATATTTTATTTTCTTCCAAACTCGCCTAGAAACAGTCTACCAACTTGCAGGAAAAACCTCTAATATCTACCATATGTACACTATATACATATTTTGAGTTTAGGATTGTCTCCTCTACGTCCATACTGCCTGGCACGATCAGGAACAACATAAAACTCCATATTTCTGATTTCTTTTATCAGTCCAAAACAGAGTTAAGAAAGACACACTTTATACAAGAATTAAAAAAACGATGAGAGAACTATTTAAAAATAACAAAACAGAACAGCAAAACATTTCTTTACATGCTCTAAGACCAATAAAAAAATATTTAATCCATTCTTTAGTTTGTTGTTACGCAAAAAAACACAGAAAATAGCTTTTTCCACACAAAATCATAGGTTCTTCTTTATTTTTTTCACAACTGCCATCACCAAAAGACAACTCATCTGCTCAAAATGTCGGGCTCCTTCCTCCCAAACCGAAAAAAATCAGTTAGGTTAAAAAGTCGAGCTCAAAAGTGGCCAAAAATCACGCGTTTGAAAACACACTATGTTTTCGAATTTCAGCCAAAACTTCAGGAAATGCCTACAAACTGATTCCTAATTTATTCAAAATTAAACCTAAGCTTCAAAGAGGTCCCCTTACACCTTATCAATGGTTTATGAGACCATTACAAACAAAACAAAAAGATTAAGAGCAAAACATTAAAATTATACTTGTATTCAAGTAGGTGCTCCCTCAAGACCACCAATTTCCCACAACTATTTTCTTGATGCCCTTAGATCTTCTCTTTGATCTTGTATATATTGATACTAACTATGAATGTATACAACTACACCCTTAGATTTCTATCTAAATCCTTCATGGCATGATAAGTAGAAGAGGCCTACATTATTTAATTTTTAATGTTGTCTATTTGTGCTCTTAAGGATTTTGTAGAAGCTATCCAACCTAGGAAGAACTAATACAATGTATTGATTTATCCATAGTAATCTACATTTTGTTGATTTATACTTCTAGATTGGTGTGGGTGGTAGAAAATTTATTTTTTATTTGTTTAGACTACTTTTCTTCTTTGCTAGAGAATTATGGCCAATTCTAAAAAACCTTCAATTATTTATGCTAAAGTACAAGGTGTACTTGAGATATAATCAAGAATAACTTGTTCAATTATCTTCTTAATTTCTTCCCCTACCAAAGGATACATTTTTATAATTTCTAAGAGCATGCTCAATGTGAAAAGTGGCATGTAGAGTTTGTTGGAATCTATAAGATCCTCTATTTTCTCTCTTTTTGGCCCTTGTTCATTCTATGATGATTTTTACTTTGATATTTTATTTTCTTATTCTTTTGCATATATTCCTTGGTAACTTCTTCCTATTTATACTTCTTCACATATGTATGTGCCCTTTGACTCTATAAAGTATTTTATTTATAATTTTTTGTTCATTTTAGGCTGAGAATTCTCATCTATTTTTCTCCACACTCATTTGGAGGAGTACCTATATAGCTTCCTCACCAATTGTTTTGTAAGCATCTTTTACAGAGGAGTGGTAGCCAATATTCTTCTTGCAATGACCTAGGGTGACCTTTTCTCTATTTATTCCATTCCTAATGGAATATGTGTTCTTGAGTCCCTATAACATAGAAAAAGGTGACCCTAAGTCTAATGTAAAGAGCCTAGGATCAATTGGGTCCTTTTTCAAATGTACATTAGAATGAAAATAAACAAGGTGAATAGATTGAATTCCAACCATGAAGGTGAGTCAATCAAACCTATATTTGCATTCGTAGGGCCTTGGAAATGGACTGGAAATGATTTGGGAATGATTTGATATGATTAACCTAGTTAAGCTATATGACCTAATATGAAAATATAAGATCTCAATAATGCACAGACTGAAATAGTAGTTTGCAAACATATTTGGGAAGTGCAGAGGACTGTGTACCTTCCTAGAAAAATTGGTTTCAGTATGCATAAGAGGACATAATTGCCAAGGGGTGTATAAGTCCTTGTAAGGGTGCCCTACTCAAATTTTGGGATCCTCTGATGATAGATCTGAGACTTATGTTTTTTCTTGCAAAGTTGCTAGAATGTTATCAGATAATTTTTTAAATGAGTTTATGTGGCTTGACAATATTTAGGGATTTGAATGCACAACAATGGACAACTTGTCTTCAATCTTCCTTCAATCTTCTTCAAACCTATAACCTACACATCTAAAGAGAGGAAAAATCTTGGGCCACTTAGAGGCTTTCCTCGGTCAAACACCGTGTAAGTGTTTCCACTTCCACAATGGAAAATGTTGATGATAAATGGATAATTGAATGGAAGGAATGATGAAACCACAAAGTGTTGTAACTTACCACCCTTCAATGACTTCCTTGAAGGACTGAAGTCATACACATCACCTCAAGGGCTTGGATCTTCCTAACTTGATTGCTTTAATGCTTTGGAGACCTAGAACAAGGCTTATCCTTCACAAAACAATGATAATATGACAACATGAACTCACATAAACTTTGAAATGATGCTTGGATTTTGAAATACTACAATAAATTACTGAAATGTTGCTCTTGACTTGCTCTTGATAATAATATTTTCTCATAAAATCTCCTTCTAGTTTCAAATGGTGAAATGACTAGGTATTTATAGGAATTTATTCAATTTCCTAAAAATTAGATTCTAAAATCCGACACTTGAAATTTGAATTTTGAATGTTAAGATGCTGACACCGACATGCCCAAAACTGGGTCATGGCTAAGAAAGGGGGCCCATATGCCCAAGAGTGTATGGGTCTTGGCCTTTATTTCTAGAACATTAAGTGTCAGGGACAACATATGAATTTGATGCATTTATTCAATGCTTGAAATTTATTGAAAGAGGGTTCAGATGGGCTTTAGAATGCATAATTTTAAGAAATTATGGGGTCAATTAGGCTCAATAATTTAGGGGGAGAAAAACATAATGTGAAACTATCAAGGGTGACAATTTACAACACTATTGTCCCTAATGTCAAATTCTAGGGACTTTGATTTAAGTCATCCAAAGGGCCAACCTTGAAAAGGTCCCACCCCTAATGATACTAGCAAATCAAAAAAATTATATAAGTATAAGAAGTATAAGATATTTTGGAATTCCCCATTTTTTTATGTGAAGTCTCCTTATTCTTTTCCACATGCTCCACATCCTTTTTTATGTTACTTACCCATGAATTCTTAGTATGTACTAAACACTTCAAAAGTATGATCATTGGGGAGAGTCAATAGTGCTTTGGCATTTGCATAAACAAGTTTATTACTCATTCCATATAGTAATGTTTGCATCTAGGATGTGTGTGGTTCCATCAACTCCATGAAAATGTGGTTTTATCTACCATGAATATAATTTAATTTAGATAAGGGTACACAAAATATTATGATACCTTTTCCCTTGCATCTAGGATTAGAAGTTTTTGAAGGAACCCCAATATCCTTGGTTTAGGATGTGGAATCTTTAAAATATTTGATATAACTATTTATTTGAGAAACTACGAGGGTATTTAGAGACCATATTTACTAGAAAACATAGTAATTTGATTCATAAAGTAAAATTCCAAGAAAATGATTAGGAAACAATACATAAACCAATAGTGGTCACTCCTTTTGGTTCTAGTAATTATTTTCAGTAATTTCTATTAAAGGACCTCACATGGGTCAAATTCCTTTCCTTTCACTATGATTCGGTATGCCATGATAGTAGTAGAGCCTTCTCTTTGTATAATATATCTTATGTGTGATGAAAAAGTGACACATTTCATAGTAGGTTTTTTTTCTTCTTATTTTATCTATTGTCAAGTTTCTACCATCTAATGTGGCTCCCATCAAC
>VDFB02271358.1:1268098147-1268154513 GCA_007258455.2 Sequoia sempervirens
GGCCATCAACGAATATCGGCTTCAACAGTGGCCGTCGGCTTCAACAGTGGCCGTCACTCTGCGTCCCCCTGTAGGTTGCGGGCCTGCGGCCATCAATAAATTTTTGCTTCAACGTCGGCATCTCCACAATCCGCGCCGTTTCCTCTGCAACTAATCACAATCCACGCCATTTCCTGCAACTAAATCACACCCGACCTCAGCCGTCGAAGGAGGTAGAAGATTTTTTTTGTTTTTTTTAAATTTAGGGTTCCATAATTTTATGCGAATGATTTTTACTATTAGCCATTAGGTATCCAAAGTTCTAAAAATTTAAACTATATTTAATATTTTTCATTTGTTTTAATATTTAATATTTTATTTTGTATTTAATATTATGTTTACAGTTTACTTATTAGTAAATAATGTGTCCAGATCATTTTTTATTGTAAATGTAAAATACGAAAATGTAAATTATATAAATATATTTATATTATTATAGACTTTCAAAGTTTCAGTTATTAAGTTTATTAATATTTAGTATTTTTTATTAATATTAAAGGCTTCTTAATATTTTAGTATTTTTATTATTTTATATTTTATAGATTTTAGGTACTGTAAATTATATTAATAAAATTATAGATTTCTAGTACTTATTATTTATTAATATTTAGTGTTTTCATTTTATTTTTATGTTGTTAAATATATTTATGTTTATTAAAATTAAATTTAGTATTTTTTATTTTGTTTTTAGATTTAAAATAAGAAATCTATATATTTTGTCTCAATGTTGTTTGAAATAAAATTGTGGATGTTTTAACTTTTAAATATTAAATATTATTTTGTCATTCAAACATACAGATTATGGCTCCCAAGAAATCAACTGCGGAAGCATGGAAATATATCACTCGCAATGGTACTGACCTCAAATGCAACAAGTGTCAGAAACCTTTTATTGGCGGTTTGACAAGGGCAATGGACCATTTACTTGGTATTACAAATGGTGCAGGAGGAGGTGTTACAGCATGTCCTAACGTTACCCCAAAAATGAGAGCTGCTTTAGAGAAAGAATAGTCCTCTTCAATTATAGGAAAGATGAAGAAAACACAAAAAAAACAGAGAATTGAAGAGGATATGTCTCAATCTAGATTCTCAGCATCTATTATGTCTTCCTCTTCTGGTTTATCCAAACCGGTGAGGGCATCAACAGAGAGTGGAACATTGAAAAGCTTCTGGAAACCAGTAGAGAAACAGGAGGTGGATGATGCTGTAGCTGATTTGTTTTACACAAGTGCTATTCCATTCAATGTTGCAAGAAGTCCACATTTTCGTAATGCTGTTCACAAAATTGCAGAGTTTGGCAAAGGGTACACTCCCCCAGGTTCAGAGACTATCAGGACAACTCTTTTGCAGAGGTCAAAAGATAGAGTGACTGATAAACTAGCTACTATCAAATCCTCTTGGAGGAAAACAGGTTGCACTATATTGAGTGATGGATGGTCAGATATATGTCAAAGGCCATTGATAAATATTTTGGTGGCTTGTCCTGAAGGTGTTGTGTTTTTGAAAGTGATTGATGCCATGAACCACAAGAAAACTTCTGAGTACATTTTTCAAATATTAGAGGAAGCCATTCTTGAAATAGGGGTGGAAAATGTGGTTCAAGTGGTAACTGATAGTGCCGCAAATTGTGTGGGAGCTGGGAAGCTGATTGCAGAGAAATACCCACAAATATATTGGAGCCCATGTGCAGCCCATTGTCTTGATTTGTTGCTTCATGACTTGGCTAAATTCCCATGGGTACATGAAGCTATTCACAGAGGAAGAGCAATTGCAAATTTCATAAGGAATCATCGTCTCACATTGAGTCTTTATAGGCGGCATGCATCCAGGGAGTTGTTGAGGCCTTGTGAAACAAGATTTGCTTCATTTTATATCACTTTGAAAAGAGTGGTTGAAGAAAAGGCAGCTTTGAGGTCTGTAATTTGTTCCAATGAATGGGAACACTCAGTGCTTTCTAAAGGTCCTAAGGGGAAGAACGTAGAGCAAATCATTCTGAATAGCAATTTCTGGGAAAGTGCAGCCAAGGTTTTACTCATATGTGAACCAATTGTTGACGTGCTTCGTATGGTTGATGGTGACACTCCTTGCCTTGGCATGCTTTATGAAAGCATGGACCGTTGTAAGGAAACTATTCAAAAAGCACTCAATAATGTAGAAGCAGAATATATGGAGATATGGGAGGTAGTTGATTGCAGATGGAAAATGATGCATACACCTTTACATGCAGCAGCTTGCTTTTTGGAGCCTAAATTATTTTCTATTGATAGAGAAGGTGACACTGAAATTATGGGAGGGCTTTTAGAAGCTGTTGAAAAGTATGAATCAAATCCATCAATTTCAGCACTAATCAGAAGTCAATTTTGGGTATACAAAAGAGGAGAAGGGATGTTTGGAATGTCAGCAGCCAAATATGACATGACACATGTACCTGCATATACATGGTGGATGACCTATGGAGCACAAACTCCTGAGCTACAAAGGTTTGCTATTCGAGTTTTGAGTCAGGGAGCAAGTTCGTCAGCTTGTGAGAGGAACTGGAGTTGCTTTGACCACATCCATTCCAAAAAGAGGAATAAATTGTTGTCCGGAAAGTTGGGAGATCTTGTCTATGTTCGCAGCAATTTAAAATTGCTCATGAACAAATCAGCAAATGACTCTTCATCACAACAAATTCGTGAAGACATAACAGCACTAGATGTAGATGAGCCTGACTTTGCAGATGAAGAATTGAGTACTGATACAGATGATGATGATTTAGCATCTCAGCCAAGTGCTCTTGATGACTTGGAGCATTTTTGAAGTTCTAAAGTCTTTACTGTTATTGTACCTTTTTGACAAAAGAACATCTTCACAATCGTGATTTCACATGTTTCTTATGGTTTATATTTTATAAATGTGTCATCTTTTTGTAATGATTCAAATATATGTATCAATGTTAAACTATTTAGAGAATTGTATGGAGATATTACTTATATTTATAAAAAAAATAAAAAATTTACATAAGTCGAATTTTATTCGAATTTTATACTTTTCGAATTTTTTCCTTGTCGAATTTCATTCGAATTTCAATGTTGTCGAATTCGAATTCGAATTCGAACCTGGTACATAGTTTTATAATAGTACTATAATGTGGTACATAGTTTTATAATAGTACTCGCATAAATGCAACCACTTGACCCATGCCTTTTGTTGCTCCGCAATGTAGTTCCTCAAGTAGCCCTCCACCCATTCATTAACTATTTCAGTCTGTCCATTTGTCTATGGATGGTAGCTCGTGCTCGGAGTGAGTTCCGTGCCACTAAGCTTGAAGAGCTCCTGCCAAAAATGAATCATAAATCTGCTATCCCAATCACTCACTATATTTTGAGGCAACACGTGCAATCGAAAAACAAATCAGCAACCTGCATTGCTGTGCAAGTAGCTGAAATCGGGAAAAAGTGTGCAAACTTTGTGAGCCTATCAACCACAACGTAAATGCAATCCCTGCGTTGGGTTTTGGGTAAAATCATGATGAAATCCATGGATATGCATTCCCATTTCTGACTAGGAATGGGTAGAGGCTGTAGTAGTCCTACTGGGAAAGTGTGCTCCTACTTGTTCTGTTGACAAGTTGGACACTCTCTAACATACTTGAGAACCTCCGATCTGAGCCCCTTCCAAGTGAACCAGTCCCTAACTTGCTTGTAGGTTTTAAAGTAACCTGGGTGGCCTGCCATAGGTGCGTCATGGAGAGCTCTCAAAATCCTCTTTTTCATACAGGATCCTGGTGCAAGGAAAATCCTCCCTTTGTAAATGATGAAGTCATTCACAAGGGTGTACTTGTCATCTGCAACTGTACTATCAATGAACTCAGAAGCCCACTTATCCTTCGTATACTCAGCTACAATAAGATTTCTCCGATCCTCTATTACTTCACCTAGAGAACACAAGTAGGGTCTCCTCGAAAGGGCATCAACAACTGTATTTCTCGTACATTCGACATATTCTATGTCAAAATCATAAGCCTCCAGCTTGCTAACCCATTTTTGTTGCCGATCATTGAGGTCACTATAATGTCCCCATTTTGGCCATACGCTCCTCATTTGGATTTAGCCTATTTCTGGAAATCCATAGGCTAAGTTGAAGCAAAAATTAGGGTTTCCTCTTTCAAATACTGCTTAGTTGGCGTTTAGAGGATGTTGGGCAAACTTACTATTTATAGCAATTCTCTATTTTTAGCAAGTCTATCTTTTGGCACTATCTGTCACAACCCCCCTAGAACTTAATAAGTTATGGTATTGAAACATGGTCGTTATTTTCGTTATTGAAAATTATCTTTCTTATGAATGTGAATTAAGGGATTAAATAATTGCTTTAGTTTATTTTTATCTCTTGGCAAATGAATGAAAAGGTGAATGATTATTGAATTACGTAAATACAACTATAGATGATGTTGTTATGTATATAAATGTGAATCAATATGTTAAGAATAGTCTAACTCTGGCTTTTGGTGTCAAGTGATTGCAGGACCATCAACGCAAGAAAGGAAAAGGGACCGTCATCAGGGAGAGGACACGGTTGACAAGGATCTGATTGTTATCAAACTCTGGGAATTAAATGACAACACAAGATGATCTTGGCCTCGGTAAAATAAATAATGAATAATAAAGTCCTAAAAGAAAACATTAAGATATTAACACTTCATAAGGGAATTTTAAATATTATTATGGCAACTTTTAAGTATTCAAATATTAAAGCTTCGAATTTAATAAAGGAGAAATAAAGTTAAATCGCTAAAAGGAAAATGCATTTGTAGTGGTTTCGCGCGGGGGGGAAAAGAGGGCTGATGAATTGGAAGCGGAACACACCGCCAGAATCATCGTGCTTGCTTTGTAACGCCTTGCATTCAAGAGGCTCGATGGGGAATTCGAAGGAGCATACATTTAAGCGTCGGCCTCGTCTGGGAAAGATCATTCCTTCTGAACAATCGTTATTTTCTTTTGGTCTTGGTCTTTTGAAAAGGGGGAATACCATTCTTCCGCCATGGTGAGGGTTCTGTTATTTTCTTAGTCTTGATTATTCTTCCTTTGGAGTCGGGCGGGAAAAATCCATCATAAGCGAAAGTGATCTTGAACGCCATTCTCTTCTTTCTGTTTCTCCGAAGTAATCACCGGTGGCTCACGATTCTCTTATCGGGAAGCAAGTGGAGCAGGATTCGGGGTCAGTAGCAGTTGCAAATAATACCATTAGGCACGTAGCTATCTCCATTTCCTTCTATCTCTTATGCGTGGTATTCAAATGTGCAATAATTTCCTTCATCGTATACGCGGGTATGAGAATATAAATCTTGTTAGATCTTTTCCTTAATTTGATCGGCATTCCTTCAATCTTATCTCTGCTCTGAAGCTTTAATGTTGGAATAGGATAGCCTCTGTCTGGTCTACAACTCTCTTCCTTAAATGTGTAGGCCGTCTATTCTTCCTTAAACGAAGCTATATCTTCAAGTAAATCTGGAAACAACTTTCTCCTCATTGCAAACTTCATTTTCCTTAAAACGCCTTCACCAAGCAATATCGGTCATAGGAGTTTTCTTCTTCATATGTTCTAGGACTATTCCCTTGAAGCGGCAATCTTTACCTGAATGCGTTATGTTTCTTTTAATCTTCTGTTGTTTTGACTGGTACACCTGTAACAGAGCCTAGCAGAAACTTGCATCATTATTTTATAATTCTGGAATAATTTTTACAAGCATATTACCTTGACCCTGAACTGTTATGGAACCCATTAGGGTATGGCTGAACAGGTCTGAACACTGTCTCTTCCATTAGGACAACCATTAAATACCATAAATAAGTGAACCAAATGAATGTATTAGCAAACGGTAAGAACTAGAAACACGAATATTTGATTTCATGAATGTAGAACCCAGAAAACAAAACCTTGTATAATCTTAATGAGCAAGGATGTGTGCTGACGGCACAGTGATGCCATAATCAATTAAAAATCCTTGGCCAAGGTAGATGCCAGTTCGGCAATGTCAGCTTCCATGACCAGATATACTCTGGTCAGGATGATCCTTCTGATAGGAGGAACCTATAGAGGAAGGATCGATCAGCAGTATAGGTTTGTGGACATCAGGCTCAGAGATCTGATAACAATTGATCCTTGTTAATTGACCTCGTGAAGGGTGGGTTCTTCAGTTGAAGAAACTCGGGAGACCAGCAGGTCTTGGTTGGGCGGTAAAGCCCCTGATGATGATTTATTTTCCTTTCTGAATAGTATTGCTAATGAAGATGGTGACAAATGCAAATTATCTTCTTCTCGCACTAATTCTAGGTAAAAGATCTGAATGTTTACTATCTGTTGAAATTTTATTCATCTAGAATGTTTGAACATGGTTTTTAACTGAAATTACCATTTTAGTCTAGTTATTGTTAAATTGCACTGCATAGATGAATTTTGAAAGTTAGTTGTAGAAAACTATGTTAATTGTTGCAAGTAAACCCTAGAATGGTAGTTATTTATTTTGGCATTTTGAAACTGCTTCCTGAAAACCGTTGGAAACGTAGGAAAACTGTAGTTCTCTTGAAAACAATTAGTTACATTTCAGCTGAAGGTAGTTGACAGTTAAACCTTCGTAATCGTAGATTAGTTTGGTTCTTACACTATCTGCTTAGCAACAGTTCAATCCTTTGCAGTTTAGTTGTTCAGTTTGGCTTTCTGATGGTTTTGAAGCGAACTTACTATTTTTGGCTTTGGCTATTTTTAGTAAGTCTAAATTTGGTAGTAGCATCATCATCAATTCAACTCAAGTCATCTTGCTATCCTTCAATTTCAGTTTGGCTTTAATTATCTCAATGGACTAAGTTTATACTTAGTCAATTTTATGTTACTCAGTTGTACCCCACACCTAGGAGTAATAACTTCATGTCGTTTTAAAAAGGGGACATTATAGGGTCAATTGTGCATTTAATGATTTATTAAATGCTTTATTATTGCATTATTAAGTTGGACGCCTAAAGGGAGGTTGAATAAAGTTTTATTATTTCAAAAAATAAAATGCTTAAAGGTGGCGTCCCTCTTGGAAGTTGAAGTGATTCAATTTCTTGGAATTTGAAGTGATTCAGTTGCCAATTGAAGCTTTATATATTGAGGCTTTGAGAAGAGTTCTCTATCTTTGAAAAATTATAACAAAATGCTGCTGGATTGAATTCAGAACCCGACTAAGGGGCAAATTGACTCCATTCTTCGGGTCTGAAACTATGGTTCCCTAGATGGTGGATTGAGAGTGTGCTTCATTCAGAAGTGCACATTGAGCTTCATTGTTGAAGAATTTGATGTATTTTTCAGTTTTTGAGCTTGCTGGTTCGTTCATGGCTGAAGGTGATTTTCATATGCAGCTCTTTGAATGATTTTTAATTGCACATGGGTATTGGTTCTTTCAGTTTGTATGCTTAAGGCGTCCCTATTTGTGCAAGATCAAAATTTATAATAAAGTGGATGAATTTAAAAAGAGGTCGTGTAATGTCCCCTTTTCCTCAGTGGTCAGCTTATTAGTTCATCAGCCTATTCCGGAGGCTCGTAGGCTGGTTTGTGTTGAAATCAGGGTTTCCTTGCTTGGAGGTTTGTGGCTTTTCTAGGAGTTTACTATTTATAATAAATCCTATTTCTAGCAGTGTGCAGTTGTCAGTCTTCGGGTCTTCTTTTTCAGTTGGAGCAATTTTATGAGTTCACGTTCTGGCTTCTAAAAGCTTTATTTTGGTGAATTTCTTAAATAAAGGCATTAATGTTATAATTTGCAGTTGACCCCTTGGCCTAGTGAATTAACTTCAAGTTGTTCTTAAAAGGTGGACTTGAAGGGGGACGCCTTCATAAAAGGAAGAATTAAATATTTATTAATGTCTTTTATGCCTTGGAAAGTTGATGCCATTTTAAAAAGGGTTTTTATTTTTTGGAAATTTGAAAAGTCGTCTTTTGGCGTGCCTTGAAGGGAATTCGAAGAGTCTTCTCCTTTTCTATAAAAGTGATGCCTGGCTCCAGCATTTGTTATCCATGAACTTTGCTACTGTTATGCTGTCGGAATGACAATTGAATTATTGCTTCGAGGAATGCTTACCTCCTAGCCTCTCACCAATTTCGTGTTTGAAATACAACACCTAGTTGGTCATTTGCTGCTTCTCAAATCAGACTAGCAGATTGAGCTCAATAGTTGAAGATTTTGATGATATTTTCAGTTTGAAGTTGCTGATACAGTCTACAGCTGAAGTAGATTTTTGCATACAGCTCCTTGAATAAATTTATTTTGGTTCTAGGCATTTTTGCTAAGTATTTGTTGACCTAAGGTGACCCTCTTTGCAAAGTATGAGAATTTAATATTGAGAATCTGATTTTTGGGAACAAAATCGCCCTTAAGCTGGGCCGTACCATTTCAAATGCATTGGGAATTGTGCCATTAATTAATGGATGACTTTTGAGGCTGTTTCTTCATCCTATCCTGGGCGCCTATCCTCCAGAGGAACATTGCATTTCGTCTCACGCAATTCAGAGGTATTTTGGTGAAGTTATGAACATTTAATTGATTCTTAGAGTTGCTGATTATTCATTTCCAGAACTGCAGATTTATATCAGACTTGTTTCAGTTTGAATTTTTAGTTCTTTCTTCATCAATAATGGCTAATATTCATCAAGGAATCTTCCAGTATTTTGGTGTTTTGAAATCATTGTAATTCTCTCATAATTTGCAGCTCTTTTTCTATGTTGTAAGACTGAAAACAGTAGTACTGTTCCAGTCCTTTATCGCTGCAATTACTTTCTTTTTCTCACATTAAGCACCCCTGGATGGTTTACCGCCAGTGTGGAGAATTGAATTGTATCTTTCTTTGTACCCACTATCAAGTGGTGAATCCCCACTCCTAAGTGGATGCCCACCGCAGCGGATGAATTAGATAGTTTGATTATTCATGGTTGGTTATCCGCCTAAAATTACTTTCAATTGTAATAATTACTCCAGCATATGTTAGCACCTCACCCTCACTGGGATTTTGAGTGCACATTCTTGACGTTGAGTTTTATTTTCAGTTCAGTTGTATTCAATTTCTGCATCAAGTTGAATCCTAGGGATCCTCTGACCATATGCCTGCCCCTCTTCCTTAAGTGGTTTTAGGGTGCATTATTGGTTAGAGTTGCTTTGATAGATTTTGGATTTGAAGCTAACGCTAATCAAGTTGGCCAAGTGTTGGTTTGTGTTGTGCAATTCAACGAAAAAATTGGTTAGCATATTTCAGGTCGACCCTCTTCTAGGGCCGTACCATTTCAAGAAGATAGCTTTGAAATTCGTGTCTTCTTTTTGGTGTTTGATTTGGCATTAGAGTTTAATGTGAGCTGGTCGCCATATTTCTTGTGATTAATTGCTTCTAATTTAAGGTGATATGGTGAAGTATTGTGGAGGTTATGAACATTTGGGTGTTGCATAGTTGCTGGTTGAAAAATTACAGGCTGCTGGTTTTAAATCAGACTTAGCTCTTTTCTTGATATGCAACACTTCTTGGGCATCTATGCTGCTAATTCCATGTGCATTCCATTTGGAGAAGATAGAAGCATTTTGGAAGAAGATTTGAACAATTTAATGATGACCAACTGCTGCCTCATCAAAGTTTGGTGAAGTGTGGTAAGAGATTTGAACATTCCTGATATGTTGCATTTGCTAGTTATGAAAATTCAGTTTGCTGGTTCATTATATCAGATTGAACAAAGTTCAGATTTTGGCTTGTAACTCTGTATTTGTGAAGATTAAAAGTTGGAAGAATCATCTTTTAAGTATTTGCATTGGTTATGTTATTGTAACACTTGTAAATTGCAGATTTATTTCATTGTAAGGCTATGAATTAGTAGTACTAATCCAGTCATTATTATTGCTGCATTTACTTGTGAATTATAATGCAAAACATTAATTACCACTGTATGGTTTACCGCCAGTGTGGAGAATAAACTTTGTAACTCTCATTGTACCCACTGAAAAGTGGAGAATTCCCACTCGAGTGGATGCCCGCCACGGCGGATGAATTAGTTGAATTGTTTGTAGTATTCCCCCCATTGTTTAAGTGGTTGAGCGGAAATCTTTATGGCTGGTTCACCGCCTAAGTTCTTTCAGTTTTGTAATAAGTACTGCGCCATATGTTAGCACCTCGCCTTCAAAAGGATCTTGTGTGCACATTCTTGGTGTGGAGTTTATCTTCCATTTCCAGTTGTATCAGTTTCAGTATTGAGTTATTGATCCTAGGGATCCTCTGACCATATGCCCGCCCCTCTTCTTTTAGTGGTTTTAGGGCGCATTCTTGGTTAGAGTTGCTTTGATAGAGATTTGGTTTTGGCACTAACGCTAATCAAATTGGCCAAGTGTTGGTTATTGTGTAAAATTGTGGCAAAAAATTGGTTAGCATATTTCAATTACATTGACTTAGGAAATGTTTCAGACTGTTGTGATCCGTCTTCACCAAAAATTTGCTGCCCACCAAGTATTGCTTGAATTTAGCCAACGCATGCATGATGGCTAACATCTCCTTGTCGTAAATGTTGTAACCTCGCTCAGGGCCTCGAAGTTTCTTGCTCGCAACAGTGATGGGGTGCTTATCTTGCATCAAGACATCACCAATGCCCTCTCTTGAGGCATCACACTGTAGTTCAAACAGCCGTGTAAAATTTGGAATAATGAGAACCGGACACGAACTCATCAACCGTTTGAACTTCTAAAGCACTCTTGTGCTTCTGGGTCCCAATCAAAAGCCCCCTTCTTCGTCAAGTTTGTAAGTGGGGTGGCCTGTTGTGAAAATCCCTAGACGAAGCGCTGGTAGAAACCACATAACCCAAAGAACCCCTTTAGCTAAGTGAGATTCGTGAGTGGAGGCCAATTGACTATAGACTTCACCTTCTCAGGATCCATCTTAACCCCCTCGACATTGATGATATGCCCCAAGTACAATAACTCCCTCATACCAAAGTCACATTTTGATTCCTTGGTGAAAAGAGATTCACTCTCCAATATGCCCAACACTAAATCCAAATGTGCCAAATGATCCTCCCAATTCTTGCTGAAGATTAGTATATCATCGAAAAAGATGAGGACTACCTTCCTCAGCTGATCTCTGAAGATTCGGTTCATACAAGACTGAAAGGTAGCTAGTGCATTGGTTAGGCCGAAAGGCATAACCAAGAACTCATAGTGACCATAGTGGCATCAAAATGTTGTCTTCTCCACATCCCCTTCTCTAACCTGGATTTGATGGTAATCGGATTGAAGATCAATCTTGGAGAAGAAACAGGCTCCGTGCAATTCATCTATCAACTCATCGATGTGCGGAATGGGGTACCTGTTCTTAATGGTCTTTTTATTTAGGGCTCTATAGTCAATACACATTCGTAACGTGCCATCTTTCTTCTTCACTAGGACAACGGAAGATGCAAAGGGACTTTTACTTGGTTTGATGTGACCCATATCCAAAAGTTCCTTTATCGTTTTCTCGATCTCGTCCTTCATCCTCTTGGGATGCCTGTAGGAAGTAATGATGACTGACTTATTGCCATCCTCAAGCTCTATAATATGCTCAAACTCTTTGTCGGGTGGTCTCCCATAAGGTAAACTCTCAAACACCTTACCTTGTTATTTCTCAAAGCATGTATGTTAGGAGGATACTCATGCTTCAGCTGCTCACCCTGTGATGGCAAAGTATAACACTCTGCTGCCCACTCCATTTGATCATGCCTAATCAATCTCTCCATTCTCCAGAGTGAGATAACTTGAAGACTCCCATCTGACATTCCCCTCAAAACATGCCTCTTTCCATTGGCTTCAAATTTCATCTCCATCACCTGCAAGGTGAGGGTAAACTCCCCAATAGCATGAAACCACTTCATGCCAAGTACAACATCCAACTCTCCCATGCCAACTACATAAAAATCTGCCTGGAACTCATAATCGTTCAGCTGCAATTTGAGGTTTGGAATCATTCGGCAACAACTAAGTGTAAGCCCATCAGCTACTCACACTTTGAATCCATCAAACTCTTTTGTCTTAAGTCCACGCTTTGCTACCAAGCCCTCATCTATGAAATTATGAGTAGCTCCAGTATCAAGCAAGGTAATCACACGTTTCCCACCTAAGAATCCTCTAATCCTGAAGTATCCTTCTCTTTGAATGCTCGAGAGTTGTGTTGTAGGTAGAACTTCTTCCCTTCCCTTTTTCGACACTTCAGAGGCAATATCTTCATCCTTCCCTTCCTCATCAACCTATTGTTCTGAATTTTCAGAATCTGATTCATCTGCATAGTAGTACTCTAACTGATTCATTTTGCCCTTAAGAGGACACACATGCCCTTTTTCATATGGCCCTTTGCAGGTCAAGCATAATTTTTTCCTTTTTGAAGGGTCTCGTCATTGAGTTTTTTGAAAGGCTTCCTTTGCTGGTCTGAAAATGTATTTGGTGCTTTATGTTTTGATGAAGAAAATGGTTTTTGGGGAAATCTTGTTTTTGGGGCAACAAGCTCCATATCTCTCGCCTTCTTCATAGCATCCTGTAAGGAAGCCTGGATCAAAGGCTTTGATCCAACCGCGTAAGGGTTCTAAGAGACCCTCACTGAAAAGCACTACCAACCTCCTCTCTGATATTCTCGTGACCATCACTGATATCCTCTAAAACTCTGAAATAAAGGCCTCTAATGTCCCAACTTGCTTAAGCTGTGCAAGTTCTCTGAAAAAAACCTTAGGATCTCTTCTGTCAAATTGCTCAATGAGTTTGTTAGTAAACTCATCATAAGAAACAATTGACTTGTGATCCAATGTAATCAAACCATGTTACCACCACTCATGAGCTACGCCATCCAGGTGAAGTGTGGCGAACCCGATTGCCTCTTCTTCAGGCATGGGCCTCAAGGAAAGGAAGTTATCTAACTTCTGAACCCAACCACGTGTGGTACAATGATGCCCTCCATCAAAATGTTCCAAATTAATCTTACCCACTGCCTGCTAGAGATCTTTGGTGCCCTGTGGTGCTCTAGTCTCAAGTCTGCCAATCACCATTGCCCTTTGTCTCCTCTCGTTTAGGAATTGGTTAAATGTCAACAGGTAATGAAGTGTACTCAGTATGGCTGGTCGTAACCTCATCGATCATGTTGGTTGGCTGCTCTGGAGGTCGTTCTTGCTGAATAGGGGTCTCAAACCTCCGTGTAAAGGTAGGCTGCAAAGGCCTAGATGTGGCGTTGATAGAAATCCTTGGCTTCACTTTAGGCTGAGCATTAGAACCACTAGAATTGTTAGGTTGTCCTGTATGACCAAGATTAGGATCCTGGTTCATCTTATGCAAAAAATCAGCCAACATGTCCATCATAGTGTCAAACTTCTGCTCTCTCCTAGCATCTGGGCTAATGGAACTTGAATGCGCTTTGTCTCTATCTCCCATGGTGCCTACAATACTCTCATTGTCATTGGATAGAGTTCTTGTTATTTCCGGTGAATTGTGAATGCCTAAAACCTCCGATATGGTTTCTCCCTTTGACACGTGCGGAGGATGCCACAACCGTGAACCCCTGTGATAAGTCTGTTCTTTATTACTCATGAAATAACCTCACAAGATGGCAGGATATTAAGCGCTTTGATACCACTGGAACAACCCCTGTGGTGTTTGAATCTGACTTCTTGTGTTTTTGTTTTTCTTTCTGTTTTTTTTGTATTTTTGCAATATATGACTAGAAATTGGACAATTAAGGAAAATGCGAAATGGAAAGGAATATGCATAAACTATTGAAAACCCATAAACTTTTTTTGATTTCAATTACAAATCCAACATACCCATTTTCTAGATTTGACTATCAGAATTTTGTTTTCTGGAAAAGAACCTAGTGGATCAAAACTTAGCCGCCTCGCTTCAATCTACTCAATGTTCAACCCAGAAATGTTGCAGATCCTTAAGTTAATGTTGGACGCCCAAGAAGAGTGAAGAATCTGACCAAGAATCAAGTCATTCAACCTTGCAGCCAAACACGTCCCTCAAAAGGAGTACGGCCTGTCCTCAAACTCACACGTGCCAAATCTGGAGATGTCTATACTGATTTGATATTCTGAAAATCACTAGCAAAGAGGTCACCCATGTAAGTTTTTATGATCAGATTTAAAGCACAGAATTTAAATTCAAAATCAGACACAATAACACAACAGATACCTTGGGAAAACTGTCCACTTGAGGGAGAAAAACCCAGCAACAATATATCACTTATATATTGATTAACAATAGAGTCTCTTTTACAATGGAGGCTGATATGAAGGCCTATTATATGTAGGCCTATTACATGCACCCCAGTCTGATGCAATATAATAACAGATAGAGACAATCTAATAATGATAATCTCAGCGAATAATATGTTGATCTCCTCTCAATCATGAACTCGATTTGCCTTATAGAGAATTTCGCTCTTAGACTTCAATGAATGATATCGAACTTAACTTGAATGAGTGAACAATGAGAATGCCATCAAATATATATACAATCTGGAGAAGAGGACGTGACTCTACAAAGCATCATGTCGGCCAGCATCGCATCTCAACAAGAAGACGTCTCTTTTGAAATTCGCGCATCTTGAATCAAGGTCGGCCTTAATAAAAATCGCGCCTCTTCATTATGATTTGTTTGCTTAACAAATAGATGTGACTTTACAAGAATCGTGCCACATGAATCTTAATAAATTAAATAGCTTGGGGCTATATTTAATTTATTGCAAATAAGGAAGTCGCTGGAAGAAGCAGCCCGACGCTGCTTATAACATCAACAACCCAAACCCCAGGCAGATAAATAGAACGGTACAGCTTAAATTCTAACCCCATGTGCTAGGAAGGAAGCAATATCACAATCTATCGTGCTGGTTTATTACTAAGCAATCTACAATTTATTCAGTCATCATAACCTTATTCAAATCTGAAATCAAACTGTCCATGATCTGATTATTCTTCAATGCTAAACTCAAAAATTAAGCTCAATTGTTGATCCTTGAATGAGACCAATCATGAAGGAACCTTGGACGATCTTGCACGCTTGCAGAATCAGTTCTAAGAGAGGGTATCCATCCTCAATCAGCTTGAAAAAGACAACTTGCAGCAGTAGCTCCAAAAATGATATAATATTCTTCAATAATTGAATAATGAGCCAAACCCTTGCCTGATGGAGAAGGACGCCACTTTTAGGTTTTCAGCCTTTGACAAGTCAAACACAAATATCTTCTCTTGAAAAACAATGCCACTTTTCACAAGCTCATAATTTAATAATAAAACATTTGTCAAAGTGACTTTTCACTTAAATACTTTATAAAGTGACTTAAGATATCCTTTTAATAAAGTCACTTTCACTTTATAACATTAAATCATGAAATCACTTAATAATAGAATATTATTAAATGACGTGACTTAATAAATCCATAACTCTTGGCCCGGATATCCAAATGACCCCTCGAGAGTGTCCCATGACTATAATCAACTGCAAGTGTGCCATCACTGACTTGGAATGTCACTTACTAAAAATAGTAAGTAACAAGGACAAGTCCTGAAACCCCTAAGACAAGATTCCCTAATCATCCCGTTAGCCTACGGGATCCGTAGTAATAGGCTAACCCTGTTCCTCGAGCCACTGGCTAGGAAGGGGACATTACACCTACCCTCCTCATGCTTTTATTTCATTCAATTATTTCAATGCTAAACAATAACTTCTATGTAATGCAATTATAGTATTAAATAACAATTAATCATCTAATATTTTTTAGCCACATGAATCTTTAGTCAAAGGCAAGTGATTAAATTTTAATTTGCATATGATAAATCATTCTTAATTTAATAGAACATCACAATTGAATAAATTAACTAATTTCATATATACAAAATTAGCTAATTAATTAAATTTCATGTCTAGTCAATTTAACTAGTTATCATTAAATTTATTTATTATTACTTGTAATCACTTAATTAATTTTTGTCAAAGTATGAAGTCCATTACACCCTGAGCACTTTAACTCCTCTACTAATTGTTGTGACCTTTTCACACATCGCCCCATTGTAAACGGGGACCCTCGCTGGTTTGCTCTTAGGGTTTAGGTTTGAGTAGCAATTTCATAGTCTCTGATATCTGGGAATTCCATGTCAAAATCTGAAGTCATCATCCGAGCTAAGTTGGGAATTTGGGCCTGAAACTGAACGTAAACGTCATAGAAGTGCTTAGAAGACCTTGCAGACGAGGATCGCCTATGCTTTCGCTCAATTCTGACACTTCCTATTTTTTAGGGATTCTGCTTTTTTGCTTTTTTGCTTTTTTCGTTTTTGGCATTTCTGGACCAATCTGGAATTTACTATTTTTAGAAAGTTGCTTTTTGCTTTTTTCTATTTTTAGAAAGTGGAAAGTGTCACTGGCAGTGGAGTCGAAAGTTTCCAATTTTGGAACTAAAAAGCAAGCAAAAATCAAGCAGGGGTCTCGAAAAATCATGAGAAAAGCGCATGCAACGTGAGAAAAAGCTGAAAAAAGCGCATGCAAGGTGAAGAAAAGCAGGAAAAAGCGCATGCAAAGGTTAAAAATCAACTGGACAAAATCGTGCCTTTGAGAGAAAATCATTAAAAAATCGAGTAAAAAAAAACAAGAAAAATCATGATTCGCCTAAGTCTTAAGAGGTGCGCCATCAGGAAAATCCAATTGAATTTTCGAAAAATCCAGTTGAGAAATCCATTGATCAAAGAGGAATATTGAGAAATCCAATGAAAATTCGTCTATTTGAAAGAGTAGGACAAAATTCGCCTTCTACAAGGAATTCCAGTTGGAAAGTTCGAAATTCCAGTTGGACAAAGATGAAAATCGACTAAGGCAAGAGAAATTTTGAACTGGACTTCAGGAACTTCAAGTCAAAATGAAATTCCAGTTGGGAAGTCGAAAAATCCAGTTGAAAGTTAAAATTTTTCAAGAAGAATCGAAAATTTTCTAAGGCAAAATCGCCTTGGTAAGAGAAATCCAGTTGAAAAGTCAAAAAGTCCACTTGAGGGTCGAATTTTACTAAAGAGCAAAATAGAAGAAATAACTTAAAGTTTTATTTTTTTTAAAATGAAACTTATTTATCAAGCCAAAAGGGACGCCTTGTTTGAAAAGTCAAAGATCAAGATAAGATTGCTTTTTTAGTTTTAAAGCAAAAACACCCAATGAGAAGAAGAAGTCGACCTAAACCAATTTGGAAAGGTTTTATTATAAAAAAGATGATCTTGTGAGCATTATTTTCAAAGTCGAATTTTTCACAGGCAAACCTCCTCTCAAGAGAAAGACGTCTTTCTTCTTCAGCTGCAAGAGATTTTTAAAATTCCAGAACATAGAGTTGGATTTTTTCCTCTTCATTTCCAGATTTCTCAAACAACTGCAAGGTTATTATTGGCGATTTTAGAAGGGAATGGGATTTTTCATTGTGCATTGGAGAAAACTTCAGTATAAGTCTTTAAAAATCCAGAAGATTATTTAAAATTCCATGAATGCTCTTTAAAAACAATAAAGGCGGATCAATTTCATTAAGAATTTATTTGCACAGCATTTAATTAAGTCTTGGATTTTTAAATTAATTTTTAAAAAAAATTTCTCTAGCCAAGAAATCGCCTTTTTATAAATTTGTTAAAATACTCTAACTTTGAGCTTCGTACAGGCACAATGTCTTCTCCAAAGAACGTGGGAGGTGGAGTCAGGAAAGCTCAAGTAAAGGAAGTCCTCAAAGAATTTTATCCAGAATCCCAGTTATCCTCGAAGTGGAAGAAAGTAGCAGATACAAACTTTGAGCAGTTTAATGCGATTCAACACAAGAGAAGGATGTTTGGCACTCAGAACGAAATGCCTACGCCTATTGCCACAAATATTGTTAAGTCTGGACTCCATCAAGCAGCAGGATTTCCACCTGCAGTTCAATGCAGTGAGCTAATGGTCGAGTGTGCCAGAAGGTACAATCCTCAAACAAGATCCATTAAAACACCCAATGGGATCACCTTGGCGTACTTTACAGAGGAATCAGTCAGGGAAGTATTTGGCATTCCCCATTGTCGAAAAATGTTAAACAGGACTCAACAGGAATCACAGGCCATGTTTGATCAAGCCAAGGAATCCTGTATGGACATAGTTAATTCTAACTGGATCAAGGAACCCAAAAGACACCGTTCCAAGTTGCCAAAGAGATTAATTTGTACGGATTTTAAAATAGAATACAGTGATATGATTCATATGCTGAATAGGATTATGGGAACTTCTCAAGGAGCCTTCTTTGAAGTATGGATGTTTTTGTACGTGGAGGAGATCGTATTGGGAATGGAAGCAATAAACTGGGCGAAGTTAATAAGTGATAATATTGATTTCCAGTTGAGAAACCTAGAGAAGACTAAAACCTTTTATATGAGTTCTTATGTGGTTTATATCTTGGCACGGTTCACCAAGTATACAGGACTGATTTGTAAAGACGAAGTTGGACTTCGGAAAGACCAACTCAAAGCATATGATTGTTACCCGCAACTCCAGCTACATTACAGGGACAATTTCAAGATAACAAATGACGCCTTCCTTATGTATATCACGCGAGTTCTTCAAGGAACAGTGCAAAGGAGACTATCTAAAGAAGCTATGGTGATGCTTGACAAATTCGGATCTTGGTTTATCCAGTTTCCGACATTCACTTATATAAGAGTTCATGGATTCTCGGATGCTCCGTATAGACTCCCTCGGTATCCAACAGACAAGGTTGTTATGCTTGAAGTCGCAAGGCAACTGGCTTGTGTAGACTCTATTCAGGCGAGAAAGAACAAACAAGGAGTGGATTTTCCGGTTGCAATTGGAAAAATGCTAGAAGTCTGCCCCTCATTACAATCAGCCAAGACAGCAAGGATAGAATTGCAATTTTATAAGTTCAACACTTATAATCCAAGGTCCGATTATGATCCATACCTAAGAGTTCACAGGAAGAAATCCCTTCATGATATGCAGATCGAAGATTATTGGTCTAACTTGGTGGACGAGTATGGAGTCAGGAAGAAGACTTGGTCCAGAATTCCAATTGAACTTGTAAAAAGGTGTGACTTGTTCCCTATACCTGATCAAGTAAAAGACAACGGGGACTACATACATCCGCAATTTAAACAGGAAAAGGATAAGCCCATTCTGTTGCCTAACTGGACACAGCCTGAGTTGACCGATTTGAACATATTGATGAAGGATATTTTAGCATACTCAAGGGAATGGGTTGACAGTCAGATCAGCAGGTTGAGGAAAGAAGGAATTTCTCTTACCTATGCCACATTGAGCAATAAGGAAAGTCAGGGTGAAGCAATTGGCGAAAGTCTTGATGAACTTTCATATCCTAGCAAGAGGAAGGTAGCAAGTGAAAACCTTCACACAGAGGAAAAGGAATCAGCTGGCGGAGAATTGGAAAGTAAGAAGCAGAAAGTGATTGAAAATCCATCATCTTCAAGTACTTTATCAGTTGGAATAATTGAAAAGGTGTCCATTGTTGATATCGAGCCAAGCCATGAGCAAGAAATCGAATTTCAAGAGTTAGAACAGTTGGATTCTCTCCAAGAACAAACCCTCACTGAGTGTTTGGAAGGGGATGATACGTTGATGATTGAAGGTGCAGGAGATACTGAGATCCTTGAGAACAATGAAGAGCTAGGAGATGAGGTAATTTCTGCTCTAAAAGGAATTAATGATGATGTTCAGTTAGAAGATGGGATGGAATTATCCACTATCCCAGATTGGTTGACCGAAAGTTTGATGAAGAAGTCCAGACCACTGGATGAGGTTCAACCAGTTGAGAGCATGCAAGACTTCCTGGAGAGAATTAGCAAAGCTAAAACGCCAAAGAAGCCTAAGAAGTATTCTCAAATTACCAGGAATGATGCAGGATCCAGGATCTTACAGGTAGCAGTCCCGAAAATTGATAAGCCAAGAGATCAAATCACTCCTATGGATTACGAGGTTACAACGTTGGACATTGGGCCAACCACGATAGATCAGGATTTCCATGAGTTAGCAGACACTTCTAAAGCCATCAAGGAAAAGTTCGACAAAACAGAGGAGAAGAAAGAAAGGCTAGAGTTGGAAAATCTAAAATTGATAGAGTTCATTCAGCAGCTAACAGCCCCTTTGCGCCAAGAAGGTGAGGCCTTTGTTCCACCATCATCTCTTACTCCGGAATCCGTTGATGTTCTTGAAGCTATGAGGATCACGAGTCAAGAAACCAAGAGTTGGGTTATCAATATTTCAAAACAGATGGAGCAATTCTTAGAGAAGTGCGCCCAGACTTATGACAGATCTGCCTTGCTTATAACTGAAGTTAGTCAAGTTGAAGACAATTGGGAAGATTTCCAGTACATACAGGACAAAGTAATACCTCGTTTGAAGGTTTTAAAGGAAGTTTCCTTGCAAATATTGATCCAGGAAGGTGTTATCGAGGAAGGAGCCTCATATGATTTCAGCAGGTGGTATCATTCCTTATTGGCTAAAAGGAAGATGTATGATGGAATAAAGGAAGAATGTGCTGCTATACGGAGTGTAGTTGAGAAAATTCAGTTCAAAATCCTCACTTCTCTTGAAGGATTGACAGGACAGGAGCATCATGATGCAAATGGCTTAGATTTAGAAGGACTGAAGAAAAGTGTGATGAACATTTATTTCAAAGAAGTGCAGGTTATTATAGAGAACCAGCTTGATGATATGTCTTCCCTTTTGACCTTCATGGATAACTTTCAAAAGCAGGAGGATAGGTGGGAAAGTACTTTCACTCAGTGCCTTGAAACCTTGGATGTGATCGGAGTGCAACTAGATTCTGTGCCGAGCATCTCAATGGAGGAACTTGATTCGGTGTTAGCCAAATTTCTTGCATTTGCGGCTAAGGAGCAGTCCAAAGGGAATTGCATTCTGGATTCCTACTTGCTCGAATGATTCGCGAGGTGTCATCATTTTCCATACTCCAAATGGCTTGTTCTGCTTGTGCCATGTGTCCTTTGAGTTGGTTATGCTTTTTAGGGTTAGGGTTTATTGAATTAATCTTGGCCATTGATCTCAAATCAATCTTGGTCGTTGCTTTGTAATTGGGGTGCCTATATAAACCCCACGCATTTCATTTATTCAGGGAGAGACTTATGAAATTGTTGCAACTATTGCTGTTTAAATAATAAGTGGATTCAGAGTTGAGCATTTGTTATTTTTATGAGCCCGCATGGTTTCATGATTTCTTCAATAGAGTAAATTAGTTTTCAGCATTTTTAGATGAATGAAAGATTGATAGTGTTGGAAATAGTGGAATTAGTTCATACCTTTTTCAATTGGATGATTTTCAATTTGATATGTAAGGTTAGTCTGAACATTGAAATCGCTTGACTTGAATTCTATTACCTATATGCATTGATTGAATTGATGGTGGTATTGTGTAATAGGACATCTTTCGTAAACCCATTGAAGATTGCACCGTCTTTGTCTAGTTGTAGTACTGTGCTTGGCGAAGCAAAGATTGGTTTAAATTTCACTATCCAGCATTTGTCTCTTAAGTTCGTAGGAGTAGTTTTGCATAAATCTAGTTCCTTAACCCTCATCCCTTTTCCTTTTGTTTTATTCCAAACCGAAAATCCCAAAAAACATAAATGTCAAACCAATTCTAATTCCTACTTTGAATAATCTACTATCCAAGGGTCCCTTTGTGAAACCAGCATATCACATCATCCATTGAGCTTGTCCATCCCCCAAAACGGAACATTGGAATTACCATATGACCTTTCTAGCAATCTTCGCATAAGAGGTAATTTTTCAAGAGAGGATAGAGCGTCCCTGGACTCTTTATTCTAAAGTGCTTGGTGAGTCATAAAACACGCATCAACACTAATGTCAGGTTCATTTGTACTTCCAAGACATCAAATCTATACCCAACAAGAAATTAGATATTTACTACTTGAGACTTACATTAGAATAGACGTGTTAGCATTTATCAATTCCATTCGAGAGGATATTTCATAGGAGAGTAGTGCACCTTCAGCCTTTGCTTTTGGAACCTAAATTTGAGGATTATTTGAGCTTACAATATTCTTTGAATTCCATTAGTGATTCCACTGCTTGTATAAAACTTGCAAGGTTCTTTGAGGCTTTCATTCTATATGAATATTAGATGTGTCTAGCCTTATATATTTGCAAGATGTTTCAAAATAGAAAACACAGTGCCAATTCCTTTAAAAGTGGAAGATTTACAAGAATGACCTCTTCCCAACCCTTTTTAATTTCTGTCAAGAGAGATCTTACACTAGAAATGCATGTACAAGATTTGTGTTAAGGAATTACAGGATTTGGAGGCTTCATCTAGATACTAATGCCAACCTAATTCTTAAAGTTGGTGAAAGTCACTGATTAACTCTGCTTTAACATGTCTTCCTAGACATTAATGTTCTATAGCATCTCTGTCCAATCACGCTTCAGAACTAGGGCTCTTACATGTTTTTTTTCCTCTAATTGTCTTCTTTGACCTTCCTTTTGTACTTCCTGGTTTCTCTGTAGAAGATGCTCTAGCCAATGTTTGCTTTTATATTGTTGTTTTTACTGCAGTTCCTTTGGTCATTTTTGGTCTCTACTGGACCTTAAAGTAAAATTAAATTAAACATTAAATCATGGATTAAATTGACAGATCCTAGGTAAATGTTATTCTTAAACAACCCAAATTCTTATCAATTGAAATGATGTTTTGTTCCTTCAGTAGTATGGAAAAACTTCCACTCAAGAAGCTAGTCAATCAAGTATATAAAATGTCTTCTGCATTTAAAATAAATCAATACATGTAAAGTACTTGAGCTGGCATTTAACCAGCTAATCTAAATTCAAACTCCTTTTTTCTAGGACTTCGTTGTGAGGAATGACATGGGTTGTGGCTCTACGATTGGTCCAATATTGGCATCTGGAATTGGCATTCGCACTGTGGATTGTGGCATTCCTCAACTTTCCATGCATAGGTAATTCTTTGTTCCCCATTTTACCTTAATCTAGAAAGTCAATAAAGTTATCAAGGAGGTTCACTTGTTTTCTGTGTGTGTATAAAAGTGTGTATGTAGAGACTCTCATGGTAATTGTCCAAGCACCTTGGTGAACATGTATTTCCAAATTGCTAAGTTGCTGGTTCAGGTATGGGCTCAGGGTTTAGGCATGCTGGTATGGTGATTTTGTTTCCCCTGGGTTTGGTATGGCTGGATACAGGTATAAAGTTATCAAGGAGGTTCACTTGTTTTCATTGTGTGTATAAAAGCGTGTATGTAGAGACTCTCATGGTAATTGTTCAAGCACCTTGGTGAACATGTATTTCTAAATTGCTAAGTTGCTGGTTCAGGTATGGGCTCAGGGTTTAGGCATGCTGGTATGGTGATTTTGTTTCCCCTGGGTTTGGTATAGCTGGATATATATATTTTAAAAAACATAGTAAAATATCCATAATTCGCCAAAAAGAAAAATAGAAAATTGACAACCTATTTGATACTTGATACTATGATAGTGAGAAAGATAATTGATAATTCAATGCTATATCATATATGTCAAATTATTACAAAATATTAAAATAGTAAATACAATAAAAAATTTGCATCTTGCTTTTCATTGAGGGCATCAAAGTTATCATTTGGTTCAACTTCATTTGAACCACAAGCAATTGTAGTGCCACTCCTACTAGAGACATTATGTGTAGGAGGCTCATCATCTAGAGTGACTTTGGAAAGCTATTTCCCAATTCTTCAATGCCTTTTGCTTGTAGTCAACTTCCTCATGTGATAGGAGATGCAAATTGGAATTCATATTGATAAAATATTTTGCTTTTTCTTGCAGCCAACTGGTTGTGGTTAACTAAGTGAAGAAAGTCAATACAATATTTGTGATTATAAATTGTAAATGGTAATATATAGCTGCTAAATAATAGTAAGAACATTAAAAAAAATTCCTACTTATGATGGAATTTCAATTGCAAGAGGTTGGAGGTACATATAACCTTGCCTATGGAGGTATGACCATGTATGAACATTTTTCTTGTACTTGTCTCAAAGAGCACTGATGTTGTGGTTTATAATGAGATGAACTTGCCAAACTCATTTGTAACAATATCCTCCTCGTTTTTGGTCTAAGAATATTCTTTGGAATATATTTATGTACTCTTCAACAACTTTAGTGTCTCTATATTGTGCCATCCTAGCCAAAGAAAGTATTTTCATGTTGTAATATTTGGGAGACAACGCAAACACAAGGAGATGCATGGGTGTGGTCATCTTGTTCAAATGATCAACAATGAATTTTTTCACTATTCGGGAATGTGATGTCCCCATCCTTTTAAAGCCAAAACAATTGGAAATAATTAATTAAATATTTAAATAAGTCTTTATTTGCTCTTTAAGACTTATTAATTAATTAATTAATTATATTAATAAATAATATATTCTTAATAAGGCTTTTAATAATTCAGTTTACTAAAACTGAAAGTTGGCGGAATAAGATGGTGATCGAGGGGACTGAAAGATCATCACGGGAAATGAGTATTGCTTGGTCTTGATCGTTGAAGACTGAGAACAAAAACTCTTAGGTCCTAAGTCTTGCTTGGATGGAACCCCAACCAAGGCTTGTTTCGTAGAAGTTCTTAATCTTTGATAATGGCACATTGCCTATCTTTTGAACGGTGGTTGGCTACATCTTGTGCGGCGGGTTGTCTTCATTTTAAGAAGTGAGCATATACATCGATATCCTGTTTTCATGGTGCGACTGTCACGTCGTTGAAACTCACATATTATAGCGACTCGAGAATTGGAGGCAGACATCATCTGAGGTTATACTAGGTTCAACTTGCAACAGTAAATCATCAATACGAGAAATGGCCGATATCAGGCATAAATATATATCCACAACTTGTGTTCATTCCTACTAGTGATGATTTGCTATTATATGATGTTCACCAACCTAAGATTCGCATCTAACACTCGTATGTGATGGTTGACCATGGAAGGTGTTTGGGAATGTCGCGCATATATATATATGTGAAATCCCGATATTGGGATTGTCTCTATGTTCGAACATATTTTATCATTGGTGCATACTTATCATTGTTGCGACCTGGCGAATGCTTGTGAGTATGGCTTGGGTCTGTTGATGGTGGGAGGAAATGCAACTATCCTAGGCGGATTGAGCACCTTTGTAGTGGATGTCTTATTTTGTTGCTGCTGGTGTTATTTTTTGTTGATGTCTATGGGCCGGTTAGACATGGGTATGTCATTAATTTTGTGAAATCAATTGTTTACATCGACTTTACAACATTCCTTGTATTTCTGTACATTTGAAATGAAGGGAAATATTTTGGAATGCATTCTGAGTTAGTTTAAACTGTAATGAATTGTCCTTATTTATAGTGTAATGTTCTGCAATTTATGTGCAATATTCAATTATTTTGGAAAGATTCCAATGCATTATATTTAGCCAAAACACAATACAAGTATAACTCAAACTATAATACCAGGCTGAAACAGTGGAACGCCAAAGGGGACAAGGATAATAGTGTATACCCAAGTAGGGATCATCACAGTGGTATTAGAGCCAATATCCTGCCGGCCTGAGGGTTCATGAACACCGGTGATAGGGCTAGGAGATATTTTGAAAGAGAGCAAAGACAGAGGCAATTTCAAATTGCCGATCCTTTGTAGTATTCCCTTGTAATTTTATTTTTATTTTTATCAGCACCAAACACCATTGTTAGCGTTAGCTCCAAATAATAACCAGCTTGGAAAGTAATTCACCTTTTGATCACCAAGATCCCAATGTGGGCAAGGTGAGAGCATATGGTGTTGGGGATCGTTAGCAACTGAAAATGAATTACAAAGCTGCTAGGCGGCTAGCCGACCATGAAATGAAAGTAAATACAAGAGTAGGCGGATAACCAACCATAAGCTCAACCACTTATTCAGCAGGAGCAAACTAATTACTATTATTAATAGGCGGCAAACCAACTATGAATCCGCTTTGCCACTTATTCAGTGGGGGGAATTTAAACAAGTGCTGAAAGTAAATTATTTAACTCAACCACTTCTTTAGTGGGAGTAATTACAAACATATAAAATGCAGCAATAAATTAAACAGTTGTTAGTACTACTAAACCGGCTTTACAATGATAGAGTTTTCAGCTACAAAAACATAAAGTTATTCTTCCAAAACCACAAGGAGTTAGAGTAGAACCTCTAACTCTTACAATATGAGAATGATATAGAAATGGAGCTCAAAACAACAGTATATCAAAATTTAAACAAGTCTGATCAGTAACAGTAAATACAGAAAATCAGACCAGCAAGAAGAGAATTCATCAATTTTCCCATATCTTCGCCAAACGGAGCCCAATTGACGTGAGACTGAATGCAGGTGAATCCTTGAAGCTAGGCGTCCAAAACACAACAGAAAGACACCTTCAAAATCCACACCTATTAGTGGCACAAATCCCAATGCTGCCAAGATGAATGGTACGGCCTCTTGGTGAGGTCGACCTCACCTTAAAAATCAGAAACTTAGTAATAAAATGTGAATTCTAGAGAATAGGGGTGCCTTCCGCAGTTGCACAACTGGCACCAATGCCTAGAACCAAATAACTTATGTTGTTGAAGCCACGAACAAAAATGTGCTTCAGCTAGCACTTCCAGCAGTAATATAAACAGATTATAAACCAACAATCTGCTTATAATAATCAGAAATAACAAATTATACAACATCAATCTGCTATCATGATCAAGATTAAGCTCTATCTGCATCTCTGTGTGAAGTACAGTCTTCAGTCACCATCTAGGAAGCCATTGTTTCAGGCTCGAAGAATAGCATAGAAAGCTAGAGGTACACAATCCTCGTAGCAAAGTCTGAACTCAATTCAGCAACGTAACATTATAAAATTTTCCAAAAGATCCTCAACACTTAGCAAAGCATCAATATATAGGAACAATTGGGCAATTGAAACAACCTGTAACTCCAACCAAGAAAGCTTTTCAACTTCTCCAAAGGACGTCCTCAAATGCATTTTAAAAAATAAATAAATTTAAAACTCTTTATACTCTTTCCCAAGTCGTTCCACTTTTGAGGAAACATTAAATGCATTAATAAGGCGTCCACTTTATGGCCCGAACTTAAAAACAACTTTGAAGTCATCGCCTAGGTTGAGTAAGTGTTGAATTTCAATCTAAAGGAAAGATAGAAGCCAATGCCAAAATCATCGCCCAAAGCTGATTCTACTAGACTTCCATAAATGGCATGATGATCTGAGCTGAGTTGCTGATGATGCCACTGCCAAAAATAGACTTACTAAAAAGAGCAAATGCTAAAAATAGTAAGTTCACTTCAAACTAAACAAAATGCCAAATTGAGCAGAACACATGACTTACTATAAATAGTAAGTGCTGGAAAGGTTGATGGATTTAGATGCATGTCACACCACCTTGGAAATCTCTAAAAACCCAGAAAAACCCAGAAACCTTTCCTGCATGCAAGGAACCAGAGAGAAATGCATGTCATTTTTTCAACATGCATGTTACCTTATCTTGAAGCTCTCCAAAAAAAGTGGAAACCCTAATTTGCTCAACTGATTGGCCTATGGGATTCCAGAATTAGGCTAATTCCAACTGAAGAGTGCAGGGCTAAATTTGGGACATTACATCCTTATCTTGAAGAGGATACATTTTCTACAGTTTTAGTAGCCCAACAATTTCTTGAGGTCTCATCGGAAATTGAAGCAATGGGAGACTCAGACAATGAGGGTTTTCAAAACAGGGGCAACAAGAGAGAGAATAACAGTGTTAAGAATATTCTGAACGATCTGGTCTGTGGACAACAACAAATGATGCAACAATTTATGCAAGTCCCAACAACAACTGATTACTACTATTGGACAGATGTCTCGAGAGATGAACAAATTGAGAGTGAGTCAGAATTCAAGAGATGGAAGTAATGCTGGAAACCACATGCCCAGGGGAACCAATTCAGGAGGAACAAGCTAACCTTTCCAGCCTACATTCACTCCTAGGAATGAGGAAGTGGCATAGCCGGAAACGAAGCAACCTTTGATCGATTAGGTGTTGGAAGTTTACGAGGAATATCATACTCTTCCTCATGCTATTAGACAAGAGATTACGTTGAATCAATATTTGAATTAGTGTAGGGATAGGAGGAGAGCACAATAGGAACAAAGGCCTCATGGCCCTCACAGAGACTACCAACATGCTCTAAGTAAACTATCACTTTCTAACTTTGATGGGAGCAGGAAAACTACAGCTTGTTCATAGTTTCACAAGCTGGATACTTTCCTAAATTTAAAACCAATGCTAGAGATAGAAGCAATTAAATTTGTGAAGTGTCCCACCCCAAATGGAACAATTCCTATTGCAACTTTTTGTCAGATTTTTCTGATTTGTCTCAGTTTGGCATATTGGACATTTCGTCAAACAGTTTGCTTGCTTGCATATCTAAGTCGCTTACAATTGGTTTTGCATAGATAATCTCATATACTATCTCATCACATGAAACACTCAGCTCGTATCAATGAGTTAACATTGCATTCAATCATTGCATCATACATACATATGAAAATCATGCCAGCAAAACGTATGCAGATCTGAAATTGAATTTCCTCTTCACCAATCAATGCCAAATAAATGATTTATAAGAGAGAATACAATGGATAAGCTACAGCCATCACTTTATCAGACTGAGCAGCAATATTCATACTTTCTTCCATTACAGTTGACCGACTTTTCAATGATATTACAGGGAAATGAAGTAACAGCCTTTTTACAACCCCAGCTGAGTATGATATGAGCAGATTTACCAATAAATAATACTCAGAAATGTACAGCAGTACTCAGTCTCAGGTTTACATATATATTTACTTATTCAGCCTTAATATTTGTAGCAAAATGATAACAGGCTTTTACAATTACAATATGAGCAACATGCTTCAGATTTGCAATGTACAGAAATGCCCCAGAATTAACACAGCAAGATAATAACTCAGATTTAAGCAGATTTTACAATGATAGATGATAATGCATGTATACTGAAAATCAGACCTGGTAATGAAGACGCCTAGGGCAGATTATGATTGGTGGTGACTTGCAAACTGCTCAGAAATGCTCCCAAATGACAGCTACTTCACCCTCAACCTCCCATGTTTTGCTTAGAATGATGGACGTCTTGAGAAATGCAGCAACAGTGTCTCAGAGCTCTCCTAAATGCACAGATCGATACCCTCAGCCAGTCAAGTCATCTTCCAATAGAATGAACAAGATTCTTCAGCCAAGGCTCATGTTTTGGAGGAAGAACTGTAGCAAATCACTGTAGCGCGGGTACTGTTCACGAGAGTACTGTAGCTTGCTCTTAGTAATCTTAAAAACTACAAATCTTCAACCCCTATCTGAACTGCAATCAAAATATGAAGAGTCTGATTTATTCTTCAAACCCTAGCTCTGAAAATCCGGACAATCTATCTCCAAATAAGCACAATGTAACTTCTCGATTAAAGCCACCTGAAGCGACAACCCTTGGATGATATCTCACACCCGTAGGTTGCTCAAATCAGAGAGAATGGACCTTCTCCATGATCAGATTGAAGAAGAAACCCTCGTTTTCTCCTCACAGCCAAAGCTTCACAAACTTCATAAGTGTTCAATCAACAATGAATGAATGAGTTTGCTTTTTGAGAGCCTTATATATCACCTCCAAAGTGGCATGACCTCCAAGGCATTTTAATCATTAAAGTTTATTAAAATATTTGCATTTGTTTCTTTTATAATATCCTTCACTTGGGCGCTCATATCAATGTCACTTTATAATTTGACTTTATGACATTAAATAAACCTTTATAATAAAGTCAATAAGTCATTTAATATTGTTCACTTTTATAATTAATTAATTATTATTAAAGTACCACTTTAATAATAATTAAATACCATAACTCAAGCAATAAACATCATTAATCAATTCCGTCAGCACCAGGAGGGAGCCCAATGATTCCTCTGCTCACTAGGGCGACTTACTATAAATAGTAAGGTTGGCCCCCAACATCCAATTGACTTACTATAAATAGTAATGTTCATAAACAAAGCCCAAAACACTTGTAGAACACAAACCTTGAATACCACCATGAATTGGAGAAGAAAACACCATCAACTGCCATCTGGAGAACCCATTAACTCCCACGTAAGGTCCTCTAAATGCCATTATTAGCCTACGAGGACCTGGTGATTGGCTAATCCTCCAAACTCTGATGCTCACTAAAAAGGGGACATTACAATTTGCTACAATACATCTAGAGGGTGCAGCATATGACTGGTGGCATCATGGATTGGTGATGCCAAATCATGCTCTAATCCAATCCTATGAGGAGTTTAGCAGCAAATTAATTGCTCGTTTTGACAAGAAAGATGAGGAGGTTTATTTTAGGGAGTTGGCTTTGATTAGATAGCATGGATACATTGATAGTTTCATCAACGAATTTCAGAAGGTGGTAGTCATGGTTCCTGATATATTTGAGAGGAGAGTGGTCATGTTATTCACAGAGGGGTTGCATCACAATTTGAGAGGGTTGGTGAAGGGTTTTAAGCTGAGGACCTTGCAGGGTGCTATACAAATGGCACTAGACTTTGAAACTTCACATTCTAGTCCACAGTTTCTGAAGAAGAGTTTCAAGAACAACAAGCCATTCACTAGAATTTTTAATCAGCTCAAACCAAATCCTCCTAAGATTTTGAGAGCAAGAATGAATTGCGCAGGAAGAAACTATGTTTCTCTTGCAAGGAGCCATGGGAGCTTGGTCATCTATGCCTTGGGAAAGGCAAGGCACATTATATAGAGGTCACTTTTGATGTTGAGGAAGAGATAGTTGATAAGTGAACATGAGCAACAGATAGAGCATAACAATTCCATAGGAGATGAGACCCACAGTGCTATTGCTACATTATTGGGTGTGCCTAAGTATCACCCTTGCCAAGTAAGGGGAGTTATTAATGGACAACGAGTGACTTGATTGATTGATAGTGGAGCCACACACAATTTTAGTGACGAAGGTTATGTAGCCAAGAGGAGATTATAGGTGGACTTTTTTGGTTTTAGTGTCACAGTAGTAGATGGTTTCAAAATGGGATGCACTACAAAGGTCCCACAATTGAGCATTTAGATGGGAGATTATACAGACACAGACGATTTCAATGTGGTTGGAATTGGAGACATTGATATAGTGTTGGGAGTTCAGTGGCTGCACTTCTCTTTTGCAACTATGCAGATGGCCTCCTTAAGATAAGGAGAGTGGATTACAAGAAATAGAATACTATTGGCAAAAGAAGAATTTATCGATGACATCATCTACCTTATTTTTAGATCGTACATAGAATATATTTACCATTTGGTTTGGAGATGAATTTGTGGTCTTAGGTTCCCCCTTAGGCTCCACTTCAGTCGATGTAAAAAACAAGAACTTGTGCATGCCGAGTATTAGTAATCCTATAAGGCATCAATGTCGAGGTAATAAAAGGTGTGGAGATGTCACCATCAAACAATGTCATTATCTGAATTGTTTGTTGAAAGTGAGAGCTAACCACATACCCCAACCCCTTTATTAGTGATGTGTAGCAGGTGCCATAGCATTCTAGGGCACAAAAACATCATTTCCATAGGTGAGGCCCCATGAATTAGCAGTTTTGTTGACATTTGTTGCAAATTGCTATGAAGGGGTCATTTTATTGAATACAATTGTACTAAACTTTTCCAATAATTTGGAAGGCCAATTGAAATTCACAGCACTTCCAACTTATCTAGTACTTTAAGTGCTCCCTTTGGGTGCCCTTTTCCTTCCGCTTTTTCATTGCCAATTTCTGGACGCCCCAAACATATTAAACTCCTTCACTGTCACTTAAGCCAAAGGAACTCATACTAGGACTGCGAATAACAAATTAAAACTTACTTTTACTATGTGATAATACGACTCAAGACAGTGGTTTTCTTTCTGTTTTGACTACAGGTTGCTCAAGGTGCAGAAGCAAAGGATACACAGAAGTTGCAATCCTCCTTTGACTTGTTGAAGAATCCTACAACATTCTTTGATAAGTTCATTGTAACTAAATTTTAAAAACAAATTACTAGTTGTACGAACACAAGGATTTTCCTTATATTTTTCTTACTTTAGATAATGTGAGGTGCAGAAACAAAGGATACCGATATATACAGAAGTTGCAATCTTTCTTTGAGTTATCTAAGACTCCTAAAACATTATTTGATTAATCCATTGCAGCTAAACTTTGAAACAATCACTAGTTTTATAAATGCAAGGATTTTTATTTTGTTTTTCTTTCTTCAGAACACATGAGATGTTGGAGGACACACTGAAGTTTCAATCCTTATTTATCTAAGACCCATTACACATTTGATTAACCAGTTGCAACTAAAAAATAGAAACAATCACTAGTTGCTACAAATACAAGGATTTTATTTTTATTTTTATTACTCCAGGTTGCACAAGGAGTGAATGCATTGGATAAATAGAAATTGCAAATCCCATTTAGCAATTTTTTATATTTAGTATTTATGAAAATGAAGTACAGTTTCATTAATGATTTTCATTTAGCCTGAATTTTGAAGCAGAAACTTGGAAGTGTGAAAATGAATGACCTGTGGGAATTGGCAACATATCTTAAGGAGCTGGTGTTGGTTTTCTTCCTCTTACTCTTCCTCTTTTTCTTGTCTTTTCTTCTTTATTCATCCTCGTTTGGTGATTTCAAAAGAGCAAGGGCTATGGTTTTATGTTTAGATTTAGATTTTAAAAAAAAAAAAAAAGTGACTTTTAAATGATATGCAAGACACCTAGATGCCCCTGAGATGGCCGAGGGATGTCTAGACATTCCCAGGCCATTCCCAAAAGGGAAAATCCCCACTCTATGTGGGTGTCCCAATACAAATCTTGTTGGGGCTCGAGTATTGGGGACGAGGGAGATGTTTTATTTCTATCCCTACTTCCCGGGGATGTCCCCATTATGAGGAGTGCAATAAAAATCTTGGGGATGCGTTTAGGTTACATGGAGAAAAAGTTACTTTGAAACCCAAGATCTTCCTGTACAGCTATTCAATCTCTCTCAAGATACAAGTATAGTTTCAAAATGAAATTAGCCTTTCATGGTCAAGGGATATGAAAATTTATGTGTGATTGAGATCATCTAGGGGACCATATAAAGGACTACAATACAATACTTGAGCAAAATAACTAGCCATTTATGATATTTTTTTATGTTAACAAGTTGGTTTTGTATTCTACGCAAAGTTTAAAGAAAGTATCATAGGTTTTTGGATATGCAACTCATTCTCCAGCATTAGCATAAGACCTGTAAGTGTGCAAAAGTGTATATAGATGCACACATATATTTGCATATGTAAATATATGTATATATGTATCTATATATACTTCTATATATGCATATAAATATACGTGTATAAACACATTCATAAATAGAATTTCACTTGCATATGAATACAAATAGAAAGGATTGTAGGTATTTCTTAATTTCCAATCTTTGAAATCTTTGCTATTTGAGGAATTTGCAAATTTTATGTCTATATAGGTGGTTTAGTTTAATTGCACTACAGAGATAAGTTAGTCTCATATTCTATTCTGACTAATTGAAGTTCTGGAACGACAACAATTGATCCCGTGTATCTTTCTAACATTACAAAACTTGGTTGTAAGTTATGGTTCAAATGATTTCCATTTTAAGATATTTTAGAATTACATTACTTGGAAGATTTTATGTGACTTGAGAAAGAAAGGGACTGATAAAATAATTCATTTATTTGCAGCGTGCGGGAAATGTGTGGCAAAGAAGATATTGATATTGCGTACAAGCATTTCAAGGCATTCTATAACACCTTTTCGGATGTAGATGATAGGTTGTCTGTTGATTGTTGATTACTTCCATGAATATCATTCACATTCACCTTTGTTTGCTCAGAATTCTATCACAAGTAGAGATATTTTTTCTCCTTACAGTCGGGTAAGTCATTCCTTTGTGATCGTATTGGGGGTTCGTTGGTCTTGATAGTGGTGGAAAATGGTAATAAGATGAACATCCAATCAACACAATAACTTGAGTGTTGTCATTTAATGCTTATGATGCACATTAAACCAAGAAGTATTATTTCTTTCGTTTGGGGATCACCATTTAGTGCTTTAGTATACGAAAGATAAACTTTGTTCAAGAATTCTAGTGAAAATTTAGTTATTATTCCAATTTGGAATGTTCTGGAATATATATATATATATATATATATATATATATATATATATATTTGAAATCCAATAGAATTTCAATATGAATACAAATAGAAAGGATTGTAGGTATTTCTTAATTTCCAATCTTTGAAATCTTTGCTATTTGAGGAATTTGCAAATTTTATGTCTATATAGGTGGTTTAGTTTAATTGCACTACAGAGATAAGTTAGTCTCATATTCTATTCTGACTAATTGAAGTTCTGGAACGACAACAATTGATCCCGTGTCTTTCTAACTTACAAAACTTGGTTGTAAGTTATGGTTCAAATGATTTCCATTTTAAGATATTTTAGAATTACATTACTTGGAAGATTTTATGTGACTTGAGAAAGAAAGGGACTGATAAAATAATTCATTTATTTGCAGCGTGCGGGAAATGTGTGGCAAAGAAGATATTGATATTGCGTACAAGCATTTCAAGGCATTCTATAACACCTTTTCGGATGTAGATGATAGGTTGTCTGTTGATTGTTGATTACTTCCATGAATATCATTCACATTCACCTTTGTTTGCTCAGAATTCTATCACAAGTAGAGATATTTTTTCTCCTTACAGTCGGGTAAGTCATTCCTTTGTGAATTGATAGTGGTGGAAAATGGTATGATGAACATCCAATCAACACAATAACTTGAGTGTTGTCATTTAATGCTTATGATGCACATTAAACCAAGAGTATTATTTCTTTCGTTTGGGATCACCATTTAGTGCTTTAGTATACGAAAGATAAACTTTGTTCAAGAATTCTAGTGAAAATTTAGTTATTATTCCAATTTGGAATGTTCTGGAATGAAATCCAATATTTAATTTATTGTGTTCCCATGCAAGCTAGAAATTAACCTAATCTTGTGTGATATGGTCCCTATTAATAACATATTAAATAAGCAATCATCTAGTATTGAAACATAGCATGTAACTACCTTTTCACAAGCAAAGAGTTTATGGTTGTATGGATGGCTATGTTATCAAACTTTTACCATGGATATGAAGTTAACTTGTAATGGAAGCTAAAATGTCTTTGAGAATTGAAAAAAATGAAAGATGATCTTTGGGAATGTGGCAATGCAACTTTTTGTAAAAAGAACATGTGCAATGATGCTAATGTGTGAGATGAATTTTAATAATAGGATTTTACTTAAGCAACTACTTGTGTACTCATGAATATCATATTACTAGATTTATGTTTATAGGATATTTTGTGCATAAGTTGATAATCTTAGAAGTTATTTATGTTATATTTTGAGTACTTTTGATTAATAAATGATTAAGTTAAGGATTAATTAGAGTTTTCCCTTGTTGAGTGTATGATGGGAAAAATCGTAAATCAATTTTCCACTTTGATTTATTAATGTACTAAAGCAAGTTACTCGTGTGTGAGAACCCTTGTTGGTTTACAACTAGATTTGCAAGTGCAATACATCTTAGGTGAGTAGGTGCTCCCATTTTCTTCAACTTAGGACCATCCCTAGTATCATAGATTTAACCAATTTTCATTCCTGTAAAATTTCAATGAGAGCTTGCTCAAGAAGTTAATTAAAGTTTGCGGTATAGGAAGAGTTGATAGGGTTGTTAATATATTCAAAAAAGAACATAAAAAAAGAGTTAATCTCTCAGAAAAAGGTCAAAGGATTAAGATCCAAAGTTCTCAAACTATAGAAGTTAACCTTTATAGCACGAGGAAAAGGATTCAAACTCTTAGGGAGCCTCTATTCCACCCTAGATGAGGAAGAGGAGGTTGAAGATGATCCTCAAGGGCCCTCTTTTAACTTTTTGAGAATGAGGAAGATAATTCATACTCTGTTGGGAGTCCCCAATTGTTCCTTAGATGAGGGAGAGGTGGAGGAAGGCCATCTTCTAATTTAAAAGTAAATCCCCCACATTGGAAAATTAGATGTAGACATGGTTAAATAAGGTTTGACTAGCTTTCAAGGTGCAAAGGATTAGCACTCAAGAAGATAAATGTTGTATTTTGAGCCCTTGGATAGTCAACTCATTTGTGGGGTGATAAATAGCTATCTAAAAGTCCTAGAGGGGCTTTTCTAGTTTGTTAATGCTTTAACACAAAGAGTAGACTCAAATTGGGATGAACCATAACAATCCAACTTATGTATGGTTTCCACCATAGCATGAAGTGGAAGAGTACATGGAGAAATCCCAAGTTTAAGTCAAAGTCTTATTAAAGGCAAGGTTTTGTATAGTTACATTTTTAATTTGTGGCCAAAACTTTGGACAAAGGTAAATAAGTTCAAATATGAAACTCTTAAAGATGTTATCAATAGTCAGTAGATCAAATATCCATGTAGAAGGTACTTGAAGGAAGATCTTAAGTTTTGGGGAAAGGGCAAATGGAAAGTGAAGGGGAAATATTGAATCTTCATAGTTTAAAAAGCAAACCATTAATCAAATGCCAACTCCAACCTATATTTGCAAATCCATGTTGTATTTGCTACCAACCATGGAGCAAGGGCCATATTTATAGTCCAATTCATTTCTTCTATAGTTGAAGATGTGTCCTTAATGCTAGAGTTAGAGCTTCATAATGAAGATATGCTTGAGCAATTACATATTGAATGGATACCATTAAACCAACCCCTTTTGTAGTTGAACCAAGGGAATCATTAGTGTCCCTTTTAACAATAATATGGTTGTACTATCTTCACACTTCAAGTTTTATGCCCACATTTCAAAAGGCCCATTATTTGGTCATGATTGAGTTTGGTAGCTTACATAATATTTTGAATTTAAAAAAATTTAAGTTGTCTTAATTTTGACACTCCTAAAAGGAATTTTGACACTCTAAAAGGTTTTTTGACTTGTGCCTAATCCACCAAGACATTCAATGGCTAGGAATCCTACATAATGTGGATCTTGTAGTAGTTGATTAAATCATTAAGGATAAATTATATGGTTGATGTTGATTTGCATAAGAACCTAGATGGCGGTGCAAAGTACAACTCGATAATATAGTTTCTGATCTATTTTTGGGATTAACATGTAACACAAAATAATGTTAAACTATTACACATTTAAAAGACAAAGATATAGGAAAATAATTATCTTCTATGCAAAAAATTATTGAGTGTAGCACAACTGAATACAAGTATGTGAGATTGAGAGGGAATTTAGTTGGTAAAAAAACTAGAGGAATTTCTTTAGGTTGATTTCCTTGATTGGGTTGAAATTATGTATCAACCTTAGGTGTTGAGGACATATATTTACAAACACAAAAGCATGTTAGAAATGGGTTTAGTTATAGAGTTGTTTGATGTAGTCAATCATAAGGGAACTAGTGAAGCGTATGTTGGAAGCTGAATTACTCTGAGAGGGGGGGTGAATCAAAGTAATGTGCAAATTTAGCTTTTGAACTTGAAATGCAAATATAATTGATGACTTTGAAAACAAATATGTGAACCTTTTTAACTTACAAAGTTAACTTTAACACATCAAAGAACTTTTAAACAAAATGATTGTTTTGAGTGACTTTACAAACCATTTTCAAAGCATAATATAAATTGTTCATATAAAAGTGATTGAACAATTCTCTGTATAATGCTTTAGATTCACAAGATTCTATGCACTTTATGACAAATTGAACATTCTTTTATAACAAGTCGAACAACATACATTCATGATAGATTTAACTTTATACTTTGAACCCTTTCAGAATGAAACATTAAACATGTATTAGAGCATTGCATCAAATTCTTTTGACATATGACAGAATGAAAACTTAAACAGTTAAGCACATGAGTTGAAACACAATTGCACAAATTTCAACACATGACACATTGTTTTCTTGAGTTGAAAAACCCTCGTGGGGTATAAAAAACCACTCATAAAATGTTCCTTTTGTTCATTCAAAGAACACCAACTCTGTAACAATGGTGGAGCACGAACTCAACACGAAAAGACTGAAGCACCAACTCCCAGTTTTTACAAATGACAACCAAGTATTCAACTATAAAACTACAATGCAATGAATTTGGCAAAGTAGCTTCATAATGGAGTACTTTTTAGATTTTGCAATAAAGCTCAAAAGGGTTACTGTTTATGACAGTAACAAAAACTGATAATAAAAACTCAATACATCATTTCTTTGTTTCCTTCTAGTTTTGTATGAAAAAATGTATATCATAATCTGCTGTCTCAACTATAATCCCACACTTTAGTGAGAGCCGCGCATGTTTAAATATATAATGAAAGGACTTCAAGTAACTGCAATTTTTGCAAGTGTAACCACGGTTCGAAGAGAAACGCCAGAAATATGCAACTAAATCATGAGACCCATAATGGGTTCAAAAGAATAACCAAAGAATCTCGTTGAATAACTTCTGAACTGTGAAACCCTTGAGTAAAGAACTCGGGTTAAGCAAAATTGAAACTATTTTTCCACAAATCCTTAACCAAAATCAGTTATGCTTAAAAACAACACAAGATCTTTCCAGATTTGAAGACCAATACCTGTCATGATGACCAAAAATATATTACCAATTGGCGAAGAGAAGATCATAACTGCCTCAGTGAAGCTTACTAACTTCCAGCTCCAACTCGCAGACCAGTAGCAACCAAAATCCATGGTGGCAACAATTAGGGTTTCAAACCCTATGCAAAGCAAACTTCTTATCGCTTTGTTATTTCCTTTTTACCTTTTGTTCTCTAAGACTTTCGAGAACTTTTATGTTTTACACAATGATTTGAAATCCACAAATGATGTTTAATCATTATTTGAAATCCGCGACACAATGAATCAAATGAAACACATAATCATTTTGAAATCTATGAGAATAGACAACATGATGATACAATCAATTGCCATTGTCCACGTGAGCTATGAAAACATTTTGATTGTTCCAAGTCATCACCACATAATATGTAGGTGTTGCTTCCAAAGTGTTGCATATTACATGTCAACCCGATACATCATAAGCCAACTCTCCAATGCAAAGTGAAGCTTGACCACCCTTATTTAGCACTTACCAATGCCAAAGTATCAAAGCCCAATAGCACTTGTTTGAACCTTTTTAAAACACTTGCCATATGACACAATAAACCACAAAGAAGCTCGATAACATTGATAACCAAAATGAATGTATAGAACCCAAATTTTATAGAGTATGCCTTGAGCCAAGGTGACCTTAATGAAATGTAAGTGAAGCCTTTATGAAGTTATATGAATAACTCATGAATATAAATGCAACATGATAATCTATCTATGTATCAAGGATGATATGACCATGTAAACCAAGCATGTAAAATTTGAATAAAGTGAATTTGCAATATAAGACTTCACGAAAATTGAAGCTTACCAAATTACCTTCAATCTGAGCAATGAAATGCTATCACCTATATGTGTCTCAGCAAAACCAAGTAGAGACTGAAAATAAACAAGCCAATGTAAGTACCAACCAATATCATTGAACCAAATTGAGTGTTAGAACAACATGATATCACCTAATCATCAACCCCACGTGATATATATATATATCCTCTGCACATGAATCCAACATGATCAGTACCACAAAACAAAACTGGAAGTATCCAAATCATTGTCCACAAAGTACTAAATATGCCAAGACTGATTACAACAATAACCAAATGCACCAAGTACCATAATGCCAATGCCAAACCAAGTGACATTCAATCAGTTTTGACATCAAGGACAAATATGCCACAAAGAGAAAGTCAACAGTGTAGCCTTCTCTTTGCAACAAGACCATGCAACACCCCTTATAACGATCCAATAAGGTTCCTAAGACACCAAGGAACCCAAATTTGAAGACTCTCTAGAGAGATCTAGCTCTACATAAAGACTATTGAGTGCCCAATCTTAATAGATTTACATGGTAGATCCGATAACAAAAGATTCAACTGATGAGCCTATAGTTGTGGCCTACACAACGTACACATATTCTCTTTGATTTGGGGACCCTCCTTGATTTCAAATGGTCTACATTGTCCTTTGCATTTGTTCATGGTCACAATGATAACCAAACTAAGTGGTTATATTATCAAGTGAACTTTCCCTATGGTTTTCCATTTGTTCATTATTTGTATTGGTTCCCTTGTTCAACTTTATATTGTCCAAGTAGCTCTCTCTATGTTTGCATTTTTGGTATTGCTAGACCCATGTGTTTATACTCTTTTCCTTATGTTTCACTCAAAAATTAAAAATGTGTACTTATACTTTATTCTAGTAGTGAGTGATGGTCCACCAAAGTGATCTTTGTATAATAGAAAGATGACCATTTACTTGTTAGTGGGTGATAGGTCACTAAAGTATTCAATCTACCATAACTTCATACAAACGTAAGATTACCATTCAAATTGATTTTATATCATTGTTAGAGTCTACCTTGAGCTGGTCAAATTCATATGCGTTTGTGATATTCTTATGTTGACTAGTGTTTCTTAGTTTCATTCTTAAGTTGTTTCTTTATAGTGGATCATACATTTCCAATTGTTTTGTGGGCACAATCTTGGGCAGTCACAATATAATATTTTGTAGGTTTTGGGTGATTACATGGTCCTAGTTTATTAGGGGCTCATGTTTGTAGTTGAGGTTTGAGAACTTATCATTTAAAAGAACAACAGAAAGAAAACATTATGGGTTAGGCATAAGTCACTTTGAGGTTCAAATGACGTTACTACATCACATGCACTTTATCCCATATATTTGAACACTAGCCATTATATTACTTGCTTTTGCTAAGTTGTATTCATTTGTGGCCTAATTTTTCATATGTATATTGAACAAATGGTGGTGGGGCTAGGTTCTACCAACTACTAAACATTACAAGTCTCATGACTAATTAAAGTGTCCATGTGTCAAATGTAGGGTGAAACAACCAAAATAAACTTCATGCAACTTTTTTTTAGCATTGGAAACTTGGGTGTATATTTAAACATGAGTCTACAAGGCCATTGATTCATAACATATTCACATTGGTTTTAATTTGAGAGTAGAGAAGATTTAACAAGTGTTTCAATCCCATATTTTAAAGGGATTAAACTACAAAGATGGCATGGACTTATACTATAGGTAGCCTGCAAATAGGTAGTGCCAAATTTTCCTCAAGTCCTAGCTCCTTTGTGCATTCAAGGCTCATTTTTCCCATCACGTATACTGGATTTGAGAAATATTTATATGGATCTCTATTTATCAAATTTTTTTGTGTGTTGTCCTTTGTTGTCCCCTTGTGCCTATCTAATGCAAAGGTTAAACAATTTGACAAGAACAATGTGTTTCGAATTCTATAACCCTACCTTTGCAAGATTTTATATAGCCTTCACTCTAGGCTCAGCCCTCAAGGAAGACCTAATTGGGTGTTTTATATATCTTCACTCACTCTTATGCCTTCTTAGGTTTCTCAAACCCTCAAGACACTCCACAAGGCCTCTTCAAACCCTCACTTTGTTGTGGTGAACTCAAGAACTATGGTTTTGACTAAACCCTCAAAGACCTAGGGTTTTGACAATCTTTTTGAGCAATGAACACACTCATGCTTGTATAACTCATATATACAATTGATTTGTACATTTTCCTTTTGTGGACACTTGATCAACAGCCTGAAGAAGGCTTCCACCAAATTTCATGCATTTTCAATGGCTCAGACTAAAGTTATGAATTTTTAAAGCTTGTAGGAAACCCTAGCTCTATGACAATGCAGTTTGCAGTATTTTGATTGTTTCTCAAACAAAACACAATGAAATCACTCCAAACCAAATGCATTGGATTCTACAGAAGAAAAAAAATCAACTTTCCAACCATTTCTAGGCATGTCACTGTTCCATACAAGGCCATACAAAGTTGATTTCAAACTGTTTTAGTAGAAAATTGTCATGAATTGTTAAGAAAACAAGGTATTTTCATAAAAAATATCTTCCATAGCTTTTTGGAGTGTGCCTTCTCATTCATTTTGTGAATTAACATTACAAAATAGTTACCATCGAAATTCATGTCTTTTCCATCAAAACCTAAAGTAACCTAATGTCCTTTTGCCTTAAACTTGCAAAATATGCAGTTTTTCACAACCTAAACTAAAAGAAAAATGAAAAAAAGGCCTTACAAGGTCATTCATGGTCTTCTAATACCTTATTAGACTCAACCAACCTAAAACTAGAGTTGAGGAACAAACCCCAACCCTTCAACAAGCCAAAATCACCTAGAAAATTCAAATTTGCATTTTGGCGGGAAAATCAAAATTTGAATTTCTAGGCCTATTTAAACATCCTAGGCCATTGGGAATGATCTCAATGGACCCCCTAATACCTACACTAACTCAAAAAAGACTCCTAACATCAAAATGAGCATAAAAACATCACCAGAGTGATGCTCCCACATCATACTTCCAAGAGAAAAAAGAATGAAACTTAGGTTCCACCTGAGAGAAAGTTTGCAACTGTCTTCCAATGCTTGATGATGTATGATTTTGTCATCCATGTGGCATTCTCATATGGAAGGTTCTTCCATTTGACCAAATACTGAAAGTATTGCTTGCCTTTGGTTTTCTTACTCTCTCTGGTGTCAAGAATGCACTCTAACTCTATTGGTGTGATGGGTGGTAGCTCCTTTATCCAATCCACATTTGATATATTCTATACATCTACTCCTTCATCAAAAATGTCATCCCATTTCTAAGGGTATAAGTTAGCAACATTGAAAGTTGGTGATATGCCTACTCCACTAGGCAATTCTATCTCATAGGAATTGTTGGAAAACTTCTTAACAACCCAACAAGGACATATCTTCTTCATCTTCAACTTGGTATACTCACCTTTGGGGAACCTTTTCTTCCTAAGATGTGCTAATACAATATCTCCAACCTTAAAACTAACCTCCTCTTCAAATCTTCCTTTTGTTTGTACTTGTCCACACTAGCTTGGAGTTGTTTCACTTGTTGATGTATCTCTTGCATGGCAATTGAAAATTGCTTACCCTCTACACTTTGGTTCTCCATACCACTAAAGTCTCTTAGTTCAAACACTCCTCTTGGATAGATGCCATAGACCAGCTAAAATGGGCTCTTGCCAATGCTCCTATTCATTGAGTCATTATAAGAAGACTCTACTTGGGGCAACATAAGATCCCATTGTTTAGGATGATCTTTTGAAAGGAATCTTAGTAGGTTACCTAGCTCCTATTGAACACCTTAGTTTGGCCATCAGTCTGAGGGTGGTAGGCTGAGCTAAAATTGAGATTTGTACCAAGCTTTCTCCACGATGTTCTCCAAAAGTGCCCTAAAAAATTTCTATCTCTATCAGAGACTATGCTCAACAACAATCTATGAAGTCTCACAACCTCTTTAAAGAACAAACTTGCAACATATGAAGCATCACTTGTACTTTTTCTAGGAATGAAGTGATCCATTTTGGAAAACTTTTCAACAACTACATAATTTGAATCAAAAACCCCTTTGAGTCTTTGGTAATCCCATAACAAAGTCCATATTGATGGATTCCTAAGGCCTATTGGGAATGGGTAAAGGCTGGTATAGTCCTGCATTAGTGCTGCTCCCTTTTGCTTCTTGACATACAATACACCTCTCCACAAATCTTCTTAGATCTATTTGCATCCTTGGCCAAAAGTAGTTCCTTCTTAGTTGTTCTAGTGTCTTGTCAAGTCCAAAATGACCTACCATACTCCCACAATGCTTCTCCTTGATGAGATTTTCCCTCATAGTATATTTTGGCTCACAAAGTTGTGCTCCTTTAAACAATAAACCATCTTGTATAAGTTAATCTAACCACTTCTCTTTGTTAGTGCTAATAGGCTTCTTGCAAACCTTATAGACTTCTTTGAAATCCTCATCATCCTCATACATCTCCTTGAGTGCTTCAATCCCAACACTTGTTAACTGAATTTCTTGCACCATCACTGCTCTTCTACTTAAGCATCACCCCTTCTTGTGTTTGATTGTGAAAGTGAAGTTTTGTAGGCACTCAACTCACTTAATGTGCCTTTGACCGAGTTTTTCTTGGCTATTTATAAATTTAATTGCATGATTGCATAAATCACAAACTCTTTAGGAAGAAGGTAGTGTTTCCATTTTTTTAGTGATTGAACCATTACATACATCTCTAAGTCATATGAAGAGTACTTCTTCTTTGCATCATTCATCTTTTCACTAAAATATGATATTGGCTTATTGTCTTGGCTTAAAACTACCCCAATTGCATGTCCATTAGCATTACATTCTATTTGAAAGACCTTATTAAAGTCAAGTAAGACCAAGATAGGCTACTTAGTCACTCTCTTTTTTAGATATTGGAAACTCTTATTAGCTTGTTTAGTCCACACAAGCTCCTTTTTCTTATCCCCTTTAATAGTGTCTACGATAGGTGCACATATATGACTGAAATTTCTGATAAATTTTCTATAGAAACTTGCAAAACCATGGAAACTTCTTACCTCTATAACTGATTTAGGTGTAGGTCACTCCAATATTTCCTTCACTTTTCTTGGATCCATCTTCAACATCCCCTTTGAGACGACAAAACCAAGGTACAACAGTTTTGTCTTCATGAACTCACACTTTTTAAGGTTTATCAACAATTTTTCCTCTTGTAGCCTTCTCAATACCAAATTAAAATTATGCAAATGTTCTTCTTTGTTAGCACTAAAAACTAATATATCAAGGTAAACAACAACAAACTTACCAATGTATGGCTTGAGGACCTCATTCATGAGCCTCATGAAGGTGCTAGGTGCATTAGAAATGCCAAATGGCATAACAAGCCACTCATATAGGCCCTCATTTGTTTTGAACATTGTTTTCCAGTCATCTCCTTGTCTGATCCTTATTTGATGTTATCCACTTTTGAGATCTATCTTTGTGAAGTAACTTTCCCCTCACAAAAAAACCATTAAGTCCTCTATTCTTGGTATTGAAAACCTATATCTAATTGTTATCTTGTTTATTGCCCTGGAATCAATACACATTCTCCACTCACCTCCTTTCTTAGGAGTATGGTTTGAGGACTTCATTCATGAGCCTCATGAAGGTGCTAGGTGCATTAGAAAGGCCAAATGGCATAACAAGGCACTCATATAGGCCCTCATTTGTTTTGAATTTTTTTTTCCACTCATCTCCTTGTTTGATCTTTATTTGATGGTATCCACTTTTGAGATCTATCTTTGTGAAGTAACTTGCCCCACACAAACAATCCATTAAGTCCTATTCCTAGTAGTGGAAACCTATATCTGATTTTTATCTTGTTTATTTCCCTGGAATCAATGCACATTCTCCACTCACCTCCTTTCTTAGGTTCCAAAACAGTTGGAACTACACAAGGACTAAGGCTCTCCCTGATTAACCCTTTTTAAAGCAACTCTTGTACCTGTTTTATGATTTGTTCATTTTGTTGGGGTGTCATCTTATAGGCTTCCTTGTTTGGTAGACTAGCCCCTAGTATAAAGTCTATATGGTGACTAATATCTATTATTGGAGGCAAGGAATTAGGAAGTTCTTCCACAACTATGTCTGCATAACCCTTCAACATGTCTTGAATCTCCTATGGTAACTCATCAATTCTTGTTGTTGTTATGACAGTCCTAGGTCTGACCATCATTGTAAAACCTATCTCTTACTCTTCCATTGTCTTTAGAAACTCTTTTTCACCCACTATCATCACACTTGATCCAACCTTTTGGTCTTTATCTTCCTCCAAAGGTGCTAAGGTATTGATGAGGGCTACACCGTCCAAACCCACACGAAACACAATAACAAATAACAACACAGAAAATGCAAGATAGAAACCAACCCACTTTCAATTATTTTCCGAAAATGAAATTACATATTTAAAAAATATAGGACTACAGCTTCGTGGGCTTGATTCATTACATCCAAATCAACTTTGAAAATAAAATCTATTATTTAGAGCCACAATCTGCACTAATGGAGCCACCTTCTACAACCTCCACTTAACCCTTTTATTTTACCCAATAACTACCCTAGAATGTTCTAGAAAGTGTAACTTTCCCTTTTTTTTGGCGCCAAAAGTTCTATTGTTTGATTTCTTGCCTAGGAAGATATTTTAATGAAATTCACTTTTTAGTGGGGCAACTTCTCAAGGCCATAAATTTTGACCTGGGTGTCCAATTTTCTATTATAATATATCATTGGAAAGCTTTCGAAGAGATCTAAAACATTGAAGCCATCAAAGATCGTTTCATCCACTTTTCAAGCTGTTTTAGGGCTTCTAAGGTTTTCAAATTTGAATTTGAAGCTACATTGGAGAAATTTCTCGGGATGGAAACTTTAATATCTCCCAAACCATACAGGGTATTGAGATGATTCTTCCGTTGCCAGAAATATTTTTTGGTTCCGCTCCTTGGGGTAAATTTTCAGGTCCATATGAGCCCATTTAAGCTGACTTACTAAAAATAGTAAGTGATCATTTTTCACCTTTTCTAACTTTTGACTGTCTTACACCCCTTAAGTGCCATCATATGACTCAAAACAACTATAGAAAAACATTTTTTTGGGTGATGCAAGATTTCCCTACACCACTGGATGCTCCTACATCAGACACCGAGGGTAATTTGAAAAGTGACCCTATCACTTCTTAGGAGTTAGAGGGAAACCGAGACGATTAAACTCAACCTTAAACAACCATGATGAATCTTCGACAAGACTTCCTTTCCATTTAACCAGTTATTCTTCATACTGTCTGTTTCTTGTACTTCTACTCACACGACTATCCAAGATTTCTTCTATCTCTTCCTTCTCTAAAGTAGGTGCTGGAATTTTCCACTGTTCTTTTATCAGCCCATCCTCTATATAACCTTCTTGATACTCTATCAAATCAACAATGTTGAATACAAAAGAAATGTTTATTCCACTAGGAAACTATACCTCATAAGCATTTCCTGAATCATGCTTCTTTAAGATCTAGTGATATCCTCTCTTTAAATCTATCTTCGTGAAGTACTCAGCTCCACTCAAACAATCCATAATTTCATCCATTCTCGGCAAGGGAAATCTATACTTGATTGTGATCTTGTTGATGGCTCTAGAATCTATACACATCTACCTTTCCCCATCCTTCTTTGGTGCTAGTACTGCAGGTATTGTACATGGACTCAAACTCTCTTTGATCAATCCCTTCCGTAACAAATCTTGCACTTGTCTATTCAAATCCTCACTCTCTACTAGAGTCATATGATGAGCTACCTTATTCGGCAAGCTGGCTCCAGGAATCAGGTCCATCTGATGACTAATCTTTCTTACTTGAGGCAAACCCTCAGGTACATTATCAGATACAATATCTTGAAACTCAACCAATAAATATGAAACCTCTATGGGTATCTCTTTATCATCTTCTCTATGAACTCTAGGAATCACAACATAACACATATGTTCATGCTTCATACCTTCTAAAAAATTTCTTTCGTTAACCAAACAGATTATGGTATTATTGCATACCTTTTCGCCTGCCTCTTTCAAGGGCTTCAACTTATGATGAACTCCATCCTTTGTCAAAGAATAGGTGTTGGCATGTCCATCTTGTACTGCTTGCTGATCAAACTGTCACGGTCTGCCTAACAACATACGACAAACATCCATATGCATAATATCACACAATACCTCATCATGGTAATTTCCAATCTTAAAATTTACTAGAAATTGTTCATTTATCAAAGCTTTATGGTCCTTCTGCAACCAAGCAATCTAGTATGGATTCGGATGCCTTCTTCTCTCCAACCGCAACTTACTAACCATCTCTTTTGAAACAAGGTTATCAATACTACCTCCATCAATAATAACATTGCAAACTTTACCTTCACACTTACATCTGGTGGAAAACAAATTCTTCCTTTGAGTTGGTTCTTTCTCCTCATTCAACAAGGCTCTTCTAGTAACATGAATCTCTCCCCTTTTTGCATCCTCAGAATGTGGAGACTCAACATCTTTGCCTACATGTGCAACTCATGCATTACCCTCAAGTATTTTCTTTGTCCTTCCTTGATGTTGAGGACACTAATAGGCTCTATGTCCTTCTCCACACTTGAAATAGGTTTTATGAAATCCTCCTCGTCCAAATCTTCCTCTTCCTCTTTGGTCTCTATTATTTTGATCACGAGGATGGTAGGTGTTATCTCCTTTCTAGTTATAGCTACTATTAGATCCTTTGCCCTTTTTTTGATCTTCATTCTGACCTCCACATGACCATCTGCTAGTCTTTCCACCGTGACCTCCACCTCTTTGCTTTCTTTCAAACCTTCTATTCAACTTTTCTTCTACCTTCAAAGCAAACTAATATGCATCTTCAATGGTAGACATTCTTACCAGAATCGACTCTTCTTGAATACTCGGCTTCAACCCATTTATGTAACAGGAAACTTTCTCCTTGTTGGCCTCAGAATGGCCTATTCTAATCAAGACATGGTAGAATTCTTCTGTATACTCCTCGATAGATTTTCTCACTTGTTTCAACCCTTGCATCCTCTTCAACAAATATAGCTCATAATCCACATGAATGAATTGTCTTTACTTTTTCCACCATAAAATCCCATCTTGTTATTTTCTCTTTTCCTCTTCAGTTTCTTTCTAGTTGGACCTCTTTCCACCAAATATTTGCATGACCTTTTAGCTTGGTCTTTGCAAATTTGACCCTCTCAGGATCTTTCACCTCCTCATACTCAAAGTACTCCTCCATATTGTTGATCCAATCAATCAACTCTTCTAGGTTAAGGTTTCCAGAAAATGTAGAAACATTGATCTATGGCATTTTCCCAATCTTAGAGATGGCCTTAAATAATTTTACTTGCTCTGGATGTACTGCATCTTGTTATTCTTCGTATTGTTCCTAATTTTTCAGCTTCATCCTCACTTTCATCTCCTCTTCTTCACTCAAACCCTCAACGCAACTCCTCTTTCAATGCTTGAACTTGTCTCTACAGGGCTCTAAAATCCTCTTTTGGTACAATAACATTTCTTCCACCACATGGTTTCTTCGTAGAGACATTCTAATCACTTTTCTCAAAAACCCACAACCACAAGTCCTGGTGCAAACTGCCTCATGTTCGACGATCTATTTACACACTTAGGAAAACCCGCTCTGATACCACTTGATGAGGGCTACACCACCCAAACCCACACAAAAAAAATAACAAATAGCAACACAGAAAATCTAAGATAGAAAACAACCCACTTTCAATTATTTTAAAAAAAAAATTACAAATTCAAAAATTATAGGATTACAACCTCATGGGCTTGATTCATTACATCCAAATCAACTCTAAAAATAAAATCGATTATTTGGAGCCACAATCTACACTAATGGAGCCACCTTCTACAACCTCCACTTAACCCTTTTATTTTACCCAATAACCACCCTAGAATTTTCTAGAAAATGTAACTTTCCCTTTTGTTTTGGCACCAAAAGTTCCACTGTTTGATTTCTTGCCTAGGAAGATATTTTAATGAAATTCACTTTTTAGTGGGGCAACTTCTCGGGGCCATAATTTTTTATTTGGGTGTCTGATTTGCTATTATAATATATCGTTGGAAAGCTCTCGAAGATATCTATAATGTTGAAATGGTCAGATAACATTTTGTCCACTTTTCAAGCTGTTTTAGGGATTCTAAGGTTTTCAAATTTAAATTTGAAGCTGCATTGGAGAAATTTCTCAGGACATAAACTTTAATATCTCCCAAATTGTACAAGGTATTGAGACGATTCTTTCACCGTTGGAAATATTATTTAGTTCCACTCATTGGGGTAAATTTTTAGGTCCCTACGAGCCTGTTTAGGTTGACTTACTAAAAATAGTAAGTGATTGTTTTTCACTTTTTCTGACTTCTGACTATCTTACACCCCTTAAGTGCCATCATGGGACTCAAAACAATTAAAGAAAAATAAGGAAAAATATTTTTTTGGGGGATGCAAGATTTCCCGACACCACTAGATACTCCCGCATTAGGTATAGGTAACTCCATCCTTCTCCAAAACATAGACATTCTTTCTACCATCATGCATTGCTTTCTATCATATTTCCAAGGCCTACCAAATAACACACGACATACATCCATAGGGTGATATCACATAACACCTTGTCTTTATACCTTCCTATTTGAAACTCTACCCAACATTGTTCATTGACTAGTACTTGTCCCTTATTCAACTATGAAACTTTATATGTTGTAGGATGAGGTAATCTCTTCAAGTTTAGTTTCTCTACAATCTCAGCAACAACTAGATTATTGGTACTACTAGAATCTATAACAACTTGACAACACTTACCTTGGAGCTTGCAAACAATCTTGAATAGCAACTTCCTTTGAGGTGGCTCCTTCTCCATTGGAACCTTGATCAATTTCCTTCTCATCAGTAAGGATTCTCCTTTCTCTGGTTCTTCTATTTGTGATGAGGATTTAACACTTTCTTCATCTCCTCCTTGAGAAACTTGAGTCCTTTCATTCCTAAAGGTAGTAGTTGATTTCTCTTATGGACAATCTCAAGCTTGATGACCTACAAACTTGTTGCATATGTAAAATTTTCCTGTGAAACCATTGAATCCTCCTCTTTTTCCAAATCTTCCCCTAAAGTTAGGCCTTCCTTCTCCAAAACCTCCTCTTGAACTTGGTGCTTGTTCTTGTGAGGTGCTTGACTCACCTTGATTTCTATGTAGTTGTTTTCTACCAGCATATGGACCTCTACCTTTGTAAGTGCTTCCTCTACCTCTATTATGCTTTTCTTGCTTCCTATTCAGCTTCTTCTTAGCCTTTAAGGCTAGTTGATAACACTCTTCAAGTGTCCTGGGGCTTGTAAGGCTCAAATCATCTTGCAAGATATACTTCAATCCATTAAGGTATCTTGCAACCTTGTTAGTGTCATCGTCCATGTGTCCTGATCTGATACTCAACTTATAAAACTTTTCAGTGTACTCTTTCACTCTCATATCTTTTTGTTTCAAGTTCTGCAACTTCCTATACAACTAAGTCATTTAGTCACTAGGCATGAATTTTCCCTTCAACTTGGCAATCATCCTATCCCAAGAAGTAATCTTGGATTATCCTTTCTTCCTAAACATAATCCCACCATAGGGATGCATGACCTTTCAACTTGGTCCTGGCCAACTTCACTTGCTGCTCTTCAAGTACCTCCTCAAATTAAAAGTACTTGTCCAACTCCCCTATCCAATCAAGGATTTATTTACCATTCAAACTACTTGTATACACTGGAAGTTCCATCTTCACCTTGGTTCCTTCACCCTTGATTTCCTTCAACAATCTTTCCATCCTCACGTTGTCAACATCCCTCTCTTCTTGAGGTGCTTCATTCACCACTTCTTCTTCTTTGTCACTCATATCCTCTGTAACTACTCCTCTTCTTTGGTTAGCTTCCACTGTAGTGAGTCTTGCATCCAAACTGACTCTCATTTCCCTCATTTCTCTAGTAAGGGCTTCTCCCAATTGTGTTTATATTCTTTCTATCATCCTTTCAGCAGTGTTGAGTCTTGGAGGAATCTTTCTCCTTTTTTGTTGTTAACCCTTGTATGGTTTTCTTGGCTTAATTTAGCTTTGATACCAATAATGATGTAGAGGATAAAAAATTTGACAAGAACAATGTGTTTCAGATTCTATAACCCTACCTTTGCAAGATTTTCTACAACCTTCACTCTAGGCTCAACCCTCAAGGAAGACCTAATTGGGTGTTTGGTATATCTTCACTCACTCTTATGCATTCGTAGACTTCTCAAACCCTCAAAACACTCCACAAGACCTCTTCAAACCCTCAATTTTCTGTGATGAACTCAATAACTATGGTTTTCAATAAACCCTCAAAGACCTTATAAGGTTTTGACAATCTTTTTGAGCAATGAACACACTCAGGCCTGTATAACTCACACATGCAATTGATTTGTACATTTTACTTTTTTGGACACTTGATCAACAGCTTGAAGAATGCTTCCACTAAATTTCATGCATTTTCAACAACTCAAACTAAATTCATGTATTTTTAAAGCTTGTTGGAAACCCTATCTCTGTGATAGGGCAGTTTGCAATATTTTGATTGTTTCTCAAAAAAACAAAATGAAATCACTTCAAACTAAATGCATTGGATTCTAAAGACAAAAAATCAACGTTCCAACCATTTCTAGGTTTCTCACTATTTCGTACAAGGCCATACAAAGTTGATTTTAGACTATTTTAGCATAAAGTTGTCATGAATTGTCAAGAAAACAAGGTATTTTTATAAAAAAAAATCCTCCATAGGTTCTTGGAGCGTGCCTTCTCACTTTTTCCATGTGAATTAACATTACAAAATAGTTACCATCGAAATTCATTTCTTTTCCATCAAAACCTAAAGTAAACTAATGTCCTTTTGCCTTAAACTTGCAAAATATGCACTTTTTCACAACATAAACTAAAAGAAACATGAAAAGAGACCTTACAAGGTCAGTCATAGTCTTGTAAGACCTTATTAGAATTGAAACAAACCCAAAACTAGAGTTGATGAACAAACCCCAACCCTTCAACAAGCCCAAATCACTAGAAAATTCAAATTTGCATTTTGGTGGGAAATCAAAATTTGAATTTCTAGGCCTATTTGAGCAACCTAGGCCATTGGACATGATCCCAATGGACCCCCTAAGACCTAAACTAACTCAAAAAAGACTCCTAACATCAAAATGAGCATAAAAACATAACCAGAGTGATGCTCCTACATCACTATCACATGTTGGAAGTTGCAAAGGTCTCAAAATTCTAAATGTGGAGGTTTTGTTGCCCAAATTTCTAAGGATTGTGCTCTTGTTAGAGTTTCAAAGTTTACATTATTGGAAAGCCCTTCCTTATAATTTTTTATTTTCATTTATCCTTGTTGGAATATCTGACTTCCCCATTTAGGAATACCTTTCATTTGTTCCCCACTTTCATCCTTTCCTTTATTGACATATTAAAGTTTTCCTTCTTGACATCCATTTCCTCCAATCCCTACTCTTTTCCCTTTCCTTTGTCAAAGTTTTAGACTTTATCTTACTTGCATGTTTTTCCTCCAACTCTCGACTCCTTGGTTCCTACACTAAGTTACCTTTCAAAGTCATAGTTTTGGTCATCCTTTTACGTATGTTTTTCTTGTTATCCTTGATCCCTGACTTTTGACGTTTTCCTATGTAAATTTTTTTGGAGTTGAAGATGTGGGAATACTCTTAATGTGGTACATGGTATGCAACATCCTTAGACTTTGATCCCCAACACTTTTCACTACACCATCTCATTAGGATCATGATTTTGGATGTGTCTTAATTTAATTACCTAGTATGAGGTATTATTGGCTCCCAATCCTTAACATCTCACATTGTATTACCTTATTAGGATCACGAGTTTGAAGTTATCCTTGTTTGCATGCCTTAAGGGTTGAATTTCCTGTTATCTCCACTCCTTGGCTCCCAATAACTTCATATGTCCTTTCAGAGTTGAAGATACAAGGATAATTTTTTTTTTCTTTGAGCATGAAGTATGGCATACACTTGAACCCTAATCCCTAATAGTGGTATAGCTCATGAAGTATGCCAAATACTTGATAACCGATCCTCAGAAATAGTATGGTTCATGAAGTGTCATCATCCCCCAATCCCTAAAACTTTAAAACTCCCACATTTTTCTCATTCCCACCTACCTCGCTATGCAACCCAAGTCATCATTATTGACCCAATAAGACCCTACAACTACTAAATCCATTTTTTCTTGCCCATATACAACTATTCATTTTAAAGATATGAATTCACATGTACTTCTAGCAATGGAAAAATATGAAGACAGCCTATGGATTCCTAACCAAGGGCAACCATAGACTATAAAAGAAACTATATCCATTAATGTGGTGGTTAAAGTTTCAATTCTTTATAGTCCTCATGCCATCTCATAGTTTTCATTATAGTGGATATTGTGTGCTTTTCTTTGCCTTGCACACTCAAAATGAAGGATGCATTAATGCTTAGAACAATAATGATCGCGAAGAGAAACATTTTTTCATGCCTCTAGATTCCTCCGCACATATTGAAAGGGTGAGTTTTACATGAGATTATTAATGATAATGATGCTAAGCTCATGGATGACCCTTGTAGCACAAGAAAATGTGTTTCTTCTCCTAGGATCGCATGCCTAAGCTGGAGATCTATAAAGATGAATTTGTTCATCATTCAAAGGGTTGGTCGTTGAGCCAATTTTTTGGACTAGTAAAGTCTACATGCAATTCTAGGGCATCAATACTGCTAACCTAAGTTGCAAACAAATTAATACATAATGTAAAGAGTGGGAAGTATTTGTAAACACACATCTCCATGTATTGGTATGTCTTTATGGAAGTTTGAAATGATTTATAATAATGTATAGTTAGAGATGTGCATTTTCTCTCATCACATTTATGTTGACGCCTTTGACATTGTTTTGGTATTGATGTCAAGGGTTGTTTTGGCATTGGAAGTCATTGAAGGGATTATGAGACATCATTCATTGCTTATGGAGGACATGGTTGGATTGGTTTGGCACACATTCAGGTGACATATTTAGCAATATGGCATTTGTGTTGATTGTGTGAGCATTGACAGTGATTGGGCATAGATTTCAAATCGTGTGTCACAAGCTATAATGGCTTTACAATATGGTTGTTTTGCACAAGGTATATGAAGTCAACTTCATTGCAATAAACACAAGCAACAATGCAATGATTTGATATTAATGTTTCATTCATTATATATGAGATGGATCTTGAGCTTATTGTGTTGCACACATAATTGTATGGTATTCATCATTGTGTTGATTATCAACTAGAAGCATATCATGCCTTGAATTTTAACTAAGGAAATAATAGTTACTATGCATAAAGCGAACACCATTTTAAGTTAAGGTTTATTAAGGTTTTGGTTTCAATGTGATAAATCACATATTATATTCAGTCCCATTTAAAGTGATGAACCTGATCAACATGTATCGGTATCTTGTAACAAGTAAATAGTGGCATTGTGAGTAAAGGGGTTACCGACCCTTTTAGGGAAAATAGGAACTTTCGATGACATGAGTATATCGAGCATAAAGCATTTTTATGTGTTATTTTGCAAAGTTTGTAGTTTGGTTAATAAGATTTTGAACTTAGGGTTTGAATGATAATGGGCATTTTTTAATATACTTAGTGTAATCATGAGGTTTTTTATTTGACAAAGCTTGACTTAAGCTCGAACAATGGGGAGACTGAATCTTGATGCTAGACGGTTATGGGTCACCATAGTTCAAAGGAATGTCACAAGATTTGGGGTTGTGCAAATCATTTTTTCATGTGATATCTTTCTTGGTCATTGTTGTTCTTACAGTTGCATAATTAGTTTTATGTTGAAAAGATTAATGTTTTATAAAGCAAGAAAGGAAAGTAGTTTTGATTTTGGGTAACCCTAGCATTTACATGGCATGGGTTCTTGATAATTTTCAAGGGTTTGTTACATTTGTTTTGAGCATTGGCAATGTGGGTAGTTCCTTTAACCCATATGCAGATATGGTTAAGACATGGCAGTTGTTGAAGAAGTTGAAATTTCACTTGTGCAGTTACTTTCAGTTCTGTGTTAAAAACCGACCAAGGTATGGTTGTTTTTCACTTTACCAGATTAATGATTGCTTTATATGAAATATGCAATAGATTGATAGGGGGAGGCAGTTATGAGGACAGTTTCAAAGGTTGTAATGTATGGTAGATGGCAGTATCATGAACACCATTGAATTTTTATTTAAACAATGATTTACCATTGTTTGTGGTTGGGTGCTTTCACAGAGTTATTAAGATGAATGTATAAACAAAATTTTGTAAAGAAGTTTTGCAAGCAATGTGCAAAATAGATTGTATGAATTGATACATTTTATATTTTAAAGATTCCAAGTAAATGAGTCTTTAGGATATGGAAATGTGTTATTTTTGGGAAGTGAGAATGCTTTGTAGTGAAACAGAGAGATCCTCTGTAATTGATTGTTTCAGAAATGTTATA